>JALPQD010000060.1:1200000-1800000 GCA_023101885.1 Typhlomys cinereus | reverse complement strand
GCCGCCCCGCCCCCGCCCAAGGTGAGTGAGTGAGAGAGAGAGAGAGAGAAAGAGAGAGAGACCAGCCCAGCCCCCAACCACCCCGGAGCCCCACGCATCCCGGCGGCGAGCACCCAGGCCTACTGCAGCTTAGCCTGGGCCCCACCCCGGACCCAAGGCCCTCGCATCCTCCTGCCCCGTGCGCCTAGCCACCCCCCTAAATCCCAGGTGAAGAATTCTGCCATTGAGCCAGGGAGCAAAAGAGCCCAGCCCAGCCCCGCCCCCCACGCGGGAGCCACCGGGCCAGCAGCACAGCACTGCAGCAGCCACCGGCTTTGTCCCCGGGGCCCACCCCTCTCCGCGCCCACCTTCCCAGGTCGCAGGTGAAGAATTCTGCCATCAACATCAGACCCTCTGCCTCTCTGGCCCACCGGGGACCTACACACGTGGTCCACGGAAGACACACTGCTACTCAGAATTCAATAGAGCCCAAAAGAAACTCAAGCAAAATTCTAAGGAACAAAGGGAGCACAGGCCATACATCTGGACTCCACTACAATCATTATATCACATGGGCAAGTTTCTTCTCATCCAGCCCAAAAGATAAGTAAACTTTTTCTTTTCACCTTACTGATCCTTTAAAGTATCAATGCTGTAGATCAACTTTCTCATACAGCCACCCCACAACATACGACTCCAGGGAGTACACCACTCACCCCCACATTTCACCAAGATACTAAATCGTAAAAGTGCACTACCAAACTAATATTCACCCCCTGGTAACATAACCTGACTTAACTGACATACTAACAGCCTAGTAGCCTCATCTAGGATATAATAATAACAATACACAAACATACCCAATCCAAGGCAAGCACTAGTAATAACTGGCAAGCGTAACAATACTAACTACATCGATTCAGTGAAAAACACAGAAACTGAAAGGTCCTAAAAAACAAAACAACAATGTACAAGTCAAAGTGCAGATCCACGAGAAACAAAACCCAAGAAGACAAATCTCCTGCCAAAAGAATCAATGCCATAATGAGGGATTCCGGTCAGAACAAATCCACAGAAAATAGCCATGAAAGCCAGACACAACATAACGACTTTCAGAGTATGATCCTTACCATGATTAGTACTATGAAAGAGGAAATCCGAGAAGAGTTAAACAACTGTATCAACCACTTTGAACAGGAACACAACAGGCACTTGGAGGAGTTGAGAAAAACAGTTCAAGAAACAAATATAGGTATGGAGCAATTAAAACAGTCTCAGGCAGAGTTTAAAATTGAACTAAAAGACAAGTTATCTTCAACCCAAAACTCAACAGAGAGTCTTATCAGCAGAACAAATGAGGCAGAAAATAGAATTTCAGATCTTGAAGACAAAGTGGGAGAATTAACCAGCTCAATGGAAGAGATTGTTAAAGCCAAAAAGATACTGGAGAGGAACATTCAAGAGATATGGGACACCCTGAAGAAGCCTAACATGCGCATTCATGGAATACCAGAACAAGAATCCCAAAATACCACACCTGAGGAAATATTTCAATTCATCATAAATGAAAACTTCCCACAACTAAAGAATGAAAGGCCTATACAAATACAAGAGGCATTTCGCACTCCAAACAGATACGACCAAAATAGAAAATCGCCGCGGCAAATAATAGTCAAAACACTCCACATTCAAGACAAAGAAAAGGTGCTGAGAGCTTCAAGAGAAAAAAAGCAACTCACTTTTAAAGGCAAACCTATTAGAATAACAAATGGCTACTCAATGTAAACAGTAAAAGCAAGAAGAGCTTGGAGAGACATACTTCAAGTATTAAATGAGCAAAAATGCCAACCCAGACTGATATACCCGGCAAAACTATCTGTCATGATCAAGGGAGAAAGAAAAGTTTTCCAGCACAAAGACAACTTGAAGGGATACATGTCTACCAAACCAGGCTTTCAAAAAATCCTAGAACTGATACTCAAGCTTGAAGAAAAGAACAAGCATATCCAGGAGGACAGAAGGGAAGTATAATACCACCAAAACATAAATATCAAACAACATGCTTACAAAATCTACTAAACATAAGAAATGTCAAGAATTAAAAATAATTTCTCCATTATAACATTAAATGTCAATGGTATTAACTCGCCAATTAAGAGACACAGATTACAAACTTGGATAAAAAACCACAATCCAACAATCAGCTGCCTTCAGGAAACTCATCTCATCACAAAAGATAGGCACATGGTAAGAATGAAAGGCTGGTCCAAAATCTTGCAAGCAAATGGAACCAGGAAACAGGCAGGGGTAGCAATTATGCTTTCAGACAAAGTGGACTTAAAATCAAAGAAAATCATAAGAGACACAGCTGGATACTATATTTTAGTCACAGGTACAATTCACCAGGAAGACTTCACAATCCTGAACATTTATGCACCCAATACGGGCCCCTCCACATTCATTAAGAAAACCCTACAGCGTCTAAAGCAAGAAATCAACCACCAAACGATAATTCTTGGGGACTTCAACACCACCCTCTCAACATGGGATAGATCAACCGGTCAAAAGCTTAACAGAGACACTTTGGAACTTAATCAAACCCTTAACGAAATGGACCTTACAGATCTCTATCAAACTTTTCACCCACGCACAAAAGAATACACATTTTTCTCAGCAGCACACAGAACTTTTTCCAAAATAGATCACATATTGGGCCACAAAACGAATCTACACATATACAAAAAAGTTGAAATTCTAACCTGTGCACTATCAGACCACCACGGCCTAAAGCTGGACATCCACAACACAACAAACAAGAGAAAATACACTAACTCCTGGAAACTTAACAATATGATGCTGAATGAGAACTGGATTCAGGAAGAAATTAAAAAAGGAAATTCAAGATTTCCTGAAAGTGAACGATAACGAAAATACAACTTACCAAAATCTCTGGGACACAATGAAAGCTGTCCTAAGAAGTAAGTTCATAACTCTTAATGCCTACATCAAAAAAATGGAAACATCAGAAATAAATAACTTAACAACGCAGCTTAAGGCTTTAGAGAAACTTGAGCAATCTGATCCCAAAAGTAGTAGAAGAGAGGAGATTAGCAAAATAAGGGGAGAAATATCTGAAATCGAGATTAAGAAAACAATAGAGAAAATCAACCAGTCAAAAAGCTGGTTCTTTGAAAAAATCAATAAGATTGATACACCCCTAGCTAAATTAACCAAAAACAAGAGAGAGAAAACCCAAATCAACAAAATTAGAAATGAAAATGGAGATATCACTACTGATACCCAAGAAATCCAGAGAATTATAACATCATATTTGAAAAACTTATACTCAGTGAAGTTTGACAACACATAAGAGATGGATGACTTTCTAAGTAAACACATCTTACCTAAACGGATTAGGAAGTTGTGAATTACTTAAATGGCCCTATAACATATAAGGAAATTGAAGAAGTAATCTCGAATCTTCTTACCAAAAAATGTCCTGGACCAGATGGATTCAGCACAGAATTCTACCAGACATTTAAGGAGTCAATAACACCAATACTCCTTAAACTGTTCCATCAAATAGCAAAGGAAGGAACACTACCAAATTCCTTCTATGAAGCTAATATCATCTTAATCCCAAAACCTAATAAAGATTCACTTAAAAAAGAAAACTATAGGCTGATCTCCCTGATGAACACAGATGCAAAGATTCTCAACAAAGTCTTAGCAAATCGGATTCAAAAACATATCAAAAAGATTATTCACGGGGACCAAGTAGGCTTCATCCCCGGCACGCAAGATTGGTTCAACATACACAAATCAATAAATGTAATTCATCATGTAAACCAGTCCAAAGTCCAAGACCACATGATACTCTTAATAGATGCAGAAAAAGCCTTTGACAATATCCAACAGCCTTTTATGATCAAAACGCTAGAGACAGTAGGAATGGAAGGAACCTTCATCAATATAATAAAAGCTGTATACAACAAGCCTACAGCAAGGATTATACTCAATGGGGAACAATTGAAAGCATTCCCACTTCGATCAGGAACTAGACAAGGCTGTCCACTCTCACCACTTCTATTCAATATTGTACTTGAAGTCTTAGCTGAAGCCATAAGACAAGAAAGGGACATAAGAGGGATTCAAATCGGCAAGGAAGAAGTCAAGCTATCCCTATTTGAAGATGACATGATCTTATACTTGAGTGATCCCAAAAACTCCACCAGGAAGCTCCTGGAACTAATTGAGAAGTTCAGCAGGATGGCAGGATACAAAATAAATGTGCAAAAATCAGAGGCCTTCCTATATGCCCAGAATGAAAGAAGTGAAAAAGCCGTGAGAGAAACAGTCCCATTTACTATAGCCCCTAAAAAAATGAAATACCTTGGTATAAACCTAACCAAGGAGGGAAAAGACCGTTACAATGAAAACTTTAAAACCCTAAAGAAAGAAATTGCTGAAGACATCAGAAGGTGGAAAGACCTCCCATGCTCCTGGATTGGCAGAATCAACATCGTAAAAATGACTATCCTACCAAAGGCAATATACAAATTCAGCGCTATACCAATCAAAATCCCAAAGCAATTCTTTAAAGAAGTTGACCAAACAATCTCAAAATTCATATGGAGGCACAAAAGACCCAGGATAGCAAAGACAATCCTGAATAACAAAAACACTGCTGGAGGTATTACCATACCAAACCTTAGTCTATACTACAAATCCATAGTTATAAAGACAACCTGGTACTGGCTCCAAAATAGACACACAGATCAATGGATAAGGGTTGAGGACCCAGATATAAGTCCACAAAAATACAGCCATTTGATCTTCGATATAGGGGCCCAAAGAATCCAATGGAAAAAGAAAAGCATCTTCAACAAATGGTGCTGGCAAAACTGGATCTCCACATGCAGAAGATTAAAGCTGGACCCGTACTTGTCACCATGTAGAAGACTTAATTCCAAATGGATCAAGGATCTTGATATCAGGCCAGAGACTATAAAAATCATAACTGAACGGATAGGGAACTCCCTTGAGCTGATTGGGCTAGGCCAACACTTCCTAAACAGACATCCAATAGCACAGTCACTGCTACCAACTCTCAACAGTTGGGATCTTGTGAAATTAAAGAGCTTCTGTTCAGATAAAGAGATTGTAACACGAGCTCAAAAGCAACCCACAGAATGGGAGAAAATCTTCACTAACCACATATCTGATAGAGCTCTACTGTCCAGAGTGCACAAAGAACTTGGAAATTTAAACACCAAGGAAACCAATGGCCCAATTAAAAAATGGGCCCTGGAACTTAAAAGAAATTTTACCAGAGATGAAATTAAAATGTCTAACAAATATCTTTAAAAATGCTCCACTTTTTTAGCCATCAGGGAAATGCAAATCAAAACCTCCCTGAGATATCATCTCACCCTGGTCAGGATGGCAAAAATCCACAATACAAACAACAACAAGTGCTGGGGAGGATGTGGAGAGAGGGGAACTGTGCTACATTGCTGGTGGGAATGCAGGCTCATACAGCCATTCTGGTGAGCCGTCTGGAGATTCTTAAAGAAATTAAAGATTGAAATGCCATATGACCCTGCTATTCCACTTTTGGGAATAATCCCCCATGCAGCAGAGGTTCGCCTCGATAGCACAAGCATGACTATGTTCATAGCAGCACTGTTTACAATAGCAAAGTCATGGAATCAACCTAAATGTCCAACAGTTGACGAGGATAAGGAATCTGTGGTACATCTATACAATGGAGTACTACTCAGCCATCAAAAATGATGAATTACTGGAATTTGCTGGGAAATGGATGTCATTAGAAACAATTATATTAAGTGAAGTATCCTAATCCCAGAAAGTTAAGTGCCGTATGTACTCCCTAATAGGTGGCTCCTAGTACCAAACTCACCCAGCCCACATTGAGACACTCAAGGGTAAACCTATGTAATACGGTAATTGCAAGGATTGTGAACAGGAGGGATGGGGTTGGAGAGCCACACCAGACACAAGGAGAGAGGGGACCATGTTACAGCAGAGAAAATCGACCTCCAAGGAATGTAAGTAAGTAATGTGACACGTGGTTAAGTTCACAGACGTTCGTTCCTGATCATGTACAACTGAGGGAGTATGATCTCACCAGAAGGGGAGGGCATATAGTCTGGCAGATGAAAAGAGATCATTTTGCAAATGGGTGACTGATCCCTCCCTCACTGAGGTTTCCTGCTTTTATTACATCTACCCTTGAATGTGCTATTATAACAAGACTCCAGTTTAACAGTTTTTTGTTCTGACCAGGGGGTGACATACAGTGCTCATCAGGATGGAGTGAAGGGCATTGCAGGAGCAGCAAAACTGCAAAAGAAAATCAACAAACCACAATCCAGAACTTCAGAGACTCTATATCATCCACATAGAACTAAGCCAGCCTAATCTCCCCCCATCCTGAAACTCAGGGACATTTGCGGAAGAGGGGGCGGTAAGATTGTAAGAGCAAAAGGATGGGGGGAGCAATGATTTGAAGAGTCTCCACACTAGATAGGGCTGAAGCAATCGTAATAGGACTTTGCATGCCCTGCGCCATGTCCAACACACTGTTGACCTCACAAAGTCTAACATCGGCTAAAGGCACCAAGATCCTTGGAGGCAAGGGATTGATGGCCACAGAAGTGTTCCTATGTTTAAGGGGAACACGAGAAAGGGTTCAGGGAAATGCCACTGGTCCTTTTACATTATCGGAAAGGAGGACCATGAGGAGAGTTAGGCATACACAATAAAGGACTCTCTGAGAATTGGGGGGGAGGCACTAGGAGATGGGGAGGGAGGGAGGGGGAGCAGGGGGTTTCGGGGGGAGGAGGAGGGGGGAGGGAACTGGTCTACCTATTAAATTTGTATGATCGGAAATAATAATAAAAATGTTTAAAAAAAGTATTTTCTTATGTTTTACATCTCCACAAATACCATTTTATTATATTCTATGAAGAAACAGGGCAGGTTAAACAGTAATATACTCAGCTCCTTAGATTCACGCAGACATCTATAAAATTGTGCCTTTCCAAATACATGCCTCCTATTCAGACAGGTTATCAATTTTCAAAAACTAATCAAATAAATATGCTCTTTCATGATCACAGGTTTTAAGTGACCTGTGTATAATCAGGTCTTAACTGACCTGATATAAAATTAAGAAAAACTGAGTTAGATATACTTTCTATGAATTTTCCCATTATGATTATTTGGAGTA
The DNA here is from genome assembly GCA_023101885.1 of Typhlomys cinereus. NCBI lineage: Eukaryota > Metazoa > Chordata > Mammalia > Rodentia > Platacanthomyidae > Typhlomys > Typhlomys cinereus. The sequence continues at coordinate 1,792,766 of JALPQD010000060.1, read as the reverse complement.
TCAAAATTATACATTTATTTCTGTTGGTTTTTTTGCACACTAGCAATATAGAAAATATGCTAAGGAAAACCTATCTGCATCTGAGGAAAGCTTCCTTTCTTAACAAAACAATCAATCTACAAGGAAAGCTTGAAGGATATCTTCAAGGAAAACTTCAAGGATAGAGGGAGCAAGGACTTATTGAAATGTATAGAAAACAGTCTCAAGTGTGGAGATCCTGTCAATAAAGGCATTAACAAGCAGAGAAGAAAACTAGTCTCTCCCAAGCCCAAATCACTTAGATTACAAGACAGAGGACATCCAAGGGGAAGAAACACTTCAGGTTGGATCACATTGCTTAGGACTTGACTGTGAGAAATGTTTGTTAGGCAGAAAGAAACTCAGTAAGTTACTTAAAAACCAATGGAGTTCTATCTCTATAATTCCAGTTTGGGCATTTACCTTTTTTCTTCATAAGTGAAGGATACATTATCAGATTTCACATTTGAAATATACATCAAAATGTTTTCAATTTTTGAACACTAATTTTATGGAGTTACTGTATGTTCACATATCTTTTTTAATATTATCTTTGTATGTGTCTTTAAGGCTATTCCCAATATAATTTGGCATTTGTATCAGTTGCAAAAAATTATGCAAAATGTGAGCTCATTATTCATTCCACTGAGGGAAACAGAGAATAGAAAACTTAATTTTCTACTTTCAGGAGGAGTTAGTGCCTAAAGTGAGACAGTTTTTTCTTCCATATGCACTGTGGCCTATATCATGGCTACTGGTTCCAACTCTAAAAATCAACCTGGAGCTTCTAAGAGCTGGGCTGCTATTTTGACTCTTCAGCCTGCTGAGCACAGGACTTCTCAGGCTCTGTAATGGCATGAGTCAAGTTCTGATGATAAAACTAGACTTTGTTTCTGTGGAGAACTTTGACTAATATAAAACTGGAATGATAAAAAACATCACTGTATGATAGTCAAAAGACCAAGAAAATGTGTTTTGATATTTAAAGCTCACAGAGGCTTCATAGATCTCCAGTACTAATTTGAACTGAAATTTAATGATATTCTCACTGACCAAGACTACTTCTTGTCTACACTTCTGCTCATCCACTTCACCTTTTCTGGGGTTATTTTCCCTTATTCTTGCTCAGTATGTTCCACCATTTTGATTAATTTATGATTACTTAATGATCAAATAGCCATACCTTTTTGTATTTGGATGAGAAATAAGAGTAAATATTCAGGTGCCTCTTTGAACAAAATTGGATGACATTCTTGTCTCTACATGAACCACTTAGAAGAATAAAAAGAAATTCATTAAAACTGACCACAAGTAAACATCTGAAATGAAATGGATATTATAAGTTCTTCCAAGTAAAAGGAAATGTTTTACATGTAAACATAAATTTAAATATTTAAAAATGTTTCAGAGAAAGCTACAAATCATACGTGTTTCAGATTTCAGTTTGTAGATATTTTACAGCATATTTAAATTAGACAATAAAGTGTAAGGCAGATAAAAGGATATGACGATTTTTGGTTTCCACATAATATTAAATAATTTATGTATTAAAAAACATTTAGATTTAAACTTTTCAGTACTATTGAAAAGAAAATACTCCTGTTGTGTATGAGTCACTCATGTGACTTTATATCTGCACTTATTCCTCTAAATCATTTATTTTTGTTCATTCCTCTCAAATTTTTATCAGCACATAATCACTGTGTTGATATAGTAAGCATTTCTTACCTTGTTGAATTATGTAATTCTATACTCCTGTCCTTTTTTTATGTGATCCTCATTCTTTCTATCTTATCTGTATTGTGGGACATTTCTATAAGGAATTTATTTTTAATCAAATCCCCTTTTAATATAACATTAACTCTGAAATCTGCACCTTTACATGTGGAGGGTAGGAGGAATATCTTGATATATAATGAAAATTTCACAATGTAAAAAGAATTTCTAAAGGTCTGAGTTTAATATGATATATTTCTTCATTATTCCTAAACACATTATAATTTTCCCTTTGGGAGATAGGAACATTTCTTATGTGGTTGTGAAGAATAAGATACTGATTGCTAAAATAATTCACTTTATTTCTCATTAACCTCCCATTCTTACATGTCTACAGAATATTCCCAATCTTGCATCTCTTTCCGAATGGGAAGTTTTGGGAATCTTACACAGTATACAGCAAAGTCATTATTTGTTTTTATTTATTCCATAAGCATTTGCATCAGAGAAACTATGAGATCATGTTATAAAAGCTGAAAACATGGAAATGGAACTCAATAACCTTAGACACATGTACCTCATGTCTGAGCTTAGAATTTCAGTGATTATTATGGTGTCAGTAAGAATGCTATTCAATCTTTTGTTGTTGTTGTTTCTTATTGAATGCAAGGCTCATACAGCAAGAACTGTTATTCAGTTTTACAGTACTATTTTAGGGAAAGGACCTACGCATCTCACTGCAGTCTATCGAAATTAAGCAGGTAATAATTTCATGGACAGTCTAGAATGCATGGTGCATGTGAGCATGATATAATGAATTTATCTTTATTACCCTTTCTAAAGTTGCTAAATTGTGAAAGCTAGACAACCCTGTTGCCACCTGATGTATTTTCAGGATACAAAAAAAGTAAGTTAAACTTGTAATGCTATTTCTAACAGTAAACAAAGCTAAACTTGTATAGAAGACATCATTTATTTTCATGGAAATACAACAGGAAAATGGCAAATATCTGAAGAGAGTGGATTTTTGTTTAATATTTGACTTTTGAGAACTGCCTTTTCTGCTTGATATCATTGAAACGTACATGTGCATATTTGTCAGGTGGTCAAGTTTTTTAAGCTATTGAGAGCATCAGCATTTCTTTGAAAGACTTTGAGAATCTCAAAACTAACCTCACTATTAAGATATGTTGTTCTTTGATAATGATTTCTTTGGTATACTGTGCTTTATTTTGAAGTAGGTTATTTCTAGATATTGTCAAATTCCTTCTCACAATGAATTTAATAATACTATTGTTCCTATGAGCGGTATAGCTGTCTGTACCTTGTAACAAAATATTGTTACTGTTCTTGCTTCTGCTATGTAGTTTTATGTCTTACTGCCTTGTATTTCTTCCTATAATTCTGGCTTCCCCTGACTCCCACAAATATTACTAGACCTCAATGAGAACCACAACTGCAGAGATTTCATAGAATATAGAAGAAAAATATGCTAACAGCAATATGTTAAACTCAGTTAACCCTGAGTGACAACTAAATCACACCTGCAATTAACTAAGACCAGCTGTCAGACTACCTGAAGAGATTATTCAAATCAATACATTTATAATACAAAGACTAACCCTAGATTTGATAGGAACTTCCCAGTAACAGACCAGATAAAAAGAATCATAGAACAGAAGACTTTGAAGAGAGATTCTCTGAACCTATGCTAGAAAACACTCTTCCCTCTTACCACCTAACTTCTTTGCTCATTGGACTCTCCAGGAAACCTGAGTATTCAGAGGTCACTCATTGGCATACTGGACTGTGCAGCTCTGAGTCTCCAGGATTGTTTCAGTAACATAGCCTGCCTCCAGCTTCAGCAACCAGGTATGTTACCTGTGCCATGAAAGACTATTTCTCTCTTTTGGAACCATAAGCTATAAGCTTAATAAATCTCCCTTTCTCCCTTCAGTTGCTTGACTTTGAATGTTCTCTCACTGCAACAGGTTAAGAGTAACTATTACACTCACCATTTGAAGATTTTATAGCACAGAAATACGACAATGCTGGACCAGGGCAGACTCCTCGTTCCTCAAGTAAGGACCCTAGATCATGCCCCAGGCCTCAGGTCACCTGCTCATTCCACCAGCAGCCAGAACAACAGCCAGTCTGCTCTGGTGCTGAGGAAGGCCCCTAGCCACCCTGCCTTCTGCCCCTGACCTGAAACAGGGCAGACTCCTACTCCTCAGAATTCAACAAAGTCCAGAGAAAACCAAAGCAAAGCTCTAGGTGACAAACGCCACACATCTGAAGCCCTCTAAAATCCAATCACATGGGAGAGAATCTTCACATCCAGTTCAAATATAACTAAACCCTTTTTACAATCATGTTCTTCTCAATTATTAGTCACTGTAGTTTAACTTCTCTATATAGCCACCCCAAACTGCACACGACTTCAGAGACTACCATTCACACTCAAATATCACCAAGGAAGTAAAAAAAGTGCACTACCATACTAATCTTCACTCCCTGTTTAATAGCCTCATCTAGGAAATAACACTAATACCAGACAAACATACCCAACTCCAAGGCAAACACTAGTAATAACAGCTCAAGAGTAGTAATACCACCTAATTCAGTTCAATCAAAAACACACAGAAACAAAAGGAAGGTTCTATGAGACAAAAAAAAAAAAAAAAAAGCCCAGGTCACAGTGCAAATCCATGAGAAACAAAAACCAAGACAACAAATCTCCTACCAAAAGAATTAACCCAATAATGATAGATTTCAACCAGAACAAACTCATAGAAGATAGCCAAGAAAGCCATACACAAGAGAATAGTTTTTAAAGTATGATCTTTACTACAATCAATACTATGAAAGAGGAAATCCGGGAGGAGATAAATAACCAGATCTACACTTTGAGCAAGAAAACAACAGACACTTGGAGGAGATGAGAAAAACAGTTGAAGTAACAAAAATAGGCATAGAGCAGTTAAAACAGTCTCAAAGCAGAGTTTAAAATTGAACTAAACAACAAGTTATCTTAAACCCAGAAATCAACAGAGTCTTATCAACACGAGTAATGAGCAGAAAGTAGAATATCAGATCTTGAAGACAAAGTAGAACTAACCAGCTCAATGGAAGAGGTTGTTAAAGGAAAAAAGATATTTGAGAGAAATATTCAAGAATTATGGGACACATTGAAGAAGTCTAAATGCACATTCATGGAATACCAGAAGAAGAATCCAAAAATACCACACCTGAGGAAATTTTTCAAACTATCAAGGAAAACTTCCCTCAACTGAAGAATGAGAGGCCCAAGAGACTGCTGAGCCCCTGTCGGTCTGTCGCCATCCACCCGGGACACAGAGTATCCAGTCATGGATAAAAATGAGCTGGTGCAGAAGGCCAAACTGGCGGAGCAGGCTGAGCGGTATGATGACATGGCAGCCTGCATGAAGTCTGTAACCGAGCAAGGAGCTGAATTATCTAATGAGGAGAGAAATCTCCTCTCCGTTGCTTATAAAAATGTTGTAGGAGCCTGTAGGTCATCTTGGAGGGTTGTCTCAAGCATTGAGGCAAAAGACCGAAGGTGCTGAGAAAAAGCAGCCAGATGGCTCGAGAATACAGAGAGAAAATTGAGACTGAGCTACGGGACATCTGCAATGATGTGCCGTCTCTTTTGGAAAAATTCTTGATCCCCAATGCTTCACAAGCAGAGAGCAAAGTCTTCTATTTGAAAATGAAGGGAGACTACTACCGTTACTTGGCTGAGGTTGCCGCTGGTGATGACAAAAAAGGAATTGTGGATCAGTCACAACAAGCTTACCAAAAAGCGTTTGAAATCAGCAAAAAGGAAATGCAACCAACACATCCTATCAGATTGGGTCTGGCTCTTAACTTCTCCGTTTTCTATTACGAGATTCTGAACTCTCCAGAGAAAGCCTGCTCTCTCGCAAAAAACAGCTTTTGATGAAGCCATCGCTGAACTTGATACATTAAGTGAAGATTCGAACAAAGACAGTACGCTAATAATGCAGTTACTGAGGGACAACTTGACATTGTGGACATCGGATACTCAAGGAGACGAAGCAGAAGCAGGAGAAGGAGGGGAAAATTAACCGGCCTTCAAACTTTTGTCTGCCTCATTCTAAAATTTACACAGTAGACCATTTGTCATCCATGCTGTCCCTCAAATAGTTTTTTTTTTTTTACGATTTATGACAGGTTTATGTTACTTCTATTTGAATTTCTATATTTCCCATGTGGTTTTTATGTTTTAATATTAGGGGAGTAGAGCCAGTTAACATTTAGGGAGTTATCGTTTTTTCATCTTGAGGTGGCCAATATGGGGATGTGGAATTTTTATACAAGTTATAAATGTTTGGCATAGTACTTTTGGTACATTGTGGCTTCAACAAAGGGCCATGTTAAAAACTGCTTCCATGTCTAACTAAGCAAAGAAAACTGCCTATATATTGGTTTGTCCTGGTGGGGAATAAAAGGGATAATTGGTTCCAGTCACAGGTGTAGTTATTGTGGGTACTTTGAGGTTTGGAGCACTTTCAAGGCTGTGGTACAAATAAATATCCATGGACACTACATGTTGGAATCATGTGTTTCTGTGGAACAGTCAATCTCAGTGTGCACACCTTTGACTTCAGCTGCAGAAGTGTTCCTCTAGACAAAGTCATAACCCGATATACTCTGGATAAGGGGCAGAAACGGTTCACATTCCATTATATGTAGTTACCTGCTGTTTGCTTTCATTGTTTTTGCTACACATTTTTGTATTTAAATGTTTTAGGCAATCTAAGAACAAATGTAAAAGTAAAGATGCAGTAAAAATGAATTGCTTGGTATTCATTACTTCATGTGTATCAAGCACAGCAGTAACAAAAATCCCATGTATTTAACTTTTTTAGGTTTTTTGTTTTGGGGTTTTTTTTTTTGTTTGTTTTGGCTTTCTTTTTTGTTTTGTTTTGATTTTTTTGCTTTTGTAATTTTTTTTTGATACTTGCCTAATATGCATGTGTTGTAAAAATAGTTAACAGGCAAATAACTTGAGATGATGGCTAGCTTTGTTAAATGTCTTATGAAGTTTTCATGAACAATCCAAGCATAATTGTTAAGAACACATGTATTAAGTGAAATAAAAGTTTTATGAATGGAAAAAAAAAAAGAATGAGAGGCCCATTCAAATACAAGAGGCATTTTGCACTCCAAACACATATGATCAAAATAGAAAATCACCACAGCAAATAATATTCAAAACACTCCACTTTCAAGACAAAGAAAAGGTGCGGAGAGCTTCAAGAGAAAAAAAGCAAGTCACTTTTAAAGGCAAACCTATTAAAATAACAAATGACTTCTCAATGGAAACAGTAAAAGCAAGAAGAGCTTGGAAAGACGTACTTCATGTATTAAATGAGCAAAAATGCCAACCCAGACTGATATACCCGGCAAAACTATCTGTTATGATCGAGGGAGAAAGAAAAATTTTCCAGCACAAAGAAAACTTGAAGGGATACATGTCTACCAAACCAGGCCTTCAAAAAAATGCTAGAAGTGATATGCAAACTGAAGAAAAAAACAACCGTATCCAGGAAGACAAAAGAGCAGTATAATACCACACAAATATAAATCTAAAATAATAAGCTTACAAAATTCACTAAACATAAAAAATGTCCAGAATTAAAAAGAATTTCTCCATTATAACATTAAATGTCAATGGTCTTAACTCACCGATTAAGAGACACAGATTACAAACTTGGATTAAAAATTAAAATCCATCAATCTGCTGCCTTCAGGAAACTCATCTCACCACAAAAGATAGGCATATCCTAAAAATGAAAGGCTGGTCCAAAATACTGAAAGCTAATGGAACCAGGAAACAGGTAGGGGTAGCCATTATAAGAAAATCCTACAGCATCTAAAGCAAGAAATCAACCCCCAAATGATAATTCTTGGGGATCTCAACACTGCCCTCTTAACATGGGATAGATCAACCGGTCAAAAGCTTAACAGAGGAGACACTTTGGAACTTAATCAAACCCTGAAAGAAATGGACCTTACAGATCTCTATCAAACTTTTCATCCACGCACCAAAGAATGCACATTTTTCTCAGCAGCACACGGAACTTTCTCCAAAATAGATCACATATTGGGCCACAAAACGAATCTCCACATATACAGGAAAGTTGAAATTCTAGCCTGTGCCCTATTAGACCAGCACGGCCTAAAACTTAACATCCACAGCACAACAAACTACAGAAAGTACACTAACTCCTGGAAACCTAACACTATGATGCTGAATGAGAACTGGATTCAGGAAGAAATTAAAAAGGAAATTCAAGATTTCCTGAAAGCGAATGATAATGAAAATATAACTTACCAAAATCTCTGGGACACAATGAAAGCTGTCCTAAGAAGTAAGTTCATAGCTCTTAATGCCTACATCAAAAAGATGGAAACATCAGAAATAAATAACTTAACAATGCAGCTTAAAGCTTTAGAGAAACTAGAGCAATCTGATCCCAAAAGTAGTCGAAGGGAGGAGATTAGCAAAATAAGGGGAGAAATATCTGAAATCGAGATTAAGAAAACAATAGAGAAAATCAACCAGTCAAAAAGCTGGTTCTTTGAAAAAATCATTAAGATTGATACACCCCTAGCTAAATTAACCAAAAGCAAGAGAGAGAAAACCCAAATCAACAAAATTAGAAATGAAAATGTAGATATCACTACTGATACCCAAGAAATCCAGAGAATTATAACATCATATTTCAAAAACTTATACTCAGTGAAGTTTGACAACACATAAGAGATGGGTGAATTCCTAAGTAAACACATCTTACCTAAATTTAATTAGGAAGTTGTGAATTATTTAAATAGTCCTATAACATATAAGTAAATAAAGGAAGTGATAACAAAATTTCCCACTAAAAAATGTCCTGGACCAGATAGATTCAGAACAGAGTTCTACCACACATTTAAGCAGTTAATAACACCACTACTCTTTAAACTGTTCCATCAAATAGCAAAGGAAGGAACACTACCAAATTCCTTCTATGAAGCTAATATCATCTTAATCCCAAAACCTAATAAAGACTCACTTAAAAAAGAAAACTATAGGCCAATCTCTCTGATGAACACAGACGCAAAGATTCTCAACAAAGTCTTAGCAAATCGGATTCAAAAACATATCAAAAAGATTATTCACGGGGACCAAGTAGGCTTCATCCCCAGCACCAAAGGTTTGTTCAACATATGCAAATCAATAAATGTAATTCATCATGTAAACCAGTCCAAAGTCCAAGACCACATGATACTCTCGATAGATGCAGAAAAAGCCTTTGTCAAGATCCAACAGCCTTTTATGATCAAAACGCTAGAGACAGTAGGAATGCAAGGAACCTTTATCAATATAATAAAAGCTGAATACAACAAGCCCACAGCAAGGATTATACTCAATGGGGAAAAACTGGAAGCATTCCCACTTTGATCAGGAACTAGAAAAGGCTGTCCACTCTCACCACTTCTATTCAATATTGTACTTGAAGTCTTAGCTGAAGCCATAAGATAAGAAAGGGAAATAAAAGGGATTCAAATCAGCAAGGAAGAAGTGAAGCAATCCCTGTTTGCAGATGACATGATCTTATATCTGAGTGATCCCAAAAACTCCACCAGGAAGCTGCTGGAACTAATTGAGAAGTTCAGCAGGGTAGCAGGATACAAAATAAACATACAAAAATCAGTGGCTTTCCTATATACCCAGAATGAAAGAAGTGAAAAAGCCCTGAGAGAAACAATCCCATTTACTGTAGCCCTTAAAAAAATGAAATACCTTGGTATAAATCTAACCAGGGAGGTAAAAGACCTTTACAATGAAAACTTTAAAACCCTAAGAAAGAAATTGCAGAAGACACCAGAAGGTAGGAAAGACCTCCCGTGTTCCTGGATTGGTAGAATCAACATTGTAAAAATGACCATCCTACCAAAGGCAATATACAAATTCATTGCTATACCAATTAAAATCCCAAAGCAATTCTTTAAAGAAGTTCACCAAACAATCTCAAAGTTCATATGGAGGCACAAAAGACCCAGGATAGCAAAAACAATTCTGAGTAACAAAAACACAGCTGGAGGTATCACCATCCCAAACCTTAGTCTATACTACAAATCCATTCTGGTAAAAACATCCTGGTACTGGCTCCAAAATAGACATACAGATCAATGGATAAGGGTTGAAGACCTAGATATAAGCCCACAAAAATACAGCCATTTGGTATTTGACAAAGGAGCCCAAAAAATCCAATGGTAAAAGAACACTATCTTCAACAAATGGTGCTGGCAAAACTGGATCTCCACATGCAGAAGATTAAAACTGGACCCATACTTGTTACCTTGTAGAAGAGTTAATTACAAATGGATCAAGGACCTTGATTTAAGGCCAGAGACTATAAAAACCACAGTTGAAAGGGTAGGGAATTCCCTCGAGCTGACTGGGCTAGGCCAACACTTCCTAAACAGATATCCAATGGCACAGTCACTGCTACCAACTCTCAACAGTTGGATCTTGTGAAATTAAAGAGCTTCTGTTCAGATAAAGAGATTGTAACATAAGCTCAAAGGCAACCCACAGAATGGGAGAAAATCTTCACTAACCACATATCTGATAGAGCTCTATTATCCAGAGTGCATAAAGAACTTAGAAAACTAAACACCAAGGAAATTAATGGCCCAATTAAAAAATGAGCCATGGAACTTAAAAGAAACTTTATTAGGGATGAAATTAAAATGTCTAACAAATATCTTAAAAAATGCTCCACTTCTTTAGCCATCAGGGAAATGCAAATCAAAACCTCCCTGAGATATCATCTCACCCCTGTCAGGATGGCGAAAATCCACAGTACAAACAACAACAAATGCTGGAGAGGATGTGGAGAGAGGGGAACTCTGCTACATTGCTGGTGCGAATGCAGGCTCATACAACCACTCTGTCGAGCCATCTGGAGATTCTTAAAGAAATTAAAGAATGAAATGCCATATGACCCTTCTATTCCACTTCTGGAAATAACCCACATACAGCGAAAAATCACCTCGATAGCACTAGCACGACCATGTTCATAGCAGCACTGTTTACAATAGCAAAGTCATGGAACCAACCCAAATGTCCAACAGTTGACGAATGGATAAGGAAACTGTGGTACATCTATACAATGGAGTACTATTCAGCTATCAAAAATAATGAATTACTGGAATTTGCAGAGAAATGGATGTTATTAGAAACAATTATATTAAATGAAGTATCCCAGACCCAGAAAATTAAGCGCCGTATGTACTTCCTAATTGGTTGCTCCTAGTACCAAAACCACCCAGCCCACCAAGAGACACTCAAAGATAAATCTCTGTAATACCTATAGTAATTGCAAGGATTATGAACAGGAAGGATGTGGTAGGAGGGCCATACCAGAAATAAGGAGAGAAGAAACCATGTTACAGCAGAGAAAATAGGCCTCATCAAGGACTGCAAGTAAGTAATGAGACATCTGGTTAAGTTCACAGACTTTTGATCTTGATCATTTACAACTGAGAGGGTATGATCTCACCAGAAGGGGAGGGCATATAGTCTGGCAGATAAAAAGTAACCATTTTGCAAATGGGTGATTGACCCCTCTCTCACCGTGGTCTCCTAGTTTTATTACATCTACCTTTGAATGGGCTCTTATAACAAGACTCTAGTTTAACAGCTTTTTATCTCTGGCCAGGGGGTGACATACAATACCCATCGGGATGGAGTGAAGGGCATTGCAGGAGCAGCAAAACCGCAAAAGAAAATCAACAAACCATAATCCAGAACTTCAGAGACTCTATATTAACCACCTAGAACTAGGCCAACCTAATCTCTCCCCATCCTGAAGCTCAGGGAAATTTGCAGAAGAGAGGGCAGTAAGATTGTAAGAGCACAAGGATGGGAGGCGCAATGATATGCAAGATACTCCACACAAGTTAGGGCCGAAGCAATCATAATTGGACTTTGCATGCCCTGCACAATGTCCAACACACTATTGACCCCTCAAATTCTAGTATTTGCTAAAGGCACTAGGATCCTTGGAGGCAAGGAATTGACAGCCACAGTAGTGTTCCTATGCTTAAGGGGAACACAGAAAGGGTTCAGGGAAATGCCACTGGGTCCTTGTACGTCATCGGAGAGGAGGGCCTAGAAGAGGGACTGGCAGGCACATTAAAGGATTCTCCGGGGATTGGGGGGGAGGCACTGGGGGATGGGGAGGGAAGGGTAAGGGGAGGGGGAGCAGGGGGATCGGGGGGAGGAGGAGGGAGGGAGGGAACCGGTGTACCTACTAAGTTTATATGAGTGGAAATAATAATAAAAAATGTTTAAGAAAAAAAGAAAAGCTTGGAGACATGTACTTCAGTTATTGAATGAGCAAAAAGTTCAACCCAGGCTGATATACCCAGCAAAACTATCAGTCATGATTGAAGGTAAAAGAAAAATTTTCCACCATAAAGACAACTTGAAGCCTTACATGTTTGCCAAACCAGACCTTCAAAAAATGCTAGAAATTATAATCAATCTTAAAGAAAAAAAAAACAAGCATATCTAGGAGGACAGAAGGGTATAATACCACTAAAAACCTAAAAGCCAAAAAATACATTTATGAAAGCCACTGGGCACAAAAAGTGTCAGGAATTAAATGTAATTTCTCCATTATAACACTAAATGGCAATGGAATTAACTCACCAATCAAAAGACATAGATTACAAACATGTATTAGAAATCACAACCCATTCATCTGCTGCCTTCAGGAAACATATCTCACTACAAAAGATAGGCACATACTAAAAGTAAAAGTCTGGTCAAAAATTCTGCAAGCTAATGGAACCAAGAAACAAGTAGGGATAGCAATTATGCAATATGACAAAGTGGACTTCAAATCAAAATAATTATAAGAGACACAGAAGGATACTACATTTTAGTCACAGGTAGAATTCACCAGGAAAACTTCATACTACTGAGCATATACACACCTAATATGGACACCTCCACATTCACTAAGCAAACGCTACAACATCTAAAGGAAGAAATCAACTCTGAAACGATAATACTTGGGGATTTCAATACTGCCAAAGTGGGATAGATCAACAGGTCAAAAACTTAACAGAGACACAGTGGGACTTAACCAAACCCTTACTGAAATGGATCTTGCAGATCTCTATCAAACTTTCCATCCAAGCACCAAAGAATACACATTTTTCTCAGCATCCCACAGAACTTTCTCAAAATAGACCACAAATTAGGCCACGAAATGAATCTCCACATATACAGGAAAGTTGAAATTTTAGCCTGTACCCTATCAGACCACCATTGTATGAAGCTTGACATCTGCAACAGAAAATGCAATAAATACAACAGAAAATAAACACTATGATGCTGAATAAGAATTGGGTTCAAAAAGAAATCATAAAGGAAATTCAAGATTTCCCAGAGGTGAATGATAATGAAAATACAACATATCGAAATCTCTAGGACACAATGAAAGCCATATTAAGAGATAAGTTAATGGCTCTTAAAGCCTGTATCAAAAAATAGAAACATCACAAATAAATAACAATGCAGGTTAAGGCTTTGGAGATACAACAGAAATCCAATCCCAAAAGCAGTAGAAGAGAGGGGATTAGCAAAATCAGGGAAGAAATATCCCAAATTGAGATAAGGAAAATGATACAGAGAATCAACCAGTCGAAAAGCTAGTTCTTTGGAAAAAAAAAATCAATAAGATTGATACACCTCTAGCTAAATTAGCCAAAACCAAGAGAGAGAAAATCAAATTAACAAAATTAGAAATTTTTGAAAATGGAGTTATCACAGCTAATGACCAAGAATTTCAGAGAATTACAAGGTCATATTTAAAAACTTATACTCCATGAAATTTGATAACACAAAAGAAATGGATGAATTACTAAGTAAGCACAAATTGTCTAAATTGAATCAGGAAGTTTTGAATTATTTAAATATTCCTATAACATATGAGGAAATCAATGAAGTAATCTTGAATCTTCCCACAAAAAAATGTCCTGTATCAGATGGGTTCAATGCAGAATTCCACCAGACATTTAAGGAAAAACTACCACCAATACTCCTTAAACTGTTCCATAAAATTGCAAAGTAAAGAACACTGCCAAATTCTTTCTATGAAGGTAATATCTTACTAATCCCAAAACCTCATAAAGACACACTTAAAAAAGAAAACTATATGGCACTCTCTTTGATGAATACAGATGCAAAGATTCTCAACAAAATCTTAGCAAATCAGATTCAAAAATATATCAGAAAGATAATTCACTGTGATGAAGTAGGCTTTATCCTAGGCACACAAAGTTGGTTCTTCATATGCAAGTCAATAAATATAATCCATCAAATAGGAGAGTTCCTGTCTCGTCACATTCTCTCCAGTATTTGGTGCTGTTTGTATTGTGGATTTTTGCCATCCTGACTGGGGTAAGATTTTTGCCATCCTGACTGGGGTAACTTCTAAGGGAAGTTTTGATTTGCATTTCCTTGATGGCTAAGGATGCAGAGCATTTATTTAAGATAGTTCTTAGAAATTTCAGTTTCTTCCCTGGTAAAGTTTCATTTAAGTTCCAAGGCCTTTTTTTTAATTGGGCCATTTCTTTCCTTAGTGTTTAGGTTTCTGAGTTCTTTGTGCACTCTGGATAATAGAGCTCTCTATCAGATATGTTAGTGAAGATTTTCTCCCATTCTGTGGGTTGCCTTTGTGCTTCAGTTACAATCTCTTTATCTGAACAGAAGTTCTTTAATTTCATAAAATCCCATCTGTTGAGTGTTGTCTGTAGTGACTGTGTTATTGAACTTCTGATTAGGAACTGTTGGTCTAGTCCAATCAGCTCCAAGGAGTTCACTATCCTTTCCATTAATGTTTTTATAGTCTCTGGCCTTATATTGATGAAGTCCTTGATCCATTTGGAATTAAGTCTTGTACATGGTGACAAACATGGATTGAGTTTTAATCTTATGCATGTGGATATCCAGTTTTGTCAGCACCATTTGTTGAAGATGCTGTTCTTTTTCCATTGGATTTTTTGGGGCCCTTTGTCAAAGATCAAATGGCTATAGTTGTGCGGGCTTATCCATTGATCTGTGTGTATATTTTGGAGCCAGTACCAGACTGTATTTGTAAGTATGGATTGGCAGACTAAGGTTTGGTATGGTGATACCTCCAGCAGTGTTTTTATTACTCAGGATTGTCTTTGCTATCCTGGGTCTTTTGTGCCTCCATATGAATTTTGAGATTGTTTGGTCAGCCTCTTTAAAGAATTGCCTTGGGATTTTAATTGGTATAGCATTGAATCTGTATATTGCCTTTGGTAAGATGGTCATTTTTATGATGTTGATTCGCCAATCCAGGAACATGGGAGATCTTTCCACCTTCTGCTGTCTTCTGCAATTTCTTTCTTTAGGGTTTAAAGTTTTCATTGTAAAGGTCTGTTACTTCCCAGGTTAGGTTTATACCAATGTATTTCATTTTTTTAGGGGATATAGTAAATGGGATTGTTTCTCTCAAGGCTTTTTCACTTCTTTCATTCTGTGCATATAGGAAGACCACTGATTTTTGTACATTTATTTTGTATCCTGCCATCCTGCTGAACTTCTGTATAGTTTCAGAAGTTTCCTGGTGGGGTTTTTGGGATCACTCAGGTATAAGATCATGTCATCTGCAAATAGAGATAACTTGACTTCTTTTTACAATTTGAATCCCTTTTATGTCCCTTTCTTGTCTTATGGCTTCAGCTAAGACTTCAAGTACAATATTGAATAGAAGTGGTGAGAGTGGACAGCCTTGTCTAGTTCCTGATTGAAGCAGGAATATTTCAAGTTTTTCCCCATTGAGTATAATCTTTGCTGTTGGTTTGTTGTATACAGCTTTTATTATATTGATAAAGGTTCCTTCCATTCCAACTGTCTCTAGGGCTACTTAACAACTTCGTATGAGTGGAAAAAATAAAAAATTAAAAAATTAAAAAATAAATAAATATAATCCATCATATAAACCAATCCAAAGTCCAAGACCACATAATACTCTCAATAGATCAAAAAACCTTTTGACAAGATCCAACAACCCTTTATGTTCAAAACCTTAGAGACAGTTGGAATGGAAGGAACCTTCATCAACATAATAAAGGTGTATATAACCAGCCAACTGCAAGGATTATACTCAAAGGGAAAAACTTGAAGCATTCCTGCTTTAAGCAGGAATTAGACAAAGTTGTCCACTCTCACCACTTCTATTCAATATTGTGCTTGAAATCTTAGCTGGAGCCATAAGGCAAGAAAGGGAGATAAAAGGGATTTAAATTAGCAAGGAAGAAGTCAAGGTACCTCTTTGCAGATGACATGATCACATACCTGAGTGATCCTACCAGGAAACTCTACCAGGAAACTCCTGGAAATAATACAGAAGTTCACCAGGGTGGCAGGTTACAAAGTACACATACAAAAATTAGTGGCTTTCCTGTATGCCTAGGATGAATAAAGTGAAAAAGCCCTAAGAGAAACAATCCCATCTACTATAGCCTCTAAAAAAAATGAAATACCTTGGTATAAACCTAACCAAAGAATTGAAAGACCTTTACATGAAAACTTTAAAACCTTAAAGAAAGAAATTACAGAAGACATTCCCATGCTCCTGGATCTGTAGAATCAACATCATAAAAATGAACATCCTACTAAAAGCAAGATACAGATTCAATGTTATACCAATCAAAATCCCCGAGCAATTCCTTAAAGAAATTGACCAAACAATCTCAAAATTTATATGGAAGTACAAAAGACCCAGTATAGCAAAAACAAAAATACTGCTGGAGGTATCACCACACCAAACTTTATACTACAAATCCATAGTTATAAATACAGTCTGGTACTGGCTCCAAAATAGACACACACAGATCAATGGATAAGGGTTGAAGACCCAGATATAAGCTCACAAAATTACAGCCATTTGATCTTTGACAAAGGTCCCCATAGAATTCAATGGAAAAGGAACAGCATCTTCAACAAATGGTGTTGGCAAAACTGAATGTCCACATTCAGGAGATTAAAACTGAAACCTTACTTGTCACCATGCACAAAAATTAGCTCCAAATGGATCAAGGACTTCAATATTGGGCTGGACAATATAAAAAAATCCTAATTGAAAGGATGGGGAACTCCCTTAAGTTGACTGGGCTAGGCCAAGAGTTCCTAAACAGAAATCCAATAGCACTAGTCACTACCAAGCAAAAAGACAATACACCGAATGGGAGAAAATCTTCATCAACCACATATCTGATAGAGCTCTATTATCCATCATTCACAAAGAATGTGGAAAACTAAACAATTAAAAAAATGGGCTTGGGAACTCAAAAGAAACTTTTCCAGGGACGAAATTGAAATGTCTAACAAATATCTTAAGAAATGCTCCACATCCTTAGCCACCAGGGAAATGTAAATCAAAACTTCCCTGAGACATCATCATTTCACCCTGGTCAGGATGGCAAAAATCCACAATAAAAACAACACCAAATGCTGGAGAGGATGTGGGGAGAAGGGAACTCTTCTACATTGCTGGTGGGAATGTAAGTTTATACAACCACTCCGGTGATCAATTTTGAGATTTTTAAAAAAGTTAAAGTTTGAAATCCCATATGACCCTGCCATTCCATTTCTGGGAATAATCCCCCATAAAGCAAAAATTCACACAAAGACTCAAGCTCAAACATGTTCATAGCAACATTATTTACAATAGCATGGATCCAACCCAAATGCCAAATGACAAGTGGATAAGGAACATGTAGTACATTTATACTACTCAGCCATCAAAAAGATGTATTAATGAAATTTGCCAGGAATGGATGGAATTACAAAAAATTCCCTGTGTCTGTGACATATTCCAGACACAGAAAATTAAATGCCTTATGTACTCCCTAATAGGTGGATTCTAGTATCAAAACCACTTAATGACATATTCAAAGATAAATCTCTGTAATACCTACAGTAATCACAAAGATTATAACAGGAGGGAAGGGGAAGGAGGGCCACCCCAGAAATATGGAGAGAGGGGAGCATGCTTCAGTAGAAAAAATAGGTCACCATCAAGCAAGTAAGTCGTGAGTCATCTGGTGAAGCTCACTTACACTTTCCTTCCTGGTCCCTTGCAACTGAGGGGTTGATCTCACCAATCAGGGAGGGTATAGAGACTGGCAGATAGAAGGTAACCATCCTGCAAATGGGAGACTAACCTCCCCATTGTGGTCTCCTACTCCTATTTCATCTACCTTTGAATCTCTTCTTATAGTAAGATCTTCATTTAAAGGGCTTTTTAATCTTTGGTTAGGAAGTAACCACAATACCAGTCAGGATGATGATTGGTGGGTCAGGATCAGCAAAACTGAAAACAACAACAAACCATAATTCAGAATAATGAAGACCTACATTAATCACCTGGAACCAGACCAGCCAAATCTCTCCCCATCCTAAAGGGAAACTTATGGAAGAGGGGGTGGCATGATTGTAAGAGCCTAAAGATGGGGAGGACCAATGATATGGAAGATACTCCACACGTTAGGGTCACAGTAGCTATAATCAGACTTTGCATGACCTGCACAATGACTGATATGTCAAAGACCCCCTAAAGTCTAGCATGGATCACAGGCACTAGAATCCTCAGAGGCAAGGAATTAGCAGTCATAATAGTGTTCCCATAATAAAGGAGAGCCCAAGAAAGGGCTCTGGGCAATGCCACTGAGTCCTTATACCTCACTTGAGTGAAGGACTCAGAGGGAATTTTGGCATTCACACAAAAAGATGCTCCAGGGAATGAGATGGGATTGGAGGCACTGGGAGAAGGGGAGGGAGGTGGGGAGTGAAAGGAAGGGGACAAGGGGAACAGGGTGCAAGGGGACTGGAGAACGGTGGAAGGAGGGAGGGGACCAGGGTATCTATTGAGCTTGTATGATTGGGGAAAAATAAATAAATAAAAATATTTTTAAAAAGAAATACAGCAGTACCTATATTCCAACCATGTTTTCATTGAACTATTTAGAATGCTATTATTATTCAAAGTTTCAGGTTTCCTAGAGCCAAGAGTAGAGATCTGAATATTTTGACTGTGGATATCACACTATAAAACTAAAATCAGTTTCTATTGTTTCAATAGCTACTGTTTGATTATATTTTAATTTTTAATTTTAGTAGCCAGAAAAATAATCATCAGGACATGATATAGTATTTTTTCTTTCTCTGTTACTATTTTATTATGTAATATCTTTAAGATGGAAGGTAAGATTTATGGCATTTCATATTCTTTGATTGGAAGTTCCCTTATATAAACGAAATCATACATGAGTAAATCATACATTAATACATTTGTTATTTAAGAGAACACTTGTATCATGTGTTTTGACTTTGGGACAAGATGCCCAACAAATTTTATAAGTTAAAAGCATGAAGGAAACAAAATCAATATTTGATCACTAGATTTAATACCTTGTACCTAAAGGGTTTCAGGGAAACACCTCATGTCTCAGCATATGAGTTTTCTTACCTGTCAAGTATGGGTAATAATTCAGGTAACTTATAACATTGTCATAGAGCAAATTAAATGAACTAATACTCACAAAATCCAAAAAAGCAATGCTTAGAACAAAGTAAATGCTTTTTATCTGTTGATTCCTAAAAAGAATAGATGAAGGACATATAAGAAACCTAGAAATACAAAACTACTTTATAGATTGATTAATGATAAAAATTTACTCGTCTTTTTGATATTAGGGTCAATTGAGTTGATTTTTAATTTTGCCTTTTCTTTTTTTTTATTACTTTTTTTCTCCCACATTTTATTTTTTTCCTAATCACACAAGCTCAATAGGTAACCCATCCTCTCCCTCCCCACTGTCCTCCCCAGTCCCCCTTTGCATTCTCCTCCTTTCCTCTCTTCCTTTCATCCCTCCCTCCCTTCCCCTCTCCCAGTACCTCCCCCTTCTTCCCTACTATCCCTTGGAAACATCCCTTTGTGTGAATGCCAAACCTCCCTCTGAGTCCTCCACCCTAAGGAGGGGTAAGGACTCAATGGCATAGCCAGGAGCCCTTTCTTGGGCTCCCCTGAACTCTATTATGACTGTTAATCCTTGTCTCTAAAGATAATACTCCCTGAACCTTCTCCCTTGTGATCTATGCTAGACTTTGAGAGGGTCATTGATATGTCAGCCATTGTGCAGATCAGTCAAAGTCGATTCTGACTGCTGCAGCCCTAACTTGTTTGGAGTTTCTTGCATATCATTGGTCCTCCCCATCTTTAGGCCCTTACTATCTTGCCACTCCTTCTTATGCAAGGCTCCCTGAGCTTTAGGATGGGGAGAGACTTGGCTGGTCTGGTTCTAGGTGATTAATGATGTAAGGTCTTTAGTATTCTTAATTACAGTTTGTTGTTGTTTTCAATTTTTGCTTTTCTTGCACCACCCTTGGCTATATCCTGATTGATGTTGAAAGTCACTTCCTGTCCAAAGATAAAAGACTGTTTAAATGAAGATCTTAATATAAGAAGAGACTCAAAGGTAGATAGAAGAATAGGAGGAAGACACAGCATGGGGGGAGGGTGAGTGTGCCATTTGCGGGATGGTTACTGTCTATCTGCCAGTCCCTATACCTTTCTGATTGGTGAGATCAAACCTCTTCAGTGGCAAGTGTAATTTTGCCTTTTCTTAATGATTATGACACCTTAGAGAAAAGTGAAGTACCTAGATGCACTATAAATAAAAGTGTGTTCCACGGCCAAATACATTTGAGGGACTTTACATTAAGCCTGTTGACAAAGAATCACTCAAAAGAGAATACATTTAAATTTGTTAAAACAAGAGTTTTTCAAATGTATTTGAAAATAGAACTTGGCCAGAGTATTTTTTAACATTTTTGAAAACAGATCTATTTTGTAACACTTTTGAACATCTTGGGAAACTAATTCTCCTTGAAATGCATGCTGGATAACACTATCATGGTAATACCTAAAATGTATTAGGAATCAATCAAACATGATGAAAGTTATTTGGGTCTGAAACTAGGCTGTCTGCTATGCTGACAGTAACTGTAAAAATGATGGGAAGACCTTATTGATGGTTCTGGAAGAACACAGTTTTTAGGTTACTGTTTCTGAGCTATATGTCCAGAAACTTGGAATAGAAAGCAAGTTAATTTGGAAGACTGAACTACTGAAGAATATCTCCCCTAGGAAAGACAGCAATGTAACAGAAATTCTAGATCCTCATCTATTAACAGTAGGCATCAGAGGTAGATGGAATAAGAGTAGGAGACCACAGTGAGGGCTGGGGGGGTCAGTCTCCCATTTGCCAGATGTTACTTTCTATCTGTCAGACTTATGCCCTTCCTGTATGACCTGCGCAATGACCAACATATCATTGACCCCCCAAAGTCTAGCATGGATCACATGCACTAGGATCCTTAGAGGCAAGAGATTAAGAGCCATAATAGTGTTCCTATACTAAAAGGGAACACAAAAAAGATCTCTAGGCAATGCTACTGAGTCCTTACACCTCATCAGAGAGGAGGACCCAGAGGGAAGTTTGACATGCACAGTAAAGGATGCTCCAGGAATTGGGGGGGGGGACTGGGAGAAAAGGAGGGAGGGGGAGAAAGGAAGGGAAAAAGGGGGGAGGAGCAAGGGGATCCAGGGAGGTGTGGAGGGAGGGAGGGGAATGACGTACCTATCAAGTTTGTATAAGTGGACAAAATACACTATAAATAAAAACACAGTAGGCATCAAATGTCATAGAAAGAATGGAGAGAAAGCATGGCAGATTTTGTGGTTATATGTTTTGTTTTTTATTAGCACATCTACCCATTTCTATTGCTGTAAAATCAAAAGCGTCAGATGATACATAAATTGAGCATGATTGTATAAATGAAACTCTTTCTGCTCCCTCATTTGAAATTCATTAAGTGTCACATTAAGTGTACAATGTAATATTTCTCATTGGTTTTTTTCAAGTGTTTGAATATTCAAATGCAGTCTTTAATCCACATAGACAATAAGTAGGACTCACACAGTACTTTGTTTATTCCATAACAAAGCAAGGAAAGTATTGCTACTGAATGCTCATAGAGAAGTAAATAGAATTACCTTGGTCTTTTGCAAAAAGAAAAGACTTGATCAGACATCTAAATGACAGAGAGGTGAGAAACTGTAAGATTAAGTCTACTTCTTGGCAACTGGTAGAAGTGACTTCTTAGGAAAGGATTTCATGACTAAAGGTTAAGAATATGATTATTAATTAGATAATGAGAAGGAAATGTTTAAAATTTCTCTGCAAATGATTATCATTCCTCTTCATAGGTCATATTTTTTAGGGGTTGTTATGATCTCAGGAAAGCATGTGTGAGTCAAAAGTTCTTTGATGAGAGCAATTGTCTTTTAAAAAATTACAATGTTAATTCCTGTGTAAGTTTTTCCAAGATGTTCAGAGTATAATATCAACTACCTGAAACTTACCCTTTAAAAATATTGTTTATGATGTGAACAGTTCTATTAAAATATCACTAGGGACCCCCAAGCATTCTCTTGAAATATACATGGTTATTATATATCTTAATAGGCTTAACTGAAAAGTTTAGAAAATTTAGTTCTTGAAGATGTAATTAAAATGTGATTGATAATGCTAATAATCTTTTGAAAGCAGTAAAGATCTGGAAGCACCTAATTCTATGGATATCTTGGGAGACCAAATGTACTTATGACAGTGGTTAAGTCAACTCCTAGCCAAACATCTGCATGCAAACTGAAATGTGCAATCAGTTATCCAGAAAGGGTTTCCATTCAGGGCAAGAGTCCCAGTGATTAGATAGAATACTCATTTTTGTTTGACTTGTTAGTGTCTGTAAATTACATTGCAATAGAGACCCTCACATGAAGATGAAAATGAGTGAGGACTCTAAGCAGCAATTGTGATAGAAAGAGCTGCAAGGGTGTCCATGAGGTAGTCCTTTTATTGGTTTCCACAATGGCAGAGCAGAAGAATTAGTCAATATTTTGATTCATTGATAAATCAAAGTCTTTCAGAATTTATACTAGTGGCATGACTTGAAAATGGATTTTTCTCATTGCTATTTAATGTACCTCAGGCTTTTCCACCAATACAGATAAGGAACATTAAGAACTTGAGTGACTCAACACCTCAGAGGTAATAAGTGGCAGGTGTTTTAGTCTCAGAGGTTTTTTGACACTCACAATATAATTCGTGTTAAGCACATAACTGAATTATGTAGCAGAGTTCATGTGATTAGTTTTTATTTAAATAAATCAGTAAGTGGAAAAGCAGGATAATACAACTGTAACAGTCATAAATATGGATATACTTAATTAAATATGCCAAAAATAACATTAATAAGATAGAAACTATGTACAGCTTAGAGGCAGTCAGACTATTCAAAATTCTTTACAATCATGCATGATTTATAATAAAGCATATCTTTATTTATGAATTTCAAGGACTTTCTTTCAAACTTGTTTTATTTTACACAATTTAGAAGCTGAAAGTACATGAGAGAACAGACCTCTCAGATGAAATTGGGTGGGCTGCATACTCAAGAGGACACAAGAGTAAGAGAGAGACTGGAAAGGTTTACAGTGGGAAAAGAAGAGAGCTTTGGATTTGGTAGTGGGGGTAAAATATCTACTCATAGAGGAAATGATAAAACAATAAAAACTAATATAAAAAAGAATAAAATTTCTTTTAAATTCAAGGTCTGAATCAGCATATAGCAAAATATGTTGTTTAGTGCATTGGAAAGTGAATCAGTTGTACATCACACAAGAAAATATATGCCAGTTATTGAGGCTTGGAATATGGCTCAGAAGTAACCACATGTTACACAAATAGTTGAACTGGAGTTTGGATCACAGGAACCCTGCAAATGCCATATATGTTTGGCCTTTGTAGTTTCAGATATTTTTTTCTTTTTCATGTATGCTTATATGAGTTACATGAATATGTGTATGTATATGTCTGCATATGATATATTATGTGTGTGTGCAGGAAGGTCAGTGATTGTGCAGGCATTTGTACATTAGGGCATTGAGTATATGTGTTCTTACTGGGGCCAAGGTTGATATGAGTAATTATCCTGAATTGTACAATCTCCTTATTGCTTTGCTCTGGGTTCCCAGAATCTCCCTTAAAGACAGAAAGTGAATGTAGTCCATCCAACTCAGGTCCTTTTGATTATGAGACAAAAGCTCTATTTACTGAGCCATCTCCCTAGTCCTATAATTTCAGAATTTTAAGTGAGGGACTAGGAATCCCCAGAGTGAAATAGCAAGTGAGGGTCGTCAAAACATTTAGCCTGAGTTTAATTGTTCATCAAAGAATAAGGGGCAAGAATAATTGAGAGAATTCTAGACATCATAGTCTTGCTGTTTCATAGGGAAATGTTAATATGTCAGTCATTACATAATCTGGTGGTAC
This sequence comes from Typhlomys cinereus, assembly GCA_023101885.1. Lineage (NCBI taxonomy): Eukaryota > Metazoa > Chordata > Mammalia > Rodentia > Platacanthomyidae > Typhlomys > Typhlomys cinereus. The sequence continues at coordinate 1,768,490 of JALPQD010000060.1, read as the reverse complement.
TACATAGTGCACTATACTCCTGGATACACCTGCCCTGCCATTACTGGAGTGTTGTCACTGGCAGTACACCTCCCCACTTTTAGGGTCTTACAATCTTACTGCCCTCTCTTCTGTAAAGTTTCTTGAGCCTTGGGATGGGGAGATGAAATTTGGATGGCCTGATTTGGACTGAATCATCTAGGTTCACTGATACTCAGGACTTTAGTTGGTTGTGCTTTCCTGGCTCACTAATCTGCCATTCCAATTGGATGCATCTGTACTGAGATCTTTTCTTATCTAAGGATAGAATAAAGGTGATTAAATGGTAGTTTACTCTTAACTATTTACATTTAATACTAAGTCATATGTTCCTGTCTAGTGTCTATTTTCTCCCCATTCATTGTTCTACTTTCCTGTGTTCTTTTGTCTCCACTCTTTGAAATCTTCCTCTACCCCTTGGCTTATGTTTCTTTACACTTTGATTATATGTTCTTGCAAGAATAATCTTTCTGAGAGTTTGATTTGTAATTTAGCTTTGAGTGACAGGTCGATAAAGGTACTTTTATTAGTATAAATTTTTATACTGTTCATGAATTTTACTGAAATATGTTTCAATAAAAGTTCATATGGAATGAAAATTAAAACAAGCTATTTAGTAGGCATATCTCACATAAGCCTCTGTACTATTAGTATATAGCTAACTTCTTTTCTTTCTTTTTTTTTTTTTTTTTTTGCATGTGTGGGTGAATCAGAGGGCACGGTGTGTTCCTATGTAGGATCAAGGGTAATTTCAGGAATCATGTCAGAATGTTTCTACCACCTTTGTGCTTCACTCTAGGATGTCCCAGACTCTGCCCACTAGGACCAGAAGAGCAAGTTGCCACCATTTCTGCATGGACATTTTACCTGGAATCTGAGATCTGAACTCAGGGCTATTTGCTTGTAAAATGGAGTCTTAATCTCTAAGCCATCTTTCCAGCTCTCAGTCCTGGTATTAATTGGCCTTTCAGCAACACTGTATCTGTTGACTGATCTTTTCCCACAGTTATACTTTCTATAGTTGGATGGAACTTTATTTTCATATTTATAAATAATTGAGTGTATCTAATTACTATCCCCTTCTGAATCCTTTTTATCTGTTGGTAATGGGGAAATGCTCATGATCCTGCTGTTTTACATTTACTCTTGCTGTTTTATCTTGTCTTAAAAGTCTTTAAAAACCATCATATTGACCTTCTCCCTCCTTTCTCAGTGCATTATTTTGCTCCCAAATTCTAGCCATATTTAAAGAATATTACGCTTTCTGTATGACCAAAAATTATTAGATTTTCCGGGCTGGAGAGGTAGCTCAGGGGTTAAGCCTCCGCCTTACAGGCGGAAGGTCCTGAGTTCGGATCCCAGATCCCACGTATACACGCCAGGCGCAAGCGGGGGCGGCCTGCGCTTCTGGTCCTGGTAGGGCGGAGCCTGTGAATCCCAGGGCAGAAGGAGGTGGAGGCGTCCATGGTGGTTCGCGAATTCGCCCGTGGTTCTACACATACACAGACACACACACACACGCACAGACACACAGACACACACGCGCGCACTTACACATGCATATGCACACAGTTGAATAAATAATAATAATAAAAAAGAATTATTAGATTTTCCTTAAACTTGCTCCTTCGGAATCACTCTTGCTGAGATCTGCGTCCTGCTCTAATGGATTTCATCTAAAAACCTCCATGTGAGGTCAGACTGTATATTTTGAAGCTGTAATTCGCTTTAAGGGACTCCATTTTACAAGCTGTATTTGATTCCATTTTCATTGCAAATACAGAGATAGGATGACATGCTGAGGACCATCAACAATACATGGATTGTTGTATAACTCATTTCTCAGAGTGAAAGGATATCACCTGGACCCATTACAAGACTGATAGAACTCATGACTTCCCTGGGAACTTTGAGTAAGCTGCACTCCACTGATGATACATTCTAGTGGAAATGGCCTCTGTTTTTCCATTTGTCCACATGTTATTTTTTTCTTCTGAACCCAGTCTTGTACTTCCTTTCTAAGCCTTCACTGTCCCACAGCTCCCTAGATTGTTCCACCTTGCCTTCACAGTTCAATCCACCCCATGGCTCCTGTTAAGTAGCTAAGCTCTGTGACTAGTAACTGTAGTATTTTCTCTGACTATCATATGTGAGAAATATTTCCATCTATCCCCCCAAATGCATCAAAAATTAATACCAATATGATGTAAAATGACAAAAAGTGATGGGCTTAAATGCAAGTTAATCTACTTCTGTGACTTGTTAATTAATTGGACTATTGATTTGTGATTAGTTTCATTATCCTTGGATACAGAAAGTTACAAAAAAATGAGGCAATTTCTTCTTTTTTCTCCACTTCATGACACTGAGAAATGAGATTCAGGTTGTACCAAGCCCTATGGTACAATTTGTGGTTCCTGTTGCTTCTAGAAAAAAAAGGGACAGAACACTATTTTCTCACCCAGGATTACTTAAAAGATTTGAACTCATAGACATCAGGTTTAATACAACATGACCCAGCAGATTTCTCTGGGACTGAAAAAAGTGGCAATGATAGAAGTCACTCAGAACAGTGGGAAGTTATGATTTTGTCTACTGAAGAACTAAACACAGGGCCAGTCATACACTAGATACCCTAGTCAAACTCTTCAATCCATGTAAAATCCTGATGCAATGTGTAAACCCAGCACTCACTAAGATGTAGAAGGTAGAGATAAGAATCTGCTAGAAGCTCCCAGAGCAGCACAGCAGCCAAAAAATAAGGATTCCCTACCTCAAAAACCATATTAAAAAAGAGTCCTGTAATGTAACCTCTAATCATATGGGCATTGTGCCACATATGTGCCCACACTCACACATCTACATTCATGCATGCATACATACACCTACATATATACTTACACACTTACACATGCATGCACACACACACACACACACTAAATTAGCAAATCTTAAAAGACCGAGTGTCAGAAACCCAGAAACTTAATTGCATAAGAGTGGAAGAACTACACTGAAAAACAGTTTTGCTACCTCCACAGACTCAGGAGCACAAAGGGGAACATTCTTTCTTCCTTTTTAAATTACTCTGAAAATTTGAATCTAAAAGACATAATTCATAAGAATTGTATATTAAATTTCCATATACATATGAGGTGAGAATAATTTATACCTATTAAAATGATAAAGTGGACCTTTTCTTATATTTTACTATAGCAGATAACCATCATAACAGATCCAGTCCATGCAAAGATGATTGGTTTCCAAAAACTTGGTCAAACTTACACAGATAGAGCAATGATATATAGAAAAAAATAATTAGAAAAAAAAAGTAAGGTGGTATCTTAGAATTTGTTTTGCTGCTGAATATCTCTGAAATGCACTCTGAATAGTGTTGACTTAAAACAACTTCTGCATGATAGGATGAAAGTAAGAAAATGCATGTAATTATTGGAAAATGGTATGACTCTTAATTATATCTTTTTCTTACAAAGAAAATAAAAACATTCTTAATTGTTAAGTGTATGATCATTTTAATAACACATATTTCTGGGTAAATTATTTCTAATATGAATGTTTTTGAATTGATATAAATCTCCAGCATACTTAAAGTTAAATTCCCATGGTTAGTATCTTTGATAAGATAAAAAGATGAGGTAAATTATCTGAATAATTAGATACATTTAAGAATAGACAGAAATAAATTACACAAATTGTTTAAAATCACATCTACGCAGATTGAAAGTTACAGGAAAAATGTAGGTTTAAATGGAAATATGCTTATTGTTTCTTTTATAGATGATTCTCTGCCAACAGAATCATAAATTGTTTTAACAGTTTTAAGTTTTCCTTGTGAAAGGTGCTGGTGTAGGTTATGATTTCAATTAATGGTAATATCTCACCCTATATTACATTGTTTTCCAACTAGCCTATTATCAAAGAAAATGTAACAAATAATGGAAAATACTGTTATTTTGTAGCAGTGAAAGTAATTTTCATGAGGAATTAAGCAAGTGATAGCTGTCAAATACTTTGCCTTTAAGAATGTGAAAAACGCACAAGGGCAGCCTTAGTTTGGCTCAGTGGGAAAATGGAAGCATGAGAGTGTTGATAGAAGCTATAAAGTTCCTGTGCATAGAAGCAAGACAATATTTCTTTTCCAGAGAAGTTGACAAAACATAAAACTGCATCACAGGGAACAAAATCCTATCAATTACATGACCATAACAAGTTTGCACAGAAACTTTCAGTTCCTGAGGTGAATTATTACAATATTTTAGACTGTTCTTCATTCAGCTCATCTTTTAGCCATATTTCCTGGCCCTCTATAGCATGGGTTTGCAGCCACAGTGTTTTGAGTAAACAAAATTATATATGGGGACACATATCCCCATCCTCTCATCCATCCTTCCTTCCTTCCTTCCTTCCTTCCTTCCTTCCTTCCTTCCTTCCTTCCTTCCTTCCTTCCTTCCTTCCTTCCTTCCTTCTTCTTTCTTTCCTTTTTTCCTTCCTTCCTTACACTTTTTCTCCACTTTTTCTTTCTTCTTTCCTTCTCATCATTCCTTCCTTTTCTTTCTGTTCTGTCTTTTTGCGTGCATCACTCAAATGTGTTATACAGACAACACTGAAAATATCTAAAAAGACTGCCTTGACAAAATACCTGGTTCTAGACAAAGATGGAATCATATTGTGGTTATAAGTCTTTGAACACAATTTAGTGGATACATTTTTCAAGTCATTGTAGTGAGACAAATAGAATTGAAATAAGTCGATGTGCGTGTCTGTTTTATTCTATTTTATGTGAAAAGGGCCTGCTCTGGACTGGGTCCAAATTGACAGAGGAGCTCTGGAAGAATGATAAATTTTAATACATCTGTTAGGTGATAATGATTAATGGGCATATTTCAAACTCTGTAAGAAGTTTTAGATTTAAAGTGCCTCACTGCTTTTAAGTAGATTTATCAAAGACTGCTAGCTGATGTTTCCATATGGAAAGTTACCAATACCATAAGACTCATTACTTTGGACAGCTATTTAAAATATTTCAGGATATTTAACATTTCCAGGTGTATATTTTACAGACAGGACTGATTCAACTAGAGTATTTTATTAGTTTAACCTAGTGCATATTAATATCTTGTTGAAATTTTAATAAATACCAAGCAACAGCTTTAAGACACTTGTTATTCAGTGTACTAAGTTCTATAAATTTTTATCTTGGAAGGACTTATTTACTAGCTTTCCTTGTACTCTTTATGTGTTAACTGATTTTTTTAGTTGGAATTATAGCCAATACCTTAAAGTAACTCTACTGAGATGTTATAAGAAAACCATGGCAAATGGGACTTTCCCTAACTATAATGTGTATGATTTTATTCAATGAATATGCTTCAAATTTATTAAATTTTGCTTTAGACAACATAACACTAATAAGTCTACTGTTGTTTATTTTCAATCTAAAACTCAACATCATGTAAAATATTTATCAAAAATTTATCTATAAAAATGTTTTGATTTATACATGAGATCAAAAAATATTTGTCTCCCATTGATTCACTGAATAAACTATTCAACAATGGTGCTCTAACTTAATCCTTCATGTTTCCTGGTTTAATATTTAGTCTATTCCCAAAACTTCAACTTTCCCTTTAAACTGTGCATGTGCTCCCTGAAAAGAGTCATTATTTGTTATCAACTCAATTCCCTCCATTTTCCTGAACATTCCAAGCTAATTTTTCAAGATGAGTTGGATATTTTTAAAGCTATTTATAGCAAACTTTTGTGAAATTCAGGAATTAATTTAGAGTTTTGGATATTACAGAAGACAAATCTCAAATGACCAATAAATATAACTGTAAAAATTAATTTCTAACCAAAGAATAAAAATTGTCACTAAATTATATAATTTCAGTTATTATGAGATTATCTGTAATTCTATATAATATTATAAGAACACTTTAATGTTATTGACAAGTAATACATTACATTTAAAGTAATTTGAACAAAAAATGAAATTTGGTTATGACTGAAATCTACTTTACTTATTTTAAAATGCATTCCAACTCTGAGAAACGCTGTTATCATAATGCCAGATATAACAGTACAAAACTGAATATTAAATTTTCTCTACATGTTTGTAATTATGAATGTATTTTCAAAAGAGAAGAGAAGAGTAAGCTAAATTAGGTAAAAATGATGTGTGGTAATCTTTCAGAAAGCATAATCAAAATTTATTATTTTAATCAAGTATTTGTCTGTTTATATTTGTAGTTAAAATTATGCATTTGTTACAACATAAGCATACTTAGTTAATTCTATGAACAGACTTTAAAGTAAAATGAAGTTATTTAATCTTTGTTATCTTTGGAAATTTAAACCTCTTCATTGCCAACGAAGAAGGGAAGTGTACAATAAATATTTCAAGAATAAAAGAGAATAATATTTTTACATTTACAAATATCAAAATAAACTAATATGTGAATGTTATTATTTATATGTAGAGTGTCAATATTACATGCAACCAATGGAACAATAAATATGAGAAAAATGTTTAACCTTATTTTACAATATTTTTCTATAATTATGAGAAAAGAAAGCAAGATAGAAAAATGAGTAATGCCTGAAATTCAAAACTTTTCATAGAATATTGGATGCAACATATGGATTTCATGTTAGCAATGAATTTTAGTTTTATTCATACTAAGTCTCATACACAATAAAATCTATATCACATTTAACATTCTACTTCTGTTTAAAAATTTCAGATTAAATAAGTAAAGAACTATTAAATTCAAAGCTGTTAGCAGGTAGAAATAAAACTCAAATTTCACACATTAGAACAATAAATAATACAGTTATAAATTGTATAAAATATTATACATGTAGGAAAATAACTTATAACTTAATCACAGAAAAAATTACACAACATAAGAAGATTCAATCATGTTTTTAAAATAATTATCTGTTTTATTTTATGCCCTGAGTTGGTGCACTTCGAATCCAGTGACAACTAAAATTATACTAGAAGTAACAGGTATGTGACACTTCTATATTAAATATTGGTCAGAGAGATCTCAAAGGTCCCCAAACATTATTCGCTTTTGCCATTGCTCTTGGTTGCTCTCAAGAAAACTGAAAGTAATGTTGCCGGGAAATGGATGTTATTAGAAACAATTATATTAATAGAAGTATCCCAGACACAGAAAATTAAGTGCCGTATGTACTCCCTAATAGGTGGCTCCTAGTACCAAACCCACCTATTGACACTCAAGGATAAATCTCTGTAATACCTACAGTAATTGCAAGGAATACGAACAGTAGGGATGGGGTAAGAGGGCCACACCAGAAACAAGGAGAGAGGGAACCATGTTACAGCAGAGAAAATAGGCCTCCATCAAGGACTGCAAATGAGTAATGAGACATCTAGTTAAGTTCACAGACTTTCGTTCCTGATCATTTACAACTGATGGGGTATGATCTCACCAGAAGGGGAGGGCAAATAGTCTGACAGATAAAAAGTAACCATTTTGCAAATGGGTGATTGACCCCTCCCTCACTGTGGTTTCCAACCTTTATTACATCTATCTTTGAATATACTCTTATAACAAGACTCTAGTTTAAGAGCTTTTTATCTCTGGCCAGGGGGTGACGTCCAATGCACATCAGGATGGAGTGAAGGGCATTGCAGGAACAGCAAAACTGGAAAAAAAATCAACAAACCATAATCCAGAACATCAGAGACTCTATATCAACCACCTGGAACTAGGCCAGCCTAATCTTTCCCCATCTAGGAAATTTGTGGAAGAGGGGGCAGTAATATTGTAAGAGCACAAGGATGGGAGGAGCAATGATATGCAAGATACTCCACACAAGTTAGGACCGAAGCAATCATAATTGGACTTTGCATGCCCTGCGCAATGTCCAACACACTATTGACCCCTCAAATTCTAGCATTTGCTAAAAGCACTAGGATCCTTGGAGGCAAGGGATTGACAGCCACAGTAGTGTTCCTTGCTTAAGGGGAACACAGGAAAGGGTTCTGGGAAATGCCACTGGGTCCTTGCACCTCATCGGAGAGGAGGACCCAGAGGAGAGTCTGGCATGCACATTAAAGGATGCTCCAGGTATGGGAGGGGGAGGTACTGGGGGATAGGGAGGGAAGGGGAAGGGGAGGGGAGCATAGGGCGGTGGAAGGTTGGAAGGAGGGAGGGGACCAGAGTACCTGTTAAAGTTGTATGAGTAGAAATTTTAAAAAAAAAGTAATGCCCTATTACTGAAGTTGCATAGATCATGGGCAAAACACATCAACTGGAACTGGTCTGAGAGCTTCCTCCTTGATGGATAGCTGACGGGGTACAAAGGAATATTGTAGAAACTGCTGGGGGATAAAAATATTCAAAGGCCTTAATCTGTGAGATCTCAAGATGCAGTAAAAATCACCATGGCAACAGATGACCACCAGTATAATAATGGCATGAATATCAAGGAGACAACCAAGAGCCTTCTGATTGAACTGAAGACCCACTTTTCAGAATGGAACACTTTCCTGTTACTGTTACCTAGTGCGAAAACCTATAAAAGGAAAGGAAATTGATCACAAGGGAAGAATAGCCTATGAACCTGTAGGTAAGAAGACACTACAACAAACTTCTCTGTAAATAGTTGTTATTATATCCATAGATTGGAAGAGCATGTAGTTCTCAGCCTAGAAGTATTCTCTACAACAGAGTTAGAGGACAGGATGCATTCTGGGACAGTAGAAGAGCACTGAAATGGACAACAATGCCCAGTCAGAATGCAGAGTACAAGTGACCCTACAGTGCTCATCCAGATCGGGCCAATTTAGCTTTTCCCCATCCTAAGATTCAAGGAACCTTGCAGAACAGGGGCAACAAGACTGAAAGAACCTAAAAATGGAAGAATACATAATTGGACAAGATGTTCCACTCAAGGCAGGAATGATGCATTCCAGGAACTCACTCCAATGAGACTTGTCCTTACCAGACCTACCTAACACCTGAAATACCAACATTCTCCCACAGACTAGCAAGGATCTCAGGGGAGATAATTACATGCAGTGGAAAACTTGGGGACTAGAGGTGGAAAAGTGAATGGGAATGTCCCTCTATCAGTGGGGCAGACTGAGGAGGGGCAATTTGGTATGCCACAGAGGCCTGACACCCCCCCCCCAAAGTAGATAAGCTAGAGGGAATCTTGTTGACCACAGAAGCAGACAGGCAAGAATTGTGGGAGAGAGTGGGATGGATTGATGAAGGGAGTAGAGGGGGGATGGAAGGAGGGGAGAAGGAGGCGGGAAAGAGAGAGGCAGAGATAAGTAGTCAATATGTTTGTAAAATGAAGAAAAAATTAATATAAAAACTATTGTCTATTTTATTAAGTACATAGTGATATGTATGTAATAATTCTTTGATCATTTTTTCTGTACTTCATAAAGAAGAGTAAAGAAATTTCAGAAAAGTTTGGTGATACATAATTCTTGTTACATAAATGGCATATGAAATGTTGCTGGCTGAAGTATAGCATTCAAGACTGCAAACTTGTTTGGTGAGACATATTGTCATGGCTTGAGATGTGTCCCCTACAGTCTCATGTGTTTGGCAAGGTCATGGCATCTTGAGAGGTAGAGCCTTGCTGAAGGAAGGCAGTCACAAAAGGTGGGTCTTGAGGTGGATTAGTCCCACTCTACCTCCAGAAGTTTGACTTTGCAGCAAGCAGTCTGGTAGCTCTCAGTCGCAGATGGGAGTGACTTAGCCTGACTCCAGCTTTGGCCAGCCAGACATGCCACCTCTGTGAAAGACTGTATCTTCCCTCTTGAACCATAAGATGAATAAATCTCCCTTTCTCCTTAAGTTGATTGGCTTTAAGTGCTCTATTACAGCAATAGTTTAAAGTAACCATTACACATGTACATCATTAATTTTATTGTTTAAAATTACTAATAAAGGGGCTGGAGAGGTGGCTCAAGGGTTAAGCCTCTGCCTTGTAGGTGGAAGGTCCTGAGTTCGGATCCTAGACCCCACGTATAGACACCGGGCAGAAGCAGGGGCAGCCTGCGTTTCTGGTCCTGGTAGGGCGGAGCCCGTGAATCCCCGCGCAGAGTAAACGAGGAGGTGGAGGCGTCCATGGTGGTTCCCGAATTCGTCCGTGATTCTACATACACACACCCACACATATACACGCTCACACACGCATACATGCACAATTGAATAAATAAAAAATTTTAAAAATTTTAAAAATTACTAATAAAATATTATTAATTAGTAATACATTAGATATCAATTAGTAATAAATTATCAATACATAAAATCCAGTTATTTATTGTGCCTTTACAAAGTTTCATCATATTTCTATTTTACATCCTCTAAAGAATATTGCTGAAAACCAGTCATGGGGTCACATGAATCTGGAAGGCAGAAAGAAGATAAAGAGATGTGTAAAAATCACCCAATGTTGTATCAACAAAGAAAAAAAGGAAAAGAAAGAAGGAAGGAAGGAAGGAAGGAAGGAAGGAAGGAAGGAAGGAAGGAAGGAAGGAAGGAAGGAAGGAAGGAAGGAAGGAAGGAAGGAAGGAAGGAAGGAAGGAAAGAAAAGGAAAAATTTTAAATCATCAGTTTTGTTGGTAGGCATCTGCCTGTTAAACTCTAACACAAGCCTCTCAAATAATTTCTATTTTAGTCTTCAAAGCATTAGTTACTCTGTCCTGGGGAGATTACTTAGTGAGTAAATGCTTACAATACAAATCTGCTAACCTGAATTTGAATCCCCAGACCCTACTCAAGATGCAGATGCAGTTACTTAAGCTCTATAAATCCAATCTGTCCACAGGAAATTGGCACCAGGGACCTGAGAATCTTCAGAAGTTTGCTAGCAATCCAGTCTGGCTTGTACAATAAAATTGGAAAGAACCAGTCTCCAACATAATAAAAGGTGAGAAATGTACTCAAAGGTTGTCTTCTGACCTCCACATGTTTGCCATAGCATACGTGAACCTGTGCTCTCACCCAAAAGAGAAAAATTTAAAAAATTTCACTCATGATAGGGAAACTGCATCCAGAAATCCACTGCAATGAAACTTACCCTTACCAGACATATCAACATTTCCCCATACACTAACAATGAACTTAGGAGAAATAATTACATGCAAGTGGAACCTTAGGGACTAAGGCTAGACAAGTGAAGGAGAATACTCTTATCAGCAGGTCAACCCAAGGAAAGGCTACTTAATCTATTACAGAGACCTGAGCCCATATCAATGCAGACAACCTGAAGGAAACCCTGGGGCCCACACAAGCAGACAGGCAGATGGGTGGGAAGAAGAGGCATGGATTGGTCAAGAGAGGAGAGGTGTGGGAGAGGAAAGGGGAGGAAGGGAGAGGAGAAGGAAGAAGAGCAAGGACAGCCACTTATTATGTTTATAAAACTAGGAAAATAAAAAATAATTTAAATAAAGGTAGTCAATGAACATAATGTTAATAAATGTTACTTAGGATTTTCCAAAGCATTTGACTTTGATTAGTGCATATGAGATTTGATACAGAGTCACTAGTTGAAAAACAGCTGTACTTATAAATTGAAATTTATATTTATGTTAGGATAATATGCAAGGTAGATGAACTTCTTTAGGTTACAGTGAAATGGAATTATGCACAATCATATTTTTGATATTGCACTTAATAATGTGGGAAAAATGTGATATACCTTAATACAGAATATGAACAACAAAATTTTCATATAAAATGTGATTTTTAAAATTTTTTTCTGCTCATACAAACACAATAGGAACCCCTGTCCCCTCCCTCCCTCCACCCTTCCCTAGACCTCCCTGTTTCCTCCTCGCTTTGTCCCTTCCTTTCCCCCATCTCTCCCTTTCTCCCAGTGCCCCCTCCCCCCATCTCTGAAACATCCTTTAATGAGTTTATCAAACTTTCCTCTGGGTCCTCCTCTCTGATGAGGTGTAAGAACTCAGTGGCATTTCCTTTCTTGTGTTCCCCTTAAGTATAGGAACACTATTGTGACTGTTAATCCCTTGGTTCTAAGGATCCTAGTGCCTTTAGTCTATGCTAGACTTTGAGGGATCAATGATATGTTGGTCATTGCACAGATCATGCAGAGTCCTGTTATAATTGCTTCGGCCCTAACTTGTGTGGAGTGACTTGTATATCATGACTCCTCCCATCCCTATGCTTTGAAGCTCAAAAGATGTGCTTTAAGACACAGACAAATATTTTGGACTAAATTGGCATTTTTTTTTACTAATTTTCTTAATATTGTACTGACATAAAAAGATAAAATATGGAAATATACTGTAAGAGAAAATAGGCAAAACAAACCAAAATGAAATTCATCAAAACATTTTGTGATATAGAAATAGAAAAGATAAGTAGCTTAATTTATCTCACAAATAAGAAAAAAGAAATTTTAACTTAATTTCATCAGAGGAGAACGAAGTTATTTTATATATCTGTCTGTCTGTCTGTCTATCTATCTATCTATATATTTGCCAGTGTGTACAAGGGGACGCTTAAGAGTGTGTACCCATGGAGGCCTAAGAATAGTATTGGGAATCATCCTGGATTGTTCTACCTCTTTAGTACTTTGCTTTCTAGGGTGGGAATTACATATCCACTGGGCATTTTTACATGATATCCAGGAATCCAAACTCAGTCCTTTTACATGTGAGCAAAGGCTTTTTTTTTTATTCAGTTAAGCGTGTATGCGTGCGTGTGTGTATATATATGTGTGTGTATGTAGAACCACGGACGAATTTGGGAACCACCATGGACTTCTTCCACCTCCTCCTTGTTTACTCTACCCCGGGATTCACAGGCTCTGCCCTACCAGGACCAGAAACACGGACCGCCCCTGCTTCCACACGGCGTCTATACGTGGGGTCTAGGATCTGAACTCAGGACCTCCCGCCAGCAAGGCAGAGGCTTAACCCCTGAGCCACCGTTCCAGCCCCGAGCAAAGGCTTTTTCACATCTGATCGCTGGTCCTTTTGCTTTAATTCCTGAGCCATTTCTCCAACGTGGAACAAAGTTATTTATATATGAAGACAGTTAATCTTAGAGTCACAAATTACATATGACAGCAAAGACAGCAAGTGGGGTGGCAAAGCTATGAGAATTTATATTACAAGTGCATATAAAGGAAAAGAAAGTGGAGGGTTGCATAAAGTCAGTTTATTTTAAAACAAAACAAATATTCTTCCGTGTCTTCCAGCCCATATCTCCCTGAACTGATGATCTGGTTTTCACACAGGAAACAAGAAACAAAAAAAATCTATGGCAAATATGAAATTTGCAAGACAAAAGATTATAAAATATGGACTTTGTTCCTTTAAACAACATTGTCTCAAATGAAAGACTTGCAAGGCAGTCAGATACAAAAGGCTCCTACCAGTGAGCCTTTGGCACCTTGGTGGGGACCCAGGCACTAGCTAATGCAGGTATTCTAAAAGGGACCCAGTAATCACATATATAGGGAGACACTGGAGAGGGAGGGAAATGGGCAGGAGTGGAGAACAGATGAGGTGAGGGTTCATAGAAGTTAATAAAAATACATAAACCCCTTGTTAATACAAATTTTAAAATAAGGAGGAAGAAGAGAAAGGAGCAAACTAAACTAAAAATAAAACTTGTTTCAAAAGTTTTCCAATGTGAAGTAACAAATAACACATGTACAACCACATAAAAGGAGTTCCGTAAAATCAAAATCATAGTAGAAGAGCATTTATAGATATTTTGTATAATTTGTGAGTTAAAGGTATGTAAACATGCAAAACTGAATTGTGTAGATCAGCTGATGAGTAGAGCAGATTCAGACAGTATTTTGAAGATAGCATTTGACAGCCACAGTCTCTTCCCTTTTTCTGTTTGTTTTTGCTGATGGGGTTTGCTCATTTCTCACCAGTTCCTGTGAACATTCAGTAGCCAGGTTCCTGAGCATCATTTATCTCTGCCTCCCAGCTATAGATGAAATGGAAAGAGCTGCTTCAGGATCCTGTCACCACTATGTCCTAGCATATGAACTTGAACCTGGTGATTTTGTCATAGTTATGAGAAAAAATAACTAATACAGTAGGTAAATATTTGACTAGGAAGGTATCTATCCTAGTGGAAATTTTGTAGGGAATTATAAAGAGAGATGTATAAAAGTAATTGAGTTAAAGGAATAAATAATGTAAAGCAATTATCCATTTAGAAGGCAAAAGAGATATAGAGACAAGATAAATGTCAATAACTAAATGAAATCTTAGAAAATAGTTCAAATAAATCAATATCAGTGACCAATGGAAATAATGCAAATACTCCCATGTAAGCAACACTCTGTACAGATGAAATGTTAAGTCCTTTGTGATATTTCTTATAAGGATAATGCAAAACGAAAACATAAGAGATCAAATGGTTAGAAGTGTAAGGAAAACAGCCAATAAATTATAAGAAGAAAGCTGATTGAATTTGTCTCTTTTCTGTTGTGTAGTAAAATATCTGAAGATAGATAGATGCTAGACACTGCCTTGAAAAAAAGACAATAGAGATTCCAGAGTAAGGTGCTAGTATTCTAGTCAAAGTCCTGTTGCCTACCTAACAATACAGCAGAGAAACCAAAAGGGAACTGGCCCTATGCTGGAGGAATCACACAGACATGGAACTGCATTTGTAAAAAATCTTTTAGGGGGAACCAACTCCATGACACAAGGTCCTCTAGTGGCCTAATTCCTCCTACTTGAACTTGCCATGTAAAGATTCCACTACCACTGCACATCTACACTGCAAACCAAGTTTCTAGTAAATGAGCCTTCAGGAGACAAACCATAGCACTAGGATGTCAATTAAAAATAAAAGGCAATATTTCAAACCATCATTAGAGATGTAGGATACAATCGTCTAAAGTAATAGTTCTACTCATTAAAGATTCAATAATTCTGATAATGTACATTCCTTAACAAATTTTCAACAAAAACAAACATACCATACTTATGGGAAGAGACTTAAAGATGCATATCAATACTGTAAACTATTTAAACTTGTCATTTCTTACCTTATTTTATTGTTTTTGTTTGCATTATATTAGATTTCAGTGTTGTAAGCATAGAAGACTAGGATTCAATTTAAATTTTCTATAATATATAGATTATAACAAAAGTCCAAAAGTGTAAAACAGAATCAATTAACATTTGTTAAACTAAATAATTTTAAGCTTCATCTTGAATATACAATTTATAAAGCAAAATTCTTACCTCTCTGGCTTTGAGATAAATAACATGTCTTTAGTTTAAAAATTCTATGATTTTCCCTATATTTCCTATATTAAAAAACATATTGAGAAATAGGCTTACTCCTTGTTTATTGATTAGTCATAATGATTTGGCATAACACCATGAGAGTAAAGCACAACATTTCCTAACCTAAGCAGAATTAACTCACTTACTACTAATTCATTCAAATATGGCTAAATTCTGTAGTGGTACTCACTGTCTCCAGTGTCCAAATCAAAGAGTAGCAAACTCAAAAGGAAGTAAGTTTGTTTAATTGCTCTTTATCTGTTTCCCACACTTGTACCTCTGGTTGAAATGTTCCATCATTTACCCAGACTTTTTTCCTTTGAGAATGTATGAATCCACACAGAATAAGTGAATGGACTGTTAACCAATGCAAAAGCCTCAGCTATTTTATTTTAAAATCTCCCCTGATATGCAAATTTCCTCTGGAAAGGAAAGCTTCCTTGAGCTTAGCATAGTCATCAGCGTCTGCTCTTTGCCTAGGGTGTTCTTTCTCTCTGAGCTGAAAAAACTTCATTGAATGGTTGTTTTCAGAAGTTTCCAGTAGATTTATCACAGTACTAAGAAAGAAACCCTTTCTTTTTCAATGGGCTTGGTCTAATTCCAGAGTCCTGAGAGGTGCAAAAAAAAAAAAAAAAAAAAACAATACCTTATTTCAGAAAGTGTCTTTTAAGGATATGAAAAAAACATAACACACCAATTCAAATTTACAAGGAACTTGGTGTATATTATTATGCTTTTTACTGCATTTGAAGGTTTTCATTATTATTATAATTATTATTATCAAAAACAATGTCAAATAAGCCATCATATTTTTATCTCTGAAGTTCTCCATATCACTTATTTATTAACTCTTAAATATGACCTAGATTATAGCAGTTTGCAATATAATGACAGAATTCCTCCTCAATTCTTCTAACTATAATTGTTGACTAAAGGAGCTATTATATTACCAGTAAGCATATAATATAAATTATTATCTATAATTAAATTATATCATCAAATAAAGTTAAATTACAAATTTTACCTAAAATTTATTTTTTTAATTTTATTTATTTTATGTGTTTGTGTGTGTGTGTGTGTGTGTGTGTGTGTGTGTGTGTGTGTCTGGGTGTGTATCTATTAGAGGACACTCTGTGTCCCTGTGGGAGGACCAATAGTGACTTCAGAATCATCCTGGATTGCTTCTACCTCCTTTTGCTTCCCTCTGATATTTCCCATGCTCCATCCACCAGGGTCAGAAGTGCAGGCCACTACTGCTTTTGCCATGCCTCCTGATGTTTTTACTTTATATGTGGGACCAGGCATCCAAACTCAGTTCCTTCCACTTATAGGGCAGAATCTTAACCACCAAGCCATCACTCCAGTCCCTGAAATTTATTTTTATAAAATTCTATTCTAAGTAACTAATGCATATTGATACATTGGTAAAAACCTTGTAGTGAAGATTCATCATCACTGCTATGGATCATCACTGATGAAAACATGTTCCTTCAGAATTGTCAGACAGTGTGCTAAAAGTCATAATGCTAAAAAGTCCACAATGTGAATCTATTTCTTTTGGCTCAGGGTACCAGGGTCTTAACCACTGAACTCTACAGAGAATGCAATTCTTCAGGATGGTGACATCGAACTTTATAATTGGTTTAATACTTGTCTAAGAGGCTCAATGGTTTCTTAATGTGGAGAAAACATAAGCTGGTCATTTTCATTGACTGAAATGTTGGAATTTGATAACATTAGTACGTAAAACAGTCAACTAGATGCTATTTTAAAATACATAGTTACAGAAAGGTAGAATTTTTATGGACTAAAATATTTGGGGATAGATTACATAATCCAAAATTCTGTTAGACAGAAATGTACGTATTGCAAGATCCATTAGAGTCCTTGATGTTGGTACTGGATACTGTTTTTTCATTAGTCTTAGCTGAAATTCTGCTGCTATTATTTCTATAGGCATAGCATGCATAATTTATGACATTTATTAATTAACTGCCTATTGAAACAAATTTATCCTGACAGTCTTTAAAGTGATGACATACTATGAGGAAGGGTTACAAGTGAAAAGAACCAGCAGAGCAAGCAGAGTTAATCTCAGTCGTTATTTTTCACATATTTTTCTTAAGAACACTTAGTGAATGAGTGTTCAGCAGGGGCCTCTTCCCTGTGTTGCAGGGAAACAGTCATCTGTGATGATTTCCAGGCATTGCCACCTGTAGCAGCGAATGTTTGTCTGTACCAAGGTGCCAGATAGACAGATCATGTTCTTTCAAGACCAAACATCTGCTGAAATGACATAGGGAAGCTGGGAAGTTTTATTGGTTGTTGCTTTCAGCACATTCATTTTAAAGTTGAGCATGCCAATTACTCCATGAAATATTTACTAAGCCTTAATATATTCAGAGCCCTGCAATCATCCTGACAGGCAATTCAGAGGTATCATTTCTAATCTATCTATCTCTCTATAGAATTATAAAATTTAAGGCTAGAAATAGTGTCCTTATGAAAATGACATGGTCACTTTCAATACATAATTCAATGAAGTACAAGTTCAAAAACTGATCCTACTTCATCTTCATTGCAGTTGTTGCTTCTGTTTGACTTATAGGCATTTAGGAGAACAGTTGTAAGTATTAAGATTTTTGACATCTTGTATCTATTTTTGGGTGTCCATAGCACAATATTTGAATAATAGATGACTACATGGATATAGTTCTGAACTCAGTACTTAATTCCTACACACAATCATGCAACTCTATTTTCTTTCAATTTATTTTCTTTAAGCCTTTTAGATGTTATTTGATATGTATCATGTTTATTATCAATTATTTACCACAGAGTTTTCTCATTTATAGTCCAAACGCAAGTCAATAGTTTTTGTTTTCTTTTTAATGAAATGCACGCTCTGGATGAAGATTGAGTATACCAAATAGCCTGGAGGAACACATTTTCACTCATTTTTCCTAAAAGAAAATAAGAGTCACAAAGGAATCAACATAATTTAAAGCCATATGACTTGTAGCTATAGTAACATTAAAGGGTATAGGGCAGGGATGGTTTCAAATGAAAATGAAATATCATCTAATATGATGATTGACAGAGATTTTGGTGGCAGTTGTGGCTTGAGGTGCTGCTTAAAGGAAGGGTCAATGCACTAGAAAATGCTTAGTATAATTCATGCTGTAATTTTCTAAAATAATCCAGTTAATAATACATTTACTTCATCTTACACCCTAAAGTAGAATGAAGGAATGGTAGAGAGCAATCATAATGTTAAATAAAAATGAGGACATCAACCCAGTTAGAATGTGTTTTAGTTATTTTTCTTGTTGTTATGACCAAAATGCTTGATAGAAAAAACTTAAGACAGGAAAATTTCATTGTATCTCATGGTTTCAGAACAATTTCAATTCCTCATGATAGGTAAGGCATAGTAAAGGCATAGCAAAGCTCATGGGAGCAGGTGATGGAGATTCCTCATATGATGGAAGACTACAGAGCACAAGAAGCTGACTGGGGACCAAGCTAAGTATAACTTTCAAAAGTCAAAGCCTAGTAGCTTATTTCTACCAGCAGTATCTCAACACCTACAGGCTCTAGAGATATTGAATTCACACTACTACAATCTGGTCCCCCCAAGCTTTCAAACCATGACCTCGAGAGTGATATTTTAAATTAAAATTGTATCAGGATAGTATACTATTTCTTTCTAATCTGCAGTAAGCAAGAACGTCCTCTAGGGGCTAGAAAATCATCAATTGCATTCAGATGACAATTTCCCTTCTAATATCAGACTTGACATTTATTCTTGTGATTTCCACAGACCTAGAGATTGAGGAAAGTTTCAAGTTATTTACTTTAGTAATATTTTAAAAATATTACTATTTAAAAATAGTATTTTTAAAAAGTTGATGGAATGTTTTCAATTTCGAGATTGCAAATAAATTTTCTTTTTTTTAATTTTTTTTATTTATTCAATTGTGCGTGTGTGCGTATGTACGTGTGTGCACGCATGTAGAACCACGGACGAATTCAGGAACCACCATGGACGCCTCCACTTCCTCCGCCCCGGGATTCACAGGCTCCGCCCTACCAGGGCCAGAAACACAGGCCGCCCCTGCTTCCGCCCGGCGTCTATACGTGGGATCTGGGATCCGAACTCAGGACCTTCCGCCTGCAAGGTGAAGGCTTAACACCTGAGCCACCTCTCCAGCCCGCAAATAAATTTTCTAAACTTCCCATTGAGTCCTAAATTATTACACATTTTCTATTTTCATCTTAATTTGCTTAGGTAAATTTTGTCATGGCAAATTTTTCTTCTTTTAAAAAGAAAAATAGAGCTGGAAAGATGATTCAGGGTTTAAGACTATGCCTCACAAGCCAAAGGTCCTGAGTTTGGATTCCAGGTCCCATGTAAAAATGCCAGGCAGAAACTAGTAGCTGCCTATACTTCCCACCGGATGGGCAGAGCCTGGGAAGTCTCAGAGTGAAGCAAAAACCAGGTACAAGCAATCTAGAATTATTCCTGAAGTCAACTTTGGTCCTCCACAGGGACACAAGGTACCCTCTAATATGCATGCACACGCATACACATACTCAAAATACATAAATATGTGAACCTAAAGAGTAAAAGAAAATTACATAGGATAAAGTTAATTGAATTCCTTATATACGTAATGTAAAAAAGAAGGACATGATCTAAAATTATTATATTTTGCTGCATAGCATGCTGTTAATTTTATTCTTAATTTTTATTATTATTATTTATTCAACTGTGTGCATGTGCGTGCGCGCGTGTCTGTGTGTGTGTGTGTCTGTGTATGTGTAGAACCACGGACGAATTCGCGAACCACCATGGGCGCCTCCACCTCCTTCTGCCCCGGGATTCACAGGCTCCGCCCTACCAGGACCAGAAGCGCAGGCTGCCCCGCTTCCGCCTGGCGTCTATACGTGGGATCTGGGATCCGAACTCAGGACCTTCCGCTTGCAAGGCGGAGGCTTAACCCCTGAGCCACCTCTCCAGCCCTCATCAAAGACTTCTACAATTTTGCAAAGGTTTTGCAGCATTTACTATTTTATTTACTTTGTGACATTATATTCACTCAAGCAAGTAGATATAATTTTGAAATGAGTTACATACCTGTACTACTTTTGCCTGGAGAACCACATTATGATAATTACTTGAAATCCTATAATTAATCATTTGACTATTTGATTGAAAAGTTAATATATAAAGATATAAAGACTTCTGTATCTACAACTACCCATACAGTAATCAATCAATCAATCAATCTATCTATCTATCTATCTATCTACCAATCTATCTATAACTGTCACCTAGTCATATATATGTATATATTTATAGAAAATATGATTGAATAGTTAGCTCAATAGAAGAACATCTGTTTCACATGTGTGAGGATATGGATTCAATCTCTAGTAATTCCATATTTGTTTGTATAGCTAACAGATTTGTGTATACAATGTATCCTAATGTATATGCAAACATTCAACAGTTTTAAATCAGACTTTCCATTATCACAACTTAATTATTTTCTAATAATCCTCTCTCCCATTTCTGGAGAGAAAATCTTTCACTATTGGTAGAGTTAGACTTTGCCCACTCTTCTAATGAGGTTTATTTTCTCTAGTTTAAAACTTGACAATATTAAAGTCAAATTTTCCTGTACAGATTACTGGATATACTTAAATACTTATTTGGTTTTTCCAGGAAAGCAGATATTATGATAAAATACACAAAATATTGAATGCAAGATTATGACAATATAAATATAGTATGGTGAAATGAAATGATTTTTAATTTAAGCTCAGCAGTATAGCCATGTCTATGACTTTCAATATTCCATCATGGATGGTGGAGGATCTCATGAGTTTCCATACCTAGCTGAGGAACTAATTGTAACTTTTTGTTGCAGAGAGTGGGAGTCATATTACTCAATGATATAGTTATTGGTAAGTTGCTTATATGTCAGTAAATAACCCTCCAACCCATTCTCATGCAAGCAAACGTAATTGAATTTAGTGGCATGCACACATGTGTGTGAACGCATACACATATGCATATACACATAATCCATGCATTGAGGTGAATAAGAGAAGGTAATAAGGGATAAAATGCATTGTATGAATGCATTACATTGTCAAAGAATAAAAAAATACATTCATAAATAAAAGCATCGATAGGAGAAGATTCTACTAATTGTATTTATTAAGGGATCTAATTATGGTGGGTATTAAATTTTTCCCTTTGAAGTTAATGATGTAGATACAGACAAAAGGAAAAATTTTAATTAATTTTCTGAAGAAAAGTAATGATCAATTAATAGATAAGGATTTATTTTCTATTCGATAGAATTTAAAAGTTATAGCACTGAACTCTCTGTTCTTTTTCCAAAGCACTTATATCTGACATTAGATTGCTTTGCTGTCTAACAGAGATAGGTCCAAATTAAGTCCTGACTTATGAAAAGCACATTTTTAGCTCTCAAGAATTCTATTACATCCCCTGCAGATCCAATAACAAATTTATATAGAAGCAATTTGGTCAACAGATTATTGTCAAAAGCCAACTGCTTGATGAAAAGTCGTTGATATCAGAGATAATTCCTAGTATCTAAGTGACTGTGAGCTTCCACAGCATTGTGCACAGTTGAATATGTTTTGGTCACCAGCTTAGTCTTATGTTTGCCATGAGGCGATGCTTTTAGTATAGAGCTCTTTGTATCACTTCTTCAATTATGTTCAATGCAATGTATTTTTTCAGAGGAAAAGACAGACAGTCATTTCTTAAAATTTTTCCTAGAATACCTTTGGTCATGGTTGGATACCGGTGCCAATGAGGTAGCTGAAGGCTCTGAGCTCTTGGCAGAATTAAGAGAAATTAGTAGTTAAGCCCTGAGCAATACTGCAGGATATTGCCGGACTGATATGGAAAACCAGTTAATAGTTGATGTGACTAGGCCCTGGGCAGGTGAATAAGATGGACAGAACTAGTTAAGGAATTTGTCATTCTTTGGTGTAGTTGACAAAACATGCGGGTTTGATAAGTAAGGTTTGTTCCTCTCTCCATAGTTCTTTATATGAATGGATTTGGTGTGGACAATTTTCTTAATCCCTTGTGATGGTGAAGCCCCTCCTGTAACCAGAGATTTGTGCTTATATTATTCTTTGGGATTAGATTTGTTTAAACAATCAAGGGCTGGCTCAAAGAATAAATTTTGATATTATTCAGAAAATTTAAGAAAAAAGCAACAAGAATAAGTATTGGAATGGATGATGATGATAACCTCATGCCCAAGTTAACATCTTTGGGATTCAGTGCCAAGAAATACTACAGGAGAACGGAAGTGAGAGAAGTAGAGGGGCTATAAGAAGAAATAAATAAGAAGGTAAAGTAGTGGAAAGAGAAGATGTGGGAGAACAAGAGGTGACAAGAATGAGAGAAGAGGGGATGGGAGGCAAGGGGGAAAAGGGAGGGAAAAGGGAAGAAGACGTGAAAGAAGAAGGGAAGGAAAGGAGAAGGGAGGAAAAGAAAGGAGAAAAGCAGAGAAAGGAGAGAGAAAACTCATAATTTGACCCATTTGAATTTAAAATTTTTTTATTATTATTATTATTTATTCAACTGTGCGCATGTGCGTGTGTATGTGCGCACGTGTGTGTCTGTGTGTGTGTGTGTGTGTGTGTGTGTAGAACCACGGACGAATCGGGAACCACCATGGCCGCCTCCACCTCCTTCTGCCCCGGGATTCACAGGCTCCGCCCTACCAGGCAGGACCAGAAGCGCAGGCCGCCCCCGCTTCCGCCTGGCGTCTATACGTGGGATCTGGGATCTGAACTCAGGACCTTCCACCTGCAAGGCAGAGGCTTAACCCCTGAGCCACCTCTCCAGCCCCCCCCCATTTGAATTTAAATGGGACCAAACCAAAAGAAGACATTTTGTTTATTTTGGAGACAGAGAAAAAGAACTTAAATTAAATCTAGCAAAGGAGGAAACCAGAAGTTTCAGAAATAAAGCCAATAAATAAATAAATAGATATAAGAAGTAAAAAGATATAAGAAACAAATAAAACACCTACTCTTCAAACTCCAGATGAGTAGACATTAACAGCAAATGTATTGGAATTATTCCTTAATGCTGTATTTCATGACTGTGCAGAGTACTTGCACTATGCTGGAAAAATTAGATGCTTTATAGCTGATTATCTATAAAATATGGGTAAGATTTCATGCCTTATAATATTTTAAAAATATATCATCAAATGTATGCTCACAAAAAATGAACCCACTAAATGTTTGTCAGGCAAACAATCCTTGCTAGAAGTGGCATCAACACAAGTGTTGGTTGCATCAAAAGTTGTATTCTGGAAAATGGCTCCCAACCCTGGAAGTGGGTTGGGAAGGCAAATACTTGTGTGAACAACAAGAAGTAGTCTTCAAATTTCTTATTGTGAACATACTGTACAGAACAGAATAAAAACCATATGATAGTATGACAAATTGTTTTGTTCTAGATTTGGATGAAAATATATAGGAATAATGTTCATCTGAAACAATAGATAGAAGTTCAACTCATTTAGTAAAATGTCACATAACATTACTTAACCATGAAAGAGAAGAAAATATTACCATTTACAAAAATTTAGATTAATCTAAAATATGAAATGTTGTAAGCCTGACATAAGGATGAATACTGCATGAGGCAGTATAAAGTAGAGCAAGAAAGTCTAAAGTAGAGAAAATCCTAAGTGGAAGAAAAGCAATCACAGCTCTCAAAAATGAGAAGACATCCAGACAGAAGCAAAAGCTCTAATTCAGGGAAGCAGAGGTGTCAGAGGAAGTGAAGGAGTGGGGAGTGGAGGAGAAGAAATATGAGAGGTGCTGTGAACAGGGCTTATAAAGGAAACCAGACTATGAGGGGTCAGAAAAGATTTCTGGTGATGGTTGTCAATGCAAGAATTCCAGGGGGCTATTCCATCCCAATCCATCAGCGCTGTAACTTTCATTTCTGTTGAGTGATGAGGATCCCTCACCCTATGCATCAAAGTTGTAAAATTTCTAACTACAAAACTATAAGTTGCACTATGAAGGCCTGTGAAATTGTAACTTCAAAAGTGATGTTGCTGCTTTTGTCTGTTGCAGCAATCTGCTGGTACCAAAGTCAAGGATTTTAAGGACTGACAAAGGCCAAGATGCTGATAGTCAAAACTCAGAACATTAGGCTCCAGTCTGAGACCATAGACCATAATTCTTTGAGTCCTAAAGCTAGAGAAACAGATCCCTTGTTGTCATAACTCTTAGAGTTTGGAGTGACAAACTGTTGTACCTATCATCACAGCCCCAGGACTTTGGGCACTCAAAGGTCCCAGTTTGCCACTACTTGGAGACCTTCTACTCAGACACCCATCATTCCTATCTGTACAAGACAAAATATTTTGAGCAACAGATTGGTAACACCACATCTCAAGAAAGATAAACAGGGATCAAGGACACACTACATTCAAACCATCTTGCTCCATCATTATTCCCAGTGGTTCTGAAGTATAGGTATTGAAGCAGCTACTTTTCAAAGAGGTTTAAAACAAAGTGTTCACTTGAAAGAATGTTGTGAAGAGAATATCGAATAGATGTCCAAAATTGATCATTCTGAGCTGATGTCTGACCATGAATTTTACACAGCAATTCAGAAAGTTTTCAGTAAATGGAAGCACCATGCCATGCAGCAATATAACTTTTTCTTGTTGTGTACATGTCCATGGTGTGTATGTAAGGTATTTACATATACATGTGAGTGGGTGTATATATATGTGAGCATTCGAATGCATGTGCTTGTGGAAATCCACAAGTGATATTAGGAATCCTCCTCCTTCCAGAAGAGGGGGTGGTAAGATTGTAAGAGCACAAGGATGGGAGGAGTAATGATATGCAAGATATTCCACACAAGTTAGGGCCGAAGCAATCATAATGGGATTTTGCATGACCTGTGCAATATCCAACACATTATTGATCCCTCAAAGTCTAGCATGGACCAAAGGCACTAGGATCCTTAGAAGCTAGGGATTAACAGCCACAATAGTGTTTCTGTATTTAAGGGGAACACAAGAAAGAGTTCTAGGAAATGCCACTGAGTCCTTACACCTCATCAGAGAGGAAGACCCAGAGGAAAGTTGACATACACATTAAAGGATGCTCCAGGGATAGGGAGGGAGGAGGCATTGGGAGATAGGGAGGGGGGAAAGGAAGGGAAAAAGGGAGGAGGGAGCAAGGGGGTCCAGGAAGGGGTGGAGGAAGAGAGGGGGCTGGTGTACCTATTAAGTTTGTATGAGCGGAAATAAATAAATAATAAAAAAGGAAGCCTCCTCCATCGCTCCTTTTGCTCTTTACTGCTGTGTGTCTGGGTATGTAATCAAATCCAGAGCAAACTATTAGGGAGAGTCTGACTAGCCAGCTTGCTGGGGATTCCCAAGTTCTGACTTCTAGAGCTAAAATTACAGACAGGCTGTCAAACCATGTCCCACATTATTTCATGGGATTTGGGGTTATGGGCTTGTGAGGAAAAGGTTTTAACCACTGAGCCATCTATCAGCCCCTCGCATTACTGTTTCTTATACATAATCTGTAGGATCAAAAATAACCCGGGAGACTTGGCTATCTTGTGCTGGCATAGCTATAAAAGAGTTTACAACTGAGGTAAGGCTAATGACCACATAGCTTTTGGGATTGGGAAACTGTTAGTATCAGAATCAGTGAATGCATTCACACAAGTCAAGACACCGTGGGCAACATATTTATCTCTCTAACCCTTAGATTTTTTTTTATCTAAAAGTAGAAAGAATGATAGTATTGGGAGGACTGACTTGGAAATATGTTCTGGACTAATTAACACATGACCTGAAAAATAAAAGCTGTAGAGAATTGTTCAATAACATGAATAATCCAAACACCTGCCATTATACTTCTATTTATAACAGGTAGTGAAAGTTTGAATTGCATTTGGTATAAAAGCAGAAACATATAGCATTTACTTGCCCAAATTAAAGGATCACACTTGAAATTATACATCTTCTTTTAAATTTCAGCTGCATTTTACAGATCTGATGCTTCTCCGTCAATGTGAATTTTTCAGCTAGCTTTCTCCAAAGGTTATATAAAGCACCATTATTTGATATATTGTAAGGACAGCCAAGAAAGAAGAAATAACACTTTTCTTCTAGTTAATATTTCCTCCCTGGAGTGGACAGTTGACAATATAGGGGCAAGATATGAACTGAAAAGTCAGAAATACAACTTTTGTCTCCCTGGACACAAATGCTTATGATTGTTCTAAAATTTGTGTTTCTCCTATGTCAATTTTTTTCACAGCCCTCTCTAAAAGCATGCTGTTTCTCTTCATACTCAGCAGAGCAGCACATTACTGCTTGTATGTCACGAGGTGACTTTTTTCTTTTTGTGATGCCCAGTGAGCTGATATTTAACAGCTAATTCCTCAGTAGACTTAGAATATTGAGAGGAGAGAAGAATAAATTAACTTCTCCATTCCTCAGAATAAATTCAGTATCAAAATTCAGTATCAAAATAATTTTTAATAAAAGGTAGTATAGAACTTTAAAAAGCACCATGTACTCATTTTTATTCAAACACATTCTCCAATACATTATTGTACTTACGTCATTAAAAAGATACTACACAATTAATTAATTTAGACTCACTATCTTTCATAGCATGGCCAGGGAGCTATCCCTAGAATCAAGCAGATGATAAAAGAGGGGCCTAAGTGGTTACATCCCTTCTCTGTACTGTACTGCCCATGGTCAATTTCCATCATAAGGAAAATTGCTCTGAATGTGATTAAGTGATCAGTGAATTTTCTACAGACAAGTTACTCCAATAAGGTAGTATTCAACACTGTGAATTACTAGTGAGACTTTTACGTGTCCCTCTGCCAGGACTCATTTCTCTTCCTATGAGTTTTGAACAATAGTAATTGGATCCTACTAATGAATAGCAGACCCTAAAGCCAAACTGAGTCAAATCCCAGACAAATCATGAGTTAACTGCGTTACCCTGGTCAACTTTCTAACTCTTTTACCCTTTTGTTTTCTGCCTACGAAAATTAGAATTAATGATATATTTACTTTAGAGGTTAATTGATTGAAAATATATCAAAACCTCAGAAGGATACCTAACGAATCAAAATGTTTATGGAAATAATGCTATCATTTTTTTTCCGTATTGGTTTTAAGTTTCTTTGGATTTTTGTACATTGTACTTCTCTCAAAAGTTTATGTAAGGGGGGCTGGAGAGGTGGCTCAGGGGTTAAGCCTCCGCCTTGCAGGCGGAAGGTCCCGAGTTCGGATCCCAGATCCCACGTATAGACGCCAGACGGAAGCGGGGACGGCCTGCGCTTCTGGTCCTGGTAGGGCGGAGCCTGTGAATCCCAGGGCAGAAGGACGTGGAGGTGTCCATGGGGGTTCGCGAATTCGTCCGTGGTTCTACACACACACACACACACACACAGACACACACGTGCACGCACATACCCACAGTTGAATAAATAATAATAATAAAAAAAAGTTTATGTAAGTGACCTTTGCTTGTTTGAGGTTTTATTATTTTTTGTTTTGACAAACTTTATTATCTTTTTAAAATATCAATATTGACAAATACAGTAACAAGATACATATATTAGTCATTTTTCTTGTTCCCTACTTTCTATATTGGTTGACAGTTATCTCATAAGGGAGAAAACATTTATTTTGGGCCACCGCTTCTGAAAGCTTCAGACCATCATGGAAGCGAAGACAAAGCAGGACGTCTAGCTCTGTGGATATCAGTGCGTTGAGCAGTGGCTTGTTCACATGGCTACAGGCCAGACAGGAGAAAGCACGGGCCAAAATCAGACATGGGTGAATATTACCTTCAAAGGCAGTCCTGAGTAGCCTACTTCTGTCAATAAAACCCACATCTAAAATAAAGCAGCCTCAAAAATATTGCCAGCAGCCGAAATCTTATTTAAATGCAGCAGTCTATGAGAGATATTTCACATACAAATCATGAAGTGTGACACTCAGTAGCCCTGACTTGTGATTTTTATTGAGGAATAAGGATCCAGAAGGAAGTTGACTACTATTTAGCAAGTTTTAGGAGATAGAAATTAGAATAAAATTGGTGATACAGTAAATACACAAGAAAAACCATAACTGGTAACTAATTGGCATCTTCTTTTTCAATTTCACTTTTTCTTTTTTGAAAATTCAGCAGTCACTTATTAGTTAAAATTTTGTAAGAAAATTATCAATTACAATTCTGAGTTTAATTTCCATAATCATTGTATTTTATCTGTCAAAAATTTACATTCCTCCAGTTCTTTCTTTGGTTGCAGAATTGCCAGTGGTCAGTAAACACATGTTGAATGAATAAATGGTTGTTTCACTTGTCTTATTAGCATTGTGGAGCCTACAATGAAAACAGCAATTAGCTTGATTTAAAGCCGTACAATGAATCTAACTAAACCAATTTTCTCCATTGCAATTGTAGGTCCCAAAGTGCACAGGCCACTCCTAAGATACTCCCTGTGTTCTGATGAGTAAATAGTAATTGTGCGTTTTTCTTTGCTTCTGACGCAGGGGTAAGGATTAGAATTAAGGAGGAGAAAATAGGCATATCAACATCTTGCTGAAGAATTTCTTTTATTATATAAACACAAGAATTGTTGTTTCTTAAAACGAATACTTATTATACTTAAGGTATTATGATAAAATATCAGAGTGACAGGCTTAAGTATCATCATAGCACTTACTTTAATATGACTAGGATTATGTGAAAATATCAAATTTGTTCTCATAAAATTGTCCTATAGAACAAAGGTTTCTTTTAATAATTGATGAAAAACATCAAGTGAATGAGACCCTGAATGTGCAAAATGAACATTGTTGACATCATAGAAGGTATCTGCTTTAGGAGTTGTAGGGATGATATCTAAATTCTGTATACCAATGTAAAAACCAGAAATTTCAGTTGTTTTTCAAGTGACTTAGATTGTTTTTACTATTTCATGGCTACTGTAAAGATAATTATTTTCATGAGCTATGAACAGAACTGGACATATCTCTAGGTACCATCACACTAACTCAGTCATTCTCTCTTTTTCCTTACAGTCCTCAAAAATAACTGATGAATGTACTAATAACACAATAGTCTGGATCAGAACAGTACTAACTATAGCAAAATGGTGTTACCATGTAGCTAACTAGGTCCAGGGTTACCTTTCATTGGTGCTATAACATAATGTGGCCACTAGGGTACAAAAATCCATGAAAGAATGCTTTTCTGAATTCCTTAACTAAGTGCTAGTGGTGATAAAACAGAAAAAAACTCCATCTGCCCAAAAAAAACATCTTTAAGTCTATAAGTGAATCCATTTGTCATGAACTTAAGGCTTCTGTTGTTCACTGATATTTATACCAAAATAGGAAATTTATTTCATGGGGTTTATATGCATGAATTCCTTTTCTCACAAGACTCATGTAGACTATTCAAACTGGATCTTATATGTGATAGATTGAAATGGTGGCTGATATGTAATGAATCTGCTTCCTAAACTGTGACTACCAAGTCCTGCTGTCTTCAAATACATAGGAATGTCAACATCTTTCAACCACCATTACAGGAGCCACATAGAGAAAGACGAATCCCAAAGTGAGCAATAAGAAGACCAGTCAGTAACTCTGGAAGGTAGTGACATTTTGATTGACGTCTCTAAAATGACAAATTAGAAACAAGAAAACAAGAACTTCTCTTTACGGGCACTTAAAAAATATCAAAGAGAAAATTTATAAAACTTCAAAAACCAGTTGAAAGGCCTTCTGATATGCTTGAACCTTGTGTGTAAAGTGAGTCACACAGGCTTTGAGTAGAAGTAGAAAGATTTAGATCATATTAATAGAAATATAATTAAAAAGGTATTTGTGAATTTCAGTTAATTATTCTGTAGCTGCTATCATAATAATAGAATTATAAGTATGGCTATTTTATAAAAGTAAGAGAAACATTAATTAATAATATAACATTTTAAGCTTTATTCATCTTCCAAATAATACTCTTAAGATTTCAACACTATAAAAATTAGAACTTGCATTATTTCCAAATGAAAAAAATATGCTTTTGTTTTTCAGTTGCTGAAGAAATCACAGACCTTCTAAATTTAGTTATCAGTTTATTTCATTATTATTCAAAGCATGCATCTAAGTTGGTCATCATAAAATAGAGAAGAGTGTTTTGTCAAAAGGCTTCGGTGATATTTGTTAGAATTAAATACCTATTTTAAATTGTGTTTCATTTCTGGATAAAATAATTAAGAGTACTTTGGACACTTATTTTTCATGGCTTCCTTCATTCACTCTTTAGTCTCTTCCAGAACACTTGGTTAAGAGAGCAAAATAATTCACTTTATATATTTTCAGTGTATTTTTTAAATATCAGGTATAGTGATTCGGTTTTCCAAAGATTCTCTAGTAAATTTGTACTAGAAATGACTGAAAATTGCCTATCACACATTATATTTGCTGAACTATTAACTCCATAAGTGCAATTTATCTTAGGTCTAAAATTTAAGCAGTTTTGCTATAAAATTATTTTCATATATCACTAACAATGATCTTATAAGAACAGATTGAAATATTGTTAACAGTTCCTCATACATGTTTTCCAACTTGTCTTGGAAAATTTATCCTTTCTCAAGTCTTGTTTTTGGCTAATCATGTGATCTAGTTTGCCAATAGCATAGGGTGACAGATGCAGGTGTCAACTTGACCATTCAGGGTTTAAACTGGGCACATTTGTAGAGAACTAGTATTTGAGTTAAGTCCAGAGAGAACTTAAAGGAAATTGTCTAGTTGATTGGGAAGGCCCACAGGGCAGATGAATTACATCGAGGGAACTATTTGAGATAGCGGTTATCTTTCAGTATATTTGGCCAGACATGATGGTCTGGCCAATAAGGATCATCCCTCTCTCAGCTGTTACATGAACAAGGTGTGGCCAGTTCCTTAACACTTGGTGTGAAAGTGAGC
The DNA here is from genome assembly GCA_023101885.1 of Typhlomys cinereus. Lineage (NCBI taxonomy): Eukaryota > Metazoa > Chordata > Mammalia > Rodentia > Platacanthomyidae > Typhlomys > Typhlomys cinereus. Next base: position 1,737,080 of record JALPQD010000060.1, on the reverse strand, counting down.
TTGCCTGCCAAGCTGGGCAATAACTGTAACCAGATTGTCTTAAGAAAATAAACTCCTTGTTCCCTTAAGCTGTTTTGCCATGATTTTGTCATCAACAAGCCAGTATAACTGCAACAGTTAGCTTTGAACATGATGTGAGCAGAAATGTGAATGTGTGGTGGAACTGTGTTTTTTTGTTTTTGTTTTTGTTTTTGTTTTTGTTTTTTTTATTCCAGGTATCTAGCCTAAGTAGTGGAGAGGAGATTGCCAAGAAGATGAACTTCCAAGTTCTTTGCTAGTATAAAATCCAGATAATTAGAACACATAAAATCATGCATCAACACAACACACTAAGCTATATATATTCATTTGAAAGTAAATTCATAATTTCATAGAGACTCTTAACCACATTTTAAAAGTAATGTGAGTCCTTAATCATCTGTAATGTTACACGCTTCTGATTCTAGCCAAAAGATTTAGCATAAATAATTTTAGTTTCACTGTGCTTATAAATAAATAAACATGGACAATGAGACTCTGAGTTATTTTATTTTTGTCACTCACTTAGAGCTCATATTTGCACTAAAATTTTTTTCAAGCGAAAAAGCAAATGTTGAAGGATAAATATTTCTTTGTAAATTCAAATTATAAAATGTGCTGCGAGCATTTTGATTGAACTTAAATCACTTTAAATTTTTTTACTTATTTATTCAATCGTGTGTGTGTGTGTGTGTGTGTGTGTGTGTGTGTGTGTGTATGTATCTGTGTGTAGAACCACGGACGAATTCGGGAATCACCATGGATGCCTCCACCTCCTCCTTGTTTACTCTGCCCTGGGATTCACATGCTCTGCCCTACCAGGACCAGTAAACGCAGGCTGCCCCCGCTTCAGCCCGGCGTCTATACGTGGGGTCTAGGATCCAAACTCAGGACCGTCTACCTCCAAGGCAGAGGCTTAACCCCTGAGCCACCTCTCCAGCCCCCAAATCACTTTAAATTCGAAATATATTATTATTTTAAATTTCTTCACTTAAATCTATAAAATAATGATTATCTCATGATTATTTCTAAACTAATCTTCTAATATAAAAAGGAAAAAGTAGGGATAAAAAATCCCTGTAGACTATCAAGTGTGATATTTAAGATCTTAAAAAAAATAAAGTTCTCTATACAGAATTCTATCAACTGTGGGCCACACAAGGTGACAAAAATATCGACCTTACTATAACTGGAGCTCGGGAAAAGTCAATTCTCACACTCACACTTATGAGGAATAGAGGTTTCCTGTTATGATCCTGGAATGCCGTGGCTATGTTATTTGGAATTATTGTGGCAATTGTATACCAAGACACGTACTATCTTCTGAGACTTTCATTTATTTACAGCTCAAATTGTTTTATCCACCATTTCACCTTACACAATATCTCAGTCACAGATAGGTTTCAGTGATTGCTTGTTGATTGATTGAAACTCAGTTATAGACTAAAGGAATATACAAACACATGGAGGAACAAAAACCCAGATGAAAATTTACAATAATGTGGGATGTTGTACGATTATATAAGGAACATACACATAATAAATTCTGCAAAGATTTATCAGGAATGAGGCAGAGCTTGCCTTATTTGGACCTCTACTCAAGGAAATACAAAGGGATTTGCTGTTTGTTGAAGAAACAAGAATTGGGATATGTTTAAAGACTTGACTCAGAAGACAATGAAATTCACAGCAAGGAAGCAATTGACCACAACATTCTGATGTATGGTGGGAAATAGAAGGGGCACTCTTTGGACCACAATTTCTAGATTTCAAGTCTTGTCCCTTGCTCACCTGAATTACTGAATAGAAATGATTTTACACTTCAGTTTTGTTTTCCCTGTAAATAAGATAAGCAATATTTTCACAATAGGGTTATTTGGAAGAACAATACTGTGAAGTATTAAAACATTTAGAGAAAAAAGCTTTAATTCCCATCACTCAGTTACTAATTAGTCTCTACATTTTCCTATTGTCTTGTTTCCATTTCTGAGTTAAAAACATACTTGCATTTCAGATATTCATCTTAGTTTCATAATTACCAAATCATGACATACAGACCAAATAGAAGAGCAAGCTCCTGAAATCGATTTGTGTGTGTGTGTGTATGTGTATGTGTGTGTGTGTGTGTGTGTGTGTGTGTGTGTGTGTGTGTTAAATTTGGTCTATATAAGTAATCACCTTCACACAAAGAAATCCAGAGTTCATGGTATTCTAGGTTTTCTAAGATGTGGAGGCAACCAGATAAGGAATGACTAGAAATCCATGAAAAAGATTTCTATGGCTCGAAATGTTGCTTCTTAAAGTTTAGTAAGCTAAGAAAGGTGGGAGCAAAGGGCAGCATAGGAAACTGGGACTCATCAAAGGATGCGAGCATGCACATTGACCCGCGCTTTCATACCACATTCTCTTCCAAAATTCCTGAAGTTGAAGGACTAGGCATATTCAATGCTGCTTTTAAGAAAAGGCATTTATAAAGAATAATTCCTTTAGGTCAGGCATACTTAGTGTACTATTACAAGATAAAAAACTGATGGTTTGAAAGAAAATGCTATCTACTCTTTTGTTTTGCTATGACTAATAATTTTGTGGTCCTTTTGCACTTGTTATAAAACATTTTATTCAGAAAGTCTCTCATACTGAGAATAATTTTCAGAGAGTAAAATACTTGCATGTAACAGAACATTATTTGGACAATTATCAATTCAAAAATAATTTTCTTTGTCAACTTAATTCAAAATTATAAAATGATTATTATATGTAAGGTTAGAAAAACCTAGTGAAGTCAATATTATTATAGCTACTCATTACATGTTCATGGGTCTTTTTATGTAGCTTAAGATCGAATTAACTTGCCATGTAGCTGAGCTCACCTCAAATTCACAATCTTCCTGCCTCACTTAACCAAGTACTAGGAATCCAGGCGTGAGACACCCACTGTGCCCGGTTTCCTCATTTTATTTCCAGAAACCAGAAGTGGACAATATATGGAAGTACCATGAAACTTTTATAGTCTCTGCTTAATGAATTTGGAAAAAAAGATCTAGAGATGGTGAAGCCATGAGCAATATCTCAAGAATTTGTTTTCAGAATTATAATCATAACTGGACTCTGAAGCTTTGCTGGGAAATAACAACTTAGTTTTAATTAAGTTGGAGACGATGACAGTGAGACCTCAGAGATATTACTAGGTAAGAAAGAGATGCATGCATTCCAATTTAAGGATGCAGTTATTAATCTTGCACAATGTAGAATAATAGTTTCTGGAAATAATTAGACAAAGCAGAAGTAACCTAGTTGGAAACAAGAATTAAGGAACTTTTAAATTATTCTATGAAAACTAATATTTAGAAAGTTTTAAAGTGAACAGAAAAGTTTCTTAATTGCTCCTTGGAATATCCACTGTATCCCAATCAAGAACTCTAAAATTAACATCTTAGTTTTAGTTATTAAACGAAATTATAGTTTAGATGAGTGAAAGGTCTTAGTACATACAGAGGAATCTAGCAAGGCTTCCAATGAAATCTGTACTCACTTCCAGGATTTCCTTCAGGTAATTCTTATTATAATAAATTCTAAAGTTACTCAAAGCAGTGGAAGCCAGTAAAAGACAACAAAGTTGACTTTTGCAGTTGTTCAAAATGGACACAGAAAATGAGCAGTAAGCTGGTCCATAAAATGTATCATTCCATGAGAACAAAGCAAAATTAGCTATGTAATGTACAACAATGACATGTAGGAAAAAAGTAAATTGTAAATCAAGTTAAAATGCAAAATCAATGTATCTGTTAGAGTGTCTTTTCTATCAGCTTTCTCCTCTGGAATTCTAACTTTGGCATAAGCAACTTTAATCTAACCCTGGCTTCATCATATTTACAAGATCCATCTTAGCACTCCATTGACGTCTCCATTTTAATTTTATTTTTTATTTCTTCCACTCATACAAAGTTGATAAGTAACCCATTACCCTCCCACCCTCCACCCCTCCCTGGATCCCCTTGCTCTCTCCCCATCTTTTCCCTTTCCTTTCCCACCTCCCTCCCTTTCTCCCAGTGCCCCCTTCTCCCCCCCCACCGCCCGTTCCTAGAGCATCCTTTAGTGTGCATGTCAAACTTCCCTCTGGGTCCTCCTCTCTGATGAAGTGTAAGGACTCAGTGGCATTGCCTAGAGCTTTTTTTGTGTGTGTGTTCCCCTTTAGTATAGGAACACTATTGTGGCTGTTAATCCCTTGCCTCTAAGGATCCTAGTGCCTGTGATCCATGCTAGACTTTGTGGGTTCAATGATATGTTGGTCATTGCACAGGTCACGCAAAGTCCTATTATGATTACTTTGGCCCTAACTTGTATGGGGCATTCCATTGACTTTTAATGGCCTTTCTTTCACTTATTTATTTTGATATTCCGCTTAGCATGAGTTTCCTTGGATTCCTGATTTGCTTTCTGACCAAGTAAGTGACTGATGCTGCCTGAGTGTCCATAACCAACTATCTTGGAACATTTCCATTAACACCAGGACTCAAGGGAATTACCGGCACCATATCCATATATGCACAGGACAGCTGAAAGAAGGACAATCCATACTTGCCAGACAATGTCTGGTCAAGTAAGCAAAAGCTTGTAATTTCCTTAACCAGCCCTTTCCATGTTATTCACCTGCCCAAGGACCTATCAGACCCAAAGGATTGCACACACTAATCACTGTATTTCAAAGGACAGGACCTTTCAGATTTTGAACCTCAATGCTTTTGACCTTTTTGCCTGTAATTCTTCTACTTTAGTATCTATCAGATACCCAACAGTTTGAATGTTTTAATGTAAGCTTCACAATTAAACAATATGCAGCAGAAAAAAATTCTATCTTTGTACTCCTTAACACATATATGAGGGCAGAAAGGGTCTGGAAATATAGATTGATTGCAAAGGAAATTGTAAGATATAACATATGGTATAAATTTTACTTAGCTTGAGAATATATGCATTGAGTCACTATAAGTGTGTTTCCAATCCATTAATATCTTGAGTTTTACATCCCTTCACTTAATGCCATTTAAACAAAAGTTTTATTACTATTATCATAAACACTACACAACAATGAAATATATTTCCAAGGTTAAAAGTTTAACTGAGTTCACAAAATGATCAGCAAGATATTTGATAACTTATCTTCAGTAAAATGAACTTTCAAAGCTTTACTTTGATTTCATAAATTGGATGGGAAGAAAAAAACTATTATTTGATGTAAGTAAATTTCTATTTGAAGACTCTTGAGCTAATATAAACCTAGTATTGTGTAAAATTTTGTGAAGCTGTTTATGTGCTAATGGAGTTTGTAAATTAACTGTTACTATTTCATTTGGAATAAAAATCAGTAACATTAATTTAGAGGAACATGTTATCATCTAAACAAAATGTCTTTATTCACTAAGTAATAAGCATGCACTTTGTTTCAGAGTCATATTTGAATGATTGAACTGAATACATTCTTACTTAAAGTGGTCTTACTTAATATAGATGCTCTGTTCTTCAGATTATGTCTTCTAATTTCCTTGTGTTTACTGATATACAGACTGCACTTTGTGTGCAAACATTGAAAACTACTTAAATTACAAATTCATTAGCAGTTTGAGGACATAGGCATCACTCTCACATTTTTATTCACTTGCTTATGAAAAGATTCTTAGTTAAAAAGTCACTAGCCTCTGGCTTCAGCTCCAAAATATGAAAAGCTTAGAATTCCTTGCTACCTACTTTATAACATGAAAAATCAAAACAACTTGTAAATCAGTGCCCTGCTGAACACTGAAGTTGCAGGGCAAACAATTGGACCAAAATAGTGTTTATTGCATTCAGAGAGACATCGGCAAAATCTGTGTAAATAGAAGCTTAGGAAGCCATTGCTGGTAGAAACCGCTACATGAATAGCTGGAGACCTTACTAAATTAGCATGGATCAATTCTATAGACCTGTGTGAGGCTGAATAACCATGACTACACAGTCTTAAATCTCACACGTTTGTGAGTTTTCAGTCTTACAGTCCCCTCAATTTAACAATGCATTATCTAGGAAAGATTCTAGAAAGAACTAGGAAGATATCCTCATGATTACAGTGGAGAAAGAAGAGATAACTCCCACAGAACTGTCAATCAGTCTCCACAGGCTATTATCCAGGAAGAATATACTTTAATACACTTTTCCCCACGTGTGTGTGTGTGTGTGTGTATAATACATACTTACACATGTCTGCTCTAATGTTGATATAGACTTAGATATTTCCTAGTTCTATTCACTAAGACCTAGATTTATCAGAATTTCAGAAGCAATGAGCTCATTTTGTAGGTAGACCTCAGTTTCTAATGAGGTTTTCTAATATAACTCATCAAAACAATACAGAATTACAGAATGATATTGGAATATCTTTATCAAAACCATGGATCAAAAGAAATAATCATACCATATCCATATATGCACAGTACAGCTCAAAGAAAGACAATCCATATTTGACAGACAAGCATTTATGGCCAAGTATGCAAAAAACTGTCAACCTGCAACCAGCTCTTTCCATCTTATTCACTTACCCCATCAATCAGAAAATCTCCTTCAGGCTTCTTCCAGACTTAACTCTCCCACCAATTCTTTGAAAATGTGCCCAGAACTGCTTATTCATAAACAAGACATATATGCCACACTCACCAAACCCCAAATCTCAGGGAACATCATGGAAGAGGTGGCAGCAAGACTAAAAGAGTCTGAAGTGGAACAATGGTGGGCAAGACATTATCTCCCAGACATGGAAGCACTGTGATATATAAGATTTCATGACAATATGTATACTTACACAAGAATAGCATGGTAACTGTCTTATCAACACCACACAGGAAAGCAGAAAAATCTCAAGAAGCTCCACACCTTTCTGACATCCTGATGAGGACTAATGCTAATGGGGAAGTAAAGGAGAATGCTTTCCTCAATGATATACCCACTGATCTATGATATTTGCTGCATGAATCATAGCAGGCATATGTCATAAAGACAAAACAGTGGGCCACACAAGTGAAAAGATTTGAAAATAGGAGTGAGTTTGGCTGGGAAGATGAAGGATTGAAAGGGGAAAAGGAGGAAGTATTGGATTTGGGACTAAAGGGTAAAAATAGTCTAAACTCACTATATTCATATATGCAACATTAAAAAATAAATGAGAATAAAAAAGGAATGAAATAAATGAAGTAAAACTTCACAATGATTTGAAAAAAAATGTGGGACTAGAGAGATGACTGAGGGGTTGTCTCTGCCTGTTAAGCAGAAGGTCCTGAGTTCAGATTCCAGGTCCCACATAAAAATGCCAGAAAGAAAGAGCAGCAGCCTGCACTTCTGGCCCTTATGGGCAGAGCCTTTGAAATCCCAGAAGGAAGCAAAAAGGATATGGAAACAATCCAGTAATCACTCTTGTCCTTCCACAGTGACACATAGTGCTCTCTGATACATACAAACAAAATAAATGAATGAATGAATATTGAAAAGGAAAGAAATGTGCCCAGAATTTCCAGCCTTAAATGCCAAGCTGACACATATATCTAACTATGACACTGGGAAATAGGACTTAAAAGTAGTCATATTTTTGTAGTATTTTGCAAGAGTTTTGTAAATATATATCTGCTTTGAGGAAAATATTTGCATATAAAATTAAAATTAAGCAAATTTAAAATAGTAAATATCAGCAAATGAAAATATGTACCAATTTGAAGATTTTTTTTTTACCTTTGTGGTTGTGTCTTCTGAGACATGATTTCATGTAGCCCAAGTTAGCTTTTGACTCACTTCATCACAAAGATGACATTAAAGCTTCCTAATTGATCTGTCTTTAACTACTGAGTGCCAGGATTACAGATGTGCTCCACCATGTTAGGCTTTATGAAATGCTAGGAATGGAAAGCATGCCTTTTTCATGATTGATAAATAATCATCCTGCTGAGCAATATCATCCCCTTCTCCTGAGTTGTGAGCTTTTGTCATGAAAATATTGTAATACCTATAGCAGGTGTCCTTCCACAGTGACACATAGTGCTCTCTGATACATACAAACAAAATAAATGAATGAATGAATATTGAAAAGGAAAGAAACCTTCAGGGTAAGAGAGCAAAACCTCCATTTTCTGCATATAAATTACATTCTTATTATAGTGGTTAAGGTTTCTGCTGATCCTGTCAGGAAGTGGTCTGGTGGTTTGTAGACTTTACAGGCCTAATACAATGCACATATGGCTTTGACTTAAGGTGATGACAGGGAATTAAGTACGGGACCATTTCCAAAGATTAACACTTGATTCAGAAAATATTTACATCAACAGTAAGCATTTGTACTGTTGATCTTGAAGGGAAATTCCCTTCCCTCATTCCCTTAGCAATGAGTTCTTGACAAAAGGGTTGGAAGCTACCACTAATTCTTCATATTTATTTATGAAAGTAAAAATGTCTAGAGTAAAAGCATTATATTCACTAGTAGATTTAAACAGAAAATTTTACTGCGAGTGATCTAACAAATTCACTTTGACTCACATGCATATATGACTGATGAAAGTAAAGTGTATAAAGAAAGCCAGTCTATAAATCCCCAGAAATCATACTTTCAGAATTTTATATGAATTTGCTTACCTACTATGGTTTATTTTTATTTTTTTTTATTGTTTGCCTGTGTGTGTGTGCGTGTGTGTGTGTGTGTGTGTAGAACCACGGGCGAATTCGGGAACCACCATGGACCACCTCCACCTCCTCCTGGTTTACTCTGCCCAGAGATTCACAGGCTCCGCCCTACCAGGACCAGAAACGCAGGCCACCCCTGCTTCCGCCCAGCGTCTATATGCAGGGTCTAGGATCTGAACTTAGGACCTTCCACCTGCAAGGAAGAGGCGTAACCCCTGGGCCACCTCTCCAGCCCCCCTACTACGGTTTTAATTTCAAACATTTAGTTTCTATTTCATTCATGTGATAGTTAATTTTGGTGATCAAACTGACTGGATTAATATACCCTAGAGATTGGAAAATCATACTCAGTTATACCTGTAATTATGCTTTCAGAGACATAGATCATCAAGGTCCTCAAACGATTTGCTGATTCATTGAAGGTGAATTTATTCATACAATTTTGTGTGTGTGTGTATGTACTTGTGTGATTCTTGGATGTGACTGGTATACGTGTGTGTGCGGGTATGTATAACAGGGCACCTAAGTGTGTGGGTCTTTAGAGGCCCAAGGGTGACATTGGAATCATCCTGACTTGCTCTTCTAACTTATTACTTTACTCTAGGGTTTCCTAGGCTTCACCTTCCATGGCTAGAATCACAGGCCTCACCATAACCGCACAATATTTTTTAATGTATGATCTGGGGGATCTGAACTCAAGTTCTTTTGCTTGCCAGGCAAAAACTTTAACCCCTGAGTCATCTCCCCAGCTTTATGACTCATAAAATTTTATAGAATAATTATTAATTAAGTAACAGTCTCACTGGAAGATCAGGCCTCTGAATTCTATTCAATAAAGTAGTTTGATTAAGAAGCCTTAAACATAAAACAGAGAATTTAATACTAATTGCACAGTAAGAATTTCTTTTCATGAATCACTTGTCATATTACAAATGTGAAATGAAAAATTAGTGCTTCAGTGGCAAGCAAAGAATTGAAAAATGATTTATACATGACTTTTACAAAGATTGATCAATATATTGTCTTATTTTATATGCTAACCACAATCTCAATTGACATAGAACTTGGCAATTTTCTATAAATTACAAGAACAATCGATTTCATTTATTGAGCAATTTTCTTCAATATACTGTTTTAGATGAAAAATTGCCTGGAAAATCATTTCATGTAAATTCAAATACCCAATAGTGTATCTTTTTTATTATTCGGTAATATAACTAAATTATTAGAGTATGTTAAAGAAAATTAGAATTAAAAGTAATTGGAAGACATATAAACATATTTTTATAAAGTTTGAAAACATACTTGCACTTGAGTCATTTCTGTATATAAAGGTAAATTTATAAACTCAGCATTATATAGCTCACCCCCTATAGCATAATACAAGTTATGCATTATAATAGCAAATAAAGTATGACATATAAGTTAGTATCAACAAATAAAATAATGTAAATGATAGCTAAATCATGATATATGATGGTGTGTCTCACACAGCCTAACATAAGATGCCATGCACTGCTCACAAAAATGGCAGTTTCTGATACTCCTCACCATTTCAAATATTCTGAAGAAAGCTCCTTTGGGCTGATCTTTGAACCATCACAGAAATACTTAATCTAAATTTATCTATAATCAAAGGCCTTATTTCATTTAATTATAGAAGCAAATGAGCATGTAAAGTATAAGAACAGGGTCACTGCCTTCAACATTCATATACATATATATGTATATATATGGAATTTTATTGAAAGAACAACTATTTACTCTGTCAAAAAATTGGTTTTCAAAGTTACTCAAAACAGAGACAGGCTATAGCTTCCTAGTAGACTGATTCATTTATGACAACACTGAAGAGCTTTGAATATTTTTTGTTGTTGCTGTTACACAAGAATTATGTTTGTTTCCAACGTGGCTAATATGTTTTTAAATGAAGACTCTAGAAAATGTAGTTTTTGTTCCTTTATTGTTTCATTTATATATAGCCATTGTATACTTTTTTCCAAAAGGGAAATAAATTTTAAATTTATATACTTGATTTTTAGAGTCAGTCTTCTTTTATCTAATTTTATTTCACTTAAAAATCAGCTAGATATTTCCCTTCACAAAAAAAAAACAAGTCTAGGACATTGTTTTCTCCAAGGTTATGCTGGAAATCACTATTTTTTTTTAATTCAGAGGGTTTTCTAAACACTTTTCAGTTACACAGTTACTTTGCTTCCAAGAGAATCTAAGGTCAAACTCAAACTACATCACAGACATGTTTATAGAAACAAACACTTTCAGGGAATACAAAGAACAGAAATGGATTTTCCAATCTTTTCAACATTCCCACCTCAGATGAACTAATAAAAATGGCAGAAAATTATATAAAAATTTTCGTTCAGTACTCTATCCACTTGACCAAAGGCAGCAAGTGGGGTCAATATGATATTAAGCTCAAAATCAAGCTAAAGTTATGAAGAGCAGTACGAAAAACTAATCTGTACAAGTTCGGTGAGTTTACCCACTTATGTTTTTTTCAAAATAGACTACAATAGTTTTCGCTACATTTTTTTGCACTCAGTTACTAAAAATCAATTTTGGTGAGATGTGCAATATTTGTATTTGAGGCTATATTAAAATTGTTTCATACCTTTGCATGTTGCCATATTTCATTTACATGTCTACCATGTAATCTTCCAATATGAAAACATAGCAAAATATCTAAGTATCTTTATTGCTAATATAAGAAAGTAGACCAAATATGATATATTGGGCTAGACCATATAAACTAAACAGCAAGGATTTAGAGTTTTTCCTTTTGGTTTTTGGTCTTGTTATGGACTGATATTTCCTTGTGGCAGTTTGCCTGCATGGTTGCTGATAAATCACCATCAAATGACTTAAGGGAACAATGGATTTGTTTTATCGTATGATTACTGATTACAGTTCTTAGTCCAGCTTGAGGGGAGAGCACGCTCCAACACCAGGGCCAAAGGAAGCTGGCCATACCATCCCCACATAATGGCTGAAAGAAGGACGATTCTTACTTGCCAGACCAGCGTATAACTCTCAGTATTTTATTCTATGGACTAATCCCACACACCATGGGCAGGACCTTCCCCATCAGTTAGACAATCTCTTGCAGGTTTGCTCTGGATTTAACTCAACCATCAGTTCTCTACAAATGTGCCCAGAGTTCAAACCTGTGCGTAAATATGACACCCCCATTCCTCCCTTTTAGAATGGAAATATTTATTCTGGTATGTTGGAAGTAGGTAATTGTCTTTTGAATTTACAGAAGGCTTTTGACTTTGAGTCTTTGAACTGTGTTGGGACTACTAATGTAGCCTATAAGAACTTTTGAAATTGAACTGAGTATGGCTTATATAATGAGAAGGCAATGAGCCTGTGGAGTATAGGGGTGGTTTTAAATATGAGTTGTCCCCTAGACTCATGTGTTTGAGTCTTTCATTGTTTCGGAATGTCTTGGCACCTTCAGGAGGTGGAGCCCTGCTGGAGGAAGGCAATCCCAGTGGGTAGGCATTGAGGTTGACTGATTAGCCCCACCTTTCCTAAGTGAATGAGTCTACTCTTGAGTTTGCAGCAGCAGTTTTTTATGTCCATGATGTTTTCAGTAACTTAAGATTTCTCCAACTTCTGCTACCAGCCATGCCTTTTTCACCATAATGAACTGTATCTTCCCTCTGGAACTGTAAACTGAATAAACATGCTTTTCTCCCTTAAGTTGTTTGGTTTCAGTTGTTGTCTCACAGCAACAGAGAAATGATTTACTAGGCAAGCACTTACACTGATTTACATGTCAAATTTCAGTTACTTATTGAGTCTGTTCAAGAACAAAAGTCATGACAAAAGTTTAGAATGGCAGAGTGATAGATATTTGATGAGCTTCATTATTGTTTAGTGAGAATCTAGATTTGTTTTCTTTTCCCTATCATTAATTTACTTATGGATTTAGAAATATATTTGTAAAGTACTTTGTGTTTTCATTTATGAAACCCTGGGACAATTTGGATATGCTAAGAAGATCTCATTATAGAATTATAATTCATAAGATATAGTAATCTGGAATTTTGTGATTCTGAAGACAATCATGATCAGACATTAAATTGCTTAAACATTATTATTAAATTAATAATGTCTTTCATAGTATTATATATATATATATATATCTTCAGTAAGAACTACTAAATGGAATGACAGGAATATTTTATGTATCATAAAAGATGAAATTCCAATGTCACAAATTAAGATTATAAATAATTGCTGCATAATTCAATTCAGGTCTTCTAAAATATTTTTATAAAATCTAGATCAGGGCTGGAGAGATAGCTCAGGGATTAAGGCTCTGCCGCACAAGCAGAAGGTCCTGAATTTTGATCTCTCGTCCCTCATAAAAAGGCCAGGGGGAAAGGCACAGCCTGTACTGCTGGCCCTGGTAGGCAGAGCTTGGAAAATCCCAGTGCAAAGCAAAAAGGAGGTTGAAGTGATCCAAGATAATTTCTAAATAAATAAAGTTTAGAAAATAAATAAATAAAATCTATATCATTAAGGAAATATAAAGGCCAGATTTTACTCCAAGTACAGATTCCAAAAGAGGAGTAATTTAAACACACAGTAAGGCTCAGAGAAATAGCCTAGGGTAAATTCTCAAGTGTCCTCATCTTTCTGCCTTACCATCCTTTAGAATGTCACATAATCACTTGATGAAATCCCTAAATAAGGCAACTTTTCACGTAAGAGAAGGAATAAGGCAAAAGAATGTGTGGGCAACAGTCACTTAACCAAGTATCTCTTTTCCTAAGAAAATTTTGAGAAACGTTAAGAAACATTGCAAATTTTTCTAAATTGAACATTTTAAGATGGTAATCTTAACAGCACTTTTATTACATTTTGCTTATAAGATTAATAATTTTTTAAGTTTAACTTGGGTGTGTGTGCTTGTATGCATGCATACATACATGTTTATATGTCATATGTATGAGAGTGAAGCATACTTGTATCACATGTACATGTGCAAAGATTAGAGGAAAACTTTTCTGAATCAGTTCTCTCTTTGCAGTGTCATCTCTAGACATTTTCAGGTCAGAAGACTTGTATAAAAAGTGTATTTATTTACCCAGCCTTCTGGAAGATACTGGGTTGTTTCCTTCTACTGCCAGAAAAAAAAATCTGCTTTCTTCTTATCAAGAATGAGTATGAAGAATAAATAAGGAATCCACACTCTGTGATGAACACAATATATTTTTAACACATGTAGGTATTGGACTATGTATAAAGATAAGCCACACTGTGCAAATTAGAAGATAAGAAATCTTGATAACAAGGGAAAACATTTGCTGTAGTGCAGAAGCCCAATAGTTGCTATCCTTCTAGTTTGCTCTATAACAATATACTGATACACAGAACCCATAAAATATACATACACACACACACATCAGGCTTTCATCTATTGCACTCTTTTCTTTTATATAGCTTTAAGAACAGCATAAAATATAGAGCATGTATAGTTCAAAATTCATAATACACCTCTTTAATGTTGTACAAATAGTAAACAATGACTAGCTGTCAGGAGACTGTCTTATGATACTTAATGCAAATTGGGCAGGGAGCTCCAGAGATGAAGCTTACATAAATCATCACTTACATTGTAGCGGGCTTTTTGGTTATTTGGCTGCCTTAGTATTATCCCTGCATCTTCTACAAGCAACCTCTCACCTTTATTATTGTAAGTAACCCAAATAAACTCAGAGGTTCATTCAGTTAGACTTCAGAGGATACTTTGGTCTGACACAAGAGTTTTCTGTGGGATGGAAGGTGTTTGTAATACAGAAAAAAATCATAGTATGCAATTGGAACTTGAGCAGGGATTGAAACCCCTAAAGACATGCTGGAGAGGAATTGTTGCACTGTCCTGAATATGTGGTGAGACATAAAACTGAAGCAAATCAGTGTGATAATGTAGAATGTGTGGCCATTTCCCCAATATGGCTATGTAAATCCATACTTCCAATAATGTGCGATAAGACATTGTTAAAAACCATAGTGATATCCCTAAAATAAACTGAAGAAGGTAACTCAGTCCCTGAGAGTATCAACTACAGGATGGTATTATAAACAGGCTGTGGTGGCTTCGGCATGTCCCTTGTTGTGGTACATAAGATGAGCAACTGAGGGTAAGTCATGTGCCCAAAGAGCACTTACTATTTTAAAGGAAGAATTATGGCAGGATGATTTGGCAGAAAGGTAGGGGAAAAAAACAGGATTAGATGGAAGTGTTGACTTACCACTTTCATAGTTGGCAAACTGCAAAGGAAGAATACAAAGCAGATCTGTGCTAAGTAGCCACTGCTGGGATCCAGTGTGGAGGACATAGAAGACTCAGCGAAGAGTGAGAGATTGAGGAGGAAGTGGTAGAACATACAACTCAGTATGATACAGAGGAAGAAGAAAAAATGATTATGAATGAAGATGGAGATCACAGTAAGGGCAATAATAATAATCACAGAATATTCTGCCTCTGAACTGCTTAAATTGGTAAAATGTTTAACAAGAAGCTGGTCACAGCCGGTTTGGGGAAGCTGTGGGACATGGGCATTAACAGGATCAGTCTGAGAATTAAGGAAGCAGAAAAACTGAAATATATAGTGACTCACTCCTCCAATCAAACAAAGCCTGCATAATCTGAGGCAATATGAAGTAAATCAGTCCCTGAAAAACCAGCTTATAAGAAATTCCCCCAACACTTGGCTATCACTATAGAAACCAGGGACGGAAGACAAAAGAACATGTATTACTTAAGAAACTACACCTGAGAGATGTTGTTTGATACCCAGTGAAGTGGAAGTTTGGAAGAAGACAACCTTTGTGCATGAGTAAAGAATTCCTAGGAGCCAAAAAGTTGTTTGGTAAAAATCTGAGCTTAACTGAGTCAGTAAGTTAATTGCTATTTAAGCCTGAGGACCTAAATTCAAATTCCCAGAACTCATATAATTCCAGGTGTGAAAACATACATCTGAAATCCCAGTATTCTTTTGGTGTTTTGGGAGGTGACATTAGGAAAATTCTCAGGAGATCAAAGGTTATCCTTATATAAACAGTACAGTGGTTAGCAAAAATGAGACCATGCTTCAAACACAGTGGAAAGCAATGATTTACATCCAAGTTTATATTTGGCAAGGTTATATACACACATATATACATGTATCATCTACATGTAAATCATACATACAACATGAAAACACATACATACAACATGAAAGCATATACATGCCTCTCTTGTCTTTCTTTCTCTCTCTCTCTCTCTGTATCTCTCTCTTTTACTGTATCTATGTCGGACACAGACATACACACCAGTGCGAGGGGTATATCTCCCCACTATCTTCCCATGGATTATTGACAGGAATGTCCATAAGGTCTAATAAACTGTAAAGCCATTTTCACTGCTGTTCATTGTATACCAAGGCAAAATGTCAAGTATCTGTTTCCATGAATATGTCCATGGGACATGGACAAAATGTATTTAGCAGGAAGCTTCCTCACCACAAACTAACTTTTGACAGAAAATTCTGTATGTGCTACTGAGGGAAAGACATATTATAAGTGGTCTTGCTCAGTTACAAATGCCATATGTTAAACTACCAACCTGCAAAGAAAGATTTTCTTACTTCTTTCTTATTTCCTTTCAGGACTGCTCCATAAAGAGAACTTCATATCTGGTACTGTATACAATAACAAAAGTCCATGGCTGGGAAGATAATAAGCATGGGTAAGGGATCAGTTGCTGTTATTTTGTTACATGGATGTGATATTCTTGTCAACTTACCTTACAAACATTTTGTTTATGCCTATAAAAAACTGTGTCATCAACTTGGACTGTTCATAAGAGGAAACTTCTTTTTGGTGTGGGCCGAGGTAACTTTAAAGATTACATAATCTCTCAAGGACCTGAGAATAAATGACTATTTCTGTGATATTGTGGCACAATGTTCAGTCATAAATTGAAGAAACCAATTGGGCATCTACATCACTCCTTCTAAGGGTCAGGGAATGTGACAGAAGAGAGAAGAGAAAGTATATGAGAACTGAAGGAAAGAGTCAGAGTACTGTATAGCTATTTCTTTCAAATTCCAAATCTGACCTAGAGGGAGGAAGGCGTTTCATAAGATCCAGGAAGGCCCTTTCCCCACCCACCCAGGACCCCCGCAGTCGAGCCAGGACTCACCGCGACCTAGGACCCAGCTCCTCCCACCAGTCAACCGAAGCCAGCTCTGTGCTGGGCCAGGGAAGACCCCCTGGATCACGCCCCAGCTCCCCAGTTTAAAAAGCACCCTGCCACTGCCACCTCCTCCCTTTCCCCCACCCCCCTACACGAGTAGTCCAGCCAGGATTCATGGTGACATAGGTAAGCCCCCCCCAAACCTCAGGCCAAATAATTCAGTTCAGTGAAAAATTCACAGAAATTGAAAGAAGATCTTAAGAGTTAAAATGACAATGCCCAAGTCAAAGTGCAAATCCATGAGAAACAACACTCAACTAAAACAAATCTCCCACTGAAGGAATTAATCCCAAAATGATAGACTCCAACTAGAACAAACCCATGGAAAATAGCCAAGAAAGCCTGACCCAGGATAACGACTTTCAAAACATGATCATTACCATGTTCAATACTATGAAAGAGGATATCCGGGAGGAATTAAATAGCTGCATCAATCACTTTGAAGAGGACCACAACAGACACTTGAAAGAGTTTAGAAAACAGTACAGGAACAAAACAGGCATAGACTCAAGCAGAGTTTAAAACTGAACTAAAAGACAAGTTATCTTCAACCCAGAACTCAACAGAGAGTCTTATCAGCAGCCATGGCAAATAATAGTTAAAACACTCCACATTCAAGATAAAGAAATGGTGCTGAGAGCCTCAAGGGAAAAAGAAAACAAGTCACTTTTAAAGGTAAACCTATTAAAATAACAAATGAATTCTCAATGGAAACAGTAAAAGCAAGAAGAGCTTGGAGAGACATACTTAAAGTATCGAATGAGCAAAAATGTCAACCCAGGCTAATATAACCTGCAAAACTATCCGTCATGATTGAGGGAGAAAGAAAAGGTTTCCAGCACAAAGACAACTTGAAGGGATACATGTCCACTAAACCAGGTCTTCAAAAAATGCTAGAAATGATATTCAAGCTTGAAGAAAAAAAAAACAGGCATATCCAGGAGAACAGAAGGGAAGTATAATACTACCAAAACCTAAAACTGAAACAATATACTTACAAAAGCCACTAAACATAATAAATGTCCGGAATTAAAAATAGTTTCTCCATTATAACATTAAATGTTAATGGAATTAACTCACCGAGCAAGAGACACAGATTACAAACTTGGATTAAAAATCACAATCCATCAATCTGCTACCTGCAGGAAACCCATCTCACCACAAAAGACAGGCACATCCTAAAAATAAAAGGCTGGTCAAAAATTCTGCAAGCTAATGAAACCAGAAAACAGGCACGGGTAGCCATTATGCTATCGGACAAAGTGGACTTCAAACCAAAAAAAAATCATAATGGATGCTACATTTTAGTCACAGGTATAATTGAACAGGAAGACTTCACAATACTGAATATATATGCACCCAGTATGCCTCCCCCAATTCATTAAGCAAACCCTACAACATCTAAAGAAATCAATCCCAAAATGATAATAATTGGGAATTTCAACACTGCCCTCTCAACATGGGATAGATCAACAGGCAAAAAAATTTGCAGAGACACTTTGGATCTTAATTAAACCCTACTGAAATGGGCCTTACAGATCTCTATTGAATTTTTCATCCATGCACTAAAGAATGCACATTTTTCTCACCAGAACACGGAACTTTCTCCAAAATAGATCACACATTGGGCCACAAAACAAATCTCCACATATAGAGGAAAGTTGATATTCTAGCCTGTACCTTATCAGACCACCACGGCCTAAAGGTTGACATCCCCAACACAAGAAGCAACAGAAAATACACTAACTCCTGGAAATTTAACAATATGATGCTGAATGAGAATTGGATTCAAGAAGAAATTACAAAGGAAATTCAAGATTTCCTGAAAGTGAACAATAATGAAAATACAACTTACCAAAATCTGTGGGATACAATGAAAGCTATCCTAAGAGGTAAGTTAATAGCTCTTAATGCCTGCATCAAAAAAATGGAAACATCAGAAATAAATAACTTAACAATGCAGCTTAAAGTTTTAGAGACAAAAGAGCAATCTGATCCCAAAAGCAGTAGAGAGAGGAGATTAGCAAAATAAGGGGAGAAATATCTGAAATCAAGATTAGGAAAATGATAGAGAAAATCAACCAATCAAAAAGCTAGTTTTTTGAAAAAATCAATAAGATTGATACACCCCTAGCTAAATTAACTAAAAGCAAGAGAGAGAAAACCCAAATTAACAAACTTAGAAATGAAAATGGAGTCATCACTACTGATACTCAAGAAATCCACAGAATTATAACATCATATTTCAAAAAATTATACTCTGTGAAATTTGACAACACAAAAGAGATGGATGAATTCCTAAGTAAACACAACTTACCTAAATTGAATCAGGAAGCTGTGAATTATTTAAAGAGTCCTACAACATATGAAGAAATCGAGGAAGTAATCTCAACTCTTCCCCCCAAAAACTGTCCTGGACCAGATGGATTCAGCACAGAGTTCTACCAGACATTTAAGGAGCTAATAACACCAATACTCCTTAAACTGTTCCATCAAATAGCAAATGAAGGAATACTACCAAATTCCTTCTATGAAGCTAATATTGTCTTAATCCCAAAACCTAATAAAGATACACTTAAAAAAGAAAACTATAGCCCAATCTCTCTGATGAACACAGATGCAGATTCTCAACGAAGTCTTAGCAAATTGGATTCAAAAACATATCACAAAGATCATTCATGGGGATCAAGTAGGCTTTCTCCCAGACACCCAAGGTTGCTTCAACATACACAAATCAATAAATGTAATTCACCATATAAACCAGTCTAAAGTTCAAGACCACATGTACTCTCGATAGATGCAGAAAAAGTTTTCGACAAGATCCATCAGCCTTTTATGATCAAAACCCTAGAGAAGGTTGGAAGGGAAGGAACCTTTATCAATATAATAAAAGCTATATACAACAAGCCCACAGCAAGGATTATACTCAATGGGGAAAAACTTGAAGCATTCCCACTTCGATCAGGAATGAGACAAGGCTGTCCACTCTCACCACTTCTATTCAATATTGTACTCGAAGTTTTAGCTGAAGCCATAAGATAAGAAAGGGAAATAAAAGAGATTCAAATCAGCAAGGAAGAAGTGAAGTTATCTCTATTTGCAGATGAAATAATCTTATATCTGTGTGATCCCAAAAACTCCACCAGGAGGATCCTGGAACTAATACAGAAGTTCAGCAAGGTGGCAGGATACAAAATAAATGTGCAAAAATCAGTGGCCTTCCTGTATGCCCAGAATGAAAGGAGTGAAAAAACCCTGAGAGAAACAATCCCATTTACTATAGCCCCTAAAAAAATGAAATACCTTGGTATAAACCTAACCAAGGAAGTAAGAAATCTTTATAATGAAAACTTTATAACCCTAAAGAAAGAAATTGCAGAAGACAACAGAAGGTGGAAAGATCTCCCATGTTCCTGGATTGGCAGAATCAACATCATAAAAATGACCATCCTACCAAAAGCAATATACAGATTCATTGCTATACCAATCAAAATCCCAAAGCAATTCTTTAAAGAAGTTGACCAAACAATCTCAAAATTCATATGGAGGCACAAAAGACCCAGGATAGCAAAAACAATCCTGAGTAACAAAAACACTGCTGGAGGTATCACCATACCAAACCTTAGTCTATACTACAAATCCATAGTTATAAAAACAGCCTGGTACTTGCTCCAAAACAGACACACACATCAATGGATAAGGATTGAAGACCCAGATATAAGCCCATACAACTACAGTCATTTAATCTTTGACAAAGGGGCCCAAAAAATCCAATGGAAAAAAAACAGCATCTTCAGTAAATGGTGCTGGCAAAACTGGATCACCACATGCAGAAGATTAAAACTGAACCCGAACTTTGTCACCATGTACAAGAATTAATTCCAAATGCATCAAGGACCTCAATATAAGGCCAGACTATAAAAACCATAATTGAAAGGGTAGGGAACTCCCTCGAGCTGATTGGGCTAGGCCAACAGTTCCTAAAGGGACATCCAATAGCACTGTTACTACAACCAACACTGAACAGATGGGATCTTGTGAAATTAAAGAGCTTCTTTTCAGATAAAGAGATTGTAACTCAAGCACAAAGGCAACCCCCAGAATGGGCAAAAATCTTCACAAACCACATATCTGATAGAGCTCTATTATCCAGAGTGCACAAAGAACTTAGAAAACTAAACACAAAGGAAACAAATGGACCAATTAAAAAATGGGCCTTGGAACTTAAAAGAAACTTTACCAAGGATGAAATTAAAATGTCTAACAAATATCTTAAAAAATGTTCCATATCCTTAGCCATCAGGGAAATGCAAATCAAAACCTCCCTGAGATATCATCTCACCCCGGTCAGGATGGCAAAAATCCACAATACAAACAACACCAAGTGCTGGAGAGGATGTGGAGAGAGGGGAACTGTGCTACATTGCTGGTGGGAATGCAGGCTCACACAACCACTCTGGCAAGCAGTCTGGCAATTCTTAAAGAAGTTAAAGATTGAAATGCCATATGACCCTGCTATTCCACTTTTGGCAATAATCCTCCCCATACAACAAAAATTCACCTCGATAGCACAAGCACGGCCATGTTCATAGTAGCACTGTTTACAATAGCAAAGTCATGGAATCAGCCCAAATGTCCAACTGCTGATGAGTGGATAAGAAAAATGTGGTATATTTATACAATGGAGTACTACTCAGCCATAAAAAATGATGAATTAATGTAATTTGCCGGGAAAGGGATGGAATTAGAAACAATTATATTGAGTGAAGTATCCCAGACATGGAAAACTAAGTGCTGTATGTACTCACTAATAGGTGGATCCTAATACCAAACCCACTTAGAGACACACAAAGACAAATCTCTGTAACATCTACAGTAATTGTAAAGATTATAAACAGGAGGGATTGGGAAGGAAGGCCCCACCAGAAACAAGGAGAGAGGGGACTATTTACAGCAGAGAAAATAGGCATAAGGCTACCATCAAGGACTGCAAGTAAGTAATGAGACATCTGGTTAAGTTCACAGACTTTCCTTCCTGATCATATGCAACTGATGGGTTATGATCTTACCAGAAGGGGTGGGCATATAGGCTGGCTGATAGAAAGTAACCATTTTGCAAATGGGTGATTGACCCCTCTATCACTGTGGTCTCCTACTTTTATTCCATCTATCTTTGAATATATTCTTATAACAAGACTCTAATTTAACAGGTTTTTATCTCTGGCCAGGGGGTGACATCCAATACCCATCAGGATGGAACCAAGGGCATTGCAGGAGTAGCAAAATCAAAAAAAATCAACAAACCATAATTCAGAACATCAGAGACTCTATATCAACCACATGGAACTGGACCAGCCTAATTTCTACCCATCCTGAAGCTCAGGGAAATTTGCAGAAGAGGGGGCAGTAGGATTGTAAGAGCACAAGGATGGGAAGAGTAATGATATCCAAGATACTCCACACAAGTTAGGGCTGAAGCAATCATAATAGGACTTTGCATGATCTGCGCTATATCCAACACATTATTGACCCCACAAAGTCTAGCATCGATTAAAGGCACTAGGATCCTTGGAGGCTAGGGACTGACAGTCACAGTAGTGTTCCTAAGCTTAAGGGGAACACAGGAAAGCGTTCTGGGATATGCAATTGGGTCCTTGTACGTCATTGGAGAGGAGGACCCAGAGGAGAGTTTGGCATGCACAGTAAAGGATTCTCTGGGCATTGGGGGGGAGGCACTGGGGGATGGGGAGAGAGGGGAGGGAGAAGTAGGGGGATTGGAGGGAGGAGGAGGGAGGGAGGGGACTGGTGTACCTGTTAAGTTTGTATGAGCAGAAATAATAATAATAATAAAATAAGACCCAGGAAGCTAATAAAACATGAAAGAAACAAGTAATAAGAAAATTAAAATGATTCAGAGGTCTCTTTCCAATATTGTACTAGCAGCAAGCAATTTCTGGAAGAGAGTAGATTATAGTATACAACGAGACTGAGTTCAATGTGGACAAGTGGCAACAGAGATGTGGGCTTTATGAGTCACCATTCTTGTCCAGGCTGTTTTACAGTAATGTGGCCATTCTCAGTCACCCATGCTTTTTTAAGAAACCCTCACCTGTGTTCCTATATGTCCTGACAAACTCATGGTTCACTAAGCTGGACCTGGGTCTGGGATCAGCACTCTGACTGGAACAAAGAGGGATTGGTTCATGTCTCCCCAGAAAAAGTCACACACCAAAGGAAAGAAATAAAAGTATTTTTTAATGGAGTGTGATTACTGTCTGGCATAGTTGGAAATGATTAAGGCCTATTGTAGCTAGTGTTTTGAGCATCTTCACTGAGCAACAGCTCCTCATAAATATTCCAGCATAGCATAATATTGGTGACCATTATTTTAACTAAAAGATGCTAAAGGCTCATTAGATAGCAATCTATTTCTTGGCTTTGGCAAGCAAGACTCTCTGGAGACAACACATAACACTTGATCTTGCCAAAAGACCAGGAGGAAATAGTAATGATCCATCTAAATGCATTATGCATCCGTAGCACATGCTCTATAACCAGGAGATAAATAAAAATTTTAAATGCTATATATACTACAAAAGTTAACACATGTATAGCAAAGACAGGAAGTGAATACTTCATTTTAAAAATTTGTTTCTGTTTTTAAATGATCTGTTTGCTTGCCCAGTAGTTCAATGTATATGGCCAAATTTATCTCACACTATGATGTGATCATAATAGGTGAACATAACTGTTCCTAGAAAAAGGTAGTAGGTATACTATTATTAGGCCAAATTTAAAAGAGTTATAGTATTGTTAAAATCTGATGCTAGATAGCATTTCACAATTTCTAGAAGAAATGAAAACTACATAAATTTTGCAAATGTTAGTGATAAATGCTTTAGAATGAATTGCTTATTTTAATATAATGAAACCTGATTTTAAGAATTTCGACTTTTTAAGTAAGTTTTATTTTTTTTAATTTTTTTAACATTTTTTATTATTGCCTCTTATACAAACATAATAGGTACACCGGTTCCCTCCCTCCTTCCTCCCCCCCCCCCGACCTCCCTGCTCCTCCTCTCCTCACCCCTTCCTCCCCACCCCCCAGTGCCTCCCCTCCCCCAATCCCCAGAGAATCCTTTAATGTGCATGCCAAACTCTCCTCTGGGTCCTTCTCTCCGATGACGTACAAGGACCCAGCGGCATTTCCCTGAACCCTTTCCTTTGTTCCCCTTAAGCATAGGAACACTATTTGGGCTGTCAATCCCTTGCCTCCAAGGATCTTGGTGCTTTTAGCAAATGCTAGACTTTGTGGAGTCAACAGTGTGTTGGACATTGCACAGGGCATGCAAAGTCCAATTATGATTGCTTCGGCCCTAACTTGTGTGGAGTATCTTGCATATCATTGCGCCTCCCATCCTTGTGCTCTTACAATCTTACCATCCCCTCTTCTGCAAATTTCCCTGAGCTTCAGGATCGGGGGAGATTAGGCTGGCCTAGTTCTAGGTGGTTGATTTAGAGTCTCTGAAGTTCTGGATTATGGTTTGTTTATTTTCTTTTGTGGTTTTGTTGCTCCTGCAATGCCCTTCATTCCATCCTGATAGGTATTGGATGTAACCCCCTGGCCAGAGTAAAAAGCTGTTAAACTAAAGTCTTGTTATAAGAGCCCATTCAAAGGTAGACTTAATAAAAGTAGGAAACCACAGTGAGGGAGGGTCAATCACCCATTTGCAAAATGGTTACTTATTATCTGCCAGACTATATGCCCTCCCCTTCTGTTGAGATCACATCCCCTCAGTTGTAAATGATCAGCAACGAAAAGTCTGTGAACTTAACCAGATGTCTCATTGCTTACTTGCAGTCTTGATGGAGGCCTATTTTCTCTGCTGTAACATTGTCCCCTCTCTCCTTGTTTCTGGTGTGGCCCTCCTACCCCATCCCTCCTGTTCATATTCCTTGCAATTACTGTATTACGGAGATTTATCTTTGAGTGTCTCTAGGTGGGCTGGGTGGGTTTGGTAGTAGGAGCCACATATTAGGGAGTACATACAGTACTTAATTTTCTGGGTCTGGGATACTTCACGCAATATAATTGTTTCTAATGACATCCATTTCCCGGCAAATTCCAGTAATTCATCATTTTTGAGGCTGAGTAGTACTCCATTGTATATATGTACCACAGTTTCCTTATCCACTCGTCAACTGTTGGACATTTGGGTTGATTCCATGACTTTGCTACTGTAAACAGTGCTGCTATGAACACGGTCGCACTTGTGCTATTAAGGTGAACCTCTGCTGCATGGGGGGTTATTCCCAAAAGTGGAATCGCAGGGTCATATGGCATTTCAATCTTTAATTTCTTTAAGAATCTCCAGACGGCTCTCCAGAGTGGCTGTATGAGCCTGCATTCCGACCAGCAATGTAGCAGAGTTCCCCTCTCTCCACATCCTCTCCAGCATTTGTTGTTGTTTGTATTGTGGATTTTGGCCAACCTGACCGGGGTGAGATGACATCTCAGGGAGGTTTTGATTTGCATTTCCCTGATGGCTAAGGAAGTGGAGCATTTTTTAAGATATTTGTTAGACATTTTAATTTCATCCCTAGTAAAGTTTCTTTGAAGTTCCCAGGCCCATTTTTTAATTGGGCCATTAGTTTCTTTGGTGTTTAGTTTTCTAAGTTCTTTGTGCACTCTGGATAAGTAGAGGTCTATCAGATATATGGTTAGTGAAGATTTTCTCCCATTCTGTGGGTTGCCTTTGAGCTCATGTTACAATCTCTTTATCTGAACAGAAGCTCTTTAATTTCACAAGATCCCAATTGTTGAGAGTTGGTAGCAGTGACTATGCCATTGGATGTCTCTTTAGGAAGTGCTGGCCTAGCCCAATCAGCTCGAGGGAATTCCCTACCCTTTCAACTATGGTTTTTATAGTCTATGGTCTTAAATCAAGGTCCTTGATCCATTTGGAATTAAGTCTTGTACAACCCTGGAATAAAAGGAGGAAGAGTAAAAAAACCCTGAGAGAAACAATCCCATTTACTATAGCTCCTAAAAAAATGAAATACCTTGGTATAAACCTAACCAAGGAGGTAAAAGACCTTTACAATGAAAACTTTAAAACCCTCAAGAAAGAAATTGCAGAAGACACCAGAAGGTGGAAAGACCTCCCGTGTTCCTGGATTGGCAGAATAAACATTGTAAAAATGACCATCCTACCAAAGGCAATATACAAATCCAATGCTATACCAATTAAAATCCCAAAGCAATTCTATAAAGAAGTTGACCAAACAATCTCAAAATTCATATGGAGGCACAAAGGCCCAGGGTAGCAAAGACAATCCTAAGTAACAAAAACACTGCTGGAGGTATTACCATACCAAACCTTAGTCTATACTACAAATCCATAGTTGTAAAAACAGCCTGGTACTGGCTCCAAAATAGACACACAGATAAGGGTTGAAGACCCAGATATAAGCCCGTACAACTACAGTCATTTAATCTTTGACAAAGGGGCCCTTCCACCTTTGTGTTAGAAACAGAAGGACCTGAGTTTTGGTCCCCAGATCCCACATAAAAATGGCTGACATAAATGACAGTATCCTGAAATTCTGGCCCTAGATAATCAAGCCTGGGAAACCCCAGACAAAACATAGGAAAATAAAGCAATTCGGGATGATTTCCAATGGCACCCTTGGGTCGCCACAGACACCCACACTCAAGAGACCTCTGGTACAATCACACATACACACACACATGCACACACATACACACACACACACACACACACACACACACACACGGAAGAACAATAGGTTCAAAAGTATTCCTTTTTTTTCCAGGCATTGTTGTGAATGCATTATGTCTTTTTTTCCATTTAAGAATTTTATCAAACCTAGGAGGTACATTTTTTATTGTTTTCCCAATATCATCATCAGAAAAATAAGACACTGAAGTACAGCTATTTGGTTCAGATTGAACAAAACATATGTAACAAACTTTAGAAGGCTTATATCCTATAAATATGAATGCAGAGCCTGGATTCTTAAAAAATGTGTGCAACATTGGTTTCTTAAAAGTGAACTCCAAACACGTGTATGACATCAGTTAACCGTAAACCACCATTCAAGAAGTAGAGTAGGTTAATCACAGAATCAAAGTCAACATGGAATATATAGTGAGACCATGTTTTAAGATAATAAAATACAATCTAGGCCAAGTTAGTAATATATTAGCCTTTGTGCCACATGTCCCTAAGATAGCTGTGAGCGTAATACAACACCAAATCACAAGTTTAATGTATGTTAGGAAATTTTTTGTTTTTATTTCGAACCTCAATTATGTGTTTCTCCAACATCTTCTTTGTCTATAACAATGTCATGTTTCCTGAATACACCTGAAAGTTTTGCTGTGAAATCTGCTGAAACCTTAATACTGAGCTGGTGAGAGCAATACGTTTGGAACCATTCAAAAAATGGGAAACATACACATACAGCAATTAGAAAAAGGGCAGAAAGATTTGCAGTTAGGTCCAGTTGATTAGGTATGTCACTGCATCATTTAATTCATTATGACCTTACGGAAACCACTTCCCTGGTGGAATCTGACCTGGTCATCTTGTACTGACTACTGCAGACTAATGTTCAATGCAAATTATTCTTCTACTGGAGAAGAGTTGTTAAAGTATATTTAAATTTGTTTTGCAAGAAAATCAACAAACCATAATCCAGAACTTCAGAGACTCTATATCAACGACCTAGAACTAGGCCAGCCTAATCTCCCCCATCCTGAAGCTCAGGGAAATTTACAGAAGATTGTAAGAGCACAAGGATGGGAGGAGGAATGATATGCAAGATACTCCACACAAGTTAGGGCTGAAGCAATCATAATTGGACTTTGCATGCCCCGTGCAATGTCCAACACACTGTTGACCCCACGAAGTCTAGCATTTGCTAAAGGCACCAAGATCCTTGGAGGCAAGGGTTTGATAGCCACGGTAATGTCGCTATGCTTCAGGGGAACAAAGGAAAGGGTTCAGGGAAATGCCGCTGGGTCCTTGTACATCATCGGAGAGGAGGACCCAGAGGAGAGTTTGGCATGCACATTAAAGGATTCTCCGGGGATTGGGGGGGAGGCACTGGGGGATGGGGAGGAAGGGATGAGGGGAGGGGGAGCAGGGGTTGAGGGGGAGGAGGAGGAAGGGAGGGAACCGGTGTACCTATTAAGTTTGTATAAGCGGAAATATAAAAAAAGAAAAAAATTTGTTTTGCAAATCATGTATTTCTCACTGTTATTTATATTCTGAAGCTATCTAGTTAAATATAGTATAGCTTTATAAAGGAAGAATATATGCAAAGATAACTCTCAAATAAATCCCTTTAATGAGAAATTTCACATCCTTTATCCAGAGAACTCATCCTAAACCTTTGTTATATTACCTACATTTCTAGAAGTGTTAAACTTCCTAGTTTGAAAGAGATAATTTTGTATATGACTATGATAAGTTATGATTTAAAAAAAAACTAGCTCATCTCAACAAAAGAGCCATTCTTATAACAATTTCTCCCACTTTAAAAACAATTTATTTATTTAAGCATTGTGGCCTTCTTTCAATCTATTGCTATTTTTAATGAATGCATCTTATACAAATCACAAAATAAAATATAGGTTTATTCAAATTAAAGAGTTAAATAGTGGTATTTGAAGAAAATATAGAAATATTTAATTTATAAAATATTACACTACAGAATGTTTAATATAGATAGGCATAATTCCCAATTTGCAAAGCTTTTCACTGCTGCTGTATAAAGCTATACAATGGAACTATTGTATTGAACTACTTCTGTTTTCACTGGGAGTTCAAGTCATATATTTCCTTATGAATGAGTCTAGAAAAGCATAGCAGAGAAGCTGAAGTAAATATTTTCTATAAAATTTAAAAAGCTTGTTATCTATTGGTTCATTAATCAGCATTAATATGTCACACAATCCAACATTTTTATTAGTAGTAAGTAAATTTATGATAAGATCAATGTCTGCTTTACCTTTGTTGTGGGATCACTCTCTAGGAGTCTATATGTATCCAGTTCTTGTGTTTGATGCTGAAGATTGAAACCAGAGCATACATAGAGGATTAAAGTAGAGTTTATTAAAGGAGAGACAAACAGATCTCACAGACTCCAGACTTGCAATACCATAATGGGTGAGGGTACCCTGGAGACCTCATGGACTCAAAGCATGGAATCCCTGAGGGGCATGGAGCTGAAAAAAAACTCATGGACTCCAGATGTGTAATACCATGAGAGGCAAGCACCAAAGATGGCTGCCAGAGTCAGGTATATTATACACTTAGCAAGCCCAGGAAAATGACTTTTCCTCATTGATTAGTTCATATTGGGGTCTAACCCAGTTGATCTTGTGCCCATCTCATGGCAGGGTGTATCTGTAATGCAGAACTAATTCCCATATCCATTCATAAGCAAAGGGTTGGGGGAAATTTACCATCTTAACTCTGTGGAGGATTGGAGTGAGTTCCTCCCTAACTAGGAGTATTCCTCCAGGATAATCCCAGCCATGGGGCATGGATTTCCAAGAGAACATCCCAGCATAGCTGTTCTAAAACTGACTAACTTTAACATAGCCTTGGCAGGTTGATTATAACAAAGGGGTCAATATAGGAAGAAGGCAAACAAAAAGAATATATATACATATATATGTGTATATATATACACACACATATACACACATAAAGGGATGCTGAGGTGAGAGATGCTGAGGAATGGAGTGTTTGAGAAAATAGAAAACTTACAATGCTCAGAAAAGAAATCCAGACAGAAATATGTTAAAGTAGGGCAGCTGGTTCTGTCTGAAACTGCAAATGTGGGAACTTGTGTCAGAATCCTCATAATACATTAGAAGGTGTATACAAAGCACAATCATCTGTAATCATAGCATTCTTCTGGGGACAAGGCTGAAGTGGTGGAACCTTTAAGATACTGAACCAGGTAGAAAGTAGTTAGGTACAATGAGAACTGTGCTCAAGAGACATCAATATAATCTGGCACCACAATTGATTCCTACAAAATCAGTTGTTAAAAAAAGAGCCAGCAGACTGGAGAGATGACTAAGGAATTAAGCTTCTGACAATCAGAAGGATCTGAGTTTAGATCCCAGATCTCATGTGAAAGGCAAAGCCATGGAAACCTGAGAGCAAAAGGCAGATCAACTCAGTAGAGTAATCTAGGAAGATTCCTAAAAGTCATCTAGGGTCTCCAAGACATACACAATGTCCTCTGATGCACACACACACACACACACACACACACACACACAGGCAAACACACAAATAAATTTAAAAAATGAATAGAAAAGAGAGCCAGGTCACACCTGAATCTTTCTGGAATATTCTTCTCTAGTATAAACTTTATTTTCTGCATACAGTCAGTTTATTTTCTGTTTCTCAATACATTAAGATAAGGCCTAGGGCCTCAAGCCAGAATCTATTCTCTAACTTGTAACCTTCAGGCTGTGAGATAAATTGGCTTCTTTCCTTTATTTATTATCTAGTCCCTGGTATTTTTGTGTACCAGCAGAAAGACAGACTGAGTTGAACACTGCTTCATACCTCAAATGTCAGCACTCAGAGGCAAGAGGATTACCATAGATTCAGGTCCAGGCAGGGCTCCATAGTGACATCCCTCTGAGACCCTGCTTGGAAAAAAAAAAAAAGAACAAAGCAAAAAAGTTTGCTTTTTTGCATTCTGTATTCCTCATACTTATTTCTATCACATATATAATCTTCTAATTCTCACATTAGGAATGTAACCTTTGTGTTTTCTTTCCTCCACCCACATAAAAGATTTTTGCTTGCTGTTTTGTTTGTTGTGTTTTAATGTGGATTGTCCTCTACAGACTCACATGTTTATTATTTAGTTACCATTTGGTGGTAATGTGACCTTTAGGAGGTGGAGCCTTGCCGGAAGAAGATGTCACTGTAGGCAGGCCTTGAGATGTTGATAACCTGACCCTAGGTCCATGCTCTTGCATCAGCTTTGGCTGATGACAACTTGAGATGAACTAGCCTCCTGCTGGGTGCCATGCCTTTCACTGTGTGTTCTCATCCTTAATGGAGGCTCTGGAACCATAAGCCAAAATATTAAAACTCTTTTCCCCTTTGGTTGTTTGCCTCAAAGATTTTCTCACAGCAGAGAGGTCACTACTTCATATGTTTTCACAACTTACAGAACATATTCTGTCAACACATTTTTAAAATGTATTCATGTTTTCCAATATTTGCAACTCCATTCCTCTTATATTTTGCTTCTTATAAATGTAATACACCGAGACATAAGGAAACAAACAACTAAAGGACAACTGTCAATGACAGGATGACAGGAAGAGACAACATGCCTGGAGACCTCAGGGTTGGAGAGAGACACAGGAATGAAACTTGAAAATGTTCTTATTGCTCCTGTAGAGAGCACACTATAGGAGTTCCCTACCTGGACCTGCCCACAGAAAAGAAAAAGAGCTCCCCAAACAGCCTGTTCTCAGGAAACGTGCCAGAATAGAATGGACTAGCAAGGAACCATCTGTTTATTAATAAATACTTGCCAATTCCCAACATAAAAACTATCTATTCATCTTCCAGTGATAGGACAACACAGCTACAGATAACTCAATATTAAGCAAGTTGACTTAATATTGGTCATAAATATACACAGAGAGGAAAGTGCTAACCATGGATTACAAAGACTTTCAACTCCTTTTCCATTTAAACCTTAATTATCCATTCAATATTTCTGTATTTGTGCTTATCACGCTTTCTAAAGGTATAGATATTGTTGCAGGCACACATTTGCAATTTACAGCCATGTTTCTTTTCCTTTTTACAAATGTTTTGTGCACTTGGAAGTGCACTGGAAGATTTCTATTCTAAAGCCTCATTAATACTCTTATTTTAAAAACATGGAAATTAATTAGGAAGATGGTAACATTAGAAATAATGATCATAACTGCTTCACTTTTTCAGAAAAATGAAATACCTGTGTGCTTATGACTTATGAAACACTTGATTAATACATTTAAATAAAAATTATAGCCTAGAAAAGCAACACAAAATTATTTTCTTTAAGTTTTGTAGCATTCAGTTATTTTCTATTTCTATCAACTTCATGCAGTCACTGTGTTAAATCAAATTATCCACACTTCATTAATCTTTTCATATTTTACATACTTTTTCTAAACTAAATAGAGAAAAAAAGTGTTTTCAACTGAAAAGTTGCAAATGCACTCTTTTTCTGCACAGAAGATAAAATTAAACAATGGACTGAAGAAATAGCTCAGTCAGTAATGTACTGGTTGCAATAGCATGATGACCTGAGTTTGAATCCCCACCAGTGATGTAACAGCTGGATACGACTGGATTCATCTGTACCACTAGCACTGAAGAACAGAGACAGGTGGACTCCCAAGCTCACTGGCCAGCCTCAAATCCATTGAAATTCCCTGTGATTTCTGAGACAATAACGAAGTTTCTCAGAACACATAGTTTTGAGGTATCTATCTGTAACAATAATAATATATACTTCTGAAAAATTTTGAAAATGTCCATCCATATACTTATACTTCTTACCTGGATTTCAAGTGATTAGCATGAAGGACATCACAGCAAAAGCCTTTGGAACTAGAGTGTAAAAGTCAGAAAACTAGGGTAACAAAAATAAGAAAAGCTGCAAAATTCTCACTGCAAAAAATGTAAGCCATAAGGAATTGGATGTTTTGCCATTACATTTCTATGGGCAGCTGTGTAAAAATTTTTCATATCTTTCTTAAATAATACAGCTATTTCCTATTTATTTATTGTTATATTTTTGGAGGCATATACTCTCTGCTAAGCACCTTAAAAAACATCCCACTTTACATTTTGCATTGCCCCACAATAAAATTCCATTTTATCTTGTATGTCTAAATATCTTTATTCCTTTACTCATTTTTCTAAAAAAATTCTGGAAAGTACATATAATGGATATTTTTAAATATTTTCATGATATTCTGTCATCTTGGCAATCTCTTGTTGTTTACAAAAACTGACTTTTTCTGGTAATAAGCTGCCACTTTTCTTAACATGTCTACTAATTTCTATTGGATGAAAGGTTTGGTGAATGGAACAGTGTCTAGTAATGTTTCTTTCTTCTTGACTCTTCCTTTGACCCACATGTCATTGATATTATCTTATTTTTTATCTATTGAATGTTTCACCTTTTATTTGATAGTTCATATCAGAGTTTTACTCTAGAGCTATGTTACCTGTCAATTTGAGGAGGATTTTCTTCTGGGTCTCATTTGAAAGTCCTGAAGACTTGGAAAGGCTTCTTTAGCTGGCTGAAATATGAATTCCTCACAGTTTTCAGATTGCATTTCTCCTGCCATTGTTACTTATCTAGGCCACACATGCATACTAATAGGGAGTCCAAGTTCTCTGTAGCTCTGAGGAGGATTTCCCTGAATATTCCATTTTGATTCCAATATTACGTGAAAATTATAGGGGACTTAATTCTTATTCCTGTGTTAATGCATTATGATTCTTAGTCTCCTTATATTTCCTCTTTGCTTTCTTATGTTACAGAAAATTTCTCCAGGTTATGAGAACTATCTCTGCAACTTGACTCACTTTTTAATAAAGGACAGAAATGGCCAATGTCTGAAAAAGATACCTGAGTCATATATTTCTCCCAGTTTTTCCACACTGTGTGCAGGCCTTGTATATGATACCACTATCATTTCCAGAATGATCCCAGAATTCCCTGGATACCTGTGGAAGAAATAGCATATGTATGGGGCTGGAGAATTAGCAGGGGTTAAGATTCTGCCTTGCAAACAGAGTTCAGATCCCAGGTCCCAAGCCAGGCAGAAATGGTGGTGGCCTGTACTTCTTGCCATGGTGTGCAGAACCTGGTAAATCAGAGAAAAGAAAAAAGGAGATAGAAACAAGCCAGGATGATTCCCAAAGTCACCTTTGGTCCTCCACAGGGACACAGTGCCCTCTGCTACAAATACACATACACACACACACACATACACACACACACACACACACACATAAAACACACACATACCATACACATGACACACTCAAAGAAATAGATGTGATTTGCTCTTATGCTAGAGCTAAAATGCAATGAGAAGGAAAACAATTGCTGAACTTTGTGTCTTGTTTTGATATATTTGTCAAGAAGAGAAAGGTAATATACTTTGTGATCTTTTGTTTTTACTATGGACAGTTATCTAGAAATGTATTTTCCAATATTTTATGCTTGATATTTATTTAAATCCATACAGACGTACTAGTTTGAAGTAAGATATAAGATGAAAAGATTCAAGGAAAGATAAAGGGTAGTGTTTTCTATGTGATTCAGTATATAAAAGACATACATAAAAATCTTAAGATTACATAACATTCCTCAAGGGATCAAATATACATAGAAAAATGATTTAAAAAAACTTGTCCCTCTATTGCATTTGGCACTATATGTATTTTGGAGCATGAGATGTGTTAACATGTATGGAAAAGTACCTATTACAGTCTACATTTTCGCTAATTAGACGTAGAAGGCAGCAGCAATTTGTGTTTCCCCTTGCTCTTCCTATTTGGAGAGTTTTAAGATAATGTTTTAGAGAAGAACTAAAGAGTAGGGATAATAGAGAAAAATGGAAATATCCGAATTATTATTGTTGAGAAAGCTAGACAGATGTCTTTCTTTGTCAATTAAAAACTTCCTAAGAGGAAATGCATCTTTCTGTTTCTTTGTTTTTCTGTCTTCTCATCTCTCTCTCTCTATCTCTCTCTTTTTCTCTCTCTCTCTCCTTTCCTTTCTTTCCT
The DNA here is from genome assembly GCA_023101885.1 of Typhlomys cinereus. NCBI lineage: Eukaryota > Metazoa > Chordata > Mammalia > Rodentia > Platacanthomyidae > Typhlomys > Typhlomys cinereus. The sequence continues at coordinate 1,702,214 of JALPQD010000060.1, read as the reverse complement.
TTTCTTTCTGCTTTTTCTTCTCTGGTTCATTATTTTTACCTTATTCTATACGTAAAATTAATAACATAAACCCTTAGATTAATATCATGACATAGATAACTATTCTAAAGTATTTTTTGGTATCCCATGTTTCATTACAATAAATGACATTAATTACATGTGTGCTGCCACTAATGAATCAATAAAAGCATAATTATTACTAATTAAATCATGATATCATCAAATCTATCATGCATCCCAACTGAACATGAACAAACACACACACACATACACATACATACACACATACACAAACAAACTTTGATACTCTAAGGTAGAAGAGAAAAATTAGTAAACATGGAGAAATATATAATGCAAATATATGGATATAGAAGAATGCATGACATGTAATTTTATCAACAAATTTGCTTATTGATTGAATAAATGTAAGTTCATGCCTTCATTTCCTTAGGAAATTATAATTCTTGAGAGAAGACATTATGGAAAAATTCCAGTGGACTGATTAAGTTTTGAATTTAGTATCATATAATTCAGACTCTACAGGAGAAATAACATTATTCAGTTTCCCTGCTTTTGGTTCATTTTGTTTTCAAGCTAATTTATTCTGTGGATAATGTTAATTTTAACCCACAAACAAAAGAGATATTCTGTTTATCTTCATACCAAACTAGTATCAGCATTATACTTTAAAATTGTTTTTTTTTGTTGTTGTTTATGGAAGTTTTATTGGTTCTATCAGAAGGCTGTGCATCACTCAGAAAGTAACACAGATGTGTCCAAGTTATCATATAAGAACTCCACTTCTATCTCTGGAAACTTTGGAAAGAAAGGTAATTTGAGACTATTTTTGTAACATTTTTCATATAATCATTCAGTGAGCATTTGGAAAATCATGATAATGAGTTTCTATCAGTCTGTTTTAGTTAGATTGCAAGGTTTAAAAAAGTTTTGCAAAACCTGAATTTTAGATGAATTAGGATAAATTTCAAATCTCCATTTTATAGTTTCCATTATGAATTATATCTGAATGCTGAAGAATGCCAAAACTATATTTCATCCATTCATAAAACTCATAAAATCTGAGAAATGAAAAAGTGGCTCCTTAAAGGAATAAATATCACTTTTTAATTATTGCCTTCTAGTTTTTATGTCTAAACAAAAATAGAGAATTTTGCATCCATATCCCATTAATCTACTCATCTTTAGATAATAAAAGTCAATACAATATATGATAAAAGTGTGGACACAGGGAAAATGTACCATTGCCCATTGTCAAGGGAAAGTTTGTACTCACAAAGTTGGCCTTTCTCTGAAATTTTCAAGATTCTACATATGTGGTCACACAGTACTCTGATGACTCATAAAAGGAAGTCAGTGGTTTGTTCAACTGAAAAGTATATGTCTCCTTTAGAAATATGCCATGTGCACAAAAATTTAACTTAAGTCCTTGTGCAAATCCAATCAGAGCAGAACTTACTAAGAGCAATTCAGTAAGCCTCTTACCAGTAGGCATTCTAGGCAATATAGAAACAAATTTAAAACAGTCTCTTCGACCAACTTGCTAAAATGAAAATTTTCTACTAGAAACATTACAAAACATTTGATTAATCTGTCTGTAGCAAATACACAGGGAACTTGTCAAAAGATGTTTTTCTCTAGATAATGTGATGAGAAGATATTTAGAATGCAATTCCTTAAATTAGGGTAACTGGATATATTTAGTTAGGGTAATTAGGTTCATTTTTTTTATTGTTATGTATTATTGTGTATAAAATCCAAAATAACTCTGGAGAAAATTAGAATTATTAGATACTAACAGTTAGAATATGTTATCAATCTTGAAATAAGAGAAAATATAAGAATCTTTAGAACAGTATGAGATCACCTTATGAGACTAAATCATTGGTGTACAGTTACAGTTAAAGGAATTAGCAAACATTCTATGTAATAATATAGCTTTCTTCATTTCCAAGTAATCTATAAAACTAATCTATAACTAATATATATGAAGAAAAACAAATTTAATTTCATTTTTAAAAGAGAAACAAGCAAATCCTGACATAGTGGGATATTCCTAACTTTCTAACATTTGGTAGACTGAGACAAGCTGGTTGCAATTGAAAAGTCATCATTGGTAGGATAGTAAGAACCTGTAAATTAAAATAATTAATTCACCAACTGAGTAAAAAAATTAAATGGATAGAATTAATAGAACCCAAATTAATTATTAAAACTTAAGAGCCTCAATTCTTAGTTGCTTAGGACTGAAGACGATTTCCTAAGTGTATTATTGTAGAAATGTCAGTTTATAACTACTATATATAGTATTTTGAATTAAAAGGAACTTTGCCTCATTTATTTGCATACATGAGGATTTTACATGTAGTTATAGAGAATTAGATGAAGTATTCTAAAAGTACACCTGCCGCATAATATGTTAATAATATTTTTAATTTTCATAGTGGATTTCATCATGATATTTTAATACCACTTTATTATAGTAATTTGCTTGAATATATAGTCCATAGCATTTATTTAGTCCTCTGTCTAATATTAATTTTAGTAAAGAATACCTGGATATATGACATCTTTTGAAATAAGAGATATAGTCATGTCATAGAATAACATTCATACAATTGGAAAAGGCTAACTTTGGTTGAGGTTCAGAATGTACAACTGTATAATCTATGATTACATCTGAACAAATTTCTAAAAGTATCTTATTTTGTTAAAATCAGCACAGGAACAGAGTCAAACTCATGAGAACAGGTACAGTTAAAAGAAACTAACAACATACATGCACAGAGTTGAAAATTTTATTACAATAATGTTAATTTTGATGTGGATACCAAAGCTAAGAGACAAAATAGAAAATACATATGTAGGATCCCCTTCGTGGATTTCAGGGTTAGAAAGTTAATATAGAATAAAGAAAAAAGACTAGATGGTACTTATTAAATTCACATTTGTCAAGTTAGCCAGTACTTTAAAATTTGATAGTGTCTTGGTAGAAATATATAGCACAGTTCATATTTTAAAATATCAAGCCATGTCAAGTTATACTTAACGTGTAAAATTTATTATGCTATAACATTTTTATTAGAACATTTGATTAATATCCTATAGTAAAGCTATATGGCAAGGCATTATCTTAGAGAAAATATTTTCATAGGCAAGATTTGGAGTCACTAGAGAACAATTCTTTCATCTGTAATGTCACTCAGGATAAATGCTTGTTAATAAGAGGAAAAGGGTTTTTCCAGGAGTACATCCTGGAGATGAATGATTGCTATCTGGAGAGGAAGCAAATAGGCAAGTGTATATCTTACTTTAACAAGTGAAATCTCCAATCTTGTTTTTAGTTTAACCAGAGAAATTGAGGAACAAACAGAAAATAGTAACAATAGTTTATAAGGTAAATGTTATCTTATAGAAATAAGCAAATGGATGAGAGAGAGGCAACTTGGCTAAATGAACAGCTGTATAGGTGTATAGGAATATATGAAAAATGCTTTCAAATTGATTCATCCAGGGACTTGTTCAAAATGATTGATTTTTAAAGGCTTGATTAGATTGGATCAGAGTGTCTTTTTGGCTGTAAGTTTTAACACCTGAAGAAGTGTTTTAAGAATTTGAAAAAAGAAATCATTATGGAAACTGAATGGCATATAAAAGACTGTGATTAGTGTTGTTGATATCATTGTTACAGAAAATAAGGCAACTAATTCTTGCAGGCTCTGAAATTATCTAAGTGAAATGAGATACTTTATCTGTGTTTCTGGAAAGATAAGTAGGTACTTTCCAAACAAAGAACAAGACAGGGTTTTAAAAATAGAATGAAGAAAATATTTAAAAGCAAGGAGCCATGTAAATATACCAGTTACATCAGAAATTAGTAGAAATTTATAAAGCTTGGTACAAAGGTCACAGAAGAGGGATCTATTGACACTGTTCCCCAATACTGGGGCAAATATTAAAACAGTCAGATCCAATAAGTCAGAGGTGTTAGTTGCAAGCCTATATGCTAAAAATGTGGTTTTTTATCCAAAAAGTTATATGAAGGCCATTTTATCCAAAGAAATGCAATATCTATTATGGAAAATTGAAATGAAACGATTATCTATAAGGAAACTAAAATAAAAGGGTATGACAAATTGAAAAACTAATTTCTAAGCTAAATCAGTGACAATAGTACATATAACGATATAACTAGACTGGTGAAACAATCATGACAGAAGTAGTACCATTTAGTGAACAGCCAGCTGTGGGATTTTTCTGTAGCTTGAGTAACTTAATGATTTCTAGTAACTACAAATATTAAAAACTAAGAAACAAATAGGTTTCTGTAAGAAAAATAAGTTGACTATCCTTTAAATTACAACCAGTACTGTCCCCCAAAATGGGAAAAATATATATATGCCTTGGAAACTATGCCTTAAAAAGTATCATTTGGATCACATATGATGTATCCTGTATTTGTTAAGCTAAGAGTCTTAGGTGGAAAAGAGGTAATATTAGTCAGGGGAATAAAATTTAAGACACCAGCACAATCAAGGATTGTAGAGGGTGATGAGGAGGGTGAAGTTGACTTAGTGGTCTGTGATTATGTGATATGTGGGATCTCTCACTATACTGTTCAGTCATAATCCTTTGCCTTTCCTGTTAATAATCTTTGCCTTAAATAAGTTGTATTTCTAGTTTATCAAGCATAATTAAAATTCAACCTTTGCAATATCACATATGGTCTTCAGTTCAGTCATCAAATATTGCAAATCAAAACATCAAACTTAATAAGATTAGATGTTTCTGACATCAGTGGAAAATGTGACATCAAACAGATCCATGTGCCAGTTTTTAGTAATTTATACACAATGTGAAAGAAGAGGTCTAAGTACAAAAAAGAAAAAGTGCAAAAAAGGGAAGCAGCAAAAAGACAAGCATCCAGATTATGGAAACTCAGTGGACAAACAATGAGTGGACAAGGATAGATAGGTCAATGACCTTATTTGTAGAGTTTCTAAAAATGCCTAGTCAAAGGCCAAATGATACATATAAGAAATTCCAAGAAAAAATGATGTAAGTCATCATAAGAAATAAATCAGAATCCTTTCATCCAAACTATAAATAAATAAAATAATTGTCTACAACAAAGAAAGCGAGAGATTCAAGAACATCTTCTATGAACATCTTTGCTGTGTTTTTAAAAGAATGCATGAATGTTTTATGTTAAATTTAAAGAGACAAGTTTGCAAATTAAAAATAAAAAATAAATCCAAATGGCACTAAAAGTAGAAATACAACCACACCTGAAGTGTGTTGCTTCAAGTGACTTGAGAAAAAACGAGAACTATGAAAACCATATTTTATCAGGGGACTAATTGGCAGAGCAAAATTAGTAATAAATTTTATTCAGTTGAATAAGAATAATTAATTATCATGTCAATTTTTCTATAAACAAAAGCACAGAAATACAGGACTAAGGTCAATTAACTTTAAGTTAAATTTTAAAGTATTAAATCAGATTTGGAAATAAGGACACAGGTTTTTTCTTTTTTACAGAATACATTTGATAAATGTACCACATAAATAGATACATTTTAAACAAACATATTTTTAATATAGCAATGATATAGGAAGTTTCTTTCTGACAGTAACTTACAGAATTAGTGCTGTTTTCTACTTCCTCAGCCCTTCCTTGTTCTCTGTCCCCTAATCTTCCTCCCCAGTATTCCTCTTTACATCTTGCCATTTGTGGTTTTTCTATTTCCTCCTTTTAGCTCTTCACCCCTTCCCTTTCCCTCCCACTCCAGTTTAATGATACCTTTCAAGTTTTCTGGCTCTTACAGGAATCCTAAATAATGTATATCTGTTATAAATGAAATGCTATCATCTACATATATGAAAGAATATGTAGCATTTGTCTTCCTGTGTCTGAGATATTTCACTCAATGTATTTTCCAGTTTCATTCATTTATCAGCAAATTCAATAATTTCATTTTTCTTGTTTGACAACAAGTATTCTACTGTGTATATGTATCACACATTCATTACCCATTCCTTTGTTGACAGGAATGTAGATAACTCTAATTCCTTGTGACTGAGAATAGATCTGCTGTAAACATGGGTGTACAAGTATCTCTGTAAGATGTAAATTCCTTTGAGAATATTCCCAGAAGTGGCAGAGCTGGGTCATTTCCATTTTTAGTTTTCCGAGGAACCTCAATACTGATGTCCAAAGTGATAGTATAAGCTTACATTCTCACCAACAATAAATCTTCCCTTTTATCCACATCCTCAGCAACATTTCTTGATATTTCTGTCCTTAAATTTAACCAATTCTGAATGGGTTAGAGATAATATCTCAGAGTATCTTTATTTTGTGTTTCCCTAATTGCCAAGGAAGTTGAACACTTTTTTAGTTATCAATAATGTGAACCCATAAGATGTTAGCAAAGACATTCACTGAGAAAATAGTTTTAATTCATATTGATTTTCTGAGAGATAAAGTACCCTGAAACTATCATAAAAATACTTCTAAGAAATTTCTAAGAAAAGTTTTTTCAGCAATATTTAGAGTCAAGTAGGTAGGAGCTGTTCCATAAAAGATTACAAATATTGAGTTAACTGTAAATTAGTTTTAATTGCTTTTTAGACATACTGCCTTTTGAAGTTTTTTTAAATTTTTCTTGCAAGAGATTTGAATGGTATTTACATGGTATGATTGTGTGAATTATTGTAATTCATCCAATAAAATTATTTTTGTTTGAAAAATACTTGAGATTTTTACTCTTCAACCATTCTACACAAAAGATTTAACAAGTATAATATTTAAAGTACAGAACAAATCCTGTGTTAAAAATCTGTTGTATTTTTCACTGTATTACTGAGTAGTTGAAAATCTCATCAATGTAAGAGAACCCTTAAACTAAACTGGCAGGTTGGAATATCAGCAATTCAATGATTTTCAGTCCATATTTACTCATTTACAAAAGATGAGAAAAATCAGTTAATAGAACATGGAGTTAAGTACATCTGTTATTCTTCATTTTTCATGGGAACTGTAAGCATCTGTGAAGCAATCATTTGGCTTTCATATTTTTCCCAAATGACTTTGTCAAAATTGACATGACATAACTGAAATTCATTTTATTTTAAGCAAGCATGAAGAGAAACATATTTTGTTTTAGGGAAAATTTGCATTTGTTCTGTATAGATCTTTTAAAACTAAGAAATATAATATATATTAAGCATTGTAAGTAATCCACATATTACAGAATTTTCATCTGAAAAACATACAATTTGTGTATTGTAAATGTATTACAAATCTAAAATGCTTAATCATTTTTAACTCAGAGAACAATTATCTCTGTCTCTGAAAAAAACCTTTCACCAAAAATTTTCCAAATATTGCCTTCTGTAATGGTTCTCTTTACTATTGCTGTGAGAGAGCACCCAAAGTCAAATAACTTATGGGAGAAAGGAGATTTATTCAATTTACAGTTCCAAAGGGGAAATAGATCCTTCACAGCAGAGATGGCATGGCTGGCTGGCTGGCTAGCTGGCTGGCTGGATGGCTGGCAGACTAAGTCACAGCAGACTTCCACATAGTTCCAGCCTTCCTGGAAATGTCTCTCTCTATATATTCTGTGGCTCCTTTTATATAGTCCATTACTGGGAGGTTCCTATGGGATCTATGGAGTTTCCTATGGCATTTAGGACAATTATAATCCTTCCAGGTGTGGTCTCAGCCTATTTTAGTTAACACCAGGTGTGTTAAGTTGACATCCAAGCTTAACTATCACACCTTCCAAAAGAAAACACTGATTTTAAGACATACTAATACAGAGAAATATATGTTTTAAAACTAATTCATCTCAAATGAGATTTTAAATAGTTGAAATAGCTTTGAGTTAGTCCAGTATTATCTTATATTTTTATTTTACCTCCTGATGTCATCTCAGGTTCATATAACATGATGAAATATTAATGAATTTCCTCACTTTATGGGAAGCATAATTTAATGTTCTAAAATATTTGAAATTATTTGAAGTTATTATATTTTCATAGTTATGTGTATTATTATGGTATATGTGAAATTTTATCTCACAAAGGTCATTGATGGCTAAAACTTACTGAGTCTCAAAATTTCTCATGTCTTTCTAATATTATTAATAATCTTAGCCTTTTTAATTGATAAACATTTTTGCAAATATTAAATACATATACTGAATTTTCTCTGACATATGTTTACTTTTGTAATAATGTCACCTTTATGTTAAAATATATTTCAGTCTGACTTTTCTTTTTTAAAGTATTATCATATTAAGTCACAACTGATTTTCTACTACTCTTTATAAAAAAAATATTCAAATAGTTAAAGGAATAAAAATTGAGTGTTAAAGTATTTATTCAATATTTAGTCCACTTAATTGTGATATAAATTTAATATTCTAGGTTCTCATTTGTCCATAAATAAAAATTGCAGCAGAAATTATAACTAAGGGATATTTATGTTTTCAGAATAGCAAAGTTCCAGAAATTATTTTGTGATGATATCTATAAACATTATATGACCAGTAGAGGCTGTTATTCAGCCTTTTCTTCTGTTAGTCTAAAAAGGACTGAAAACAAAATACTTTTCGTTTTAACTAAAATATCAGAGTGGCTTTTTATAGGTAATTGACTATTCCTATTTCCTTTTACTTATTTAAATTAATAACTAAAATTGAAAATTTAAAATAGCATTTGAGGAGGATGTTAGAAAATATCTGTGCTTTATATATTGATTATTAGGAAACTAAATACTAACACAGGGGCACATATTTAATACTTTAATAAGCATTTTGCTTATAATTTCACTTTCCTGAGCACAAGTAAATGTCTTTGGATTTCACAACCCTAATATTGGGTACTAAACACAAGGTTACAGCAATACAGTGAAGCAATGTTGTTGTGAGGACTGAAGGAAAGAATGTGGGAAGGGTGCTTGTAGGAAGAAAGGGAGGGAGGAAAAGACTTTGGATATGGTAGGTAAAGAGCTGATGTGGAGAAAGGGAAGTGAGGGAAGGAGGATGGAACAATTAAGAGGAGGAAGGGGCCAGTAAGAGAGAAAGCAGGGGATGAAGGAGGTCATTATGGGAAAAAAATGAATAAGAACAAAGTATAATGACAGTAATGAAAATTTCATGCACATTAGTGTACATAGCAACTTCTGGGAAGAAAGAAAAAAGAGCCCCTGAAATGATAAGCCCTTCATACTTCTCTGCCTTAAAACCACGTGACTAGAGAAATATTTTCCCAGGTTATGCTATGAAAACCACATAGAAGAAGATGCAGATGTGTTCCAAAGCCACTAAGCTACACCTCAAGCTGCTATCTGAATTTGTTGTTTGTGGTGACATGCTGGCTTCACAAGCCCACAGCATGAAAAGTGTGACAGGGAGATCTCATAGGGATTAAGCACCAGTTCTAGAAAATTGGTCAAGTCAAAAGGTATGCAGAAGGACCTAATTTCTTAGGAGAGCTCCTGAGTGGGCTGTGGGTGAAACTGTGTTAAAGGAACCTAATTTTCAATAGAGATGGCAGGATATTATAAATATCAGAACCATGGGACATTAACTGAGGAAAGCTGCAGGAATCTATGGTAGAAACAGATCACATGTGCCAGAAAAAACAGAGCAACAGTATCTCAAACGCATTGCAGCCCAAATTATGCCACCATGAATACCAGATGCTTAACAAGAAGCAATAAGATTTGTAATTCGCCCAGTTTGCTTTAGGTCTTGTTTCAGTTTGATTTTGTTTTGTTTTCTTCTGTTTCTGTGTTTGGAATATGAGTGTTCTTATTGTGCTATTTTATTCTGGAAATACTTGTATTGTGTTTTGGCTCCCTAGGAATTTGTAGCTAAAGGGTGTGCCTCAACTCTCAGAGGAGGTTTGTGCTTTGAAGACTATTTGAAAAATATTAAATATCGAAAAAAGATGCTTTCTTAACTTTTCTACTACATATCTTCAGAAGAGAAAATATAAGTACAATGCTTTTCCCTAGTTTTCTTACAAATACATTCAGCATAAAACCTGTTCTTGAACTGGTTTTTTTATTTTTTATTATTTATTCAATTGCGCGTGTGTGCATGTGTGTATGTGTGTATGTGCGTAGAACCACCGGCGAATTTGGGAACCACCATGGACCGCCTCCACCTCCTCTTTGTTTACTCTGCCCCGGGATTCACAGGCCACTCTACAAGAACCAGAAACTCAGGCTACCCCCGCTTCTGCCTGGCAGTCTATAGGTGAGGTCTAGGATCCAAACTCAGGACCTTCTGCCTGCAAGGCAGAGGTTTAACTCCTGAGCCACCTTTCCAGCTCCTGATTTTTTTTTTAATTTTAATAATGAGAGTATTAGGATCAAACACCCATCATTATAAAGTGACCGTATGACAATGTTAATATGAAATACAAAAAATGAAGCTGATACGTCATTGTAACTATTGCTTTAAATTGCAATTATTTTTCTTTTGTATTTTTTAAAAAATGTATGAATTTAGTGAATGTTTGTGTGTGTGTGTGTGTGTGTGTGTGTGTGTGTGTGTGTGTTTATTACAGGTTCCTCAGTACTTTGCATTCTTGGTTGACTTTTGTCTATTTCACTGTTATTCCACTGCATTAGTTTGCACCTTGTCTGGTTTCTGAGATACTCTCCTTTTGTTGTAGAAGAAGACCTCTTCTATAGTAGAAAAAGATTCTAGGTTGAGTGTTAGTGCTCCTCAATCTATGGGTATAACAGAGATTTAGATACCTGTCTTCCTACCTGTAGGTTCATAGTCTATTCTTTCTTAGTGATGTATCTCCTTCCCTTTTATAGGTTCTTGTTCTAGTTAACAATAACAGGAACATGTCTGACAAGCTGGCCTTGAGTCAAATTAGAAAGCTACTGGTTGTCTGTAGGAGGAACGAACCAGGCAGGCCTGTATTAAAATCTCTGATCAACCATCACTTACAATACCTCCACCTGGGGAGCATGCCACTCAGGGATGATCTGTATGGGCCGCATGTGTGAATGCAACTTTCCAAGCTGCACCTAAGCCTGGTGCTGACATCAAACCGCCTACCTGAGAGGATCAACCCCGACAGGACAACTCAGCAAAAGCTCACTCTGGGACTTATGGGATGTTGGGTGGAGTATATAAGCAGAACAATATTTACAACAAATAAGCCTACAAGCCTGAGAGCCTGAGAGCCTGTTTTGCCACTCTCCTGACTTCTGGGGTCTGTGTTATTGACTCCACCCCCAAGGGTATCCGTGGGCCCCCGAGACTGCTACAGTTGTCTCCTTGATATTCATGCCACTATTACATTGGTGGTCACCTGTGTTTCCATGGTGATTTTTATTGCAACTTTCTGTTTTCACAGGTTGATGAAGCCTTTGATTATTTTTCCTCCCCCAGTAGCTTCTACAGTATTCCTTGGTACTGTGCAAATTATCCAACAAGGAGTAACCTCTCAAATCAGTTCCAGTTGGTATTTTTGCTCATGTTCTGTATATTGCATTTTCAGTAATAGGGTCTTAATGTCAGTATTTTTGGAGGGTAACAAGAGCAATGATGAAAGTCTATAATATTTGGGGGGCTTTGCGACCTCTCTGACCAAGAACTTATCAGGCAGTGTCACATTCCTACTGTTTCTAATTCTCACTGTGTTCTAAATAGACAAGCTCAGGCATTATTTTGTTTGTTTTTCCCTGTTTTCCTCTCTCTTTGCTCCTCTGTATATGGACTGTTCATTCTTGCTCCTTTCATAAAAGTTTAACATATTAAGAATACAGAAGCCTTCTATGGTACTTCATCCCATTTTGTTAGGGTTTGGTTTATGTCTGCCTGCCCCTCCAATATCACATCTCCTCATGCCCTCAAGGAATTTTTCCCATTTTTCCCTCCCTCACTTTACATGCCATGGTTTCCTTTAACTCCCTTCAAAAGGTTTCACCCTAACCTTCCTTTCCCATCTCCCCATTCTTTTATCCCTTTCTAGTTTTCTGACTTCTACATTAATGCCAAGTCAAATATTTTGTTCAAGAGATCAAAGCTAGTATGACATATGAGAGAGAACATGTGGCATTTATCTTTCTGTGTTTAAATGGATCTGGGATCAGAACTCAGGTCCTTCTGTTTTTGAGTCATCTCTCCAGTTCTATTCTTTGAAAATTTATGTGTGTGTCCTAATGATATTTACCACCTAATCTATATGCTCAAGAATTTGTTCCCCTCCCACCTCATAACCACCCCCTCCTTTCCTTCTTTCCTTCCTTCTGGATATCCCTTTCTCCTTTGTTCTTTCTGCCTTCCTCCTACTCCTGCTCTTCTTCTTCTTCCTCCTTTTAGTAAAAAGATTCCTGTTAATATCATGCATTTATGCACGGATTTGACAACATCCACTGGAATATGAATAATTTTCCATCAGTTACAAAGAAAGATGACTCTTCCATGTCTAGCAGTCATCAGTTATTAGCTGATGAAACTGATGTCTTTAAAGTTATGCTTGATTTTTCAAAATCAGATTCAATTTGCTATTAGTCTTGATTGCCGAGCCTAATTTTATGCTTTTTTATTATACATCAGTAAATACTTTAAAAATATTGAACTTGATATTTATCTGCAAAACCTTATTTTAAGAAATTTTCTTATTTTTGGGACTGATTCAACCCAAAATCTGTTGTATTTTCCTATTTCCTCTAAAATAAGTTATTTGATCTTTTCTCATGTTTTGTTAATCAATATTAATTCTCTAAAACTGAATGGATTTATTAATGCATCCTAATAAAATAAAAGTAGAAATCTGCTTTTTAAATTCTCTGATTCATTTTTAATGTCAATAATTTAGCTAGTTAGTAAATGTAAATTGAATATCAAGCTGTACTATACTTGAAGTCAGAAAAATCAACACACTAACAGAACATTGAAGAAAGAAATTAGTGGAATTTCTACATGTATTTTAAACCTTAAATTTAAAGATGATTATCTGTGAATAAGATTTATGGATCATGTGTCAGATATTTGATCCTTAGTGAAGCAACTTTGGGAATTGGCAGGACTTTGGGAAGTTAAGACTTAGCACAAAGTATATGAGAGAGGCAAGGATGGTGCCAAGGGGGTAGATACGGTGAGGTTCTTATAGGGCTACACAGACATGAAAAATTAGCCTCTTTTCTTTGTACATCACTTAGCTTAATACAGACTAACAGAAGCTTAAAACAGAAGCTTAAAACAGACTAACAGAAGGGCTAATTAAGCATCTTAAATTATTAAAGGAGTTCAGGCTTTCTTTTCTATTTCTAAAAATCAGTAAACAAACTATTTTTTCTATATGCAATCAACAATATTTACTTAAGACTAAAATGCACTTTGGTTCATGTAGAGAAATGAACCATTTATCTCAATATATGTAACAGACAAAAATCACTGTTAGCATGAAAACTACACAATTGATCTTCCTGATGGATATATATTGCAAAAACCACAGCAACAATTTCCAAATGTGCAAATGTGTAAACATACATACTCAAGGATAAAAATATATATGTTTAGAAATATATGGTTACTTATACTTGCAAAACACCAAATGAAGGGGCTTTATCATTTAAAATGATAAATAGCTCAAGAATAATTATTAGAATGTGAGATTACAGCTGAGTGGTCAAAGTCTTTTTTTTTTTTTTTTTTTTTTTTGCTTCTTAAAATGGAAATAAAGAACCTAATCCCTGAACAAACTGTATTTTATTTCTAGAATTTTGGATTTTTATAAAAATTTTCTGATCAAAGACAAAAGGAAAGTTAGTAGATCACACAGTGCTTTCACATTTATTTTCCTGTTCTACTTTCAAGGTGATGGAGTGAGGAGACTTGGTTTCAGACTAAGGTGATCTCATGATCTATCTTCCCTATCAGGTCAGGTTTGATGAAAAAATAGAACTTTTGGCTATTAGGCTGCAACACTAAATGGCAATTCCCTAGAGGTAAAACACTTATGTACCTATTACAGGAATATCTGGAGTATGTTAATCACAACATTTTTGGAAATCATCTAACATATTTGTACCTCAGTTTTCTTAATTATGAAAGATAAATTGTGAGACCTAAGTTTAAATACAAAATACAGGTAAGATATCTGTCAATATTAAGATTTCAAAAATGGCATCAGCCTCACAAAGTGACCTAGTACAAGAAGGGGAAAAAATGCCTAAGAAAAGTGGCTAGGGTTGGCCGACAAAACCAATTTTCCAAAAGAAGGTCAAAACCACAAAGATCATGCTGAGGCTTGACTGTGTTGAACCCAACTACAGATCAAAAGAATGCTATACATTAAAGAGATATAAGCATTTTGAGTTGGGAGGAGACAAAAAGACAAAGAGCCAAGTGATCCAACTCTAGAACTGTGTTTTTGTCTGAAGGAAAGATGTTGAAGCAGCAGAAAAATTATCTGATGTAAAATAAAATTAGTCACACTCAGACTGGGTTTTGTTTTGACAAGAAGTAGAATTGCAAAAAAAAAAAAAAAGAAAGGATTCAAAAATGGCAGCTCTTACAGAATGCAAGAAGCATATATAAATGACAGTTCATCAAAATTTAGACAGATATAATGTTTTGCAAGATTTCCATAGCTAAAAATAGTCTCTATATGTATATTATAGAATATCATCACACCATCCAAGTATACATTCTACGTATACATAAATCTCAGAGAAGAATATACTGGGTAGATATAACACAGCAATGCAAAATATGTCATCAAGTATCCCAGGCAAATTCAGACTAAATTAAATAATTTTTTAATATTTTAGCCCAGAAATCAAAAATATATTTTTAGCAGAAAAGCAGTGAACAGTTTCTATTCTACTACTATACTATCTTTTTATGAATACTGACTCAACATTGTACCATAAAAACTTATCTAGAAAGAGGAAACCATATTAATAAATCTCTGCATGCATGATGAAATTTCAATTTCATATGCCCTGAATTAAAACTTTTTCTCAATCAAATGAAATTTCAAAAAATCTTTTTTATTCCATATGATACAGAAAACTATTCTGCAAGCCATATTTACCATTAAGCTGATTCTTTAACCCTATATTGTTTTACTTGTTAAGTTAAAATGCCAACAAAATGGGTAGGATTTTGTAATTTAGTATCAGTTCAGAAATAACAAACCTGTACAGCCATACGTAAGTTTTAGCAGTTACCCTTTCTGCTGCTGTAAGACACCATTCAAACAGAAACAACTTGAAGGGAAAAAGGTAATTCTACTTTAGTTACAGTTCCATAGGGGAGATGCAGACCATTAGGTAGAAAAAGGAATGACTGGCTTGCAGAAGCTGGAGGCAGTTTAAGTCATGTACATTATGGAGACTAAGAGACATAGCAACATACTATAAGAGCAGAATCCTGGCAGAATCAGTATTCTTTAAGGTCAACCCCCTATGACTTGCCTTCCTTCAGCAAAGATCTATCTCCCAAAGTTGCCGCAACCTTCCTGTTGCAGTTTGCCCTGCATAGTTGCTGATAAATGACCATCAAAAGGCTTAAGGGAAAAAGGAGTTTATTTTCTCTTACGGTTGTCTGGTTACTGTTCTCAGTCTAGCTTGACAGGAGGGCTCACACCAACACCAGGGTTGAGAGAACCGGCCATACCAGTCTCTACATAATAGCTGAGAGAGGGACGATCCTTTCTTGCCAGACCAGCATGTCTGGCCAAGCATACAAAAGTATGCCAACTCTCTCAACCAGCTGTCTGTATTTTATTCCAGGGCCTAATCCCATCCAACATAAGCTGGGGCTTCCCCATCAACTAGACAATCTCCTGCAGTTCTGCTACTGGGCTTAACCTAATGACTAATTTTCCACAAATGTGCCCAGAGCTCAAACCCTCAATAGTCAAGATGACACCTGTCCCTAACTATGACACTTCCCAAACATCACTAAGGATCAAACCATGACATAAGCACTCAAAATATGGTTTCAGTTTTGTATTTAATTTAAGAGAGACTTTAAAATTTAGATGCACATTAAGAGAGACATTAAAATTTAGATGCAAAATACAATATAGTAACTTTAAATTAAAGTTTTGGTGTTCTTATTTTTTTTAAAAAAATTGTTTAAATTTCATAATTATTCCAGTTCATTTACAAATTTTAGGGGGCCTAAAATTTTTCTCTATGAAGCTATATATAGTACTGCATAAATTAAATATCAATAGCAAATATCTTATCTATATGATTATATGGTTCTGACCATCAAGTTCTGAAATTGCTTATATGGACCAAAACAATTGCATTACATACACTAAGTTTCTGTCAGGAATTCCACAGGAAGTTAATTACGAACCATAAAGAAATACTACAAACTATCATTCCATGCAAACAAAAGGAAATAAATGATATGTCAGCTGAATTTTTCTTATCTACAAAAATTCTTACCCTGCTGAGGACTGGCATCTGGAAAGTAATGTGATTGTAAACCTGAGCCATGTTTTGCCTATTCCCTAAGTGCCTCAAAAACATTAGCCAAATTTCTGTATTTTATGTATTCTTTTTTGATTTAAGGAAATGAAGGGGTAAACACAGAACCATCCCACAGTTTTCATACATTTTGCCATATAATCCATTGCTTGGAAAACTTCTAGTCCTCTTTATCCCTAAATCACTGGTATTCAAAAGTTTATTGCGCCTTGTCACTCATTTGTCATTTACAAGGAAGTCTAATTGAGAGAATTTACAACTGTTTGAGTGCTTCATTTAGATTGTGCATGTTTAATAAAAGCTTTTTAAGTTACAAATCCTAGCACAGGAAGCAAGGAAAGTGCAAGAGGGTTCAGAATAAACATTAACAGGTAAATGTTAGGGTGTAACATTTTCTTATAATATTCCCAAATAGTTGCATGGTTGGCAATGTTTTGAATTTTTTTTTTACAGGGTGCTTTGCAGAAAAATTTAGCCTATTAGTTATACCATGCGACAGAAATGTGAAGTCGGAAATACTCTTCAGTCAAAATGCTGTGGTTAGCTGAAAATGGTGTCAGTAATTACTGCCCTGCGGGAGAAAGTCTAAAATAGTATCTCAGTTGAAATAATTGTGAACATCGTCTTACAAAACTAAATCTAATTGAATAGTAAGAGTCAACTTCAAGATATGTTCCTCTGTAGCCATTCTTAAATGTGATTCTGATTTTCAACTCGAATATTGCATTGATTATGGAATGATTCTGCAAAGTAAAACCAATGTAACACAAAAAAATCCTTTTTGTTATTCAACCTTCCATCCAAAAATTGAAATTGTAGAAAAGATTAAATATATAAGGTATAAGGTTAGAAAGCGCAGCAGACGAATAAGTCTTAGAATCCAGATACATTGGTATTTGAAGACTTTTTCTGGCCTTGCATACTACAACTGTTGAGACACTTAACAGTAAGAAAAATCAGAGGGTTTCCAGAAAGAAGTCTACATGAAAAAATGGCATTTGTATAAGGGTTCTTCTAGAAGAATGTTCCTAAGAATCTTCCTGTTTTTTTACCTTTGGTGAATGTGAGAGACTTGGTGCCTCCTACTTAATTTGGTCGCCTCCTACTTAATTTGGGTTGATACCTGAGTGCAATATAAAATCATAAAGTATGGGAGGTGGTGGGGATGGAAATGTGAGCTTTGAGATGTGCTCCTATAAGCCTACAAGTTTATTCATAAATGGCCAACATTATAATGCTAAAATTATAAGGAGGAAGGAAAATATCATTGAATAGAATAGTGGAAAAAATGTTCTTTAAAATAAATTTTTTGTGTTACAGTGGTTTTACTTTGCAGAATCATTCCATAATCAATACAGTATTCGAGTTGAAGATCAGAATCACATTTAAGAATGGCTGAAGATATGGCTCAGTGAATAAATGGTTTGCTGAGCAAGCAACATACCTGTCTTTAATCGCAAAATTTCTCTAAACAGTTGTAGAAAGAGACAGGAGAATACCCGAAGCTTGCAAGTCAGTTAGCCTGGCACACACAACAGGGAACAACAAAAATATTCTAACTCAGAGAAGTTAGAAGGTGAAAACAAAGTTTGTCTCCTACTTTTACAATCTTGCTATGTCATGTGTGCCTGCTGTCATGTACTCGAAGACTGACACAAGCACATGCAAAACATATACTTGTCACTGACACAGGTATGTTTAAAATACTGAACATAGTTTTAGGCTTTGATTCACATTCCTTTATCTTATTTACTTTTGAAAGCTTGGAGGACAACAGGAGAGAAAAAAAAAACTTAAAAATGCAGCAGGTAATGTTCTAAATCAGGAATCAAATATTTATTTTACTAGCATTTAACTGTCGTTATTGGAGTTCTCGAATAATTTTTTCAAGGTAGATTTTAAATTTTTTAAAATCTCTGACATAATAATTGAAGAGTTTAAGATAAGATGACTGACTAAACTATGTGGAATGACAAGGGGAAAACTGATCAGTTCTAAGGATTTAGTTCCTATCTAGTGAAATTAGCTAAAACTATATCCACAGTTGTGTATGGTAGACTTGTTTGTTGAGTTACTGGTTAATTCAAAGCTTTTTTATTGTAAAATTTTCATATACAAACCAAATGAGTTTATAACCTTGCCCCTACCCCCCCTCCTTGCCCACACTCCTAACCCCTTCCCTCCTCTTTTCAATCTAGTAAAATACTACTTGCTATCTAATGATATAATGATAATATGATACTGGGAATAGCACATGTTTGAAGGCTGTTATCCAGTACACTAGAGAAATATAGACAGTTTAGATTTCAACTCTTTTTTAGAATATTAAGGATGTGACAATTTTTATATATAAGTGGAAACCTGTCATCACAGGAAAATGTAGTGGGTTAGTTAACACCTGAGAATGACAGTACACCTCTCTCTCTGCTCGCACTATAGCTTTTAGCTTTTTTCCAGGCTACTCTTTCCGTTTTCAGAGCAGTGAAATTTCTTTCCATTAGTCAAAGCCAGCGGAAGCATTGGATAATTTTCATTCTGATTCTGTGCGGGGTTTCCCAGAGGAGGAACAGGCAGAGATTTCACAGCACAGCGTGCAAACCCAGGGTTGCGTGTACCAGAGCATTGACAAATGTTCCGGCAGTTAAGTAAAACTTTGTTTATATTGCGTGCCACTCAACAGAAATTAAGAAGTGTGGAAACAATTCGAGCAAGTGGTTGGCAATCTTCTCGCGTTCTCTCTTAGTGAATACCGACAAGCTCACCTGCTGTGGGAGCCTGAGATTGAAGGACAATCTCGCCGCATTAATAAAACATGAGCCACGATTGAATCTGAGGCCAACTCAGCCACCAGGGACTGAGGGTGGCACTTAATTTTGTGAAGGATGGAAGTACTTTAACCTGAGACAACTTTTGCAGCGGCCATGTTTGCGTGCAAACTTTCACTTAAAGAAGCTACTACAAGCCAAATTCATGTTCATGGGAGTGTGAATTTAGAGTGTGAGCACAGCTAAAATGCTATTCTTTTCTAGTCAGTGAACTTTGGTGGGGACTTAATGTTTTATTGAAGATCGTTCCTTCTCACAGGAGTTCTAAAAATCCACTTACTGCCCCCTGAAAATTGTCTGTTTTGACTGCACAGAATCATTCCCAATCACAGGAAGATAAAAACATCAAAATAAACTAATGGAGTTCTGCCATAAACTGCAGTCTTCCGAGAGCAAGAAGTAAAATGGGGACTTTGCAAGGGATCCACAAAGTTCAAGGACTTGCTGATGTTTGGGGGAAGGGAAGGGAGTCAGAGCATATAGAGAAAAGAAGAAAAGGAGGAACAAAAAGAAAAGGAAAAAGAAATGACTTATCCAGTAAGTGGAAAAAAAATTGAAGCCCAGGAAATTAAGTGAAGACATTGTTAAACTTAACAGTTATGCAATGTTTGAAAATGGTTTTGAGATATTGAAAGAAAATTATAGTGAGGTTTTCACATGAAAACTATTCCTAGAAATTATTTAAAAATAATAAGAATTCTTATGAGAGTATTGCCAGAGAAAAGACATGGTGTGAAAGACAATTATCCTCATATCAATTTCATTTAAGCATGAATTTCAAAATGTGACTTTATTTTTTTCTCCATGTGTTTCTTGAGACACAAATTTTGATATCTTTAATTTATCAAAATAATTTACAGTCTCAACTAGATTGTTTAAAATGAGACAGTGACTAGCCAATACATAAAACTATGGATTATTAAAAACCCTAGGGATTTACTCTTGCTTATTTGTGGGATCGTGCTCAAAGTATAATGGAAATTGGACTATGGAGATATGTAGCTAATGTGAAGTTAATGCTTCTCAGACACAGTGTGCTTCAATGTCTCCTGAGATTAGCATCATGGTTTAAAAGGTGTTTTATCACCTTTAGTGCCACTGCAAAATTTCAGAGCTAAGCACTCATAGAAATTCTTACTGGAGGCTATGGTGTCAAGAAGTTGATTCTGAAATTTTGTTACCTAGGTCATGATATTTTTGGCACAGGTATTAGAGTATAAATTTAGAGTCATGTATTCACACATCTGCAAGATCATAAGCGCCATTCTCTGTTCTTAGGCTACACAGCCAAAAGGGTTTTAAGGGAGGAATAAGGCAAATTAAATAAATGTACATCACGCTGAAAATTCTTGTTTGATGTGCTAACTGTGCACATACCCAAACATAAACTTTGAGAAATAATTTCATACCAAACAAATGATTATATCAGAGAGCAATTGCCAACTGCCATACCCTTTGACTGAATCCAGTCTGAATATGGATTTCATGGAGGTCACTTTTTAAAATTTTTAATTAGTTGGC
The DNA here is from genome assembly GCA_023101885.1 of Typhlomys cinereus. Lineage (NCBI taxonomy): Eukaryota > Metazoa > Chordata > Mammalia > Rodentia > Platacanthomyidae > Typhlomys > Typhlomys cinereus. The sequence goes on along the minus strand of JALPQD010000060.1, from coordinate 1,681,355 downwards.
TAATGTTTTTTTCCATTTAGCCTGTTTTCTAGAGATAGACATCTATTTATTATTTATTATTTATTTATTTATTTATTTATTCTACTTTTACAAGCATGTTGGGTAGTCATTCCAGCTTTCCTCTTTCTCCTTCTTATCCATTCCCTCCCTTCCCTTCACCCTTCGCTCCCACTCCCTCCCACCCTTCTCCCTGTGTGCTTCTATGGATCCCAGAGCTCTGACCTGTTTACTCCTGTGGGTGTTCAGGCCTCCATGGTATATATCAAGTTGCCTCTCTTCAGACCACCCCATTGATATGTGAATTTCCCTTCATTAATCCAGCTTTAGACCCAAAGGTTTCCACTGTAAGTGCCCATTCTATGAGGACAATAATAGCTATAAACAGAGTACTTGCTTAATTATTTTTTAAAAGTGGAGTTTTACTCACAAAGAATGTATTTCAGCTTCTCTTTAAAATCAGAAAGTTTGGCAACAGAAAGACACACCTCTTTCCATACCTTTCAAGTGAGTCTTCTGACTCAGAACCTGAAGACAGACACTACCTTCAATGCACACTCCATCTTCCCTGGTGTCTCCCTTTATTTAAATTATGTTGATTCTATTTCTATATACTATTTTTTCTATCAGAAGTTGAAAAATATGTAGGAAAGCCTTACAGATAAAGAACATAGGCCATTTATTTTTGGTTACGGATAATGTGCCTCGATTTAATTTGTAATTTGTGTCTATAACCTCCACCTCCAATGTTTCATTCCTTTACTCTCTCAGGCTTTCTCCTGTGGGCAAATAAAATTCATTCTTGTGGGTTTTTGATTGTTTTTGATTGTTGTCGATGTCATTTGTTATTCTGTTAACCTCTCTTTCGTGAACTTCTAAAGCATTTCTCTTGAAACATACTTCACAGTTAACAATAAATACATCTCTCCCTGGGTAACACATTCAAGGACCTTGGAGGGCAATTCTAAATATTTACCGTAATGCTGTTAGCCGTTAACAATGTTTGCTTATTTTTAAAAATGGAAGAAGATAGCAGCAATGCTTTAAAAAACATGAGAGCTTGCTATACAAAATTCTAAAATGTGAGCAAGACTAGTTTGCTTATTATTGGATTTATTAAATACTTTGTTCAAGAACAATAAATAAAGTTGTGCAACTCTTACTTGAGAGAGTATACACCTTGAGAATACTCTGTCTCTGTCTCTCTTTTCTTGAAGAATACATTTAAACAATTTTAAAACACTTGTGCAATTATACCCATGTATTTTAAGAATAGTTAACACTCAGTCTAGACATCTTCTTCTACAACATACTGACAGGATGTAGCCTAGGGTAGCAGAAGAGCAATAAAGTGGACAGCAATGCTCAACCATAATGCAGAGTGCTGGCAACCCAGCAAGGTTCACCCAGAATCAGGCCAGCCTTAATCTCTCCATATCCTAGGGCTTTGGGAACTTTACCACAGAAACGGCAGTGAGATTGTAAGTACCTAAATAAATAAATAATAAAGGTTCACTATTGGATGAGACATTCCATTCAAAACAAGATTGCTGCATTCAGGAACTCACTGCAGTGAAACTTGTCCTTATCAGACCAGCATAATGACTGTCATATCATCCTACCCTTATAGACTATTGAGGAACTCAAGAGGGATAAGAACATATAGTGCAAACCCTGGGGACTAAAGTTGGATGAGTGAAGGATGCTCCCATCAGTGAAGTGGCCTGAATAGAGGCAACTTTGTATGCCACAAGAGACCTGAACCCCCTCAAGAGTGGCCAAGCCAGAATAAGACAGGCAGGAAGGTGGAAGGGAGTGGGATGGATTGATGAAGGAAAGGGAGGAAGATGGGAGGGAGAAAGATGGGAGGGGGAAGCAGGGATAAGTACTCAATATGCTTGAAAAGCTAGAAAAATAAAATAATTATTAAAAAATTTGGTTAATAAACTCCAATTTGTGTTCATCAAAATGCAAACTGCTATGCAAGTATTGTACTGTTGGTTTGTCCTTTATGCCTTTTCGAAGAGCATTTTCTATTTAATCAAATATGTATCATACTGATAAAGATATTTTTTCAGAACTATGTGTATTTTCTTGCCACAATTGTTTTTTATCCAAGGATTTACAGTGATGGACACTCCAGTCACCAAAACTGACTCATCAGTGACTCTCAAGTTCATTGTTTCACATCAGGGAAGATTCAAGACACAGATATTAGGGCGAACATTCAAACAGGAAGCAGGCTTTATTGAGGAGAGTGAGAGACAAGTGAGAGATTAAAGATGAGCATGGACTTCAAAGAAAGCCAGTGAAAACTTCCAAGAGTGGAAGGAATTCCCAAGAGAAAAAAAAAACCCTTGAGTTTCTTTGTCCGGAAGTTTTTAAAGGACCTATGACAGAGACTGAAGCAATTGCTTTAATATTGGTGAGTTCTCTGAGCTATAACTACTAAGTTCATAAAGGGCCCACATATTCTATGTATGTCCTTCTGATGATCCAGGGTTATGATCATGTGTTTTTTTCACTTGCTGTCCATCTGTCAAGGCAGATTGAAATTCCCCCTTTGTCCACCTCTTACTCTAACTTTGTCCGCTGTTGACTTCAACTATCTTTAAACTGTCAGTCATTAGCTGACATTAATACCTTTGACCTTGCAGGCATGTCAAGTGCTATTAATTACACTTGTTCTAATATTTATAGCCCAGCTTGTAGCCTTACCATGGCTATTAGGAAGTTAAATCCATCATAGTTATCAAGATAAACCTTCAGTTTTTCTTGATTATTTGGTATTTGACTTTCGTCTGTGGGGCGACCTGGGGCAATCACCTAGGTGGAAGTTTCTTGTTAGAAGCCACCCTTATAATTTATTCAGCTGCAATTAGCTGCATTAGAAACAAGGGCATATGCAAGAATGATAGTACCTTATGTATGATCTTCAATGGCTTCAAGGTGATGGAAACTGACCTGTGATCCCTATACAGATCTCTGTACTTCGTATCTGATTAGTTTGGTTGTCGGATACTGAACTTCGAACTTTTCATTCACCTTGCCCAGTGCTCCAGACTCTGGCTTTTTAACACTTAATATTACTTTTAGCCCCAGTTTCTAGTCTAAGTGTTACTTAATAGAGTATAGTGGTTTTCACCATGGACCCTTTTTGCGTGCTGCCTACAGAGAACAAGCTCCTTGTTTGAGCATCAATATCATGCAAGCAGAATCTCAAGCAGACTGTTATTTTTTATGCTCTTTCAAACCTGAATAATATAAACATTTTATGACTGCTTCACCTTATCTTTTTTCCTTTTAAATGTTTTATTTTAGACAGAGACAGAGAGAAAGGAAGAAAGAAGATGCACATGCATACCATGGCATGTTATAATAGAACTTAATAGGTCAAAGAATGACATAATGAAAATCAGTTTTCTCCTTTCACCTGATAGTCATCTGAGAATTAAATTCAGATTGGCAGTTTTATAAGCAGGTGCCTTACTTGCTAATCTGCTCATTTTTCTTAAACATATATGTATACATATATATACATACATATATATATATTAGAGAGAGAGAAAGACCCTATGCCATGCGCATATGTGGAAGTCAGAAGACAAGTTTCAGAAGTTAGGTGTCTCCTTATACTATGTGAGTTTCTGAAAATTGAATTTAGGCACCTTTGCCTGCTAAACCACCTCTATTGCCCTCTGAGGAATGCTTTATATGCAGTCACATATACTGTGTTAATGCCCTTAATGTTTTCTCTTCCTAGGTTTTCATACTTTCATGCATGTCTTTGCAAAGTCAGTTTAGTCTGTTAAAGACAAAATTATTACTCATGAAGATGAATGTGTAAAAGTCTTTAATACAGTCATTTCACGCAATAGGTCTATGAGAGGATTTTGAAGATATAAATGGAACATTCAAGGTAACCCTCACTATTTTCACAAGTAAACTGAAGTACCTGAAAATTTAGGACCTTGTTCAAAGTCATCTTCACAGCAGCAGATAGAGCAAAATGACTTATGGACCTAAACAATTCTTACTGTACTGCTGTCATAGTTAGGCACAGGTGTCAATTTGACAGTTGAGGGTTTGAGCTCTGGGCACATTTGTGGAGAATTAGTGCCTGGGTTAAGCCCAGAGCAAACCTGCAGGAGTTGTCTGGCTGATGGGGAAGGCCCAGGTGGGTGGGATTAGACCCTGAAATAAACACACAGAGCTGGTTGAGGAAGTTGGCATCCTTGTGTATACTTGGCCAGATATGCTGGTCTGGCAAGTAAGGATTGTCCCTTTCTCATCCATTATATAGAAATGGTGTGACAAGTTCCCTCAGCCCTGGTGTTGGTGCGTGCTCTCCAGTCAAGCTGGACAGACTGTAACTGCACTATCAACAAGAAAATAAACCCTTTGTTCCTTTAGGCCATTTGACGGTGATTTATTAGCAAACATGTAGGCTGACTGCAACAACTGCCTTTGTGGCAACTGCGTGTGAAGCAATTTTAAGTTTCATTTTATCATTTTGGTATGATTTCAGGATCTTTCACTGATACAATATTTCCTTAAGAGAATATTACTACCTTGTTAATTTAATTTCAAAAATATGTGAACACAAGAAGTATTTTAGTGTATAAGATTTCTCTGCTTTTTAATTTGTATCAAATTATATGCAGTTTAATTTATATCAAATTATATGCAGTTTCAGATAAAAGGATCTAAACTGAAATGAATAAGCACTGGTCAGGCAGGTATGTTTTACAAGTGAGCATGTTGCCCACTATGGGCGAATACCTTCTCTCTCTCCTTGACCTCTTCAACTACAGTGTAGGCTGCCCTTTATATACAGGTTCAAGTGACATGCCGTCTCTTATTATTATCCTTCCTTCCCTCTACTCACTCCCTCCATAGACTTTGTCTAGTTTAGTTCCTATGCTTTTAATTTGTCTACTAGTTCTTTCCCAAATCAGAGAATAAATTTGAAAAAAAGTGGACGTCACCCAGTGCATGTGTGGGTACATTGCCTTCACCATCAACGACTCACACATGGGAAATAAAGGATTTTCACTCAATATCAATAATTGGGTTCTAAAGACTGTGGATGAGAGACAGCAATTTGAGATAAAAAAATTCTTTATGCCTTCTGTGCTCTACATTGTTTTACAGAACTTCAGTGCCTTCTAAGCCAAATTTCCCTTAAATGTTCAAATCAAAGCATATGGGAATAAACCTTTCCAATCAAAATTAGCATTTTGTCTAAAATATGTTTGCCTCTACTGTTATAACCCTGATTCAAGCCATTTTGATCTTTCAGACTCCTGTAATCATCCCCTCCATCTTTTTGCTGATGTTTTTTCCTCTCTGACAGTTAAACCAGAAGTCAGATATGCTCTCAGTTTCCAGTGTTCCTGCAGTCACTACCTTAGTCCAAAAGGTTTACTTTCAATGATTTGTGGACCTATATTCTACTCACTCTGTTCTTTCCTCTGTCCATGACAATCATTTTCTACAAGTTACTCCTTGAATGCTCACACTTTAGGACTATTAAGTTGGCTATTGTTTCTGTCTGCAGTGTGACTCTATTATCTACACAGGTTTTCCTTTCCTTGTCTAGGTCTGGACCTAAACATCAGCTCTGTCTGCATTACTCAGTAATGCAACTCAGAGCCACTTTCCCATCTTCTTCCTTTTTGTACATTTTTACAGCATTTATCAAATTCTAATGTACTGAAGTGAGTTATTTTCTCTTCAAGGAAATATCCTTTCCTGTCCTCTTGAACTTTTAGTTGGGCTATATCTCCCTAACCACAGTATATGATTTAGTTACTAGAATATAAATGATTAAAGCAGAAATTTTTAAAAAATTTTTTGTAGGTATGTGTCTGTATGTCTGTCTGTATCAAAGCACACTCTACCTGTGGGGGCCCAAGGGTGACTTCTGGAATCACCCTGGATTGTGCTACTTCATCTTTATTTTCTTCTGTAGTTTCTCAAGCTCTGTCTTCCACAGCCACGGTTATTTCTGTCTGGCATTTTTTATATGGGATCTGGGACCTGAATTCAGGACCTTCTGCTTATGATGCAATGCTTAATCACAGAGCCCTATCTCTAGCCATAGAAAGAGTTTTTAAACAAGTATTAGGATTTGATCTGCCTTTAAGTTTCTGTTTATTCCTATCTAAAATTTGAAGAGAATCTGAATCCTAATAAGTATTATAGTTAACATTTATCATTATTTAATGATGATAATTTGATAAAATTGCTCTAGAATATATTTTGAAATCAAACACTAAAATATAGCTAGAAAAGGTGAAATTTTCATTAATGTTCAATGTCCTCTGACTAAATATTAACAATATTGTATTGATACAATAAAATTTGGCACTGCCCCATAATAGCCCCAAATCCTTTGAGAGACAAGAAAACATAACACAATCAGTTTTATTATGCCACATACTTAGTATTTGCAGCACAAAGTTCATTGTAAATTGAATATAGGTCTCTCAGATATGCTAAAAGTTTTACCCAATTTAAAATGATCCACATCTGAATTAGCCCTAAAGTATCTTTATCTAGTTTTCTAAAGGTACCTAGAATGTTCTGACAATTCATAAGTGTGCCATTGGTCAAAACAATGCAATAACATCCTACTCAAACTTAGAATATTCCCCCTAAAGCTTGTTTTGAACATCACAAAACCTTGTAAGATAATTCATTTTCCAAAATTGAAATTATGAAGCAGTGAAGCATTTCTATGATATCTTTTGTGGGGGTCCCCAGGGATCACAACTCCATCCTGCAGGCCGGTCCCATGGGTCCTCCACATGGGGGACCAGGGAAAGGTGAGTGCACTGTCCGCCTGCTCCCAGTCTTTGCTTCCCGAGGACAATCAGACGCGACATGGAGTCTAGTCAAGCAGGAACTCATTTATTGCAAGTCCACAGCCATCTTATAAAGGCAGAAACAGCAAGAGGAATTACAAGGCAGGGATACGGGCAACCAATCATCTTAAAGGTCAGGCCAGCACTCAAGCTGTATGTGGCGAAATTTCTTTAAGACATCCTGAGCTATTCCCTCCTGACTTCCTCCATCCTGAGCTGGTCAAAACATCCTGAGCTGCCCTCCAGACTTCCTCCATCAAAACATCTTTGTCTAATCTTCCCAGATTATTGAGGTCACCTAGACTGAGGTCCCCACAATTTTTCACTAAATGTCAAAATCAGACATAAGCATATAAGCAAGTAGTTAGATATTTAACAAAAATGTGCTAAAAGTGTGTTATGTCCTGTGTTCACATCCTAGTACCACAAAAAAAATGAAAGAAACTACAACCGAACTTATACTACATATACATATATACATAAATATTATACATATATACACATACATATACAACACACATAAATGTCAGCATCAAGGTATGATAGCATTGGCCAAACGATCGATGTTATGTTTCTTTTCAGGTGGTTCTCTGAGCTCCCCATTGAAATTTCTCCTTGTGCTTAATGAATGCAAATCTCCATGTTCTAACGTCCCTCAGAAACACAAGTTCCTTTCACAGGAACCTTTATATTTGGAGAATCATATACATTGTTCGCCATATTAGTTTTGTATTACTGATATTATATATTTCACAGTTTGCATATTAAACAACATACATTTATTATCAGAAGTCTTACGCAGATCTCTAGTTGTCCACAAAGCTGTTTTACCCCCCCAAAAATAAACATTTCCAACTCCTACAGACTCTGCACATTCTTTAACTACTGTTATCTTTGTTCCTTCTTCAAAGATGGCAAGATTTCCTTTAATGAATCCTTCTTTCTGAGTTATATCTGTCAACAGTTCCTGCCAAAAAAATTCTCAATTTGAATGACTATATGATTAGAATAGGCCTAAGAGGACAGTCCAGATAATCTTGCCATCTTAAATTAAGGCCCTATTCATATCTGCAATGAACCTTTTGACCTTTTATTTTGCCATGTGAAAGAAATATGCCAGAGATTTGAATGTGGACATCTTAAGAATTCAATATTTTCTCTGCAGCATTCATCATGATGTTTCTCCAATGACTACTTTAATAATACTCAATTTATGTTCTTTTTAATAATCTCATAAATTGTTACATTGCTGTATGAAAAAAATGTTTGCTGATCAATAATGCTCAATATAACAATAAAGCATTAACATTTCATAAGAAAGGATGATGTTGGTCAATTTGCATTATTAACAGATAATTTGGATAAGAAATATTTATATCCATATTTTAGAACTCATTAGAATGAATGAAGATGTAAATAATGCAATAAATGACTCAATAAGATGATTAAAGTTAAAGCTGCCTGCATTTGACTCTCTGCAGTGAATGCTCAGGTATGCCTTGCTCTCTGTTCTCAGGGATAATCACATCCCACAGGATAGTCTTATGCTAACAAAACAGGGAGACTAAGAGAAAATAGCATATTTCAGCTTTATTAATTATAGCTAGAAGAGTTGTCATAAGACCTGAAATTCAGAACTATGTCAGAGCTAAGAGCAGACCTTCAATATAATGTTAGACTATTATAAAATTATATTTTTACATTAGTATTCAGTAGTTTTAATGAAACAAGTCAAGAAATAATTTTCACAAAGACCAGCTAAGAATCTGCAAAAACAACATTGGGCTTAAACTGAAAAATAAGAGTGTTAGAAATAGTTAAGAGACTGGTAGGTAGGAGTGGGCTCACCAAGAAAAGCAAATGTAAGCAAACATGGTGACCTGAGTGTGTGAATCCTAGAGTCTACATGGTGGTAATAGAGAACTGTTATGAAAGTTGTCCTTAGACTCTCCATACATGTGATGTGTCATGTTTGTGCTTGTTTGTTTGTTTCTTTCTTTCTTTCTTTCTTTTCTTTCTTTCTCTCTCTCTTTCTCCTTCTTTCTTGCACCTCTTTCTCTAATACACTAAATATTTCTAATATTCATTGCCACATATCCCTTCATACCTTTCATTGAATCATAAATACGCAGAAGCTCATAAGTAAATGTGAGAAGGCATTAGATGGTGTGATGGTGTGCTCTTGTCTGATCAGCTTCTTTCAGTAATAATTCTATACTTTCCAAAAATACACATACTGTGAGTGTACTAACAGTCTTAACCACATAGATGAGTAAGTAATCAGAGAAAAGAAAGACAATTACAAACATTTCTTAAAATGGTATATGTGATGCTTTTAACAAAATATTAATTTGCTATAATTTAAACAAAAGCAATTGAAATGAAGTTATACAATATGTTGAATATAAGGTATTTAATATGCACAAGATTTATCATATTGAAAAACTCCTTTAATATTTTAAATTTCTTAAAAGATATTAAGAGAAGTCTTGGTTTTCCAAACCATTGTAATTTGAAGCCATGTTGACTTAAGCACAGAGAGGAAATGACAATAGCGTATTACCTTCCGGATTTCCTTGTCTCTAATTCACACTTTTGTGAAGGCTTTTCCTTGAGCTCAGTACAATACATAACATATTGATTATACACCCAAAGCTTGCAGCATCACTTGACGAGATTTGTTATCTTTCTCTTTTTTATTGATTTTTTTTCATTTCTGTGCACATGTTGCATTTTGTCACGTTTAAATTTCTTTTGCTCAGAATTTTTTTGTAGAAAGACTTATAGAAATATTTGTTTGAAGTTTTAGGACTTTGTTTTACCTAGACTAGGAAAACATATTAAAACAAATTAATAACATATTAATTGTTATGGAGTTTGGACCATTATTCCTAGTCATTTCCTGTCCTTACTTCTAACAGATATTTCAATATCTAACTGATATTGCTTGACCATGTGAATTGCTACTGTAACTTTCTCAGATCTATACATACATATTGAAATTTCTTATTTCTACCATAGCTCAGTGGCAATTACCATAATCCAAGTGTAATATATATCTATATATATATATATCCTAAACTAAGACATTTCCATGAGTCTGGATTCTGGATAATATATTCCTGAATCTAGGCAGGATGAAATGTAAAATAAAAAAAATCCATCTTGAATATTTGCACATATAAACTGAAATAAGTTTCTTACTGAAGAGCTCAGTTATTTTTTTTTCAATAAGAATGACTTCACTTACCTGTGGGTAGCAAATTGACTTTCATAGGATGGACTCTTACTTTGTACTCTTAGTGCCTGAGTTTGGTAATTAAACTTAATTGCTCTCTTAGTTTCTTTCTTTTTTTAATTTTTTTATTATTATTTATTCAATTGTGCATGTATACATGTGTGTGCGTGTGTATGTATCTGTGTCTATGTATATATGTGTGTGTAGAACCACGGACGAATTCGGGAACAACCATGGACGCCTCCACCTCCTCCTTGTTTACCCTGCCCTGGGATTCACAGGCTCCGCCCTACCAGGACCAGAAACGCAGACCGCCCCCCCTTCCGCCCGGCATCTATACGTGGGGTCTAGGATCTGAACTCAGGACCTTCTGCCTGCAAGGCAGAGGCTTAACCCCTGAGCCACCTCTCCAGCCCCTCTCTTAGTTTCTAATTGCTATAAATTACAGCATTCTCTGTATTTGTATTGAGTATCTCACAAAAGCAAGTAAAGGAAGAAAAGGATTGTTTCGCTTACAGTTCCATGAAATACAGTATATGACAATGGAGAAGACATGGCAACAGGCAGGAAAGGCACAGCAGGGGAGCAGAGAGTAGAATGGTCACATTCCATCTACACTCCAGAAGCACAGAGTCTCACCTGAGACGTTTGGGTAGAACATGAAATGTCCCCCCCATGTTCCTTTAGATTTTAAGTATCATCCATCATCAGACAGCTTTCAAAGTTTTTAGATGATATTTTTGTTTTCCTAACATTAAGTAATTATTTACCATTTAAAGCAAAGTAAGTTCCAATGTCTTTTTTACCCCCACTACAAAGCAAATCTCAAAGTTGCATGTCATTAATGTCATTGGCCAACTTGATGAAAATTCACTTCATGTTAGATCAAAAATTTTCAAAAATTGAGAGCACACCTGCCTTTCTGTTTCCTACACAGAAACATTCTAAAAACATCTGTTCTGTTGGTTGGAGACAACTAGGTAACTTGGCTTCTGTTTTTGTTTCTGACAATCTGCCCCTGCTTAGGTAGCAATAAATAAGGATAGTTGTCTATGATTGGCATTAGTCGGAAAATAACATCATTAGCATTGTTGTGTTATCTCAAATGGAGAAGAAAATTTAATAAAGTGGCAAAAGTTAAGGTCACCGGGGAGCACACAATGGCTTGTTGGGCCTCCAAGCCTGAGGCCTGCTGAAAATTCCTAAGCCTGGCTGGAGTTTCAGGACCTGTCCTTGAGTTCTGACTCCCTCCTCCCGTCTCTGATGTAGTGCTGCTGTAACCTCCCCTCACTGACCTGGACACATCCCTTTGGCTGCCTTTCTCCTTCACCAACACTCACGCCACTTAGCTCTCCTCCTCCCAGCAGGACCCTATATAAACTCAGATGCTATTCAATAAAGTTGATATCCTGCTTTGACAGATCTCCTGGTCTGGTGTGTTTCTCCCCGGTGGTGAGGGGGATCCAGGCAGCGACACTCATCACCCGCCCAGCCCCGAGGGATATTTGACTGGACCAGAATCCCTCAATCGCACTAGCTGTAGGCCCATCCTACCCCCAGCAATGGCTTTCTTTGTCAAAGCTGATGGTAAGTGTTCTCATTCAGTTTAGATGGTTAAAATGTACAAATTCCTGTGTGTATGTGAAAATCAAGTCTGTTTTTGAAGGACAGTCTTCATAGCATACTAGATACTAGAGCCAATAAGCCAGAAAAGATGTGTCAATGTACTAAGAGCAAGTTTATTTCTAACTATGCCTACACCATTCCTTCTTGATTTCTCCTCAGGTTTCCTGATTATTTATCCGTAATATTGAGTAGTTTAAGCATCTTTTCCAAGACTAACTCACATAAACCTGCCTTGAGGTGATTCTGGGCATAAAATCCAGAAATTAAAAATGCTGAATATTTCATTTTGTGTTTTTAACTTATGACTTTTCTTAAGCATGGACCCAGAAGAGTGTGATGGAATACACAAGTGACCTGGCCATCTGCTTGTATCAATTGCTTTGTCCACTGCTTCATTGTTCTAATACAAATTTCTAGTTAGAAAGTTACTTTTTGAAAACAGTGTATAACAAAGACATATTTCATTTTATTTATTTTTTATTTGTTTAGGCTTCATAACATCTATTTCTTTTTTTTTTTCAGTTTTTAACAATTGCATTTTGTCCTTTTCTGTGAGGTTCCCAAAGCCTTGGGATGTGGAGAGATTAGATTGACCTGATTCTGAGTGAGCCTTGCTGGATCAAAGCTACTCTACATTATGGCTGGCCATTGTGGTCCACTTCACTGCTCTTCTACTGCCCCAGCAAAAACGTATTTTATAAGAGTTGCTGAAAATACTACTTTGAAGACTATGAATACACAAATGGGAAGTTCAAAGGTGGTAAATATTTCTAAGATGTTTAGTTTTTATGTTTCTTGGGAGAGTAAATCTATTTTGAAGCACATGAGAGAATTTTGTTGAGATTTCTTATTGTTCTGTCTTCATAGCCAGATATCTCTCTGATACCTTAGTTGATTCTCATTTTCTCCAGTGTAGAATTATGTTATTTTGAACTTTCATACATCTTCTTCAGACCTTGGATTATTTAGACCTATATAGAAAAGTTGAAGGAGCATTAAACTAATAAAAGTTATATGTTGGAAATATTGAAGGAATCTGCATTCCTAGAAATCCAAAACTGGTTGCAGCATTATTAACCCTAGCACCCAGAACCTGGTCATTTAATTATAATGCACTGTTCTTTAACAAGTCTATTAAGAGAAAAGAAAAGTGTATGGAAAGAGTTTTTTTCAAAACTTTAGAAGCATAAATATAATTCATGAGTCACCATAAATAGTCCTAACTCTGAATTTGCTCAGATCTTTCTCTTGACATATTAATGGTATGGAAAGAAAAATAACCTGCTTCCTCAGTGGCTCTGCCTTTTCCTTTTAGGTTTCCTAGTCACACATTCACAGTACTCTTGTCAAATGAAAAGGAGAAGAATTAGACTATAAACAATACTTTTAATTTCCTTCCTAAAGGACAATAAGCACGGTTTAAAACATATGTACTCTTTTGGCATATTCTCAATGAATCAGTTGAAGCACTAAATTGATGCTCATTCTCTAAATAAACTTTGTAGGCTTAGAAAATTAATTTTATCTTTTAACACATTTTCATAGTTTTTCTTTAATAATTTCCTATTCTCTCTTTAATTTGTACAATGAGAAGTGCTGCCACAAAGGATCAGAAAATTTCTATAATGAACAATTGAGAATTCCCTTTCAATGTGCAGAATCTAATGATGGGTAAGAAAAAACATGTCTGTATTAAATGATTCATATTCTCAGATAATAAAATCATTCTACAAGGGGTATTTTTTTGTGGACCCTTTGTATAAGAGCAAAGTCTTCTATTTATAATGAACCCATGTTAAAATCTAAGTAATTAAACATCTTATTCCTGCCATCGAACAGTAAGAGAACTTTCTATTGTCTTGCCTAAGCTAACTGTATTTGAAGTGTTTTATACTCTTGTTCTTTTTTTTCTATGTAACTTCCTATTAGAATTGTATCACAAAGAATGACGATTAATCTAAATGTGTGACATTAACACAGTAAATTTAGCCAAAATCACTTCCTAACTTGAAGTGTAGTAATCCAGATGTTAACACTTTAGAACTAAATGTTACATTATTAGCAAGCATCATTTTCAGGAGAGTAACACAGTAGCCCAAAGAATTTATTGATTTTATCAATGTCATAAAATATTTTATTACACCTCAGCTCCATTGCCTCTTTCTAAGGATGAAAGTAATTATCTCATTAGCTTCACTACATGTTCAGGATAGAAAAGAACAGCTATGTTTCTTATCATCTTTGATCACCTTATCTAACACAAGTAAAGCTTAGGTATTCAAGCATCATTTATCAAAGGTCTCATTTAAAATAGCACTATCGACTGTGATATGATGACAAAGGTGTGAATACCCCTCTAGCATCTGATAACATCTGGCAATAAAACACTTATTGATAATTGAAGATATTTTAAAAGGCATAATATTCAACAATCATATGCTTATTTATCCTATTGCAAAGAAAAACTTGGCAAAGATAAAGAAATTTTTATCAATGTAATTTTATTTTGCATAAAATAATTCACCCTTATTATTGTCTTCTCACCCTAAACCTCTAAATAGTATGTAATAACTAGAATACATTGTATAAGAAAATGGAATCAGGCCTGATCTTTTAAATTACAAAAAGTAAATGTTTTATTACCATGTTTTTATTTAGCACATACTTGGTCCTTAATAGTGGTAGACATTTTTCCAAACACTTTCCTCATTCTAGCTCACTACATCTTCCTCAAATTTTTCCTAGGGTCCTGCTTCTCTAAGAAAAGCAACCTGAAATATGATTGGATGATGTTCAATAAAATAACACATAATATGAACTATTTGGATACAACTTATACTCTGCATATTGTTTAGAAATGTAATTTGGCACTTGTTACACAAACTAGTCACTGCTTGCAATGCTCAGCAGGGTTAAGAAACAAGAAAAATACTTGCTTATTTTATTGTTGTTGTTTGAATACTAAGGTATAGTGCAGCAATGAAAAAAGGAACAGATAAATATAAAGAGAGGAGAGAATAGGAGAGGAAAGAGGAAAGAAAAGAACAAGAGAAGAAAGAGAAGTTCACCTGTATAGCAGGAGAAAGCTTCATTTCCCACCTAGGGCAATGATAACATACTATGGTGTTCTGTACAACAGAGCAATGATAATGCTTTTTCAGATCCATCTAGAATATTCTCTTTTATATTTTCAATTTAGGATAGTATTATATAGAACTTATTCCTGTCTTGAATTGAAAAGACATTACTCTCTTTCTATGTCTCATCTATTTACCTATCATCTTGATATTTATTTATTTATCTACAGTATTTATACATCTGCAGCATCTTGAATTATTTGATAAGCAATTGATTTGGCTGGTGTTAAAAAATACTTCTTTGCTGTTTAGTGTGTACTCATTGCCTATGTCTAGCACTTTGTTGAAAATTATAGCATTCTGCTGTTTTCTGTAATAGTCTCTAAAACAGCAAAGTAAATAGTATTCAGAAGTGGATCAATGAAACTAAGTGCACGTTATTTTAAATTATTATTTTATTAAGATTAGAATGAAGGTACCTGGCCATTTTTGAACCCAGAAGTGGTTCATTTATCTATTCAGGTAGAAACATCATCTCTCTACTATCTAGATTCATAACAATTGCTTAATATAAAGTGTGTGCTTTTGAATGCAAATATTCCAGCCAATAAATATAACTGATATTTTTGTTTGTAATTTACTCTTCTAGTATGATGCTTTGCAGGGATCTGTTAATATAGATTAATTGGCATAGCATATATCCATAAAGCATACACAGACTATATTTCAAAATAAAGAATAACTATGGAAAATGTTATTAAACTATTTGTGTATATATGTAATTTTACTGAAAATGTACATACTTATAAGGTATTGAAGAGATTCTGTTCAAAAAACATATTGTAAACTCTCAGTAAATTCTCAAACAGTTCAATTTATACAATTTGCTTTTATTTTTAATTAGCTACAAAATAAAATTATACTTTTATGTAGATGTAGTAGTCACTAATTTTATATAATCACTCATTGGCTGTCCCTTAAATATTTCATCACTTTTGTCTAATTAATTTTAATCAATATTTGAGATAAAAACAAAACAGTCCCTAGGAGATCTATATCTAAGGGAAAAAATGAGAATTCAGAAGCAGATTAAAAGTACAATAGTCATCCTTGATGAATCTTTGGTGAACACATGGATTCAGGAAACCAGTTTCCTACAAACAATAATATCTATGGATGGACAAGTCCTTCAGAATAAAAAAAAAGCAGTATTTGTCTATAACTTGCATTCAGCTTCCTATAATTTCTATGTATGTCTAAATCACTCTTTTAACTGTAGCTGTTATCCTGCACGGTGGCTGATAAATCACCATCAAATGGCTTAAGGGAACAAGAACTTTATTTTCTCTTATGATTGTCCAGTTACAGTTCTCAGTCCAGCTTCACAGAAGGGCTCACACCAACACCAGGGCTAAGGGAATTAGCCACACTGTTTCTACATAATGGCTGAGAGAGAGAGACAATCCTTACTTGCCAAACCAGCATGTCTGGCCAGGTATATACAGGATTTCAACTTTGCAATCAGCTCTTTGTATTTTATTTTAGGGCCTAACATTACCCACCATTTGCTAGGCCTTTTCCATCAACCAGACCATCTCCTGTAGGTTTGCTTTGGGCTTAATTCAGCCACTATTTCTCTACAAAGGTGCTCAGAGCTCAAGCCCTCAACTGTTAAGTTGACCACTGTGCCCAACTATGACATTAACAAAATTTAAATGTTATACAAAGAGCTATTACTGTATTGCTTTGAGGACCAGAAAAAAGATACGTGTAGATACCTAGTGTGGATGAACACAAAAGCAGTAGTTTTATCAAAATATGGGTGCCAGATAAAGATGCTGAAGTAGCCAATAATGAAAGGTCTTCAGTACATAACTATCCAAAAAAAATAATTTAGACTAATTACTCCAAAAATATATTACCAGAATACTAAAAGAAAATATCTATGATTTTCAGATCATAGGATAAATTTATGATTATGCTCCAGATATTTAGAATAGTATCAGAAAATTATAGTATACCTGATGTTGGAAGTCACTGCTTATCATGTATGAGTTTCTGGGGTTAATCCATATTGGCCCACAAAAGAATAAAGAAAAATAATAAATTTGCAGTGAGCTTGATGATGTTCAGATGAAGCTAAGGCCATTAAAATAAATTGTTCATATTGTATATATTCATGATCATCTTATATTTTCTTTGGTTGCTTACTTATTAGATGGAATCTTCTATTTGTTTCTCATATTGCTCTTTCTGCTCATTTTAATGAAATTTTGGAAGAAAAAACACAGTGTTTGTGTGGTTTAATATTATTTTTATTAATAAATATTTGCATTCTTTTTCAGTGTTATCTCATGATAATTTTCCTAAACATTGAATACAAAATCATTCAGGTATATTAATGACTGATCATCTAGCAGGATACTAATTAGTTTGTGAACTTACCTACAACTGAGATGTAACACTTGGGATGGAAGCACCTGCTGAATTCTGTGATGAGGAGATATATGTGTTTTGGCACCTCTCCAATATTTAATTAGCCTGTCAACTTTTATTATGTGTCTGCAAAGCATCTAAATCTTCTACAGGCTCATCTGCTAAAAATGTTTGCAAGATAAACCTATGATTAATTTAAAGTCATGCTTTCTGGATTTTGATTGTGTTTGGTACTCTGTGCAACACATTTTTTGGGGGTGTAGTTTACAGTGTTTTTCAGCTGGAGGGTATTTTATTACTCTCTTTGTTAAAGTCTTCACTAGTCTAATGTGAAGTGATGATCTTAAGTGGATTAGTAAAGGAAACCTCAAAAGAACCTGAGTCTACTTCACTTGTACTTTGTACCTGTAACTATTCTTTTCAGGTAGGCCCAAAGCAAAAGTGATTTAAACCCTTTTCTGAAGTTTCAAGTGAAGGAGGACTCCAGTGTGTGTTCACTCTGAAGGCACAATACACTTTTTTATGTATTTTGTGACCCTGTGAAAGAAGTTTTTGTATTTCATTAAAATTGTTATCACTAAATTAATATCTGAATAAATATGAATATATATAAACTTCATTTTAGGAGTCTTTTGTGAACATAAATTCCTAAAGAAAACTTTGCAAGATATGATGAATTTTTCAGATAGGCACTTTTGAGTACATTATATTCACAAAGCAAGAATGTACAATTTTTATTATCATATTTGCCTACACATTTGCAAATATGTAGACATTTTCAAATATTTAGAAAAATTTTTTCTAAACCACCATATTTTCTTGATCACAGTCATTGAACATTCTTTCTACTGATCTATCAGAATAGTTACTTGGCACTAGGGAGATGTCTCGGGGTTAAAGCCTATGCTCCAAAGTAAAATACCTGAGTTCAAATCCCTGGATTTCATACTTAAATATCACGGGTCTGCATTTCTAGTCTTGGAGAACAGAGACTGGCAAACCTCAGAGCAAGGTAATAAGGGAGTAGAGCAATGCAGGACAATTCCCATGTCACCATTGGCACTTTATAAGGTATTCATTCAAGTTTACATGTGTACATGAAGAAGAAGAAGAAGATGAAGAAGAAGAAGAAGAAGAAGAAGAAGAAGAAGAAGAAGAAGAAGAAGAAGAAGAAGAAGAAGAGAGAAGAAGCAGAAGAAGCAGCAGAAGCAGCACCGCATCAGAAGAAGAAGAAGAGAAGAAGAAGAAGAAGAAGAAGCAGAAGAGAAGAAGCAGAAGAAGAGAAGAGCAAGAACAGATAAAGATAGAAGAAGAATGAAGAGAGAAAGAAAGAGAGGAGAGGAGAAGGATAGGAGGGGTGAGACAGAAAGAGGACAAGAGAGGAGAAGAAGGAGGAGAGGAGGAGGAAGAGGAGAGGAGAGGAGAGAAGAAGAAAAAGAAGAAGAAGAGGAGGAGGAGGAGGAGGAGGAGGAAGAAAAGGAAGAGGAGGAGGAAAAGGAGAAGAAAGAGGAGGAATTACTTGAAAATAATTGTTCTTCCAGCACAGGCTGAAAGAAGGGCAAGCTGATTAAAGGTTATCTTATCTGGAAGATGAATCAGGATGTTCTTACCAGCAGAAAGGGTGGAGGTTATATAAAGACAAATGGAAATCATTCATGGATTAATGAAATGCTCATGCTTTTTTTTCTATAGTGTTTAGTCCTCTTTTACTGATTATGTACTCACAACTTCTCCTAGTAGATGGCAAAGAGTCGAGAGATCATAGTAAAACTTAAGACAGTAAAGTTTATATATTCTTTTCTATGAATTCAGAACATATTTGAGTTCAACAGCAGAATATCTATGTACAACAGAAGCACAGTAAGAGGGATATGAGCTGGAGAACAGTTAGAGTAGCTTGGATGTATCATTTCTGCATTTTAAAGGGAAGTTTTCAGCTTGATAGAGTCTATTCACTGACAAACACCAAATATTCAAACCTCTCAATATCATTTTGCATGTTGGCAGCCTTTTAAACAGATATTGTAATTTTCACATATGTAAACTTGTCAATAATCCACATAATCCACCTTTATAAAAATTATCTACAAACAAAGAAGGCTTTGTTTCCAAATAAATAATTATCCATTTCAGGGAATACCTCAAGAGGAAACGCTAAGAAATTAAACAAGAAGTATAATTGGTAAAATGATCAAAAGAGTCTGTTTACAAGACTAATCAATAAACCTAATCCTTATTTTGTTCTTCATTTTTTAAGAAGACTCTGGTATATTGTTCTTAAGATAATGATAATGCTCCTGTGAATTATGTGATTAAATGTCCACTGAGCACAGTGTTAATTCTGTTTATAGTTGTAACAACAGTAACAACAAAATTAATGAGTTTAATTCTGCTTGGAAAACTCAGTGTGTGATGTTGCCATTTCTTACATATTTCTTGCAACATACTTTACATTTTCTAGAAATATAATTTTTTGTTTCTCTTCTGCTTTGCTATTGACATCATAACTGTGGAGCGACTACCCATTTAAGTAGCCATTTTTGGATTATAAACAGGAGGGAAGGGGAAGGAGAGCTCCCCAAAAAAGAGGAGAGGGGATCATGCTTCAGTAGAGAAAATAGGTCACCATCAAGTATTGCACGTAAGTAGGGAAACATCTGGTGAAGCTCACTCTTACTTCCTTTCCTGGTCACTTGCATATGAACAAGTTTAATCTGACCAAC
This sequence comes from Typhlomys cinereus, assembly GCA_023101885.1. Classification (NCBI taxonomy): domain Eukaryota; kingdom Metazoa; phylum Chordata; class Mammalia; order Rodentia; family Platacanthomyidae; genus Typhlomys; species Typhlomys cinereus. The sequence continues at coordinate 1,661,389 of JALPQD010000060.1, read as the reverse complement.
CAGGGAGTGTATAGAGACTGGCAGATAGATTTTAACCATCACGCAAATGGGACACTGACCCCCTCCCCCACTGCTATATCCTACTCCTATTCTTCCATCTACCTTTGAATTTCCTCTTATATTAAGATCTTCATTCAAACAGTCTTTTATCTCTGTGTAGGAGGTGACCTTCAATACCAATCAGGATGCAACTAAGGGCAGTACAGTAAAAGCAAAACTGAAAACAATAACAAACCATAATTTAGAACACCAAAGACCCTACATTAATCACCTGGAACCAGACCAGCCAAATCTCTCTTTACCCTAAATCTTAGGGAACCTTGTGGAAGAGGGGACAGCAAGATTGTAAAAGCCTAAAGATGGGGAAGGTCAATGATATGCAAGATACTCCACACAACTTAGGGCTTCAGCAGTCAGAATTGAACTTTGCCTGACCTGCACAATGGCTGACATGTCAACCATCCCCCAAAGTCTGGCATGAATCACAGGGGAGAAGGCCCCAAGCAATAGGATCCTTAGAAGCAAGGGATTAAACAGTCATAATAGAATTCCCATACTAATGGAGAGCCCAAGAAAGGGCTCAGGACTATACCACTGCATCCTTACCCCTCACTAGGGTGGAAGACTCGGGGGAGGTTTGGCATTCACACAAAAGGATGCTCTAGGGGATGGGAGGGAGGAAGGGGAAAGCACTGGGAGAGGTGAAGGGAGGGGGAGTGAAAGCAAAAGGGAAAGGGGAGAGTGTAAGGAGGTGCTGGGGGAGATGAGGAAGGAGGGAGAGAAATGGAGTACCTATTGGGTTTATATGATTAGGAAAAAAAATAAAATGTGGGAGAAAAAAATTTATAACTTTGAAATACAAATATAAATATATTTGTAATTTCAAAATATAATATAAATATAATGAAAAACTTTGATTTAAGATTTTAAATTCCCCCAAAAAATAATGGTATAGTTCAAGCTGTATCCAATAGTGATGACATTGTGATGTTCAAGCTCTGTACTACATACTTTCATAATTTGTATAGTCATCAATAGGATGAAAATTTGACAAACAGTAACACACAAAACTGCAAAAGTCACATACACACACACACACACACACACACTCACATATGCCTGTTATGTGCAATAATAAAGTTTTGGTATTGTATCTTCAAGAATTGTTCATTTAAACTAGCAATTATGGTAACCTAATGAGGTAAGAGTTAAAAGAATTGGTAAAATAAAAAGTAAAAGCATCTATGTGCTCATCTTAGATTATTCTTACATATTTTGTATATTTTATATACCATACGAATTTTTATTTTGGATGTGACTTATCTAAATATTTTGAGATGTGTACTTCTTTTTAAAAAAAAAGCATAGATGATAAGCTCTTCCCAAGCTACTATTGTAGCAATAAAAATTTCCTCAATACTTAACCAATATTTTATTTAAATAGTGTATCCATTTTTCTGATTTTTTAATTTTTCTTAATATTTCTAATTATTTGTTATAATAAAATTGTTTCTCAATTAAAATAAAGTAAAAAATAAATATCCACTTTTCAGTGAAATACGCTAGTACTAATTTCTATTTTTTGTTCAATGAAACTATACTTAAAAGTAGATTTTTTTTGCTTTATACCCAGTGTCTTCACCTTCAGATAGATATATAATATACACCTTAATATAAAATGTGCAGTTCACAGTTTTAATGTCTCAATATTGTTCCTTCTCTTCTATATGTTTGTGTGGTTTGAAGAACATATTTAAACACCATAAGCAAAATCTTAAACCTCCATTTTATATAATATTTTAAAAGCATTATTGATTAAATGATATATTCTGTAATTCATGCAGTTCTAAAATTAATAATAAATACAGGTATTTTAGTGTTTAAGGAATGGTGATAAGAATTAACATTTCAATATTTGTCATATATATTAATTCTATTATTTTCTTTTACAAAATTGTTCATTTCTTCAATGTACTTATTAAATAATAGAATGTCTTTTGTGTTTGGAATGTATTTTTTAAGACACATAATCAATATGCAAATTATCCAAATTTTAATTCTTTTAAAACTGAATATAGCTTATTCATTTGAGACAGAGAGAGAATACAAGATATTGAGAGAGAGAGACAGACACAGAAACAGAGAGACAGAGAGAGGAGAGAGATGCAATGGTGGACATCAGAAAACAATATTTGGAAATCAGTTCTTTCTTCCTATCTTGTGGGCTTCCAGTGATTGAACTGAGATTACCAGGTTGTGAGTACATGCCTCACCCCCTGAACTATCTTGCTGGTGCTTACATTTAAATTATTGATGAACGAAATTATTAAATTTAATTTTTTATTATTTTTACATATAGGTGAGTATGCATGTGATATACATTCTATTCATACATTCATCACAAATAAAGGAGTTGTGAGTGAAGAAGTTAAAATTATTGTGTAAAAATATTATGGAGATATTTCTCAAATAGAGGACCATGACGTTTAGTAAGGAGAAAGTTGTATGACATTTGTTGGTAAACTGAAGTCACCAAAATAACAAACTGTGCTAGCCATAGAGAAGGTTCTGTGGAGGAAAAGTACTCTCCTTTGTCTTTGTCTGAATTACTTTCTTTCCTAAATGATCAACATTTAATAAGTATTACTACAATTTTAGAAGCAAGCACTACATGTCATTCTTATAATATTTTTTATTATTTACTTTAAAAGTTATGTACAATTAATTTGTCAGCACTATTTTGTTTTATGTTAATTAAATGCCTTTACACTTGTTCTTGTGTGAGATTAGACTATCAGCATTTGTTCAACTCCATTCTAGAAGACTGCAATACAGTGTTTATTACTTATGTAAATTTGGCTAATTACACACCAACTCAGTTATCTTATTTATTGCATTTCAATTAGTATCCTTTAATAGTCACTAACTCTCTAATTAACTTGCAAGGATAAGAGGTGTCTTGTTAAATGTAAATTAAATAGATTTAAGTAGACAATAGATTGCAAATGGTAGATTTACTGCAAATGCTATAGAAAACTATTGCTGGAAGTTCTAAATGAACTTGATACCATCTGCTTTCATGTCTACTCAAGAAAAGAACATTATTTTCTTTTAGCTCTAAGATAAGACCAAGGCAAACATAAATGTGTTTTGTTCTAGATTTTTGCAAAAGTGGGATAATATAATTTGGAGTTTTATCTTATTTTCTATGAACCACAGTAAGAACATGCCAAACTACTATATAAACTCATTTAGTGGAGAAAATATGCTAAATGCATGTTCACATTTTTATTTGTCAGTAGTAGGGAGAACAAATCCCTCCGAAACTCATCCCCAAGGACTCTCTTGTGACCCAAGGAGGAAATTAATTACCAGGGCAACACATGAGTGCAGGTGAGCCATGTCAAGGGCTGACACTGTAACCCACTTTTGTGAGCATTAATGTTACTACTTCAGCCAGTTTATTTCTCAGAGGCCAAATAAAGTCTGAGCTGTAGAGAGAATTTACTTCCATTCAATAGCAAGTTTTATTCCTTATAAATAGAATTTAAAAGAATTTCTGTATTCTGTTATTGATGTTGGGGAACTGGAAGAGTTTTTGTTTCAAACCTTAGAAAGAGATATAACAGGGTTTTATATATCGCATGTACACCATATTCTCCAGACTTTTATGATTGGAAGAAAAAATGGAAAATTGAAGAAAAATTTAAATATGTTCAGCTAAAATTTGATGAACTCATTTTTTTGCTTTTACCTTTTGGCCTTGGTTTTTCCAAGTACAAAGGAAGAAATATCATTTACTTTATGTCTATATCATCCTATAATTTTATTTCAGCTATCACTTGTTCCTTTCTGAGACAGAATATTCTCTATTTTTCATACCTAAACAAAAAAAATCCCTTGTCTCTGTCTCCAGAGCCTCTCCTCTAATTAGTGTTACATTTATCCCTTTTCTATGAAATTATTGCATGGAAACATAACTCAAGGTGATACCTACATTGTCATATTCTCTCTTTCTCATAAATAAGCAGTCTCTCTTTTAGATCATTTGGTACAGTTTAACTATATCTTGATCATTACAAAACTAATGCCTAGTTCAATGTAGGCCACTTTACCTTAGTTGATTATGTTATCATCCTTCTTATTTAAGAAAATCCTTTTCTTATCTCCTTGTAATACTAACCGACTTTCCCTGATGCTTCAACACTATTCACTAGTTGTCTTGTTTTACAGACAAATGCTTAAATTATGACACAGTTATGGCACAATGATTGATATTCTTCTTCTTAATTTCCTATATTCCATCAGAAAAGTGTGAATAATTTTTTCCCAGAGTACCCCTTGATTAAAAAAAAATCCTTAGGGAACATTCCATATTGAAACTGTGTCCTAAATGTCTGATGCTAAATATGAATTATAAAGTCATCATAAAATGTTCCATCTTTTTCAAAATGTGCTTCCAGTGGCACAAAAAGTGTGGAAGTGCATGAAACATACACATTAGAGGTATACCTTTTAAAATATATGTTGAGAAACATATAACACAATTCATTAACATTTTCAAAACTGACAATAGTGGTGATTTTTTATTTAATTGTAAGTTTTCATTCAAGTTTCTTAAGTGAAAACTTGAAGATTGTTCTATGTAGTTCTCTAAATTCTCAAAAGCTTTCTTCAGCATCACATTTTTGAATATGTGGATAAAGGTGAATATCAGTATCATATTAATACTCTTGCTAAAGTGCATAAGAGGTGACTCAGTGCAATAGTGGTAAGCAAAGGGGGTAGCCAACTGATTTCTGATTGGATTTAAATCATGGTTTTTGAGGAAGCACAAAATTACTTACCATTCTGAATAACTATAAGACTTATTGTTTATGCTGGCTCTTCAGAGACTAAGGAAACAAAGATATCCATAATGCTACAAAATTGCAAATATATTGATGTTGACACTGTGTACATAAAATATTTGTTTTATATGAGTCAAATTTACTCATATTTAATAAATATAACATATCTAAGTGATGAATATTTTACCTTGTTCTTTTAGCCATTTCCTGATTGATCAAATGAAGATAAGATGTTGAATTTAGCAAGAAATGAAATAAGCTTATTTTTTTCTATACCTTCTAGTAAAATATCAGCTTTTTTTGGAGAGCAATTGTTCTTGCTTTCTAATTCAAATAGTCATGAAAGACACAAAAAAAATGTAGCAGTCTGAATAGTCACCACAATATTACTTGCTACAAGATGATTCTCTTGCTCTGAATGGTGAACATTTTTCCTTGTCCAATGTTTTCCCTCTAACACTTTGGACTCTCAGGATCAATATGTATAAACTTTCAAACAGAAGGAACAGGAATTTGGGCAGATATGAATAATAGAACAGAGTAGAATGACAAAGACACCTGTATAAAATAAGTTAGCTGCAGATCATAGTAATCAGGGTAGATAATGTGGTAGGTAAATGGATCACTGTCATAAATTCACTATTTCAATAATTTTCCTAATTTGTCATTTGGTTTGGCACATGAGAACAATGAGGTAGATAATTAGGAACCAAAGATTTACAGGATAAAGTTAGAAAGCAATATTAATATATTTCATCTTGTTTACAATTTTCAGTTCATAATATTTATCAATATTTACTTAGCAAGTACATGAGATATTTTTCTGTTAGTCTCCATGGAGACAGCCAAGGACATAGGTCATGACTTCACAAAGCATTTCCTCAGGTAATTGATCAATTTTCATAGCTTTCAAGCTGTTCCTAGTAAATAGTTAGGTTATGTACCCTTAAGCTATATCTACCCTGGATGTTTTCTAACTCATCTCTTGCAAAATGATCGTAGAGATGTTTACAAAATTGGAAGCTTCAAATGGAACATGCAGAATTTCTTTACATAATTTCATATGGAAATTTCTTTAATGTAATGTCTTATGGAAATAAAACAATAGTCTCAGTGATGAGTTACATTTATTATTTTTTGGTAGTGAAGAAAAAATCACCTGCAGAAATTAATGGCATGTTGTTCACTCTCAATTGGAGAAAGCGCATACAGATATTTTTAGTTAGAAATGTTTCATGAGTTATAGGGTGGCAAAGTGGGTGAAAGGAAGATTTCAGAGAGTTGTTTTTCTCAGAACTACAAGCTATTACTGAGATGGAGCCACATGAATCATTTAACTGCTCTCCCACAATTTACTGAAGAGAATTCTTAACATTTCAGAATATTATGAAAAATATCCTACACTTTAGTCATTCATTCATCCATGGAGAAAAGGTTAAAAAAAATTCCATTGATCATTTCTCAAGATCAGAAAGCTTGTTCATTGACAATGAAATAAATTTCTGATTTACTGATTTTTAATTACAAAATTACTTAAAAGTACTAATAGAATCATATTAAATAAGTCAGCATCTATAGTCTGAAAATAAATTTGTTTGATAAAAGTTGATATGGTGAACATAGGTATTGAAATAGTCCCTTTATGTTAGAAAACCCAGTGGATATGAGTTCCAGGTAATGATACTTTTGCATATGTCATTCTTTATAAGTAAAAATATAACCACACTCTTCATTTGGAATTAAGATAAAGATGCCATGACATTTCTGCATAGCATAAATAGCACACGTGTAAAATAATAAAATAATAAATCTGATAGATCTAAATTATCTATTTATAATCCATAAATTTGTTTTTATTTTGAAACAGAGTCTTGCTATGTAGCCCAGACAGCCCTCAACTGTTCACTCTTCTAGTCTATTTGATTTTAGAATTACAGGGGTACCCGCCATACCTGGGTCAAATCAAACTTCTTTTGACTTCTCAGCCTCTTTTTCTTTGGGCTCTTTTTCATTTCCTACTTCCACTCCCTACTTGATTGGTACTTTTCTCATAAAGTTATTGCTAAGATTTTATGTACAATACACCTAAAGGAATTAAGCAGGCCCTGACAATAGTAAGTGCTTTCTGTGTACAATGGTTATTATTTCTGCCGGAGACCTGCGTGTGCCCACTCAGTTTCCACCTAGAGCAAGTGGCAGAAGATCTAGAATTAAAGCGATTGTCTGCCAGGACCGAAGAAGACATTCTTGGATGTGCTTCCTGACCTCCACATGCAGTCCCAGTCTCCTGGATATCCAGCTCCAAAAGCTGGGAAGTCTTACCCGTGCCATGCTTTAAAAGAGATAGGCCGGCTGCAGCTCAGAAGCTAGGACGTGTATGTGACAGGGATTCTACACACCTCAGAGACTGTCCTCTTTTTTTATTATTATTTATTTTTAAGCCTACTAGTGCTGATTCTGTGTCGGGGACGTAGTCATAAAATAAAAGTGGTGTGAAGAAGAGGGGCTAGGGAGGTTACTGGGAGAGAAATGAAATAGAAGGAAGATGGAGAGGAGGAGAGGAAAGGAAATGAGAGGAGAAATAACAAAGACAAGAGAAGAGCCATGGTGAGAGCAGAAACCTTTACCACCCCTCAGGATTGGTTGCTCGGTCCCGGAGGAGGCACAGGTTGCTGCCCTCCCTTCCAATCTGCTACCCACCACTACCACGAGGTGGTCGCAGCCTCCCCACAGTCCTTCCAGAAACCAGCTCTGATTTTGCCAACGCTTGGCCTTTTGCAGGTACAGACTGGTAGCTTGCAATCTAGCCTAGCGGGCGCTGGGCCCCGGCTTGCTGCCTTTTGTGAAATATGAGCTCTTCGCCTCTTTTCTCAGGTACGGTGCCTCTTAGAATTCCTTCTAAGGTCCTTGTAGACATGAATATATACGTTTGGGGTCTTCAAGTAGCATTCAGTCAAAAGGGCTCGCTTTGCCTCCTGCCAAGGTCCCTTTCCAATATTTGCTTCCTATGAGATGGTTACTTAGGGTCATCATTTCTTTTCCTGGACCTCTGTCCACCCCAAGCATCCTCAGACAGCACTAGTCCGACTCCCCTGCGAGGGACTTGCCAGGGTCTTGTGCTGATGACACTCCCACCCTCAGCCAAAGGATAGATGGCACTCGTCATGCTATCCCTCTGGCCTTTAGGGCTCCCAAGCACTTGCTGCTGCTGTTGCACCTCCCAGGCCTTGCGTAAGACCCACCTGAGTGCTGTCTTAATGCAGGTAGCTTCCCAGCTGTGTGGAGGTGCCCAGACTTGGAAGGCAGGCCTTCCAAGACCTTCTGAAGACACTGGCCCTGGAGAAAAAAAAAAAAAACTTCTTTTGACTTCTCAGGTTTGCATTAACATGATAAAATATGTTGTGAATGTAGACTTATTACATTTTCATGAACAAAATTCACATTGTTGGCATAAATATGCATTCATAGAGACAGTATGGAAAAAGTGTAACTGCCCTTCAAAAGATGAAAAATAAAAATGGAGTATAACTTAGCAATCTTAAGTCTAGATATATACATAAAGGGAAAGAAATAAGTTTAGTAAAGAGATATTTACACCACCGTGTTCACTGTCACAGTATTTCTGATAGTTAGGAAATGAAAACAACTTTAATGTTCATCAGGTGAGGAATGTATGAAGAAAATATGGCAAATGCACACCAGAGAATGCTATTCATTGTTGTAAAATGTGGCACTATAGATTCAGGGAGGCCCTAGCCCGGGCTCCCGAATCCAGGAGGTCTGGCTACAGACAAGCCTGAACAAGGAATCATACAGGCAGAGGGATGGACAACCAATGGGCAGAGGGAGGACCAACCAATGGGAAGGAGAGATGAACAACCAATGGGAAGCGGCCATCTAACCTGGACACCTAGTAAACAGCTAAATGATTGGTGGCTGCTCCCCCCTCCCCCAAGCAGAGGGATGGCCACACTTAGACCCCTGACCCTATATAAGCCCAATCACTTCCTGATTTGAAGCTGAGTCTGTGGCCAACTTGGCTGCCTGCTGCTTCTTGCCTAGACTCCCGGGGTCTGGGTCTGGGTGGTGACCCCACCGCGGCTCGCCCATTCGCCTGGAACCCACTAAGCCCCGCTATTTCCCTTCTTCCCCCAGCTGGCCCGGTAGGGGATTTGGCAACATCTGGCACACCAATGTGGGGCAGTGCTGCCTTCGGTGTAGACGAGACACCCATTCCTGTAAGGTTCGGTGAGCAGCTACTTTAGTTTTGTGTTTCTGTGCTTATGGTGCCTGAAGGTGAGTAGGTGGCCCCCTCCTCTTCTCCTTTCCCTGTTTGTCCTTAGGAACAGGGAAAATCACTCGCTTGATTTAGTGATAATCAAGGAGCCTTTATTTTTTTATTATTATTTATTCAACTGTGCGCATGTACATGTGTATGTGCACGCGTGTGTGTGTCTGTGTGTGTGTAGAACCACGGACGAATTTGGGAACCACCATGCACGCCTCACCTCCTTCTGCCCCGGGATTCACAGAACTCAGGACCTTCCACCTGCAAGGCGGAGACTTAACTCTTGAGCCACCTCTCCAGCCCCTTAAGGTTAGGAACCCAGTCACTCGCTTGATTTGCTGATAATTCAAGGAGCCCCAATCGCTCGTTTGATTTCCCCACAATCAAAGAGCCCCTCTAAATTAAGGCTTTTCCTGGTGAGTTCATATGAGAGATTGGTCCCCTCAGAACTTGAAGCCCAGGTTTGATTATATTGAATCGACCTGACCAGGGGCATCCAGGAGAGTAACGAACCCCTGGGGTCCTTCACTGAGCACAGTACGCTTGGATCTAAAGCACCTCTGCATGTGTCCTGCGCTGGGTCTCTCCTTGAATGTTGGTTACCTTTTTAGGAGTTGTTTTCACTTTGACCTTAGTTCTAGTCATTGCTTTTTATTTTCTGCACTTTTGCCTTGTCCGCTGGCCTTCTAGTCATCTCTGATTAGGGAACCTTTCCTCTCCATAATGGGTAATTTACCGCCCCAGCAGAAGGCATCCCAGCTGACTGCCCTTAAGGCTTTACTAGACTTATATAGGAGATGCCGGAGGACTTAGAAGATTTTTGGGAGGAAGCTTTAATCTTAGCACCTTGGATTTCCTCAGAAAATGTCTGGGAGCCACAGCTCCGGATAGAAGTGATTTTCCTGGCCCCATAAGGGGGAAGTCCAGGAAGCCCATATGCTTCTGGTCCCCTTTGTTCCCATACCTCTCTAGGATCCTCCACTGAGGAAGTGATTAGTTGCTACAATGTAACTTGTGGAGAGAACCCAAAATTAGTCCTTTGTTTTTCTTCCAGATCTGAATCCCTCCTCTTCCTGGTTGAGGACTCTGCAGAGGGCTCTCAGGTCCATGTGGGGGTATTCCACCCTCTGCTGATACCCCTTTCTCTCCTCTTCCTGTAGCTCTTGACTCACCCTCTTTCCTGCCTATATTTTCTACTTCAGATGGTACTGGTCTCCCAATAGGTATCTTAAAATCTCTCCTAGAGACTAGAGGACTCAAGGTTAAGATTGTTTGCCTAGAGGAAATTTAGAATGATGATTTTAGCACCTTGGATTCCCCCCAGAGAAAATGTGGGAATGGACTATGGATGAGGATGCTTTTCCTTGCTAGATGTTTTTTATAATTAAACTAAGCTGCCAGATGTAACTAATATGAGGTCTTGTTTTAAATAAGGTCTTCTTAAATGTTAATCTGCCTTTGATAAAACTTTCAAGGATAATTTTAAGACAGTTGCTGGTAAATTGTACAGTTGCTGGTAAAATGTTGTTCATGTGCTTGTATGTGTATATGTTCCGTGTTTACATGTTGTATGTCTTGTGTCTGTGGCCACTTCAATTTTTTATTTCTGTTCCACACTAATATTAAAATTTTGGCATGCCATTTTTAAATACACATATGCATACTTAAAGATAAGAAAAAATAATGTTGATGACATCTAAGGCCTTAACTACTTATGTTTTATATCTATCACTATTGTTTTTCTAATAGATTGTAAGTTTTCTTTCATACAAGTTTTCTTAAAGGTTTTTTCATATATTCCCAAAATAACAAAGCTTGCTTTCCAGGTCCTCAGATCATCCATTCAGGCCTCGGTATTCCTAAGATCACCAAAGGCCCGTTGTAAGCCTGGCTGTCCTCTATTGAAGCTATGACTTACTAACTTACAATTGTTACGTTCTGATTTATGTCTCCCCAGCTCTTCTGGATCGTTTCTCCACCTTTCTGCCTACAGCCTCTCTGCCTGCCCCGCCTACAGCCCCTCTGCCTGCTCCTGCCCTGACAAAACTTCCTTTTCTCTGCCACTGCTTGAGTTCCCCTTTGGAACCATGATTCCTTCTCTGCGATGGTCTCATGACTGGTAGTCAATGACGGGTAAGGCTCCAAATGAGGGTGGTGACCAACATAAGACAGGCACAGTCACTTATAGTCCATGCAGCTGAAGAGGCTCGGGGTTACCCCAGCTATCATGGTCCCCACTGAAAAAATTTTATAAATAAAAGGGTGAAAATGTGGCACTATCGATTCAGGGAGGCCCTAGCATGGGCTCCCAAATCCAGGAAGTCTGGCTACAGACAAGCCTGAATAAGGAACCATACAGGCAGAGGAATGGACAACCAATGGACAGAGGGATGAACAACCAATGGGAAGCGGCCATCTAACCTGGACACCTAGTAAATAGCTAAATGATTGGTGGCTCCTCCCTCTTCTCCCCTGAGCAGAGGGGTGGCCACACCTGATTGGACCCCACCCTATATAAGCCCAAACACTTTCTGAGTAAAGTTGAGTCTGCGGCCAACTCATCATCTGTGTGCTACTTCTCCCCTGACTCCCGGGGTCTGGGTGGTGACCCCATCGCCGGCTCACCAATTCACCTCACGCCCACAAAGTCCGCTGTTTCCCCTCTTCACCCTGGCTAGCCTGGCGAGGGATTCGACAACAGTAAAATAATGAAATCCTGTCATTTGCAACTATATAGATAATAACTGGAGATCATTGGTCTGGGAAACGGATCAGCAGTCAAAGTACTTACTGTACAATCAAAAGGAATGAAATGTCACTCCCAGATCCCACATAAATAGCTGGATAGGTGTAGCATCCTATCTGTAATTCTGATCACCAGAGGCTTGAGAGAACTGAGGGAAAGGAAGGATATGGAAGGGTTGCTTTGCTTTTATTAAGTTGCAGATAGATGGAAAAAGAAGTTTTAGCATGATTTTATATAATAAGGTGACAACAGATAGCAATTGCAGATAGCAATTTTTTAAAAGTCAAAAGGAATTGTCGTTTAAAGAGAGGATGAACTTATTTCATTTTAACCTTACTCAGTGATGTATATCTCAAAATATCACGATACCCAAATAAAATTTGTAAGTTGTTGCTTTAATATTAAAGGTAAAATAACTAAATGATGCATAAATTTGGCCTCTTTGTAAAATAAAATACAGAGCATTCTTTCTCCTCAGAATTAATTCTTAGCAATTACATTGATGGATCAACATAGCACATAAAAAGCTCCCCATTACATTGAACTGTCTTTCCAATAAATGAAATGATCAGCCCATACACCTATAAGTCTGTAACCCCAGCAGGATAAAATCACCTACTTTCAAATTATATTTAACCTTCCAAAGAATTAATTATTTATGCAATGATTTTCTCTCTGAGGATTTAAGTGCATCATTTCTCATGACGAGTTAGTAAGAAATTGAAGTGGTAAGAACAAAACCCCCATGATTGTAATGGATCTAGGGACTTTTTATTTTATCTCTTTTTAACATAAAAGAAATACCATATACTTACAGGACAAGAGTATTCTAATTAAATGAGGGATTTTACATAAAAAGTATAATGAAAATATCTACAATGTTAATTTGAATCTAATTTTTTAGATACAGATTATTAAATTAAAACTAAAACATTCAAAACTTAAACTTACAGAGAAATATAAGTTTTAAGAGGTAAGTTATTGTCATCATTTTATTAGAATTCTAATAGTTTGCCAAATTTACTCATTTTTTAATTGCCTCAGAACCATTTCTTGAGAAAGACAAGTCATTTTTTTGTGTCCTGATTTTAGTAATTCTTTCCAAGAGCCATATCTTTTTTCATTAAATAAATTTATTTGTTAAAATAATTTAACTCCAAATACGACTTGAATTTGCATTGAGTTATAACTACAATTTGTGTTTTAATCGAAGTGTCAGGGTTTAACAACTGACATTGTTACAAAATAAGCTGTTGTTGAATTTTAAATGGTCAGTTGTATTAGAGCTCAACAATTAACTGCGAACTATATCTCTGGGAACCTAAAATGATACCGGTAAGTCTGTTTTCAATGGCTACTTCAGTCGTTCTTGAGACCCTGATCAAGACTCAAAGATGCACCATGACAAGCTAAAGAAAAAGACCCCACAGGCTTTACCACGTGACTGGCTGAGGAGACAAAGCTTCACCAGCTCCGACACAGACCGAGTGCGGAAAAACAAACCAAACACATTCGACGGACATGGGCAACATCCACACGGGAAAGCCGAGCAGGCACGCACAGGCGACGCTCCCGCACACAAAAGCAAATGTCAGTAGTCTTGCCACAGAGAGCCGGCGGGGCAAGCGGGGTGGAGCAGTTGACCGCAACTTCTGGAACTGGGCACAGCATCGCAGCACCGGGCCACACTTCTGATGCCACTCTGGCTCCCAGTGCGCGCTGCACGAAGGCGGCTGCAGCCCCTACCACAGCTTCAAAGAACCCAGAATTGTGACTTACAAATTAAAAAAAAAAACTTGAATGCTGCCTTTGTATAAAAGAAAAAAGTAAAAGGAAACCTTATCATATAGATGAAGAAAAAGTGGGTCTTTGGATCAAACCATAGTATTTTTAAGGCATGTTAGAGAAACGTTCACTTTTCTAGTCACTAATATGATCAGGGCATTGAACAGCTACCAAGGTTACCAACTCTGTATGGCTTCTTGGTTCATTAAGGATTCTGATCAAGATGGTTCTTAATGAAAGATCTGAGTTTAATTCTCTTAAAGACAGGCTTCTGTTCAACTTTGTTAAGGAAAGCTTTAAAAACACAAATGCCTGCATTCCAAACCCATTTGATCTATCTAATTACTTTGAGCTGTGGCCTGAGCATTATGTTTTCAAATTCTTCTATAAGACTCCATGAATTAAAAATTCGACAATCACAATCTTGTTATAAGATTTCATCTGGTGTTTATATATGGTCCTGGTTGCAAACTACCACTGTCTCTTCATCCAGATCTGGATGTCCAGTATCTTTTTGAGCTCTTCTGGGGACTCGTTGCCTTGTCTCCTCATTCCCATGTCAGCACTTAACAATTTTGTTCCTCATTCTCCTGTGGAAATCCTGGGAAGCATTTTGTGCTTTTGACTTAGTTTTGCCTTCACATGCATCACTTGACCTCCTTGACTGTTTAGTTAGTACTCCAATCAATCTAGCTTAAAGTCATTCTTCAATCATTAAAGACAATGAAAGCTTAGTGTAGATGCCATGCATCCAGCTGATTAGTTGAAGCTTAAAAACCCTTATCTGAACTCAGCTCCTCCAAGAATCTTCTGCTGTCACAAACCCCTAAATTGAAAAAAATTATGTGTCGAAAGTTCTTCAATATAGCTTAACAAATACCTAATCATTCAAAGAGGCCCACTTGTTCATCTACCAGTTCTGCTACCTCTATTACTATATAGAAAACGATGCTTTAATGTGATGTCATGCTGTGCATTGGCTCTGGGTGTATGTTTCCTTCTTAGTTCCCTATCTAGAACAGCACTCATGCATGACGCAGTATTCCCATTTGTGTATGTGATGAAGATTTTTTAACAAACTAGCTAGAAAATACAGTATTGCTCTGGTTTCCACTTTTCCTACTTAGCTAGCTGGAAATATAGTTTTGTCTGATGGTACTATGAGCTACAGTTGGAAGTACTGAAATTTAATTTCTCTAAGGCTTCAGAACCTAACTTTTGAAGTAAAATACAGAATGGCAGGCTCAAAATCAAACTTCATGGGAGTCACTCAGCAGCTGAAATATTGTCTTGTAAGCATTGTAGGTTCATGCTGAATATAGAATTCTTTGAGATGCTAAATTACATTGCTTTAGATTATACTCTGCTTATTTCCATTCCATTTCTTTCGATGAATGTGAAATTACGAACTCCACCTGGAGCTCTAACCACATGAGAAAGTGATTCAGTCTTCATAATGGAAAGCTATTAATGAGGCAATTTTTGCTATTTTGTGAAAAATGAAAAGAATAAATCATGGCATCTTGATTATACAGAAAGATTATGTATGTGTGTTTTGATATCAGCCCATTCACTGAACAATGATGTTCAGCTTATTCATATCTTCCTTGATACCCACTCATGATCAAATCAAGAGTCAAACAGATACTTGATGAATGTGAAGAAAAACATATAACTAAAATGTTACCATTTCTGTACACAATTGGACTGATGTATTTAAACCTGATCAAAATAAGTGATAAAGATTTTATTTAAAAATGTAATAGGAGTAATATTTTCTTCATGGGATAATAATAATCAAGATCACTACTGTGCATAAATTTTGACAGTATTTTAATTCCAGGTTCAAAAACCATCAAATTTAATATGTGATTCAATTCATGTAAAATCATTTTTCTAAATTTTTGGTATCTAACACAGACAAAATAACACAAGATGAAACTATATTGTGTAGGTATGTATTTATTACCTATTACTGTATATTGGATATTCTATTATACTTAGAGTAGTTTAAATTTAAGTAAACTCAATAGCTTTAAAAAGTTTGTTCATAAAGCAATAACCATGACTATCAAAAAAGAAACAAAATACTCTATACACATACATGTTTATAGTATACAAATAATGAACTATTCATTAGCTATTATTTTTAACTATGCATAACTATTAAAATATGTTTTTTGTGAATTTTTATTGAGGTGATAAATGAATATAGATCTGATATAGCACATGTTGGTCTTCTTGTTTACCTTAATGAGGAAGATGAAATTTAAAGACATTTATTCCTTGTGTGTGAAGGTCAGAGGTCAAAATCATGCAATCACAGGTGCTTACAGTTTTGGAGAGCAAGGACCTTGCTATTTCTTCAGGACAGTTACTATAAAGAAGTTTCTCATTCCTTTTTATATTATTGATAATATAGTGGAGAAAGCCACAATACACTTCTAAAATTTCAGCTTCATTGTTAACATTTTTCCATGACTTTCTTAAACACAGCACTAGTTTCACAAATTTGTTAAAGGGAATGAGAGAATTTACTTAGATTGTTGGTGTATGTGTTTGCAACACTATTTACTGAGAGCAAACTCATACATAGGTAAGTTTATACCATCCTGATTAGGCAATGAGTTTGTATTCAAAAAGTACTGGTTTGCAGAATTTGCTGATGATAGTGATGCAAACTCCTATTCCTTCCAGTGACCGATTCAGATATATCAAGTTGATTTCATTGAAAAAGGCAGTGAGAAAAGTACAACAGCAGAGTGCCACAAAGCTCTTCAAACATGTGGTCTCAAAACACAGCTCTTCAAACATGTGTTCATAGAATATAGCTTCTGAAATTCATGGCCATAGAACACAGATGTTGAAACACATGGCCAGACAACATAGCTCTTCAAAACATTGTCAATGAATATAGTAAAATGTAGCTACATAATAGAAAAATTTATTTTGTGTTTAGTACTTCCATTTAAAGAAATTATTTAACTAAATATCTATTTCCTATATGTGTATATTCATGATGTAACATTATGCACTACAAAAAATCAGCTTAAATTTTTCTCTAAAGAAAAATTAAAAATTCCTCTAAGTTAAAGATTCTAAGCAATCTCTTACTGATAAATAATTATAAGTATTTCATAGCTCTCTCCATAAATGTGACCTTTGAAAAGTTGTTATGTAAACACATAATATTGGTGTCAATCACAATTGTATTATTTGAAAAATGCTTCTTTCTGATAATTGAAGATATATAAGTAGAATAATGTATTTAAACAAGTTTATCTCCTTCCAAGTGCAAATAGAACTAGAAGAAACATTTACCATGAATGATTATTCTTATAAGTTCTATTTTCATTTTGCAATAGTGAATTAGTAGAATTTCTTTAATAACTTCCCTTATTCATAAAATAAGGATTATGAGTTTTACCATTTGTCTTCCTCATAGCAATATTGTAACATGCAGATACACACTCAGATATTTAATGGAAAGGCATTTGTTAAAAAACAGAGACTTTCAAACTCCACACACATTATGACCTGGTGTTACAGCTAAATTGCAGCATTGAATGGGCCAGTTGGTTTATTGTGAACACACAGCAGGAGCATCAGAGCCTGACCTAGGCAGACAATTCTACCCTGCTCTTAATGCTTTCTTTTAGAGAACAACCTTCTGGTGACAGTAAGCATGCTTTGATAGAGGGCCCAGCAGGGAAGTTGCATGATCTTTGACTTCTCTATGCTAAACTTTGCCTTCTATAATCCTTCATGGACTGACCTCTTGGATTAACTACTGTAGCTTTGGCTTCCCATTGCAAATATAAATGTGCTTTAGCCAACAATAGTCTCAGGTAGAATAATATTCAGTCTGTATGTATGGAGAAATGAAAGGAAAGCACAAAGGCTTATGTGTGCTTGCTGGAGAGGAAAACTTACAGTCCAAGGAGAGACTCAGCAAAAGGATGTCTATCCTAGGTGAGGACAGATAAAAATAAATCTATAGGGCAAGGGATAATATCAAATGTGAAGGACTGGCTTAAGAAGAATCTGCTAACAACAAAAGGTTGAAACACTTTAGATTCTTGATAGTTCTGAATCTTCTACTACTATATTTTAATGACTATGGGTTCTGGTTAATTCAAGTTAAACTTTTTTTACAGAAAAAAATAAAGGTAAAATATCCAAGGGCCTGGAAACAGCAATGTGAGAACTCTGAGTGCATGGACTCTCCTCCTTTTAACCAGAGTTTCAGCCGTTTTAAACCCTTTTATTAAGCAAAAGCATCACTTACAATATGTACACATTTTCTGTGTTGTTATCACCAACCCAAGAAATAAATATTTGAAGGAATTGAGCAAATTATTATTTTCACTACATTTCCCATTTATTGGAAAAACATGACCTCAGTACACTGAGGCAACTGTGAGAGAAGAAACACTTTCAAAAATCCTTCAAAAGTTCTATTTCATTTCATTGTAACCTAGGTGTGACCAGATATTAACTTTTTCACACTTTTGCAAGCAAGCAAACATAAATTCCGACATTTTGAAATGTTCACATAAATTAGCAAATATGTGGACGTGAGAAACTGCCAACAGATTGTTGCCGTTAAAGCTTCAAAGACTACCTTCATAAACATTCCTTTGTGATGAACTCTTATGAGAACTGTATCATCTCTCCGTCTTGATGTCTTCTGATCACAAGTAGATGAGGAAAAACTTGAATGACATTTGCATTAGGGTTTTGGACTGAAAAAGTTTCATAGTCATTTCTGATTAATACAAACACATCACATGTTCATCACTGATAAACTGTTTAAGCAAGTTATTGCTTGAGATGGCATTTTCTCTTCCGTGAAATTTCTGTAAAATATTATTATAAAGTTTTAATTGAAATTCTACAATATAAATATAATGGCATTTGTGAAGGTTAATCTCAGTTTTCAACTTAATGAGACCAAGAATCTGGGGTGTGTGAGGGGCTTTTCTTATCAGGTTAATTGAGGTGAATACATTGGTATAGATACCAATATATTTGCTATGGGAGTGGGTGAAGAAACAGGAGACATGGAGCTGAGGACTAGATTGCATTCATAGTTTTTTAACTTAAAATATTTCTTTAATTAGTAAAGGAATAAATTTGTATTTTCAAAAACAGTATTTAAATGATTTTAAAATATGTGTAACTAAGTGTCTCCTGGCACCATGACTATCCTAATGTACATCAATATTGTCTTTGGAATTTTAAAATTTTCCTCCTGGTCAGAGTTAGTAAGATTTGTGATGAAGAGGCCTAAACTTCTACACTGCTTAAATCTTACAGATGATCCTAATATGATTAAATGCTGTGGACTCAATCCTATCAATAATTACTTTATATACCTATAATAAATATCATGTGGCATAAATTAATAATTATTGGAGGAAACTTTTAATTTTATGATGCTTTGCATGTCTATCAACATTAGTGATAATTATGAACTGCTTTTTGACACTTCTGATGTTTCTCAATAATGATTTGTAAAATGTGAAAATAACTCTAAAAACCACCTTGAGTTTTGGGTTAAAAAGTTCGATATTCCCACTAACTATGAGTGTCCAATTCCATGCTAAGAGTATTTACTATGAAGTGAATACTCATTTGAAAATTACACATCCATACCCTTTCCTTCTTTCACCACCTCAAGTCTAGGAAAGTCCTGTGACCACATATTGGCCCTAGACTGTAAATGGAAATACTGCAGTGGCCCAAAGTGATCCAGAAAGTGTACTTTTTGTGTGCATTATCTCTCACCTTCTTTAGTCAGATATGTTTCTATTTGCTGAATATTAATGGGATATAGTGCAGGTCTCTATTCATTACTAAGAAAAGAACCAACAAAAGAAGAGAAAAGCAATTTAGATTTCAACTAAGGAAGAATTAAACGCATATCTACTTAAGCTAGGGAAACTTGGGAATTTATTTATTAAAACAGATCATAGTCTCTGAATGAAGAGAATCCCAAAAGGTGATTAAAGATCAATTAACTAGACAAGATCAGATCTTCTTCATCAATCAGCATTTTTTTCAAACATTTCCAGAACTATATAAAACCTAAATCTTGACCTGATTAAAAATGCGATTGAAACTATAATCACAAGATACATTAATTTTCTTAACTTTCCTTTGAAGAGTGCAAAATAATTTTGGTAGATAATTGAAAGTTAAAATTTGATGTACTGCAAAAAATTGATTAACTTTCTTATTCAGTTCTACATTCTAATTATTTTAGATATACATATATAATTATGCTCATCATATTTTTAACTTAAAATATTTCTTTAATTTGTGAAGGAATAAATTTGTATTTTTTAAATAAAATATTTAAATGAATTTAAAATACTTATGGAATTTCATAGGTTAAGTAAGAATGCCAACAATATTTATGAGTTTAGTTCAAGGAGAATTTTAAAACCTGAGTGAAGCTCTGATTTGAAGCTCAACCATGTGGAATGAAGAAAACAAGTGAATTCAAACATTAATATGATAATATAAATATATAATAAAATAGTTTAAAAATGTGTAACTTTTATAATTTTTATAATCAACTTTTATAATTTCCGTTCTTTGATAGTTTCATGGATAACTACATTTGCCAAACCTGTCTCTATTATTTTAATTGTCAATTCTAAGGACATAAAGAAAGCTAAAGAATGTCTGTGAGGCTTAACTTTTACAGCTATAAGTCATACTATTAAAAAAGGAGACTGTTGCAGACTCAGAAAGACAAGAATAATCACTATATCATGGGTGGGTCCCAACATATAATATTTGCATATGTGTGTAAGTGTGTTTGTGCATTAGAATAGATGAAGGTGAATATGGACAAGGAAATAAAAAATGAGACCTCAAAAGGGGAAAGAGGATTAAAAGGGGATGGAGGCCCATAGAACACGTGTGGCATGGGTGAGGACAGGCTGCAGGGTAGAATTAGATACAGAGGGATGGGGAAGAACATAGGAGAAGAATCAACAAAACAACTTTTTGTAATTGTCCTAATGTAAGCTGATGAATATACTTAATTTTAAGGTTGAAAACATATTTGAATAATAAAAGGACAACTCATGTATGACAATAACTAAGAAATGGAAAATTT
The DNA here is from genome assembly GCA_023101885.1 of Typhlomys cinereus. NCBI lineage: Eukaryota > Metazoa > Chordata > Mammalia > Rodentia > Platacanthomyidae > Typhlomys > Typhlomys cinereus. The sequence continues at coordinate 1,640,588 of JALPQD010000060.1, read as the reverse complement.
AGTATTAATCATTAAAAAGAAGACATTTGTTTTTTATACTGTTTGTTTATTCAAAATTATTGACTGAGAACAAAAACTTTTGCCATCATTATCTTTATAATCTGATTAAGTCAAAATTATTTACTATTATTGATTTCTCTCCTCAGAAAGACATATTTTTACACTAGAATGAAAATTCAGTTTACTATTCATAGAATGTACATCCACATTCCCACTCCTTCCTTTGGACTAAGGCCAGTAAAATATATGTAACTGAAAATAATAAGGTGTGCAAAATCTATTATCCAGATACAAAACAACTTCAAACTCAATCTAAATTATTTAAAATATTGTCATTTCCACTGCTTGCTCTATACATAGTCTCAGTATAGCAGACATACAGGTATTCTCACTGTTGAAGGGAAACATTATTTGGGTAAAACAAGACCTATTTATGTTACACTTTATTAAAAAAAAGCTAAATAGTGTTAGTAAAATGATACTCTCTTGAACCAAAAAGGTTTCCAGAAGACTTTTAAATATCAAAACTATGAAAAATCTGAAATCTTTTAAAAAGCTTAAAATAGATGGTACAATAGAGGAAACAGATACAACCTTTTCTCTCTTAGAGTTAGAAAGTCAGCACTTTTTGAAAACACATTCATTCCCTTGGACCCAGGGAATGTTCAGGTAATTGAAAAAAATACAATAATATGGGGTCTCTAATGGCTCAGCAGTGCTGCACCCAGAAAAACATGGAAACCATAGTTAGATAAGTACACTAACCTGCTTAGCGAGTGTTTTGCAGCTGTTAAAGATTTTGTGTCATGCTTTTACACAAAATAAAGGGGAATTTTATGCAAAGTTCAAAAATTATAATTCACCATTTAATTTATGTATTTGCCTACTGCCATAAAGTCACACTAATCAATTTAGCTTTTGACAAGGTAATTTATTTTCCATATTTTGTATAATCCTTTATCTGGAATTTGTTTTAATATAGGAGTTACATTAATTATAATTCACATGATTAATCACAGGAGATAATGGAATACTTACTATTTTAGTAAATTTCCCCAGAGAAAGTATATTCTTGGTTGACTATTTCTAATATCTACAGATATTTTCACATCAAATATTTTAGTAGAATTAATCAAAGAAATCATCACAACATAAACACAAGAGGGAAAACATCTTTTAGGGTGACATTTCTACACAGATATGAAATGAGAAGAGATGGAAACATGAAGTGACATTGAAATGACGATGAAAAGAAATAAAAGAGAAACCTAAATCAGAAAACCAAGTCTATGGGCTATGAGGAGGTAGAAGTACTAAAGCATGTAAGCAAAGAATAGAACATGAAGAATGTAGTGATATGGATAAGACATTCAAAAACAAAGGAGGTAGGTCATCATTAAGAGTTTATGGTGTATTAGTTAACTACCATGTGTATAACAAGAGATAGATCGGAGTCTACATTTATAAAGCATAGGTCTAATTTATCTTATAGTTGTAGGGTCTAAAAATCCAGACACAAGGCAAAGCTTCCAATGAGGGCCTTATTGAGTTCATCACTTCTCGGAATTACAGCAAATATACAATTATGTGTGTCATAATTAGACTACAGGCGTCAATTTTTGATTGAGAGTTCCAGCTCTGGGCACATTTGTAGAAAATTAGTAGTTGAGTTAAACCAAAGCGAATCTGCAGGAGATTTTTTAGTTGATTGGGAAGGTGCAACATATGATGGGTAGGACTAGACCCTGGACAGGTGAATAAAATATAGAGAACTGGTTGAGCAAAGTGGCATCCTTCTGTATACTTGGCTAGATATTCTGATGTGGCAAGTAAGGATCATCCTTCTCTCAGCTGTTGTATGGAGATGTTCCGCCCAGTTTCCTCAGCCCTGGTATTAGTTTGTGCTATTCTGTCAAGCTGGACAAAGAACTGGACAAATAACCAGGCATCATAAGAAAAAATAAATCCCTTGTTCCTTTAAGCCATTTGATGGTGATTTTTATCAGCAACTATTCAGAGTAACTGCAACAATGTGCTACATCTCTCATACACATCATCAAACAGGAAGCTATGGAGTTTGCTCCAAAGACATTTTGCTTATTGACCCACCTCCTACTAAGCCCCATTTTTAAACACCACCTCAAAATGCAACCATAATAAAGTTTCCTACATATAACAAAGACCAACTAACCCACATAATAGCTATTTATAATGAAGTAAAGTACATATAACAGAATATAAGTAAATTGTTGGTAAACTTTTGTGATAGTGACTTTAGTAAATAATCCAGTTTAGATCAGTGAAGTTTAAAACAAAAAAAGAGCAGCACTATTGGAAGAATCCTGAAAATGACAGTCACAAAAAGTGAACCCTTGTAAAGAATAATTAAGACTGAAATAAATGGCCAAGTCACTTGTCCTATTGCACCTAAAAACACAGGTTTCTAGGTCTTTATGTGGTATCTTATTTGTTTATCCAAAAGCTTTTTGTCCTTAGGTGATGTAAAGTTTATGTTTAAAATCTCCTGCAGATTCGCTCTGGTTTAACTCAACTACTAATTTTCTACATAGCATACCTAGATATTAATTGCTATACCTGTATGAATATGAGGGAATATCTGAAAGATACAAACATTAGACTGAACAAAGGTAATTATGCTTTGCAATGTATGTGTTCTTAGTATATCAAAACCTCCATAAAAATTGGCAAAATAAGATAAAATTCTTTCCTCTGCCTGATTTTTATTCAAGTTAGGTCATCTGTCTTTTCTTGGTTCCAGAACTAGAGGCATCACAATTTCTGTTTGATTTCTGCTCTCTAACTGCAGATCTTGGTAATTCTTATCTCACATAATCATGTGAATAATCTAGGGAGAAATGCAATGTGCATGGAATACAATATACATAATATACAACACATATGATATGTAAAATGTGTATTCTATGCAATATATAGGCTGAGGTAAAGCTTGGTAGTAGAACACTTGTCTAACATGTGTAAGAATTTAATTAAACTCCATAATTATAAAAATATAGAAGATAGATGACAGATACATCAGTACTTTCATATATATAAATATTAATCTGCATGTAAGTGTGTTTTTTTATGGAGGATTCAAACTAATACTGGTTTTTACACTAAGCATGATTACACAGGGACAAAATATTTCATGACTTTTTAATTTTAAGGGATTCTTAATTAATTCTTTAATCTGATTAGATTTGTAGGTTCTAGCAAAATGTCTTCACTGATCAACTACATAATGAAAATAAGACTAGGAACACAAACAAGCATACATATAAATATACATGATCTTAGACATGTTTTAGAAACATAATGAACATAATAAAATTGACTGATGGATCCCAGTGTTGCTACAGAAAATGTTAAAGCAGAAATATGAGCTCCAAGTTTATAATTTCTCTTTTAGGCACTATATAAATTGAAATTTTCTGTGTGGATCCTAAGTGAAATATTCATTTTTAGATGGGGCATAAGACTTGGAAAAACAAAGACAGAGACACAATTATTTGAGTGTATGAATTGCAAAACAAATTGAACATCCTAACATAAGTTATATACTATTTAAAATGATGGTCTTGTTTGAGAAAAAAATACATCCTATTTTTGGGTGTAAGAATGAATTAGGAATATTAAGCCTCAAAATTTTGATGGACATTTCTTTTACTTTCTTTTTTGAGGGGAGGGGTGCTAGTGTAAGATGACACACTACTTCTAATGGAAGCTAAGTTTTAGTGAAATTAGCTTGCCTACCTAAGGTTTAGTGAAATTCGCTTTACCACTCTGGTTTCTGAGTGTTACTGGCATTTTCCAGGCAAGTTTTACTAGCATTCCTTCATGCCTTGCCAATGGAGACAATGTCCTTCTCTAAATCCATCCACATCGCCAATATTTTTTTCAAGATCTAAAGATAGATTCAAACCTAGGAAGACTCTTACAGGTGAGATAGAAAGAACAAACCAGAAAAATTATATACACTATATTCCAAATTAAGTGTAGTCATTTGCCTTTGAAATGGTTTTTCATCAATCTTGGAACACATAATAATGTTGGTACCATTACGTAGTATGATCTATTGATATTACAGCTTTCTTACATGTAACTATATGATGCTCACCTGATGTATTACCCATAATCTATTGCTGTTACAAAGTGAATTATGATTACAATTGAGTTTTATATACTATTAATTTATTGGAGAGAGAGGGAAAGAAAGACAGTGAGAAAGAAGGAAAGAGAAGATGCTTGTATACATGCCATGAAGAATGCTTGGAGGTCAGAGGACAATTTTCAGGAATCAGTTTCTGCATTTCTACCATGTGTGCTTCTAGGTATCAAATTTAGATTAGGAAGTTTTCAAGCAGGTACCTTTTGTACTGAGCTATCTTGAAATCTCTGAAAGTGATTTTTTTCTAGCATAGAAAACTAAATTTTCAAATTAGGGGTTTGGAAAGTATGTAATTGGAAGGTAGCAACCAAGAAACCAGGGGAACCATTTGTTACAAGTGTAACTGTTTAATAATGGGAAAAATTTTTTTGTGTGTGTGAATTTTTCCAAAATGTTGACCTTACCAGAGAAGACTTCAGAAACTTAAATGGGTCAAATGATAAACCTAGACATCAGTCATCTTGATTCTCCAGTCACTGCTGTTTTCATGTAACAAGCTAATGGGAAAAGGACCTTTCCCATTAGATTTTTTTCATGAAGATTTACCGTGAGTTCAAAAACATGCATCACTGGTTAGTAATACTTAACTGACTGTAGTCTTTTTATTGAGACAAAGAATTAACTTACCCCAAATAAATAGTGAAACAATGTGCTCATGCACAAAGCCTTAAATTTTTACCCATCATCCTAAAACATCTTGATACAAAAAATATAACCTCTTCACATCTGTGTTATAAAAACATTTACTTACAGAACCATTCCAAGATGCTCTAGATGGCTTTGGATGTTTTAAGTCAGCATCCAATATATAGGCTATTTTGTCCACCAACAGATACTACAGCTCTAAGAAAACAAGAAACAGAAATAGATTTGAACTCAATCATTATTATTTTTTATTACTATTTGTAAAAATCTTTCTTTCCTATTATAATAACTTTATTCTCTGTTGGGGCTGAAACTCAAGGATTGTCATGGAGATACTTTGACTCTTTGTAACTCTTAACACATAAAAAAGGGAGACATGATGATTGAGTAAATTGAGACTGAGTACCAAGGGGAAATTGAATGGTATCTCCACAAGCAAAAACAAGGAAGAATATCCTGCAATATAAGAGATCAATTAATATATCAATTAATATTATCAGGCACTATGATCCAAAGCAAGGAAAACTTATAAGATTTCAATCTGGATAGGGCTACTGGCCTTTAAAACACTTTAGAAATGAAGATTTGAATCATCCCAACATTTGAAGAACCCTGGTCAGCTAAGATTCCTACTAAAGTAAAGAGAATACACAATGAATAGAAGAACATAAATATAAACAAAGCTTGGTACCATATCTGCAATTGCAGAAATGGACATGAAAATTTAAATATCTTTTACTTTAAGTGTGTGCTTAAAATATATTTCCTTCTACCTTTCATTCATTCCTTTATCATTTAATATTAGGTGCATTGACTTTTTATCATATGACCTAACTATTGTTAATTGTACACCAAATCATATAAGCTACAATATATCAAAGTTAAGAACATATACCGCTCAAGTATGAAAGCTCTGTTTTAGGGAAACAGATATGTTTTCAGTTGTGTACAGGATGGCTAATTAGGTTAGGCAGAGTTATAATATTGTTATTGTTTTATCTGGGGAATAAATGTAATATTGAAGTGATATGTTAAGGTAACAAACTTACTAGAAACCTACCTGTGATATGTAATTTTATGAAAATATGGCATGTTGGAATGTTTTAAACATTAATCTGAGCATGTGTGTGAATAAGATTAGTGTCTCTTTATGTAGACTGGTAAAGTAGACCATCCTTCTCCAAGAAAGAATTTACTCTTAGACTTGGACTGAAAATTCATTGTCTGTCCTCCTAGATTTCCAGGTTACTAACTGCAGATCTTGGGTGTCTCACTTGTCAGCCCCTATAAACACAGGAGCCAATTCAATTACTTATAATAACATAATCTCTCTTGTATCTCTCTTTCTCTCTCTCTCTTATTCTCTCTCCCTCTCTGTCTTTCTGTCTCTCTCTCTTGTCCTTGCTTATACCATACATTCAGATGAACTGTTCCATTTCTCTAGTTTATCCAGACTACTATTACAGATCATTACATTAATCACAAAAAACATATATTAAAAGGTATGTTATAATTATAAAAGTGTACATTTATAATCATTAATTTATTGATAAGAGAAAAATCAAATAATATAAGCAGTTGTGCTTGAACTGTGCAGACAAACAATATGAAGGATATGGTTAAGCTAATACTTTTTGACATTTGTGTGGTTGCTGAAAGTTATGGTCCATGCTTACAGTTCTAGGCTGATAATTTGAACACTCATATTTGCCTAAGATACTACATACTGTTCTGTTGCCATTTAGCAAGATACGCTTAATTAATTTACTTCTGAAGAAAGTCCAGATTTGCCCATGAAGAAAACTAAGTCTTTCTGTTCTATCAAGCTATATTCTATATTTTTAATCCATAACTATATTCTTCAAATATTTAAAGTGACCTTTGTGTTTAGAAATAGTATCAGTATATGTGATTTTATAAACTATACCCTTGCCTTTCTGTAGCATTCATACTGAGGAAGTCTTCAAAAGTGATGACAGCTCATACAACCTTTCATATTTATTAGATATAAAGTTGAAGCCTATGTTAAATGCACTTAACATCATTAATTCATGCTTACCATTTTTTCAATGTGTCACATATAATTTTTGTGTAGCCGATGATGCATGTATAGGCTCAAAATATAAACCACCTGTTGTTCAGATATTCACTGTTGAGAGTACTGCATTGTTTAGCTCTAGCTACAGTGTTCTCTGTGTGTCAATATTGATTTCAGCAAAAGTAATAAAGGATCCTGTCAAAATAAAATTAAAACCTAAGGCAATTTACTTTGCTGAAGGGGGTCAGCTTTAATAACCATCACCATCTTACCAGAACCACAGTGAAATTTCATTAACACTGTACTCCAGTCACATATCAACTAGGTTTACAATTACTACTTGATTATATGTCTGTATAGATCGTTAAACACAAGCCTTCTTTTGGTGCTCTGCATTGTTTGGAGCACAGGGTCTCTTTTCAGTTTGGTGGAAATTCTACTCAAGAAAGAAAATGATAATAAGAAGGTGGGCGTTTGAATTGCTCTTCGACTTTGCACAAAATTGATAAACACATTGCAATTTCAGGACATTGAATGCTTTAATCTATTCATACTTCTAAAGTTAGATATTAGAACACCAAACCCAGAGTGATTTCATCTGTAAATCAAAAAATATACACATTTCAGTGGGCATGGGGGTTATGTGATTTCTCTATTATTACTGCTACTGAAAGCATTCCATACTCTATGTGTATGGACATTGAACTCCAGAGAGACTGAAATGACAACAAAGTGTGTGAATATTTTAATTTCATACATATGTTGGTATTTCTATTTAATTCTTTCCAAGTATAGTTTGTGGTTCTTCATACCTAATTGTTTTTTTTAATTATTTATTCAATTGTGCGTGTGTGTGTGTGTGTGTGTAGAACCACGGGCGAATTCAGGAACTACTATGGACCGCCTCCACCTCCTCCTTGTTTACTCTGCCCCAGGATTCACAGGCTCCACCCTACCAGGACCAGAAACGCAGTCCACCCCCGCTTCTGCCCTTTGGGTTCTAGGATCCGAACTCAGGACCTTCCGCCTGCAAGAGAGAGGCTTAACCCCTGAGCCACCTCTCCAGCCCCTCTTCATATCTAATTGTAAGAAAAAAATGACTTAGTTTTCTTCCATCAAATAATGTTGGTTTGTACGGCATTTAAAACTATTAAAATTCAAACCCTTCTCAGTAGTAGGTATCAGATTCAGGTAAGTTTTGAATATGTTTTCTTAATATATGTAAAATATGATATATAATATTTTATAAAATACATAATAAAGAGCATAATAGGGTCACAATAATGTGATGTACATTCAAAAGAAAAGGCAGACGTGTTAATAACAAGCATTTGTGCAGTAGTTTAAAGGTCATATTTACTAATGTGATTTCTAGTTGATAGTATAACATTAAATCTGTTTTCTAACATCAATCATGCATTACAAAGTCTATGAAGAATGATGTTCAGTGTTATCCATTAATATATGACTAATATATTTCATTTGCAATATCTGTCATATTTTTCATACTTGTGTGTGTGAGCATGCACATGTGCACATGTGTGCATATAGAAAAACGTGTGATTCTGTTCCCCAAGGAAAACTTTGATAATCATCCTGGATAGCTCTACCTTCTTACTACTTTGCTCTGGGGTTTCCCAGACTCCCTCTTCAAGTGCAGTAATAATAGGACTTGTCATTTTTGCTCTGCGTTTTTACTTCTACTCGGCCTCTATGATAGTTGAACAGTAACACTTTGCCACAGAGCAGGAATGATCCTATGAGACGTCATAGCACTACCCTGTGGGACTGAAAGGGATTGGAGCTAGAGGGTAGTGATGGAGAGCCTCTATGCACTATGGTTTACTCACCAGTGGGCTGTTCATGCCCTAAAGGGTACCTAGGTACTAACTTATGCCGGCATCCTACATGGGACCCAGTGACTCACATCTACAAGAAAACATGGGAGAGGGAAGAAAACAAGCTGGAGAGGAAAACAAAAAATATGAAGGGATTTAATATGAAAACACTTGAACTTATTATTAATGTAATTTACAAATTAAAAAATGCATGTGAAGAATAGTATTTCTTCTTAGGATTTATAAAGTCAAGTTCTTCTATAGAACAAAAGTTAGTTGAATTTTCTGCTTCCGTTTCTGAACAATCTTACAGTTTCTAGCTTCAGTCCAGACTGAATGCCTTCTGTAAATCTGTCCATGAATATTCTTAAAATAAAGAATGTGTTTTCGAAGCAATATGATGATTCCATTTCTTTGCAGTTGTGAAAAGGGCAGCTATGAACATAGTTGTACACATGTCTCTGGAGCCAAATGCAGTGTTCTTTTCCCAAGACTGGTATAGCTGGGTTGTGTAGAATTTCTATTTTTAAAATTGTTTTAGGTACTTCCAAATTGATCTCCAAAGAGATTGTATGAGTTTACCATGCCACCAGCAAGGTTTGAGGGTTCACTTCTCCCCACATTGTGCCAGCATTTGCTGTTGTTTGTGTTTTGGGTTTTAGCTATTCTGACTGGAGTGAGATGGTATCTCAGGGTTATTTTAGTTTGCATTTTCCTAATGACCGGGAAGGTAGAAAATTTTTTAAGATGTTTGTTACACATTTGAAATTCATCTTGTGACAAGTTTCTTTTCAGTTCTATTGCCCATTTTTAATGGGATTGTTTACTACCTTAGCATTTAATTTTTGAAGTTCTTTGTGTACTCTGGATATTAGTTCTATATCAGATGTATGACTAGTAAATATTCTTTCTCATTCTGTAGGTTGCCTTTTTGCTTGATTAGCAGTCTCTTTTACTGAGCAAAAGTTTTTCCTCATCAGACCTATAGATAGACTAACAAGGCTCTCTGGGAAACAATAGTAAGTGATGATAACATTAGGGGCTAAGGCTCTACAGGTTAAGGGGGGAGCTCTTATCAGTGAGTCTACCCAAAAAAGGCCACTTAGTCTGCCAGAGAGGCCTGAGCATCCACTAAAGCAGATAATCCAAAGGGAACCCTAGGGCAACAGAAGCAGAGAGATAGGAGCATGAGAGGGAAAGGAATGGGGGAGGGAGGTAGAGGGGCAGGAACAACTGCCTGTAGGTTTGCAAAACTAGAAAAATAAAAAAAAATTAACAAAAAGAATTGTGAGTTATTCCAGTTCACAGGGTTATAAGGATTTTGATCTACTTGTTTCTAATAATATGTCAGTTGAATAAACTTTTTTTGAATTTAAAGACAAAGAAGCAATATGGTGAATTTTGAAATAAATTTTTTACCCTTTTACCCTTAAGAATTCTTGAAGGTGGAAAAATACATAAATCAATGTAGCATGAGATAGGAGATTATAAGTATTAATACATGGAAATGTTAGAGGTATGAAGAGAGAAGTAAATGAAAATGTGATCAACTGTGTAAAAGTTTACTTAGAAATCAGCTATAAAGATCATGGAACATTGAAATGACAGATGGGAGGTGTGCAAAAGTCAGAAGCTTGTGGAATGCCATCTATATGTAATAAAACCAATATAACCTATGAGATCATAACACCATAAATTCTCATGGCTGTAGTCACCTCCACTGGGCCCCCAGGAGAACAACTCCATCAATAATCAGTCATAAACAGAAGGAGGGCTACTTCTAACTGATGAATTAACACTTCTGAAAATTGTAAAGGAGTGTCTGTCATTGACATAGGTGGTATATTCACTGCTGAGCCTACCAGGTTCACTAGATTGTTCTGAGATGGTGATTCACTCAGATGGATATGGTTAAGTTCAGTGAGCCACAAAGCAAAACAAAATAAACATGAGTATGAGAAAGATGTACATCAAAACTTATAATGTATATTAATATAATTTAAATATCTAGATATATAAAATGTTTTAAGTAGTTTTGATGTTTACAAAGGAGTCTTATGAGCTTACTTAAAATAGAAATTATCCATTGGGTTTTTTTTAGAATTTTAGCAACATTGATTGGCCTGCCATGGTAGCAGCCCAGCATGAAGAAAAACTGCCTTTATCATTTCTTGCTACTTTTACAACTGGACTCTGAATTATATCCAGCATGCCTTCTACATCTTTTTTGCCTTCTCCCTAATTCTAGTTTGTCTAAAAAATGAAGGATACCTGATCCAAAGGCAGATAAATTTATGATTTTTATTGTTGTGAAAAGATCCAACTGGGGTATTGGTCATTACTGAAAAAAATATCTTGTATCTCCTGAAAGGCATGAGAAAAGAATTATAGACAGAGTTGGGCAGAAAAAGACTAAGGATCACAGCTGAGCTGAATCATTGCTGAGCATCTGATTGAATCTACATTTCTTCCTCTGGGTCTTCAGAAGTGACTTGGGTCACATATGATCCTTCCTGTTCCATAGTCAATGAGTTCTAACCATATGAGAGCTTCTGTATGTAGATTTCCTGAATTTGCCTTTCACTTACTGCCTTTTACATATTTATTAAGCCTATTTAAGCAGTCTTAGTGAAAACTCTTTGCTACAACTTAAAGACCTATTAAAGTATGCACCATAAGGGTCTTAAGAACCTATGTGATTCTTCTTCTGCTCAAAATATTTCCTGTTCTATATTTTCTTCAGATATCTACTTCTAACACTTAAATGATCATACTCTGTAAGACTTTCATCAGTAAGCTATTCCCATTATATCTCATTTCTCACAATAAATGATAAAAGCCAGTAGGTATCTTATTTTCCTGCCTGACAACCTTTTTGAAAACAAGTATCATATGGAACAATTATTTACAAATTTTAAATTTGTAGAAGAGATCTCTCTCACTGTAGTCTTCCAAATCTAATATCTTGCCTAAAAATGCCAGTGTGTTTAAAGCAATCAAACATCTGAAACAGCAAGTTGCAAGATATGACATATGTTTTCAATGATTGCACTGGAGTGATTAGTCACCTTAATCTAAAAAAAATTGATTGAAAAGTGAAAGTAAAATGTTAAAATAATAATTCATCTAATATAATTTAACAAATAATTATTGAGGTAAGGTTCTGGCAATGCTGTGAACCTTGATATAGAGTTAATGAGGTTATATATATATATATATATTTAGTGGAGACATATTTTGAGCTGTGTTTTGAAGGACTGTGAACTAACTTTCCACTACTGATTTGCATTTTGAGAGAACATCAAACTGTAAAGGATATTTATGACAGAATGAGAACAGATAACAAATTCTGTTGCTTCCTTGAATATTACTGATAGCTATAGTTCATTTCAAAATATTCTTAAAATTAAATAAATATAAATCAGCCTTAAACTAGTCTAAGAACAGTACAAAATAAGAATGATATCTAAACCATTTCTGTGGATAAAAGTATCAATTCTCTGTAGTGAATGAAATTATTTTTAAAATTTCTAATAAAATCATTATTTAATATCAATGGTCAAATATATTCCTTAGGACTACATCTCATTTTATTGTAGTCTCTTGGTGTTCATTTTTCTAAATCTTAGGAAGAAAATGCTGGAATGTGAAGGTACACATGCTTGATAATACCCTTAACTGCTCAGTCCCCTTCATTGCTATCAGAAGCTTTCTTCTTATAACCCCTTCTCATATTTCATAGCCATGCCTGCCAATCAGCCCAGGCTTGGCCCCCTGTCACTTCCATCCCATTGGATGACTGTCATGGGAGCTGCCCAATGGTGCGCTACTAATGAGGTAGCTTAAAGAGCAGCTGGGGATGTGCAATTGCTGGATTAGGGTCAAGGCCAAGAGAGAAAATGGATGAGAAGGCTACAGCCTGAATCACTGCCAATAAACAGGAGTTCTATTATCCCGCTAAGGCAGGACATTCATTACCATCTATTGCAACATAATTTGGGTTCAGTCAGGCTGTCTCCTTCTCCCTTCGGATTTACAATTCATAAGCCACAAATGATCCAAAGGGTGCATTGTCCCTTGTAGACATGTAACCCAGGGTGAGGGAGAAGCATGGCAGAAATGAATGAGTTGTGAAGCCCTTAATGTGAACGCCATCAGGATTGACACCTTGTTCCTTTGAGCTGTGACATAAGTTGCAGGCTCACGGCCCGAATAGTTTTGCATCTCTCTGGAGCCAGTGTGCTCATTAAGCAATGATAAAATAAAAAGTCCTTGTTTATTCTTTGCAAAAATCGAATCCTAATGCTACAGCCAGTGTCTCCATGATAATTTTCTCTAGTTACTGCTAAGGTTGCTGCCTGTGAACAGGACTGAAGTTTGATTGTGCTTAAGCATGCAAACACATGCATATCTTTAAAACAAAGTTTTTCACTAAATCTCATAATTATATGGATTTTTTTAGTTGTTCTGAGTTTTTCAACCCAGTAAAACTGAGATGTAGGAAATTGTCTCATGACTTTTTATTCTTTATTTTTCCTAAAGGAATCCTCTAATGTGGGTGAATATGTCTCTCCTTTCTTTTCAACTCTTTTTGTGCCTCTACTTTTTCAATTACACACCCTATTATGGCTTGGATTCAGTGTTAAAATGCACCTGCCATCTGAACTAATGGAACCAGAGTGTCATTGTGTATGGGCTGTACCCAGTTAAAAGGCAAATGAGCTTGGTACAAAGACAGAAAGTACAGTAATTCAGAGCAAATTAACCAAGGCACACTGAAAACAATTAATCACTGTTGTCAAGTAAGAAAAAGCAAGCATGAAAATTGCATTTAAGTTTGTCTGGTAATTTGAAACATGTGACAGGTAGACCCTGCTAGACATCCTCACTTCTTACCAAAAGATCAGTTGCACAGCACACATGAAGGTTATCTAAGTTCAGTTATAGTCTTGAATAATTTTATTACTGTGGACTTAACATAAGTAAATTGTAACTTATACATAGAACTCTCTGGGTCTTTCATGCTTCAAGTGACATTGATTTTCTTTCTTTAGGAACTAAAATTTCATTCTGCTTATGTATTCATGTGGTAAGTTACAAATCATACTCTAACTTTCTCCAATTATGCTTACAGGAAAAATTGTCTCATTATTTCACTCTTGTGGAATTTTGATTTTAAATTCTCATGAGCATATGCATTTCAAATTCCTCATGTAAACCTAAGAAAGTTACCATTACCAAAATCTGTCTCTGATTTTTTAATTGCTGTGTACACATGTATTTACAAAATTCTTATTATGCATGACCTTGACTAATGATTTTGCTTGCAAAATATATTGATACAATATTTTTTCATATTTACAAAAAATTTTGTTGAGTTGAAATTTTCCATTCTCAATTTGCTCATAAAACATTTCAACCTGGATTCATGTTTAATTATTTATTTATGATATGTGGAGACTATGACTTAAATATTTGAGATACAATATTCTCAGGAAATACTTGTGTATGGAAATTGAATAGAGATATGAAAGTAGAACAGAGAAGCAAGAAGGCAAAGATAGAGATAGATGGATGGATGGATGGATGGATGGATAGATAGATATAGATAGATGATAGATAGAGAGAGAGAGAGAGAGAGAGAGAGAGAGAGAGAGAGAGAGAGAGAGAATAATGTATAAAGCCTCTGGAAGCCTCTACAAGTTTGTGTCAAGAGAAGGACCTTTTGATGGGATGAAGGGAATGAAGGTAAAGAGCAAGAAGATCAAGACTTCCAGATAATTTCAAGGGGAAGAGCAAAGTTGTCGACAAGGGTGGGTCTTCTTTATAGCAAAGTTTGAAAGATGGTGGTCAGATAAGATATAAAAAACAGCATTTTAATAGATTTTTAGTGATGGAACTGAATTTATCACAAAGCATTAACACAAAGACTTAAATGAGAGGACGAATGGATTTCAATCATAGTTCATGGGTGCAGTGACATGTATGTACCAAGAGATCACATGACTTTTCAAAAGTAATCAAGATGTCTGTTACCCACAAATTATGTGCTTACTGAAGATCATTATAATTCACTAATGATAATATCATTATCATAAATAATAATGAAACTCACTGATGTATACATTTTTATTATGAGATTGGTAATCTTCCTACTCAGTTATTGCAAATGCATTCTTTAAATATATACAGATAAATTATTTTCCTATGCATTCTAGAATTTCCTATGAATATATGCAATCACAAATCAAGTATTTCCCTTGAAATTGTAATTCAATGACTCATTTTTCCTGTTACATATTTCTCCTCTGAACCTATCTCTTGTAAGAGGAAAGTGTTTTCATATTTTTCTCAAATAGAAAATTAATATTTAGAAAGAGTTTAAGGCTGGAGAGATAGCTCAGGGGTTAAGACTGCTTCGCAAGCAGAGGGTCCTGAGTTCAGATGCTAGATCCCACGTGAAAACCCCAGGCAGAAAGAACAGCAGCCTATGCTTCCAGCCTTGGTAGGTAGGGTCTGGGAATCCCCAGAGCAAAGCAAAAAGGAAGTAGAAGCAATCCAGCATGATTCCTGAAGTCTCCCTGGGTCTTCCACAAAGATGCACAATCACACACACACGTGCAAAACAGACAAAAACTTAAAAAAAAAAAAAAGAAGAGTTTAAACAATTTGTTCTTCATCATCCAGTTATTAAGCTGTGGAATTGAAATTCAAATCCAGGTATATGGCTCCACCATCAACTCTTCAGTGTTGAGCGAGTTCAGTAGGAAAGACAGGGCTAAAAGTGTTCACATAACCTTTTTATGTTAGTTAGGAAATGACTTTAATACCAGGGAATTGGTCTTTTGGAATGAGGCCCATCTGAGTAAGAAACAAATAGGAATTCTCAAGCAAAAAGAATGATGACCACAAACAGAAGCATGTTTGAACACTGTAATTCATTCATTAAATACATCCAGCCACTTAGCTTTTAGGGTTCACCCAGACTTCTACAGTAATTTACACACTTATTACTTTAGCATATGTTAAAACTGATTTAATCTAGTTTCCAATCTTCCTACTCAGTTATTTCAAATGCATTCTTTAAATATACAGATAAATTATTTTCCTATGCATTGTAGAATTTCCTATGAATAGATGCAATTACAAATCAAGCATTTCCCTTGAAATTGTAATTCAATGACTCATATAATATCTAAAACAATCAGGCAAGTGTGTTTGCACATACATGTATGCTCGTCCTTACACTGTTCCATTCTCACTCACATAAGGATGTAATAACTATTTTTTATAGTTGAATCCAAAGGGGCCATTCTGTTTGTGAATGTTATAGATAAGCAGAATCAACCTCACAAATGTCTATAAATGCAATTATGAAGAAAATATTTTCATTTTAATAAGTAGGATTCTCTTAGCTCATTCTAATTCTTCTCAAATATACTTGATATCTTCATCCTCCTGCACATCTTATCATGTAGTAGCATAGGGAGCACAGGTGATCAGAGCTGGGGTGAGGGCACTAAAGAAAGAAGTCTGGAAGTCACCCTTGCCAACATTCTGTTGCCTCAATCTGTCCTCCAAAGCTTGTGTTTATTGTTATGGGAACACACTCTGCCAAATTAAAGCCAAATCAAGTTGTAGGCCAAAACAAAAGGCTCTCACTGAAGATCAAAGTGATAATTTAAGAAACTTCTGCTAATTGCATAATTATGTATTTGCACAAGTCCTAACCTTAGAGTCACATACTGGATGGATGTCCAGTTCCTTTATATGTGGCAAATGGTAGGTGCTTCCTGCAGATTTAGCACTCTGTAAAATTACCCAGCAGTCAACTCAATGATAGTCTCTTGTTTCCTGGATTCAACCTGACCATCCTTGCTTGTTCACAGTATGTGGCTACTGTCATGGTCTGAATATGAGTTGTCCCCCACAAGCCCATGTGTTTGAATATTTAATTGTTGCTACTGTTTGGGAAATAAGTGGCAAACTTAGAAAGAGGAAGCTTGCTGGAGGAAGGCATGACACAGCTATGGGCCTTAAGATTTGTGTGGTCCCACTCTACTTCCTTAGTTAGTTTGCTGTCTGTCTACCTTTATGAAAGTGTCATCTGAGTCACCCCCAGCTTGTGATCCCGGCCATAACCTTTCTTCCACAATAGACTACATGAACCCTTTGGAACCATAAGCCAAATAATCTTCCTTTCTTCTTTTCTAGATGAGAATGAGTGTTGATTCACAGTAGCAGAAATAAAAATAAATAAAACAGCTATGATGTCTTATTTCCCTATTTTCTGGAAGTTTCTCAGTGATGAAAATCTAAAAAAAAAATTACCAGATTCTTAACAGGAAATCATCAGTAACTATCAGCCAAGCTAATGCACAAAATGCAAGTTTCCTGACACATCTTCACACATTTGAAAACTCATTTTAATTCTGAGCTTATAGTTTGAAGGTGTGTGTGTGTGTGTGTGTGTGTGAGAAGAGAGAGAGAGAGAGAGAGAGAGAGAGAGAGAGAGAGAGAGAGAGAGATGCACTGTGTGTCCCTGTGGAGGACCAAGGGTGACTTCACGACTCATCCTTGATTGCTTCTACCTCCTTTTTGCTTCACTCTGAGATTTCCCAGGTTATTCACACTAGGGTTAGAAGTGCAAGCCTCTGCCATTTTAGCCTGGCATTTTTACATAGATCCTGTGATCTGAATTTAGGACCTTCTGCTTGTGAGGTAGAATCTTAATCTCTGAGACATCTCTCCATCTCTGTATATATCTTTTATGTTGGTTTATTTTTGTTAAGTAACATAAAGAATATGTTTCTTAGTGTTTTATTTAAAAGTACTTAAGTTAAGGCAGATATGATGAAATGGTAAATTCAGTACTGGGAATACTGAGTAGAATGATCAAGAGTTGGAGAACAACTTGTGTCCACAAAGCAATAAAAAGCATTCACTTGACATCTGTTGTGTCATCACAATATATCAACAGATACATGTCTGGAAGCTTTAGGACATGAAGATTTACAAACAATATCTTCAAAATGGTAAGTATGAAGTGAAACTTTGACAAGTAGATGAAAGTTTGCAAACTATAAAGCAAAAGATGTAGTCTACTCAGAATTGAATCAGTCTGAATAGGCTGCCACTTGTAAGGAAGAAGCTGATAGAGCAGGCTGTCATGCTACTGATGTCATAACTTTATCATAATATGGTAAAGGATCTGGCACACAACAGTGGCCAGCTAGACTTCATAGTGTCAGAAGGTATGATGCAGGATCCTAGGGAAAAACACAATGACTTTACCCAGCTGTGAACATTACAATAACAACAACTTTGGTAAGGGGAAAACATTGATAGTACAATAGTGGCATGTAAAGTATAGGGATACATAACTGTTTTTAGATGGGATTTAAGACCTGCTTTTAGTTAGGGATTACATACCTGGTACTGTAATCCCAGCCATATACATGTGGAGTGGGAGACCATAGGCCCTAGCTAAATTTAAACTTCTTAGCATTACCATAAGCACTCGACAATAAACTGCCATCTAATGTCTTCCTATTATGCCTACAGATCAGAGAAGTTCTTAACACTTGACCAAGAAGTGTCCTTTTGCAATAGGAAAATCTGTTATACAAACCACCACAACTGGTCAAAGTACAGAGAATAAACAATTCTTGAATGCTTACCTCTAGGGAGCTCAAAACCAACCCCTAGCCCAAGGCTCAGGAACATCTTGCGAAAGAGGGGGCAGCCAGACAGTTGGCCTAGCAACACTTCACCAGATATGGGGGGAAATCCCAAATCTACTGAAGGTTAATGCCAGACAGGAGAAGGGGAACTTCTTTACTCAAAGATGAGTTGTGGATGACCTAAAAAGTGTTCAGGCAATTGACAGAAATTCCAGATATAGCAAGTGGTTCACACTCCAAAAGGTGCTAAAGTAGGAGAGAGACTAGTTATAGATTAGGGACATGGGAAAGAGTAGAAAGGGTTAAAAGCACATAGATTCAGTCTATTTGAGCATGAAAGAGTGAAAGAACAAAAGAATAATACAAAACTAGTAAAAGTTATATTCCTTACCTACTTACAAGTCTTATATCTATTTCCATTAAATAAATAGTACAGTTCTTTAAAGAGGGAAATTTCCATATCCCCAGTGGGATCAGATTGTTCAGCAGAGTGTCAAAGACAAAGGACAAGTGAGAAGACTGTCCACACCTCTGGTTTCTTCTGTGCGCAGCTTGAAGTCATCCAAGTTAATATTACTTCTATCAAGATAATCAGCAAGTATTGTTGATCTGTTTTTTTCTTACAACAGAGAGTTAGTTGGCAAATTTGTATACAATGCTCTCATTCTGTATGCATTCCACAATTCTCATATGTAATATATGTATTTGGTAATTATCCAGTCTATGCTTCTTCCATTCATTCTGTAAATAAAACATTTTCTACTTATTTTTACCAAGTGAAAAATCACAATTTGTAAAGGGTTGGCAGATTTTTGTGCAAGGTTTTTAAAATGTCTAATATTTATGATAAAAGTGATACTTTTATTCCAGACTGGGTCAGTATTGTCTCTTCTTGATGTACACTATATATTTTCCTGAGAGAGAAAATAACATTAATATTTTGGTACTCTTATATTTTTATTTATATTGATTTGTAACAGCATGTCACTTCATGTGGTACTATATCATTTTCTTTCTTCCTACACTGAAAATTTTGTAAGGTCAAAGTACAAATTTTGTTCATATTTATTCCCACATTGCCTCATTCAATGTGTAGCAAGTGAAAGGGGCTACTAAACTAACATTATATACATGGAAAAAAGCATTGAACAGTTCTGTGGTCTTATCTTTAAATGAGTCTTCCATTTCATTCTATTAAACCTGTTGTTTAGTAGCTGACTATTAACAAGAATATTAAAAAGATCTTCAAAATAGGGATAAAAATTTTCCTTGCTTCATGAAATTTATTTTGAATTTGAATATTACATTTGTCAAGTACTACATTTATCAAAATACTACATTTGTCAAGGACCCTACTTTTGAATGAAACTTTAAAAAGCAATAAGTTGAAAACAAAATGCTAAAAAAGATATTGAGTTTCTGGATTTCTAAGGAAAATAATGAAAGCCAACAAGATTTTATAGAAAATGACCTTAAAGTTCAGTGAAAGAGAAAACACAACTCAGAAAAAAAAAAAATTCTGTAGAAATGTTTACTTGGATTCTATTTCAGTGGAAAGAAAGGTATTTGTGTGATGAAATTGCTTTATTAACAACATACTAAACTTCACTTTCTTGTTTTGGAAACACAACCAAGGAATTCTAATATGATCATTTTGTTTTGTTTTCTCACTGGTATAAATACACACTACTTAAGACTTTAATGAAAAATTCTGTTATGAACAAAATGCCTAAGGACATTTTCTCATTTTTAGGAAACAAGGTGAATCAGCTCAAATCAGAATTTTAAAGTTCAAAATACATATCTGTATTTGTTGTTTTTATCATGTAAGGTGAATTTATCACTCCCAATGTCTTAATTTCCTAAAAAGATTCTTAAACATGTTCAATCAGTGGACAATTGAAAGAACTGATTCATTGAGCAGGAGAGCAGGTGTCACTAACTTCCCATTTAGAAGCAGCTGGCTCTTTTTATTAAAATGATCTTCCTTATCTCTGTGTCACCGAAATGTGCCAAGGGCATATCAGTCAGGGCACGGTTATCTCTTTGTTGTGCCTTGTTTTCTG
This sequence comes from Typhlomys cinereus, assembly GCA_023101885.1. Lineage (NCBI taxonomy): Eukaryota > Metazoa > Chordata > Mammalia > Rodentia > Platacanthomyidae > Typhlomys > Typhlomys cinereus. The sequence goes on along the minus strand of JALPQD010000060.1, from coordinate 1,620,129 downwards.
AACAGGCATCACCCTTGACTTCCTTAAACTGTTTGCATTATACAATCCCATGCTGACAAAGGAAATGGAGTAAGAGAGATTCTCACCAGATCAGCACAATGCTACACTCACAAGCAGAAAAAAAAAAAATCCTAAATGCGTATACACCAAGCTAATTGTTCTGTGTAACATCATCATTACAAGGGAAAGATGGTAATGCTGACGCTTCCGATTATCCATAATTAACATTAACAAACGAAAACTCTCATGGGTTGCTCTAAGGAAAAGGAGAAGACATTTCAATTTAGTCTGGGAGCTGATATTTAGTAAAAGTAATTACAGGAAGGATAAATTTCTAGAGATCTGCAATATTCTCCCTGTTTATAAGAGTCAGCAGATGTTGGGGAAAAGGTCACTGCCCTGCACCATGAAGCAGGAGGAAGTATGCAAACTGCACAGAGACAAGAGTTGAAAATTGTAGTTGGCATTCTGTATTCTGCACCTTATAATCTTCCATTAGATTGCTTAGTTTAAATTTATACATATAAGCTATGATTTATATACAAAATTTATTCAAGTATTGATACATCATTCATTAATTGACTATGTAGTCAGTTTAAAGTAATTATAATAATTATGAATCAGTAGTAACATTAATGTTAAACATTAATTCTTTTACATTTCCCTGCATATGTACATAGGGTGTTTGTGTGTGTGTGTGTGTCCATGCACACATGAAGCCCAGGTTGATACCTTGAATCATACTCAAATACTCTTCCACTTTGCTCTTTTAAGGGTTGGTCTCTAATTAAACCCAGGAGCCATCTACAGCGTTAGTTTAACTAGCCAAGTTTGCTGTGCACATGAATTTCCATGTACCACCCTCCTGGGCTGGAATAACAGGCACAGTTATCACACCCACCCTGCATTAGCTCATTTAATTTTCTTTTTTCTCTCACTCTCTTCTTTTTCTCCCTCACCTCTCCTTCTCTTTCTCTCCCTCCTCATTTCTCTCCCTCCCTTTTCACTCTTCACCAATCCATCATTCTCCCTTCTCCTGTTTTCGGTCTATTTATGTGGTTTTCAGGATTTCCTTCTAGTTGTCTGCTATAGTTTGGGCACAGGCATCTTAGGCATATTAAATGGTCCTTCCTTGGGTAGACCCACTAATAGGAGCACTCCTCTTTACCTCTCTAGCCCTAGCCTCTAAGGTTCCCCCTGCATGTAATTAATTTTTCTGAGTTTCTCACTAGTCTATGTGGAAATATTCATATGTCAGCCATAGTGCAGGTCTGGTTAAGGTTAAGTCTCATTATAGTAAGATCCTAGATGCAGAAGCACTCTTCTGAGTGATATGTCCTGGCCCAAACTTTAAACGCTTACAAATATACAGCCCCCTTTACTGCAAGATTCCCAGAGTCTTAGGTTGGCCTGAATCTGGCTGAGCATTTTAGAGTGAATGGTACTCTGCAATCTGGTTGAGTGTTGCATATTTCACTGTTCTTCCAAGTAGGGTTACATGAATCAAAAAGCTTTTGCTCAACAAAAGGGCAGCCAACAGAACAGGAGAGTATCTTCACATCTGATAGAAGTCTAATATCCAGAGTATACAAAGAAATTCAAAAATTAAATATCAAGGAAGTAAATAACCCCATTATAAACAGGCTATAGAACTACAAAGAAACATCTCACAAATAAAATTCAAATTCCGACAAATATCATTAAAATGTTATGTATTTCTAATCATTAGTTAAATGCAATTTAAAACCATCCCTGAGATATCATCTCACTCCAAATCAGAATGGCTACAATCCAAAACAGAAACAACAACAAATGCTGACTGATGACTTGAAAGTGATGAGAAGAGGACCCTTATGCATTGCTAGGGAGATCAATTCTGAGGTTCTGAAAAAAGTTAAAAATTGAAATTCTGTACAACCCAGCTATACTACTCCTGGGACTATTTTCAAAGAACACTGCATCCTCCACTTATACAGCTCTTTTCACAATAGCACAGATAGGAATCAATCTAGATGTTCAAAGGTTGAGTAATGGTTAATGAAAATGTGGTACATATATACAATGACATACTATTCAGCTGTCAGGAATACTATTCAGTAGACAGTATCAGATACTCAATACTAACTACAAACACCCAATAGTAAACCTCTATCTAAATCCTCTCATTTTTTATATTGAATTATTTTTTGTTTTTTTTTTTTACTTTTACAAGAATATTGACTATTTATCCCAGCACCTACAGATATATCTACACACTTATACAATGTGATCATTCACTGTTTTCATTTTTCCTTCAGACTTTTGAATACTTAGAAGTTTGAAAGATTTGTTCTTTAGATAATAACTACACATATTGTAGTAAATATGACCAGAACATGAAACACTGTTGAATGTGTCTGGGTTATGCAGATTTCAGATATTCTTTTGCAGGGCTCACAATGCAGATCAATGTGCATTAGGATTCCTTAAGAGGAGACATGAAAGAGTAAGTGTCTAACAGTATCTACTGTTCACTTGTTTTGCTTCATGAACTAATAAATATTATTTCATTTTACTCCAGCAAGTTTATGATTTAAGTTTACCATCATCATTTAAGTGATGAGGCAAAACTCGCTTCTGCCCAGGACCCTGATCCAGGCAGATTCCCAGCTCCTCAGGACAGACACTCTGCTCCTCAGAATCCAAGAGTACAGACAAAACCCAAGTAAAGCTCTGGGGGGGGAATACTATTCATCTGAGGTCCTCTAAAATCATCCCATCCCACAGGAGAGAATCTTCACATCTAGCTCTAAGACAAGTAAACCCTTTTTTACCATCTTGTTCCCGTAATTATTAATCACTATAGTTTAACATTTCCATATGGACACCCAGAAACCCATACAACTTCACATATTACCGTCACATAGTACTAAGGAAGTAAACCTAAAAAGTGTACTGCCATACTATTCTTGACTTCCTGTCTACTAAATCTAATTTAATTGAGGTACTTACAGTCCAATAGCCTCATCCAGGAAATAACACCAACACCAGACAAGTGTATTCAACACCAAAGCAAACACTAGCAATAACTGGTCAAGTGTAGTATTACTATTAATTCAGTTCAGCCAAAAACATATTCACAAAAAAGGACATAAGAGATAAAAGAAAAATGTCCAGGTCACACTACAATTCCATGAGAAACAAAAACCCAGAAAACAAATCTCCTACCAAAAGAATTAATTCCATAATGATAGAATATAACCAGAACAAACTCACAGAAAATAACCAAGAAAGTCATAACCAAGATAGTGATTTTCAAAGCCTGATGTTTACTATGATCAAAACGATGAAAGAGGAAATCTGGGAAGAGTTAAATAACCACATCAACCACTTTGAACAGGAACACAACAGGCACTTGGAAGAGATAAGAAAAGCAGTTGAAGAAACAAAAATAGGCATAGAGCAGCTAAAACAAGTTCAAGCAGAATTTAAACTCAAACTCAAACACAAGCTATCCTCAACCCAGAACTCAGCGTAGAATCTTATCAGCAGAACTAATGAAGCAGAAAATAGAATATCGGATCTTTAAGACAAAGTAGAAGTACTAACCAGTTCAAACAAAGATATGGTTAAATCCAAAAAGATACTTGAGAGGAATATTGAAGAGTTATGGTACAACTTGAAGAAGCCTAACATGCTCATTCATGGAGTACCAGAACAAGAATCCCAAAATACCACACCCCAGGAAATTTTTCAAATTACCATAAAGGAAAACTTTCCACATCTAAAGGAAGAGATGTCTATCCAAATAGAAGATGTATTCTGCACTCCAAACAGATAAATAATAATCAAAACACTACACATACAAGACAAAGAGAATATGCTGAGAATTTCAAGAGAAAAAAAAGTCACTTTTAAAGGTAAACCTATTAAAATAACAGAATGATTTTTCAATGGAAACAGTAAAAGCCAGAAGAGCTTGAAGAGATATACTTCAAGTATTGAATGAGCACAAATCTCAATCCAGGCTGATATACCCAGCAAAACAATCAGTGATGATCAAGGGTGAAAGAAAAACTTTCCAACATAAAGACAAGACAACTTAAAGGCTTACATTACCAAACCAAGCCTACAAGAAATACTAGAAAAGATACTTAAGCTTGAAGAAAAAAACAAGCATATCTGAGAGGACAGAAAGGAAGTATAATACCACCAAAACCTACAAGCCAAATAATACACTTATGAAAGCCATTGAACACAAAAAATGTCAGGAATTAAAAGTAATTTCTCCATTATAAAACTAAATGTCAATGGAATTAACCAATAAAAAGACACAGGTTAAAAACATGGATTAGAAATTACAACCCATAAATCTGCTGCCTTCAGGAAACACATCTCACCACAAAAGATAGGACATTCTAGAAGTAAACGGCTGGTAAAAATTCTGCAAGCTAGTGGAACCAGGAAACAAGCAGGGGTAGCAATTATGCTATCTGATAAAGTTGATTTCAAACTAAAGAAAATCACAAGAGATATAGACGGATACTACATTTTAGTTGCAGGTACAATTCACCAGGAAAACATAATGCTGAACATATACACACCTAATATGGGTTCCTTCACATACAATAAGCAAACACTACAATGTCTAAAACAAGAAATCAATCCCAAAACAATAATACTCAGTGATTTCAATACTGCCTCTTAAAGTGGGAAAGATCAACATGTCAAAAACTTAACAGAGATACATTGGAATTAAATCATACCCTTACTGAAATGGACCTTACAGATCTCTACTGAACTTTCACCTAAGCATCAAGGAATACACATTTTTCTCAGCAGCCCACAGAATTTTTTCCAAAATAGACCACATATTGGGCTACAAAACGAATTTCCACATATACAGGAAAGTTGAAATTATAGCCTGTATTCAATCAGACCACCATGGTCTAAAGCTGGACATCTGCAACATAACAAACAACAGAAAATACACTAATTCTTGGGAACTAAACATTATGATGCTGAATGAGAACTGCATTCAGGAAGAAATCAAAAACTAAATCCAAGATTTCCTAGAAGTGAACGATAGTGAAAACAATATATCAAAATCTCTGGGACACAATGAAAGCTGTCCTTAGAAGTAAGTTTACAACTCTTAATGCCTACATCAAAAAAATAGAAACATCAAGCAAATAACTTAACAATGCAACTTAAAGCTTTAGAGGCACAAGAACAATCCAATCTCAAAAACAGTAGAAGAGAGGAGATTAGCAAAACGATGAAAGAGGAAATCTGGGAAGAGTTAAATAACCACATCAACCATTTTGAACAGCAAAATCAGGGGAGGAATATCTGAAATTGAAATAAGGAAAACTGTACAAAGAATCAACCAGACAAAAAGCTGTTTTTTTGCAAAAAATCAATGACATTGATGCACACCTACCTAAATTAACTAATGTCAAGAGAGAGAAAACCCAAATTAACAAAATTAGAAATTAAAATGGAGTTATCACAACTGATACCCAAGAAATTCAGAGAATTATAAGGTCATATTTCAAAAACTTATACTCCATGAAATTTAATATCATAAAAGAAGTGGATGAATTCCTGAGTAAGCACAATTTACATAAATTGAATCAGAAAGTTTTGAATCATTTAAAGAGTCCTATAACAAGTGAGAAAATCAATGAAATAATCTCAAATCTTCCCACCAAAAAATGTCCTGGGTCAGATGGATTCAGCAGAAAATTCTACCAGACATTTAAAAAGCAACTAACATTAATACTCCTTAAACTGTTCCATAAAATTGCGAAGGAAGGAACACTTCCAAATTCTATGAATCATCATACTAATCCCAAAACCTAATAAAGATACATTTAAAAAAGAGAACTAAGGGTCAATCGCCTTGATGAACCCAGATGCAAAGATTCTCAACAAAATCTTAGCAAATCAGATTCAAAAATATATCAAAAAGATCATTCACTGTGATGAAGTAGGCTTTATCCCAGGCACAAAAGTTTGGTTAAACATACACAAATTGATAAATGTAATACATCACATAAACCAATCCAAAGTCCAGGACCACATGATACTCTAAATAGATAGAGAAAAAGATTTCGACAAGATCCAATATCCTTTTATGATCAAAACCTTAGAGATAGTTGGGATGGAAGAAACCTTTATCAGCATGATAAAAGCTGTATACAACAAGCCAACAGCAAAGATTATATTTGATGCAGAAAAGCTTGAAGCATTTCTGCTTCGATCAGGAATTAGACAAGGCTGTCCACTCTTACCACTTCTATTCAATATTGCACTTAAAGTCTTAGCTAGAGCCATAAGACAAGAGAAGGAGATAAAAGGGATTCTCATTTGAGAAAGAAGTCAAGATATCTTTATTAGAAGATGATATGATCATACACCTGAGTGATCCTAAAAACTCCACCAGGATACTCCTGGAACTAATACAGAAGTTCAGCAGGGTGGCAAGGTACAAAATGAATGTGTAAAAATCAGTGGCATTCCTATATACCAAGGATAAAAAAAGTGAAAAAGTCCTAAGAGAAATAATCCCATTTACTGCAGTCCCTAAGAAAATGAAACACCTAGGTATAAATCTAACCAGAGAAGTGAGAGACCTCTATAATGAAAACTTTAAAACCCTAAAGAAAGAAATTACAGAAGACACCATGAGGTGGAAAGACCTCCCATGTTCCTGGATTGGCAGAATCAACATCATAAAAATGACCATCCTACCAAAAGCAACATACAGATTCAACACTATGCCAATCAAAATCCCAAAGGAATTTTTTAAAGAAATTGACCAAACAATCTCAAAATTCATATGAAAGCACAAAAGGCCCAGGACGGCAAAAAAATCCTGAGTAATAAAAGCACTGCTGGAGGTATCACCATACCAAACCTTATCTATATTACAAATCCATAGTGATAAAAACAGCCTGGTAATCCTCCAAAATAGACATGTAGATCAATGCACATAGGTTGAAGACCCAGATATAAGCCCACACAAGTACAGCCATTTGATCTTTGACAAAATTCAGTGGGAAAAGTACAGAATATTCAACAAATGGTGCTGGCAAAACTGGATATCTGCATGCAAAAGATTAAAACTGGACCTAATTTCAAACAGATCAAGGCCCTTAATATTAGACCAGACTATAAAAACCCAGGTTTAAAAGATGGGAACTCCAGTGAGCTGATTGGATTATGCCAACAGTTACTAAACAGAAATCCAATAGCACAGTCACTGGAACCAACAAATGGGATCTTATGAAATTAAAGAGCTTCTGTTTAGATAAAAAGATTGTAAACCTAGCAAAAAGACAACCCACAGAACGGGAAAAAATCTTCACTAATCATGTATCTGATAGAGCTAAACCACATACCTGATAGAGCTGAACACCAAGGAGATAAATAACCCAATTAAAAAAAAATGTGCCTGGGAACTCAAAAGAAACTTTTCTAGTGACGAAATTTAAATGTCTGACAAATATCTTAAAAAATGTTCAACATCCTTAGCCATCAGGGAAATGTAAAACAAAACATCCCTGAGATATCATTTCACCACTGTTAGGATGGCAAAAATCCACAATACAAACACCAGATGCTGCAGAGGATTTGGAGAGAAGGGAACATTCATATATTACTGGTAGGAATGTAGGCTTATACAGCTACTCTGTCAATCAGTATGCTGATTTCTAAAAAAGGTAAAGATTGAAATGCCATATTACTCTGTTATACCACTAATGAGATAATTCCCCATAATGAAGCAATTCACTGCAGTGATAAGAGCACAACAACATTCATTGCAGTGGTATTTGCAATAGCAAAGACATGGAATCAATGCAAATGCCCAACAGTTGAGGAATGGATAAAGAAAATGTGGCACATTTATAGAATGAAATACTACTCGGTCATCAAAAAAGATGAATTGATGAAATTTGCTGGGAAATTGATGGATTAGAAAAAATTATATTGGGTGAAGTATCCCAGACACAGAAAAGTAGACACCATATGTACACCCTAATAGGTGGATCTTAGTACCAAACACTTAATGACATATTCAAAGGTAAATCTTTTACTGTAATCACAAAGATTATAAACAGGAGGGAAGGGGAAGGAAGGGCCCTACAGATAAAAAGGAGAGAGGGGTCATGCTTCAGAAAAGAAAATAGGTCACCGTCAAGTATTGCATGAAGTAGCGAGACATCTGGTGAAACTCACTTTTACTTCCCTTCCTGGTCACCTGTGACTGTAGAGGTTTGATTTCAACAATCAGGAAGGACTGGCAGAGAGATGGCAACTATCCAGCAAATGGAACACTGATCCTCCTCTCACTGCTTTGTCTTACTCCTATTCCATCTACTTTTGAGTCTCCTTTTATTCATTTAAACAGTGTTTTAACTCTGTGTAGGAGGTGACCTTTAATACCAATAAGCATGCAGCCAAGGGCAGTGCATAGTAAAAACAAAACTGAAAACAACAACAAACCATAATTCAGAACACTAAAGACCCTACATTACTAACCTGGAACCAGACCAGCTCTCTCATCGCTAAAGCTCAGGGAACCTTGTGGAAGAGGGTCGGCAAGACTGTAAAAGCCTAAAGATGGGGAGGACCAAGGATATGCAAGATACTCCACACAAGTTAGGGCTGCAGCAGCCAGAAATGGATTTTGCCTGACCTGCACAATGGCTGACATGTCAGCGATCCCTCAAAGTGTGTAGCATGGGTCACAAGGGAGAATGGTCCAGGTGGTAGGATCCTTAGAGGCAAGGGATTAACAGTCATAATAGTGTTCTCATACTAACGGGGAGCCCAAGAAAGGGCTCAGGGCTATGCTACTGAGTCCTTATATCTCACTAGAGAAGAGGACTCAGAGGGAGGTTTGGCATTGACACAAAAAGGATGCTCCAGTGGATGGCAGGTAGGAAAGTGGAGGCAGTGGGTAAAGGGGAGAGAGGAGGAATAGGAAAGGAAGAGGAAAAGAGGGGAAAAGTGCAAAAAGGGAGGGAATGAGGGAAGAAGAGGATTGGGGGTACCTATTGAGCTTGTATGATTGAGATAAAAAATAAAATGTCAGAGAAAAAAAGAAATGAGGAAAAAATCATCACAAAAGCGATTATATTACCCAAGATCATACACCTAGAGAGAATCTGAAGTTTGGCTGATCTCTGAAACTAACTGTCTCAACTAAAATTATAGACTGTGTTGAGTCTTTATTTGTGTGTGTTACTTATTTTCTGTGAAAGACCTCAAATCTTAAAAGAAAAACTTTAATGGAAGTATCTTTGAAATCACCATTTAACGTGTTTATAGCAGTCTCATAATTCCAAAAGTATATTGCTATTATTTCTTTGCCTTCCCCTGGTTTTGAGTGCAATATTTTTTCTCAGTTCCAAAAATGCATACATAATCCCTAAAGGATAACCAACAGGTACATTTTCACTTTATAGATCTTGACTATGAGTAAGGTTTACTCTTTTTTACTTGCTAAATCCTCAAAAAATACAATTGCTCAACTGAGAATTTTGTGAATAAGAAAATACAACTTTGTTATATTCAAAAATCTGAGGATATATTTGATAAAATACTGTAATATGAAAATAACTTGGTTATATAATACAATATCTGTAAATTATGTGAAAGTAAAGCGCTCTGAAAAATCTTTATGGAATATCATTCCCCCACATTTATTCTAATGTGTGAACGAGATCATTCAAACAAATAAAAGTTTAATGAATGCTAGAAAATATTTACTTATTCAACTCAAAAAAATAATTTTGGGGAGGGAGGTCCTAAGGATCATGCTGAGAACCTCACATATGCTTGGCAAACAGTCTATCACTGGTCCATATCCATGGCTTCTCAGATCAGCTTTTATACACATATTAAGTGTCCAAAAGAAGGCATGATGCTAATGTTAAAGGCACTAACTAATGTTAATGCTATGGTAACATGAGATAGTGTAAGGACACAATTGATAGAGTTCTGTGTATATAATCACAGAGTTCTGACAAAAAGAGTACTGAATCTACCTAATAGTAGGTGTATATGAAAGTAAATGATTGAAGGAATAAGTTCTCAAGTTAATGCTGCACTAATAAATACTACACAAAATAATAGCAATATTTCTATAATAGCTAAAATAATCTGCATGATAAATATAAAATAATGCTAAAACAGTAAGTTTTCTTACATGAGCTAAAATTGGCTAGCATTCCTAATAAATCTGCTGTCAAGATTTAATTCATTGCCAACTGTGTTTCCACTAAAGTTCTTCCAGCTTAAGTTCTGTGATCTATTACTGGGAATGGAATGCTAATAGCTCTTCTGTTTACCCAAATGCCTTCCTTTAAAAGAGAAACACATTCATCAACGAACCAAACTGAGGCCCTTATTTCTCAAAACATTTAACAAGGTAGAGAGATAGATATTTTTTTACATTTAGTATGAAAAGGAGAGTATTTGGTACTACACTACAATGATAGGTAAACTTAAAGCCTATCCACTTACATTTTATAAAGGAAAATGAAATCAAGTTAAATCAAATAAAAATCAAGATAAATGTGTTGAATTAACTGACAGATAATTTTTATAATGATTTATTGAATTTCACTGTTATTCTATTCATCCTTTCAAACTGTACTAATGAGAGACTTTGCGCATATTCACAGAGATGCGCTGTCACCAACTCTTTCTTATTTAAAGATATTTCATGACTCATTAAAGAGATTCTACACCCATTAAAAAACCTAGCCCATTCCACTTTTTTCTTAGTCATTAGCAACCACTAATGTACCTTTTCTCTGAATGGACCCAGGCTCTATGTACCATACATATGGAATAAGTCATACATGGCAAGATCTTTTGTGATTGACAAATTACATTAAGTAGAAGGTTTGCACAAATCGAATATAACATATCATAGATCCTTATCTTTTTCATATGAACTGGTAAATGTTTATATAGAAGAATCACATTTGTTTCTCCTTTCATTAGTTGAAAGGAATTTGTACTGCTTCCATTTATTGAGCTATTATAAAAAAAGCTATTTGTATGTAGGTTTGGTAGCAACTAACAATTTTAAGATAAATTCATTATAATAGAAATATCCAGATTTCTAATTCATAATTTGTGTATTTTAAAAATACATAGCAACATTTTTATCCAAAACGTTTGAACTGAAAAGTACCTTAAATATTACTGTTCAAAGAAATGTGCTGAACGAGTAAATAATTTCATTGTGTATATTCTACAAAACTGAGTCTGATGGTTCACTCTGTTCTCTCACTTCATGGTCTCTAACTTAGAAAAAACATCTCTCTGAAATCAAAACTCTTAGATGCCAGAACTATTTTTCTTCTCCAGGAAAGTTTGCAGGAAGGAAATGACTTCATAGGATGGTGTTTTGCTTTGAATTCAAATTGATAAAACACAAAACTGCTCAGCAAAGTGCAGGAGAAGGAAATTAGATTTTCCCCCACCCTTTATTATAGAACTGTTTCAGGACTTTGAAATAAGCCATAAGTGCATATTGAAATGTAAAATATAAAATGTGCATGAAACCAATTAGAAAGACTTTGTAATAACCTGATGTTTTAAAATACCACATCCTTTCTAGAATCAATTTAATAAAAATAGCTGAAAGCCGATGTTAGATTAAGAATCTTTGGTTTGGTATAAGAAGGGCTGATAAAATTACCTACCACTAAAAGTCAATATTAGAGACAATATTAAATTTCACAGCTCTTGAGATCCAAATCTTGTGCAAATTATTAAACAACAAAAAGTGTTTCTGTTTGATTCAGAGTTCAATGGTCTCTCTTACATTTTTTTAATTGAATCTTCCTTTTCTGAGTTATCACTACATTTTTAATATGCCCTCCCTCAGTTTCTACAAGCAAAACTTATTAAAATGCTCATTCCTTGCATATATAATTTAAATCAAAACATAATATGCACTAAATATTAAACATTGCTAGGATTCAAGTTGTCAATACAAGCTTCATAGAAATATTTAATTTTATTTCCTTAGACTAGCCTATATATATGAAAAGATGAAATTGATATCATCTTTTACAGTAGAGTATTATTTTCTAGTAATTTTTAATAATATGGAGTCATTTCTATGAGCAGGATTAATTTGTAATGATTCGATATGTGAAGTTTTAACTTAGAAAGAATATTTTGTTTTTGCTGAGTAGAAGATAATCAAGTATTGTAAATCATACCACTGAGACTTTTGTTAGGATCCTCTAAAAATAACATCTGTGCATGTCTTCATGGGAATATTTATTTTTTGTGTGTATGCATGTGTGTGAGTATATGTAATTGAACTATGAGCCTTGCACATGCTAAGCAAGTGCTCTGCCACTGAGTGCCTCCTGAACATTTTCTACATTTTTAATATTATGTTTCATGCCCAGACATCTAGTCGATTTTTGTCACTGCACCTTTCTCAAAACTCTACTTTTGTCATTCTGAGTTTCACTATGAGGTCGTATGAAGACGCAAGTGACAATATAGCATTTCTTTCTTTCCTTGTGTGATATATTGTGAATCCTTGTGTGAATATTTCATAGTCTGATGATAAAATTTTACTTCATAAATATTCCTATGAAGATATGCACATATGTTATTTTCAGAGGACCCTAACAATGGGGCTTAATTTGCTTTGATCATAGAATGTGATTTCATTAGAAGAGTACCTTTCAGGTTATGGGTAAAAATAGTGAATGTGATATTTTTCTGAAGGAAAGGCTTGAATGTGAGCAGTGGTATTTCAGCCTGAAATAGTTAATCAGTAAAGCATTTTGGAAGCAATGGGATTAAGTATTCTGTCTTACGTATTTATTCCTTTACGTTTTCCCTTTCTTGAATTTATACAACTATCTTCCATATTTAACTCTTGATCATATTCAGAAAATAATCTAGGGTCATATAAAAATGTGTTCTCTTCCTAGGGTAAGTCCATTAATAACAAAACTTTATACAAGCTTAACATTATAATCTTGAATATTATTAATCTTAAAGTTAAAAACCAAGATGATGGCTGGAAAGATGGCTTAGAATTCTGCCTCGAAAAGCAGAAGATCCTGAGTTCAAATCCCAGACCTCATATAAAAAGGATGGGCTGAAATGGCAGTGGCTGCATCTCATACCTGGAAGGCAGAGTGTGGGAAACCTCAAAGCAAAAAAAAAAAAAAGGAGGTATAACAACCCGCCATAATTCCTGAAGTCATCCTAAGGTTTCCACAGGCACACATAGTGCCCTCTAATGCACACATGTGCACGCATACACACATACATGCGCGCATGCACACAAACACACACGCAAAAGAGAACCAAGTAGAATTTTATTCTTACATGTGATCCACTGAAAACTGAAATGCACCAGTCACTCTATATTTATATTTCCTTCTCTAATCACTAATTTCTATATTGATATAAACAAAATTTCATTACTGAAAGAATAAAAATAAAATTCCACTGCCACAACTTGTCATATCAGGACTTGGGAAGAAGAGGCCAGAGAATGCTGCTTCAATGTTTCCTCCACATAGATTCCTCAGGGAGTTTGAAGCCAGCCAATATTGCATAGTAAGAACTTGCATCTCATAAAGTCAGAATAATAATAAATCAACTCCAAGCACACAGTGAAAATGACATGTACAGGTTCTCAAAATTTACAACATTCTCTACTGCTAAGAATTTATGTGTGAACTGCATATTGTGATAAGACAATATGAGGTCAGTGTCCCAGTAAAATATAAAAAAGTAATAATGTATTTAAAAAGGCAGTCCAAATGTCTATTTTACACTATTATATTAAACACATGACAGCAACCTGTTAGAAGATTAATAAGAATGCAGTTACAGTGGCTATTGACAGAAATATTTATATTATGAGTGGTATGATTACTTGCTAAAAATACACTGATAAGCAAAGTATAGATCATTGCAATTATGGATTTTTTTGTCTAAAAAAGTCCACACTCAGGCATTAAATGTGATTTTAAAGAGATAATAAAAGCAAAAAGTTGTCTGTGAAATGGTAGAAGTGGAAACTTTAAACATGCTATAGTTTGCAAGTCTTGGAGTGAGATGAATCTGTAAACAGAGCTGTTATTGATCACAACTACCTGAGTTGTAGTGTGTTCTCTGGGATTGCAGAACCAATTTTCCAATTTATATATCATAAGAACCAATTTATTCTTCACTCTGCGAGTACCTGTCTCTAGACTATTTTCATGATAATGTTTATCTATAACACAAATAAAATTGAAGGTCAATCAACAAAGCTGTTTGTTTTTCTGACAGATCTACTAGTGAAAAGGAGAATTAAAAATAATTCTTGAAAGAGTTTTAAGAATTATAGCAATTTTCCTAGATTGTACCTCCCCATGTTGCTGTTATTGCTCTTGCCACCATTAAGGAGGAATTGGATAAAAAGAAGGTGCTTTATCTACTGAAGATAAAACACAGTCTGTCCAATTCTGTGCTGCTCTGTAAATCATCAAATGAAGATGGAGATCTAATTTCTAGTGCATAAAATGCATTTGAAAAACAGAGCCCAGAAAATGTCAGTAAGTATGACTTGGATAATCTCGTATCATGAGAAACAGAAACTGTTTTATGCTTACTCAAAAAAACTTCTGTGTAGAGGATATAAGAGATATTTAGCAGGTATCCACATGCTGAAGATGAAAACAAGCTCATTTTTACCTAAAAGACTATAACCAAGACTGATCAGATATTTTGGTAAAGTACATGTCTTGCAAATATAAGGGTCTGAGTTTGACACCTAGAATCCATACTAAAAAAGCCAGGGGTGATGGCACATACTTGAAATCTAGTACTGGGGAGGCAGAGACAGAAAGATTCTTATGGATTTGTAGTTAACCTGCTTAACCTAATCATCAAGCTTTGGGCCAATGACAGACTGCCTTTCAATTAGGCAATGTAGACATTGTCTAAGGATTGAAACCTAAGGTTATCTTCTGTTACATGCACACACACACACACACACACACACACACACACACACACACACCTGAAATCATAGTCATGACAAAGTCTGATGAAAAAGTACCAATAGGACACAAGTGTCATGGATTGCACTCATGGTGTCACACCAGCACAAGGTCTTAGCTCTTTACTGATGACACAAGCGGTTTATATACTTCCTATATTTAGCTTTCAATTTCTTCTACAATAGCTGTAATTTGGGAGCATTAATGCTGTTCAAATGACAATGAGATTGTGAATGGATGTACACACTTTGATAAAACTATGCCAGATTTTTTTAACCTTTATAGTTTTGAATGTTTCAGGACTGTTGCAGTTTGCTTGCTTGTTTTCTGATAAGTGACCCTCAAACGGCTTATGAGAACAAAGGGTTTATTTCCTTACAACAGTCTGGTTACAGTTCTCAGTCCAGCTTGACAGGAAAGCATGCACCAACACCAAGGCTGAGGGAACTAATTGGCCACACCATTTCTACATAATGGCTGAGAGAGGGATGCTCCTTACTTGTCACACCATCATGTCTGGCCAAGTGGACAAAAGGATGTCAACTTCCTCAACCAGTTCTCTGTATTTTATTCACCTGTTCAGGGCCCTAGTCCCGCCCACCATGAGCTGGATCTGTATCATCAACTGGACAATCTCCTTCAGGTTTGCTCTGGACTTACCTCAACTACTAATTCTCCACAAATGTGCCCAGAGCTCAAACCCTCAACTGTCAAGTTGACACCTATGCTAACCATGACAAGGACAATTGTATTTGCAAAACTATTAAAATAAGTTTAATACCTTAATTGCCATTGAAACAGTCCTAATTTGAAGCATATATTAAATCCATAACTGCAGGACTCTGGGGCCACTGCAGGTAGTGCGGTTAGGGACGACAGGACCAGCCAGGCAACCCGTCGGGCTGAGCGGGTGACGAGTGTCGCGGCCTAATGAACACAATGGAGCCGGGAGGTCTGTCAAAGCAGGATCTCAACTTTATTAAACTGGGGGATGAATTATATAGAATGTGCAGCGGGGGGAGGGGGGAGGGGTGGTGTGATTATGGGGTAACCAATAGGAAATGAATAAGTGACCAGAAGGTGATTGAATAGGTGTGACATCATCCCAGGTAAACAAAAGAGATGAGATTCGAAACCTAAAGTCAGGTCCTGAAACTCTAGCCAGGCTCAGGAAGTTCCAGCAGGCCTCAGGCCTGGTAAAGAGGCCCAACACATAACAGGTATTCTTTCCAAAAGTGTTTCCTAACAATAATCCAGCCTCAACATTCCATGAGGTTTTGAGAATCATAATATAAAACCATTTTGGGAGGGCAGGACCACAGAATCTTAGACCAATCAAGACTCAGGAATTTTTTGTTTGTATTACACAAAATATAATGGAAACATTTAACTATGTAAGAAGGTACAGTAATCACGTTTTACACTATTTATTTTTTGACACTTTCATTCATAAATGCAATGAATTTTTGTGTGTCCCCTTTTACTACTCAACTCCTCTCCACTCCTGTCCTACTTCATACTTTCTCCTTTCCAGCCACTCACCCTCTAATTTTAATGCCATAATATAACTTAAAATGAAAAGATATTATTCTCTTCAGGTTCTGAAGAAACAAATATGATTCAAATTGGTTAGACTATTACTACAAGTAATAGTTTGATTTTTGAATATATATTCCACATTCCACTTTTATTATTATTATTATTATTTATTATGTATTCAATTGTGTGTGTATGTATGTGTGCACGTGTGTGTACGTATGTGTGTGTAGAACCACGGACAAATTCGGGAACCACCATGGACCACCTCCATCTCCTGTTTATTCTGCCCTGGGATTCACAGGCTCCGCCCTACCAGGACCAGAAATGCAGGCCGCTCCTGCTTCTGCCTGGCGTCTATACGTGGGGTCTAGGATCTGAACTCAGGACCTTCCACCTGCAAGGCAGAGGCTTAATCCCTGAGCCACCTCTCCAGCCCCCACATTCCACTTTTACAAATAAAATATTAAAACTAAATTTAATTCTTCTAAAATATCATTATTCAATAAAAATAATAACCAAGGTACTAGAAGCTTCTAGAAGATATTTGTGATTTCTCCTTTTCTTTCATAGCCTACAATTAATCCATCAAGACCTGTTTATTCCATGTTCAAATGATGCTTCTAATCCACTTCTTTTCTCTACTTCCAATGTCCTGGCTAGTTTATGCCTTCAATACCAAGTTTGAAACTTGGGTAGAATCATTGCCATCCTTTTTGTTTGTCTGGCCAGCATATAGCAACAAAAGTGATGGTATAGCTAAGAAAAAAAAAATTACATTTTGTACACCTTCGTAGGAGTTTCATTTTTTTACACCAAGAATAAATACAACCCACAACATGCCAATCTCTACACTAAGACAATCTATTTCAACATAAGATATTTGCCCTTATTCTTCAAGAACTATCTTTTATTAGTGTTTATAAAATATTTCTTTACATTTTATGTAAAAGTTAAATTGACATTTCTCAGTGATGTGGAGTCTAAATAAAAATATTACATTAATCTAAGCTGATCCCTTGCTTGCTTTTGAAATTATGCTTGTGCTGTTATCTGTTTCCTTTACTGTGACAAACATCACCATGAAAGGAATGGTCATATCTATATTTCTCTCAGTTCTAAAACTGTCTAGCATGATGCTTCATAAGGATCAGGTACTCAACATCTGCTTTGTTTGTTTTTGTTTTTAATTAATAGATGAACGAACCAATTACAATAATCACTATTTCTATGGTTTGTTTTCTACCTAAACAGTTAAAAGCACAATAGCATGACAAACAAGAGAAAAGCAACCTGTTATTAATTACTATAAATGTAAGTAAATGAATTTAGCCAGAAACCAAAGTGACTGTGTTATAGTTATTTTGTTGTTGTTGCTGTGACACAATAGTCATACACAGTTTAAGAGCAAAAGGGAGATTTGTCTGACTTATGGTTCCAGAGAGATTATAGAACACTCATTTGGCAGAACAAGAACACTGATCTCAGGGTACAAACATCTTGTCTCTCTTGTATTTCCACTTTCTGTCTCTTTTAAATAAATAACATACTTAAAATATCTATACCTTATGGCAATACGTATGCCAAAATGTAAAATTAAGATACTGTAGGAGCAGTGTTTTATTGAAATGCTGTCATTTATTAAAATGCCAACATTTTGTACTTGCAAATAAACAAACAAAAATCTCCTCTTGATCAGCCCCTGGAATTCAAGTTCTGGCTTCAATTTTAAAATTCTAATGACATATTTCTCCTAATGGCTTATTTATATCAAAAATATTTTCAGGCAAATTGAAGTTGAGCTATGTAGGCGACTCATCAGGCAGTGGAGGATGGGTGCGGCCGCAGAGCAGGATGAGCCGATTACAATCTGCAGAGGGTAATGAGAACGCAGGCGCTTATGTTCCTACTGATTCTCATTACAATCTTTGTCCCTGAGATGGATTCACAGTGTATCATTTTCCACCTTTGTTATATTCTTTGTCAGAAAAATGAGACATCATTCATGCCATCTGCCTTCCTCATGCCCCTCCTTCCACTGTATTGTACATTTCACAGATTGTATTAGAGAAGTAAATTGAGTAGCTCATATTAAGTCCTTGGAATAGCCTTGATAAATATCAGAACAAAGTTCCAAATCAGGAATCCTCAGGCCATATAAAGGAATATAAAGGAATTGCAAAACCAAATAAGATAATTATAGATAAACAAGGTGCTCTGAAATTAAAACACATGCAACTGTATCTTTTGTATAAGTGATAGAAGTAAGCAAAATGCCTACAAGATATCCACAGTTGTTCGGATTTGGAATGTGGCAAACATAATTAACAAATCATGCCATGTCTAGATCTTTGATAACTCCAACTTCTGACATATATATATATATATATATATATATATATATATATATACACACACACATACATATTTATATGTACTTGTATTATTTTTGCCTTTTTCTGTTCTTATATTTAAGGACTGTATATGTTTACTCTTTATGCTTTAGGACAAAGTAAGAATGAATTTCAAAGTAGGTAAAGATTCTCATATGCCTCCTGCTCTACACATCTACGCATCTCCCCATTCTAGCATCCCCTGGCAGAACAGGACATGTGTTTTCATTTCTCAGCCTACAGTGACACATCATGATCACTGAAAGGTTGTGGCTTATCCCAGGGCTCACTCTTTATTACACATAGTATGGATTTCACAAAGGAATATTGACATAGACCCCTGATTACTACAACATATACAGATTACTACCTTGAAAGTCTTGGGATCTGCCTACTTCATCTTCCCCACAAACTGGCAACTACAGATCACTTAACACAGTTCCATGGTTTTCCCTTTTCAGAAAAGCCATTATAGTAATGTAAGTGTATGTACTTGTGTGTGTGTGTGTGTGTGTGTGTGTGTGTGTGTGTGTGTGTGGCCTGTGGGAGATTATCTGACTGATGTGTGAAGAACCATTGCATTTTGGGTGAGATCATTTGCTAGGTAGATGAATAAAATAGAGGAAACTTGTGCAGCATTTTGACAGAATGGCAAACTAGGAAATATGACCCTCTCTGAATTCTTTTGGATATGGAACAGTTAACTCCTCAGGTTCCTGAGGAAGATATGGACTCTAGTTCCATTCTGACAAACTGTACAAAATAATCATAAAATAGAATAAACTTGTTCCCCAGAGTCAATTGGGTTCTGTGTTCATTCAGCAATTAGAAGGTGAAGCCAACATAGTCATACAGTTGGAATCAGATTGACTTCTTTAACTCAACTGTATATATTTAAGATTCCTTCAGGTGTGTTCACAGTTTAACAATGCATATCTCTTCAGCATTGAGTAATATTCTCTTATCTATGTATACTACATCTTTCTCTTCATTTGGTAGATAGCATTTTTTGGCAACTATAAATGCAGTTATTAGAGGTAACAGTGTTTAGATTCTTCTGTACACACATGTTTTGCACATGTTTCAGCAAATAGGAAGGATTACAATAGCTTAATATTAAGGTAAATGTGTGTTTAGTTTTGTAAGAAAGCATTAAACTATCTTCCACAGAGGCTGTTATTGTGCATATCCAGAATAAGGAAAGACAGTCCCCATGCTGTACGTCCTCACCAGCACGTGCTTGCATCACTGACCTGGACTTAGATCATTCAACAAATAAATAGTGGGATTTTATTTCAATTTTTAATTTGACATTGATATTTAATGAAGAATACCTCTCCCTATGCCTATTTTCAATATGTTAGTCTTCTTTGGTGAGGGTCTATTAGGATATTCACTGGATTTATTTTAGTTGAATTCCTCATCTTCTTACTCTGGAGTTATAGTAGTTTTTGTATGTTTGATAGTCCTTTGAAAGACTTGTAGATATTTATTTCCTGCTTGTGGCCTTTCTTCACTCTGTCTTTATACTACCTTTGAGAGAGGAAAAGTTTTTAATTTTTATTAAGTCCAGCATCCTAATTAGTTCTTCCATGGATTAGGCATTTATGGTATATTTGAAAAGTTTCTGGCAACCAAGGTCAACTAGGACCTCTCACCCCTCTCTGTTCTTTCCCTTTGTGTCTGGTCAATCTAAGATGTGATGTTATGGTTCTGAGGAACTGTAGAGGAAAAACTCTATCTCTGTGCCTTCCAGCTGGGCTTCAGAATTAATTAGGTTATAAGCTGATTAGTACAAAGGCACAGAAACTCTTACATTTACATGGGAGGTCCTCAGGACAATAAAGTCTCCAAGAAGTGAGTGATAAAGCCTAAATATATTCAGGTAAACAAAAACATTCACTGATCAAAAAAGTAAAATACATGATGCTAAAGGAAAGCAAGAGTGACTTAAGCAAGTTCTGTTTCTAAAGAAGTCTGCGAGCATTCAGTTCCTGAAAATGACGATTATGATGATGTTCCATTTCTAGTGTAGGGAGAGCAGCTCTTAGATTGGAACTTCATCTCGTCCAGTTTTATTGAGGAAAAGAAGAGGCATTAGAAAGGCTCTTGTGTTCTTTGTTGTTTGACACTTCTTAGGCATGTCCTGAATTCCTTCAGCATTTTAGGATTACTTCTGCAGTTCTGAAACACTAGGTAGCAAATCATACTGACAAAATGTTCAGTACACATTTATCCACAAGAGAATCCTCAAGGAAAGTTTACAACTTGCCACGTTTGATTTTCTTCTAAAGCATCAGTTTGAAATCATTTTCCCAAAGAAGCCTTATTTGTAATAATAATTTAACTTTTCCCTTTATCATGACTTTTGCCCTTTATCATGATTCTTTTAATCAATTCTCTGTAATTTTCAAATATATATTTTCCTTACCATTATTTATGGTCATCATAATATATGATAGATTTTTTCCACTTACTTTTCAGCCCAACTGAAACACTGCACAGCCTCAGTCTCATGTTGAATTTATAGAAAATGAGTAGCATGGTAATGAGTGGAGGTGACCGCATGTCCCTAATCCTGTTCTCACCCAAGATCTACTAGCCATCACTCTACTTTCTTAGTATTGAGATTTCATATATCAGTAGGAACATGCAGTGATAGTTGTTTGGTCTAGCTTATTGCACTTCAGGTGAGGTACCGCATATTGTTTGGAATGACAGGGTTTTTATCTTTTTTTAAACTTGTGTGTGTGTGTGTGTGTGTGTGTGTGTGTGTGTGTGTGTGTGTGTGTGTGTGTGTTTGTGTGTGTGTATAAAAGAGAAAGAGAGAGAGAGAGAAAGATCACTGTGTATCACTGTGGAGGACCAAGGGTGATTTCAGGAGTCATCCTGGATTGCTTCTACCTCCTTTTTGGTTCACTCTGGGATTTCCCAGATTCTGTTCACCAGGCCCAGAAGTGCAGGCCACCACCTTTTCTGCCTGGTCATCTGAACTCAGGACATTCTGTTTGTGAGACAGAATCTTAACCCCTAAGCCATCTCTTTAGTCCTGGTTTTCATCTTTTTTAAGGCTGAGTACTAGGTCATTTTGTATAAATCATATTTCTTAAACATGTACATTCATTGATGGATAATTGTGTAAATTTCATAACTTGACTATTGAGAATAATAATACAATGAATAGTTGATTCCAAACATCTTTTACATGCTCATTTCATTCCCTTAAATATAAACCTAGTTTAGTATTATAGATGCTATTTTATTTACATTTTAATTTAAGGAAAAATTATATGCTTTTCCAACTTTTATACTAATTTACATTCATAACAACAGCATTCAAACATCTCCTCTTTTCCAGCAACTTCTTTCATACTCATTATCTTTCATCTTTTTATAATAAATTAATATCCAAACTGAGGATCTGAAACAACTGAGCAGTAAGAAAATAACTCAATTAAAAAATGGGCAAAGGTTCTGATTTGATGTGTCTTGAAAGAAAACATTAGAATGGCTATCAGAAAATAAAAAATGCTTGCATCACTCAATATTCATAAGAGAAATGTAAATGTGGTATCATATTATATTAGAATAGCTACTTTCAAAAGTACTGACATTATTAATAGCTTTAATTTTAATTTCATAAATGTACCTAAAGCATTATCAATTAGTCATTCAACTTATAATCACTCTACAGTCATTATCTTCTTCCAAAAATTCAACAAACCAAACATGTTCAGACTCATGATTGCATTTACCTTAGGTTAAACAAATGACTGTTTAATGCTACAGTGTTCTAGACATGGATGCATTAGGTTCATTTGACCTGTTTGAGAATATAAAAGTGACACTGGATCCAGAAACACAGAAACATACCACTCTAGGTTTCAGATGCTAGAAATACATTTCTTTTGAAAATCTCCAAAAGTGAACCTGAAATTCCTATGTAAATTTAAAACTAGCCTCCCACACCAATCATCATTACAAGAAGTAATTACAATGAAAGTAGAAATCACAAGTTTCAAGTTTCTAAATTACAGAAAAAAGTACATCGGCTTAAATGTTACAATATGAAAGAAAGACTTAAGAGACATCCAATCTATACAATAAAATAGATCAAATAAGAAGAATAAGATAAAAAGGAAGGATTATATCAGAAAGACCATCATAGGACAGCATTTTCAAGCCAAGTAAGAATAAATACAAAAGCAAATACATTTGTTTTTCTTCCTCATCTCCCTTTCTTTCTCCCTCCTGTCTTCTTTTCCTTACCTGCCTTTCTTATTCTTTTCTTCCATGAAATTTCTTACTGGTTCTTCTCTTTAGCTGACCCATCCAGAAGTTGTAAGGTTAGAGAGCCATTTTTTTGCAGCCAGTACAGGTTATCCTCTTGAAAGCAGGTTGAAAACTAATGCACACTAAAGAAAGAATGCTAACAAAGTCATATTATGAAATATTTTAGAAAAGCCAGAAGTAGAAATGGATCTCAATTTTACTTACTCCAAAGACTTAGCTTCTACCACAGTCGTGCCTTCTCCAAAGGCCAATAGTGCTATAATAGAATCCTAAAAAATGTTTATGGGGGAAATGACTTTTATTAAAAAGAGAAAAATTACAGCCTCATAACAGAATAGTTGATCTAGTCAAAGTTAATAAAGCTGATTTCAAACTATATAATGAAGGCTATCACATAACTCTTTTTTTCTGTGTGGATACCAAAGGTACTATCTAATACAGGGTGATTCGCTGAATTGGTGTGAATTCTTGTATCCCTGTGAATTTCATTTTAAGTCAGATTAGCATATTGATGGCATTGAGTGGTAGGGACTTTAGGAGGAGAATGGAATTGGCACCATTAAAAATTAAGCATTAAGGGGATAGCCTATTGTTCCAGTCATGTACAGACTATGAATGGGTGTATAATGTTTGAAGAGAAACATGTCAACTTATGTGCTGTTTCTTTGATGTTTTAGTTTCTTACCTCTAGCACTGTAACAAGAAAAGTGTGCAGTTTGTTAATTACTTAGTCTCTGCCATTTGTTATGACATCCAAAATAATAAATGCATTGTCTTAATTTGTTTGCTTGGGATCCTGAGTATGTAATTGTCTTCTCAAGCCCCTTTAATGCACTGCATTACCAGGAGCTTTCCAGCAACCTAAGAATTGTGAATGGAAATAGGAACTAACAAGAGCTTTCCTTTCATAGCTTGTAAGAAGAGGTAACAGGGCCAGACTGGCAAAAGTGAGCAAACACCTAGTCACAGGAATTAAAAAAAAAAGAATGCTAAAACATAGTTTCTCTGGAATTATCAATTACTGGATGTATATGGACAGCACAGGCCCCCTGTAGTTGTCTGGATTTAATTATAACAGACCACTGAGGCAAGGGGACCGAGACTGCGGTTAGCAAAACCACTGCCACACATTTTCAAGTATCAAAGGAGAAAAATATTTGGAAGTAGAATACAATCTTGTTTCACATTAAAATTGTCTTTTCTACTGAATATATCTTTTTTATTTCCTAATAAAACCAGTTGAAATTCTCAGAATTAATTTATCAGTAATTTTTTCAATCTAATAATTTAAAGTTCTATATTCCCTAAAAATTTGGAAACCAGACATTTCTCTAAGTAGGTTCCCCCATAGAGTAAAATCATTGCTACTATATTTTTAAATCATCAAGGTGCTCACTTTAAAAATTAAACAGTCTAGAAACAGGAAAGAGCACTGTAGGGAATATAGGGGCAGTACCTAAAAAGTGTACTAGATTCTTAATACTAAAAAAGTGCACTTAAGCTACCAATCTAAGAGTCCACATGTTATAATTCTTTGTCATACATTTAGATACAATTATCCACTAATGAGTAGCAGACATATGAATTTGGTTATAAAACTTATGTAGTGATTTTTGTCTTCATGGGTCTAAGGGTTATTTTGTGCATTTTTGTTTGTTTGTATTTCATTTCTTTGTACCCTAGACTGGTCTTTAATCTGCCATGTTTGCAGCCTACGCAGGTCTTGCATTTGCAGTAATCTGCCTTAACCTTCTGAGTGGATTGGTAAAGTGTATATGCATCACTACTATGCAGTTAAGTATAGTTAGTATGTGAACAGAATCTGTAGCTTCAGGAATGAAGTGTGTTCTCATAGAACACTTAGAGAGGGTCACAGGAATGACCTGCTGAAGGATGGTTTTGAATTGTAGATCCTGGTGTTTGAAGTTCAAGATATATTAAATATGCTCTTGCAGTCCAGGATCCTGAGAACTAGAAAGGACTACCAAGACTTCGAAGGAAGAAAAGAGAGACCTGGGCTGGAGAGATGGCTCAGGGGTTAAGACTCTGCTTTACAAGCAGAAGGTCCTGAGTTCAAATCCCAGGTTCCATGTACAAATGGAAACACCTAGTGGGCGGAGTCTGGGAAATCTCAGAGCCAAGAAACAAGGAGGCAGAAGCAATCCAGGATGAACACAATAAGTAACTAAATAAATAAAAAATAATAAAGTTTTAAAAAAATTAAAAAAAGAAAAGAGAGACCAAGAAAAAGTTGGCTATATGAATGTACAGATGTGTTATACACTGGAAAAATGGTATTAGGGCACAGAAAAATGTGAGAAAACTCAAATTTGCCTTCAAATACTTATTGGAATATGAAGTCAAAGTGTCTCAGTAGCCACTAAAACATGAGGATCAGCAGTTACCAGTAGCCCTTTAGAAGTCAAGTTGCTTAAGCTTCTGGATGGACCTTGATGGTGATGATAAAGCACCTAAGGCACACTGCAGTGTCAGGACTCTAAAGACTCATGTGTTCAAATACCTACTGACATGATTATACCTTGCCACTAGATAACAACAAATAAACTGGAAAAAACTAAAGCACACAAAAGTAACAATTTTCTAGAATTATTTTTCACTGAAGTTGCTGAAATTAAAGACAAGTGGTAAATTACAAAAGAAAAACTACAGTGCATACATGAAAGGTATGGCTCCAAAACACATTTGTCCTGTTGTGATCTCTTCTCGTCCCTTCATACTATCATACCTACTTCATTTCAGGAGAAGTGTATCTGTAGATAAGGCAAATAGTTTTTCATTCACATATCCATTCTTTTTAACATGTCACTACATCACTTTATACATTTTCATTTTTCTATTCATCCACCATCTCTGCAAAAAATTTTAATTATTAAAATTAAAATTAAATTTAATATAAAATATTGAACAAAGATTTTTCAAACCAGGGATGTCCTGCAACTCCTGTCATATGCTTTCCAACAATGAATGTAAGAGTATGGATCATCCTTCTGCATCTAATAAGATCAGATGTGTTGTTTAAATTGGTGCTTAAGAATTCAGAGAGTTGATAAATCTGATAACCTGTTCATAATCTAAAAACAATAAAAAATATTTCCCTTTTCTTTCTGTTCTCATAGGTGCATTTTTAGAACTAATGAGAAAGCATTCATAATCCTAGGGAGTAGATGGCTTTCTTTCTCAAGGCATTAGTGAGCAATTTAGTGCTTATGAAAAAGCAATTTGCTGAATGGCACCCTAGTGGTATAAGAAATATTTCAAGGACTACTACATTTCAAGAAATTGAGAAATTGGCATATTTTTGCATAGCAGAGCTGGACAAAACTCAGATTTTAAAAAGTTTTAAGCTGTGGAATATTCCAAAATTAATCAGTGTTTTCTTATCATAAATGACTTAATTTCAGACATTTCTAATTAGTTCATTTTTCTTTTTTCTTTAAAGATGAATATTATCTTCTAATTCATTAATAATCTCTCTTAGTCCTGTTAAACTTTTCCATAGTTTATGTGGCAAAAATTTTAATTTTACATTTTTCATTGAACTTTTGTTCAAGTTACACACAGGCATCAATTTGGTAAATGAGGGGTGAGTCTATATGGAAATAATTATTAGTTAAGGCACGTCCTGTGCAAATCTTTGAAATATATCTAATTAATGTAGGAGAACATGCACACAGTGAGTAAGATCATTCCATGGAAAGGTGGATAAGATGGAGCTAATTGAGTATTTTGGCAAACAGACTGACTGGCATATAGATATGAGAGCTAATAACAAAGTATGTCCCTCTCTCAGCTCATGATGTTGGCAGGAATCTTCCTGCTGTATTGATGAAATGGACCAAGTAGTTCAAGCAAAATTGACCCTTCCTTCCCCTAAGTTGTTTCAGGCATGTATTCGTTCAGCAATGGAAAGATGAAAATAGCATAATCTTCTATTGCTTTTTAAATATCTTACTGTTTATTCCATCCATTTGTCTTTCTCCCTCATGTCTACTACATGAAAACACATATCAAACCAATAATTGAAACTATATTCAGATGAGAAGAAAGTTTTTTAAATACAGGAACATAACCTGAATATCTATTACACAGTGATAATATTTGAAAGCCAGAAAAAGAAAAATTTGTCAATGACCAATTTTTTACCTGCTTATGCTACAAGTACCCTGAAAAATCCATCATTTTCACTGTGATTATTTTATCAATATCAATTGTCTTAAAGTTTTATTTTAATTAGAAATGATTTGAGCATATAGTCGATATGTTCTGAAAAACAACTTTATGTGTCAAAAACTAGGAAAGAAAAAGATCCTATACGTTTTTATAGTTTGACTAATAACAATAAAATAAAGAATTATCCTGGCCTGTTTCATAATGACATAGTGGTATGATGGAATACTGGTATCATTTTTAATGACTAAAACATGTCATGAATTACCAGATAGCTTATGTTTATGAGTCTGATAGTTCATACAGAAAATGGTGGGAGGGTGAAGGGTAGTGATAACTATTAACCAATTCTGAATTCACCTAGCAAAAATGTCTTTACACATGTTTTTGAGGGATTACTAAACGTGTAGGTAGGTTTACACAAGATTATCTTGGTCAGGTTAATTTGGGTTGAAAGAACCACCTAGTCTAGGATCTTGGATTGCATTACAGCAGAAAGTCAGCTGAGCACATAGCATTCATCTCTCTGTTTCCTGGTAGTGAATGAACAAAATGTGAGCAGTCACCTCAGGTACCTGTTGTTATAGTTTCTATAACAGGATGAACTCTCCCCTCAAACTAAGAGCCAAAAATTATCCTTTCTCCCTTAAAGTATTTTTTTTCAAAGTATTTTACTATACCATCAGGAAAGAAATCAAGACAGGGAATATTAAGAAAAGTGAATTATTATTTGAAGACTAATAAATGAAAGTAGGATGCTTTATCTAAGAAAAAATAATTTCTATGGTTGCCACACATACAAGTATATTTATAAAATGAAATATTTGTACATCAAGTTAAAGTTTAGTGAGTTCTAAACTTCTAGAAATATATAATTAAAGGGTGAAACATTAAAGTCAGACAAACCTTTAGAATGTCTGTCAAGAAACGCAGATATTTTTGGTTTGTGGGATTTTTTTCTTTATAATACAGTCTCTGTTCAGTGGATTAACACTCAAAAGCAGTGAAATTCTAAGACGATACATGATAGATGAGGATTCTAGTCATTCATTTTCTGTCATGCAGCAAAATTGCCTTATTCCTCCTTTAGTTTTCATAAACACCATTCAAAAAGTTGGATGTAAAATTTTAGCATTACTTTTGTGTAAAATTATAGCAATCTATGCTGGAGATGTGGCTCATTTGATAAGAGAACTTGCTGAACATGAAGGTTGTTCTGGATATATATAACACATAATATAGGTGTGATTGTGGCTACCTACAATCCCAACACTCTGTGTGTGACAGGAGGTGGTGTCAGCAGGAGGATCAGAAGTTCAAGATCACCCTCAACTGCAAAGCAAATTTGAAGCCAATCTGGTGTATTAAAATAAATTAAGAAGTTATGAAAGTCTTTAAAAGCTGACATAGGTTTATCTAAAATCATAAAACTACCTTAGTTTAACATATATCCCTCAACTCAGAAGTGTATTCATATTTTTCATAGATGAAAACTGAATTGCACATGTCTTGTCTCCCTTTAGCCTCCATAACATTGTCTGGTACTATGAAAAGCAATCATTAGGGATAAAGCTTCCAGGTCGGTTCCAGCTTGATTTCTCCATGGCCTGTGATAAAATATATTTAATAACTTCTTCAATAGGGTTTTACCATCAGTTTCTGGTGTGCAACCTAGAACTGGGGCAAAGTCTTTATTATCTGGGTGGCATAAGAACCCCTCTGACAAGCAGCTCATTTGGAGGCATCACACACCTAAGGCTGGAATTACTTGGAATTATAATTGCTTATAGCTTATGAGAGGGAACATCTCAATGCAATTTCTACTCTCCTTTTTCTTCCTTTGGCTGTGTACCCCAAGTGAGTACCTCCATTAATATTTAAGTGCATTTTTAAATAAGCATATTATATATAGATTTCTATATGGTTAGATCATATATTCATTCTTTGTGTTAATTGTTCCCTGCCCCAACATCTCCTCTACCCTATGAACTCCTCATTCTCCCCTGTCAAAACTTTTCAACTGTTATTCACATTACAACATCATACCATATCATACTGTGATATTCTAGACTTTAAGCAAAAAACAAACTACTAATATTTTGGTATATGAATGAAATATCAAGCTGTTTTAAATCTTATCTCTTTACCCAGTGCAAACTTTCAAACTACAAACATCTTTTTTTAATGGAAGGTTTTCAGAGGATAACAACTGGCCAAAGTGCAAGGAATACAAGACTGTGTAGTGCTTGACCCTAAACAGGACATTTATATCACCACCCATACTAAAGCTCAGGAACATGGTGAAAGAAGAGATAGAAAACAAATACAAGTAAAGTAGGGAGAAAGTCCGCAAACAGTGTCTTCTGCACATTATAGGGCCATTATCATGAAATCACCATGTGAAGAACAAAAACATGTTACATTAGTGGAGATACACGCACACAGCAAAGTGATTATAATGACCTTCTGTTACTCATAAACATGCTTTAGGGATTACAGATGAAAACAGTATTTATTTTACTACTTTCCATTTTATAATCTGTATGCCAATGTGAATTATAACATTAAGATAATACTTAATTGTGTGTGTTTTTTGATTCTGGATTTTGTTTCTTAAAATAGCTAGAGAAAATCCTTAAGACTTCATTTAGTAGGTTTTCATTCTAAGATAGCTGGCTGGTAAAAGTTTCAGTATCAATAAATTTAATAAATTAATCTTAATTTTTTTAGCTGAATTAGGAGAAAGTTTAAGAAATAGATTGTTTTAGCAGGTTTTCCTGCTTACACTTCCTGACTTACACTCATTTTGTTTCCTGTGTGTGCTCAAACCAGTCTGTGATGTGTGACTGTTAAAGGTGCAGCATATGTTGCCCTCTAGTGCTTCACATGAACAAAGGAAAAGTCCCACAGACTGTGGCAGCTTTTTAGATTCGTCTATAGACTTCAGTATTCGAAAATCTCTGAACTATTTCCCCATACTTTCATGAAGTCTTTTGACAGTTTCTCTTTTTTACACTTAAGTTCCTATTGCTCATGACCATGACAAATTCTGTTCTATATTCTTAGAAACAATACAAAATATCTAACATTTGTTACATTAAAATAAAATTGTAAATAAAATTTTAAATTTATGACCTTCACTTGTGTTAGCCCTAAGAAAAGAGAGATATAAAATATATCAAGGTAACTTCCCTTCAGAATTATGCTAGTGTGGGTTGATATTTTAAATATTAGTGTTAAATTTGCTGGCTAATGAAGTTTGAGAGCAGTAAATATTTGTTTACCATCCATACTAGAAATAAGATCTTTTATGTAGTTGTAAGAGGGAAGAATAAATAATTGAGAAGTGGAGATCCAATTATGGGTCTTTTAGAATGTTTTCAGGGTATTGAACACTGGTATAGTTATAGAGTCAGAAATGTGTGGGAATAGTCAAGGAAAATATTTCTTGGTATTTTTAGATTTTTCCTGATGCTTTAGTGATTTATGCTTCAATGAAAGAATATTTTGGACTCATTAATTTATAGAAGACAGAAATCTATTTCTAACAAATCTAGTGGATTGGAAATTTAAGATTAGCTTTCTTTGAACGTTGTGCCCTCCATAGGGAAAGGAATGCTCTGTCTCCACATAAAAAAGGGCACAAAGGCAAAAAGAGCAAAATCTCTTCTCGAGCTCATCTACCAGGCCACTGAGATAGTGAGTCTCAATTCTCAACTTGGTCAACTGGTTGGACAGTGGGTCTCTGGGCAAAACTGTAAGATATTTTCTAGTTATCGCAGACCTCTTGCAAGACCATAGAAGAATGTCTTCGTGAATTTGGTTGAGTGGAAGACCTCATGGTAGATGGCACCAATGTTAGTGCAATAAACAAAAGTGAGGTAAATAGAAGAGGATTAAATGTGTTTGTTCATTTCTTGTGACTTTAAATGTGGTATGATTATCTACTTCTATTCCTGCTTACAAAACGCTCCTGCTTCAAAGGGTAGCAACACAGAATCATTGTTGAACAAAAACCCTTGTTCCTGTAAAGTGTTTGAATCATGTATTTATCACAGCAAAAAGGCAAGAAGCTGTAGTTAATGTTAATCTCACAGCCAAAATTCTCTAAAGTTCTACTTCTAGCACTATTGTATGAGGTACTACATTTTCAATATGTCAATTCTGAAAGATACATTTAGACACAGTACCTGATATCTAAAACTTGCAATTGCCTGGTTGAAGCACTGCCCTGGTTCTTGCTTAGCATTTGTCATTTGTCCTTGTCCTTGAATGCTGGAGCTCTGCACAGTGCTAACTTAGATTTTCACCCTGTACTCCAAACATCTATCATTTTAAGTGTGAAGTTTTGCTCCTTTGTATATGTATGATGATACTAACCAAATCTGAATCTATAAAATTTCCACAATGTGCCCATAAGATACTAAAATGTGGCATTAAGGTTTCTCCTTCATAATTCAGGCTCACTCTGATCCTGTTGCTCTGAGTACTGAAGGCCTTAGCTGAAATTTTTCCAGTGATTGCATTCATGAAAGACAACTAGCTAGCTACTTTGTCCACTGCTATGTGTGTTCCCTGGAAAGTAAATACAGATCGTTGTATTTTCCTCTGGAAATGACACATAATGATCTATCCACCCCAGATAAGAGTTCTAGAACAGACCAAAAAAAACCGATTACTTCAAAGTCCAAACTTATTGGAGCTATATACAGGAATATGTGTGAGGATTACTTATAGGAGCAGGAAAGATTAAAAGGCAGAAATCCTCTCCAAAGCATGAATGAGACTCAAGGAAGTTGCAGAGTTCTCTGCTCTATGACTTGTTGGAAGAGTCTCTTCCATGCTTACAGACTGCACCAGGGTCTCTCTCTGGCTGGTACTGCTCACTGATCTCTTTAAATTCTTGGCTGACCTGCTCAGTAGTCTCTTCCTGACCTGCCACTGTGGAGTCTTTTTCAAAGTTAACCAAGGCTGCCCAGTAGGCCTCTTTTTATCTGCTTGGCTGTCAGGAGCCTAACCTCCCTCAGCTGCTGTTTTGCTGCTTTCCACATCCCTGGAGGATTCCCTTCCCACCAGCTTGTCAATTTTAGGAACATCCTGAGCCTAACAAAATGTTTACTTACTGATACTTCCTCCAGGATGGAATGCTTCAAAATTCTCCTTAGCTTAAACTGGGGCAGAAATTGCAATGGCTTTCCTGAGGGAAAATGCCATACTGAACATGTGAACTGGTCTCATATTTCTACTAGAGTCAGACAATTCTGAGGGGTACTATATGTCTTTAACATTCTTAAAAAAAAAAAACTTTAATTATTTGGTGTGTGTGTGTGTGTGTGTGTGTGTAAGAGAGGACAAAGGGTGCAAGACCAAAAGATGACTTTCTTTTTATTTCATTCTGAAATTTCCCAGACTTCACCCTAGGTTGGAAGTTAAGGTTGCTGCCATTTCTAGCTGGTGTTTTTTTTTTGTTTTGTTTTGTTTTGTTTTTTAATGTGGGACCTGGGATCTAAACTCAGGACTTTCTCCTCAGGAGGCAGAATCTTAATGCCTGAGCCATCTCTCCAACCCTGCAGCATTCTTCAGATGAGTTAATATCTATTGAAAATGAATATCGGTCCATCTCCACAAATTACACAAATGTAATTCTTTCAATACTATGTTTACAGGATAATACATAAAATTTGTGATTGTATATGAGCATGTGACATTATTCCATCAGCTACATCTTCCATTAGAAACAATTCTTAGCTTTTATGATCCACCATAGCATTCACAATTTCACAGGGACCATACTTCCTCAATTTTCCCTTCCTTCAGATAATTCTTTTTTTTTTATTATTCAATTGTGTATGTATGTGTGTGTGCACGTGTGTATGTGTGTGTGTAGAACTACGGACAAATTTGGGAACCACCATGGACGCCTCCACCTCCTCCTTGTTTACTCTGCCCTGGGATTCACAGGCTCCGCCCTACCAGGACCAGAAACGCAGGCTCCCCTCGCTTCTGCCCGGCATCTATAAGTGGGGTCTAGGATCTGAACTCAGGACCTTCCTTCCGCCTGCAAGGCAGGAGGCTTAACCTCTGAGCCACCTCTCCAGCCCCCCTTCAGATAATTCTTGTTACTTAGAGCACACCTCATTCTGCTGGAATGCTTCTTTTTCCCCCTGATCTGTGAAGCTAAAACCCATTTTGTTATTTTACTTTTTCTCTTTTTTTCCATTTTCATGTATATGTGTGTGTGAGGTATGTGCATATTTGAATATGTGTTCACATTTTAATGGCCACACATTCCTGAATGTGAATGTGTGTGTTTAGGTCCAAAGATATTGTGAATCACCTTCAATCACGCTTCTACCTTATTCCTTTGAGATAAGGTATCAAATCAGGCCCCATGTTTGCCAATGTGACTACTGTGGCTAGCAACTTGCTCTGGTAATTCCTATATTCCACCTTAAAAGCCTGGGAAAACAGAAGGCAGGCAAAACTACTTGGCATTTTAGTGCGACTTGGAAATCCAAAATCTGGTCCTTTTCGGAAATTTCAAGTGCTTTACCCCCTCAATGAGTTATCCTTCTAGTCTCATTTTGTTATTTTGGCCAACTATTATAAACCTCATAAAACAAAGATCATGCTCACCTTTCTTATGGCCTCTTCACATAGCATAATGCCTTGATGAGTCAGATCTGTAGCTTGTCATATGAATTAACTGAAGCCTTCCTGTCTCATGTACATAGGTGCCCACATTCACATTTTTCAGGTTTTGGTATGCAGTTCCATCGCTCTAACTAATTTATTGTATTATCGTATTTAGTGAGTGCATAACTCTCGTCACAAAAGTGAGTGTTTAGAGGACATAGTGCATAAATTTTCATATTGATAAATGTTCCACAGAAACTAATAAAGTACTTAGCATATTTTACTCTTAAATATTTGCTATATGAATGAATAAATGCTCATATGGCAGAAATAAAAGATTTAGAAAAAGTGTTGGACTCTGTAGGAAGATAATATCACTGCTGGATAAAGCTGAAGAAATTTATTCTTTAGAACAATAGAAACACCAGGCATTGGCCAAGTGAGAATTTCCATTGAAAGCAGATTGCATGAAGTGTGGAACTACAAACAAGTTGTGTTTATAGAAGGCAAATTGTTGACCCAGGAGGAATGAGGGGGAGAGAACTTCCATTATCAGCAGCTATGCTGCACTCGTGGGAGGAGGTGGGGAATGGAGTAAAAATTTTGAAAAATGTTCCCTCATGAACAGCCCTGTGGCATAAGAATCACACTTGCATATGTATAGGGTTTTGAAGCCTCCATCTCAAAGGTTATTCCCACTCACAAGAAACACCACCACAAACAGACCCAGGAAGAAATAAAACATGAGCAGTAATTAATAAAGGAAATGTTAATGAGTCTACAGAAAAACAAAATTATAAAAGATGGAGTAGGAGGATGAGTAGTGAGAGAAGGAACAGGAAGAAGAAGAGAAGTAAGAGCAGGAAGATGAAAATATCTTCCTGGAATAAATATCTTGAAAAATGTCCAGATGAAAAGTAGGGAGAGAGCTAGCTGGGTAAGAGCATTTGTATTTGCTTGAAGGTCTGAATTCAAATTCCCAGCTGTCATGTAAAAGTTGTTTGTGGAAAGTTCATGAGTACCTGTAAACTCAACACTAGATCTTTGAAGCTCAATGACCAGTCAGTTGCTTTGAAGTGTTTCAGTGGTATAACCTGGCTCAAGGAAACATAGCAAAGCATAATGTAAGTGTATACCCAACACCCTCCTTCGGCCTCTAATGCATTCACATGGGCAGACACACACGCGCACACACACACACACATCACATCTATTTCCTCTCCCCCCACAACACACATGTCCATTATCCATTATCTCTCCTCTCCCACACACAAAATACTGAGATTGCTTCTCACATTAAGGTCTCAGCATTATATTTTGACAGAAGGAAAAGTAAATGCTCACGGAAGGTACTATAGGAAAATTAAATGTAGGAAACAATGGAACAGACAAAAACAGCACAGAAATGAAAAATCAAGTTAGTTGCAGAAAAAAAAGGAAAGAAATACAACTAAAAGTGGGCGGTCATGGTCACACAGAGCTGTAATCTTAGTTCTCAGAAGGTTGAGGTCAGCTGAAAGCTTATCTGGGCTACATAGCCCTTTCTCAAAAACAAACAAATAAAACTTAGTAAGTATTAGGGTATGGTATCAAGCTGCAAAATTGTAAAGAAACGAAATGTAGTTTAATAGCATGTGTATGTGAGAGCAACAAAAATATGAGGCACATCCAAGACTAAAGCAAAAAAGCTGTGCATTATAAAAAAGTGTACTTCTATTACTGTAACTTATGAGATAATCACAGGAGATGGTCACTTATTATTTTGTGCTTAGTTTAGTACATTTAAGTATCAGAAAGAGAGGAGGAAGAGGACAAAGAGATGCAAACATACATACCACAGAAAAAGAGAGAAAGAGAGAGAAATATCACTGTGAGCAAGCATACACTTGCCACTATTTCTGAGAAGAGATCAGAGGATAACTCTCAGAAGTCAATTCTTTCTTTGTACCATGTGATCTCCAGGGATCAAACTCAGGTTACAGGTTTGCAGTCAGTGGCCTTTATCCACTCAGAATTTTGAGTATTGGGCCTATATTTAACCCATTCATTTTGGAGTTGTGGTGAAGTCTCACATTATGAGAATACCTTACGTTGATAAACACATTTAGTTCAGGAAAGTATATACTGTATTAGAAAAGAAACAATAATAATAGTGGTTCAATTAGCATATATATGGTTTATGAGATGAAGGATAAAGACTTATGGCACTTTTCCTGTGGAGGAGAAGCATAAAAGGAAAAAATCTTAAAATGAATTTTTTTTGGCCTGAGAAATTCCTGGCAGGCAATAAAAATGCTCACTCCAAAATGTTCTCCAAAATTTCCCTCTGGAATGCCATTTGGCCAGAGGGCCTGCAAGAAGTCTGGAATACTGTTTGGTCAGAGGGCCAAAAAGATGCCTGCATGCAGTGTAAAACACTGTCCACTAAACTGCTTTGCTGGGGCAGGCAACCTCCTTTGTCCCTTGTGTATTAAAACTGGATGGAGATGTAATTCTGGGCTGCACACACAACACCCTGCCTATTTGTGTAAGCCTTGGTACCAATCTTTCTGTCTGTCTCTGTCTGTCTCTGTCTCTCTCCCTTTCTTCTCTCTCTCTCTTTCTCTAATAAAGCCTCTCAGTTACTAATTTTAACGTTTGGTCTATATTAAATCTTTGAATGACCCCCTCAAACCCATATTCTGGGGTTTCCCCCCAGATGAGGCTGGGCTATTTTTTAAGGAACCCAAGGAAAGGCTTCTCTCTATAGTCAGAGCCAAAGGAAAGGCTTCCCTGTAGCTGGGCGTCTGTGAGCTTTGACCAAACTAGTAGTCAGTGCTCACTGGGTGGCTTTTCAGACCGCAACAGTTAGGCACTGCTATCTTGGACTTTGCCCCTGGCCTATCCTCAAACACTGTTGTATAACAATCTGAAACATTCTTTCCCAGAAGAAGGCTTATGAGACTAAGAATGTATATAACTCTTTAAGTTGCAGAAAGTTCCTGAAACTAATAAGATTCAGGGGTTGGGGGACCCTCCTTAAGACAAAGAAATCAGAAATTGACATCGGGGTGGAGAAGGCTGTCCCGGAAGCTAGGCAGTCTGCAGGAAATTTAGAGAACTCCAAAAGTCTTGGGGAGACTCTTCCATGAGTAACTCTGCAACAGAATTCCAGGTCCCAGTCAGCAGAAGCCTCACTCGTATTGGGTTAAGCTTTCTGATGACGCAGCTGCCTTTGAGTTGGCTCTGCTCAGTCAGTAACCCTCACGCATACTCTTATGTAATACCAATAAGGTGATTGGTTCTTCAACTTTTGTAATAATTTCAGTTTGTTGTCAAATTCCTATCTGGGTTGAATAGACTTTTGTGTGCTGTCTCCCTAGGAAAAGTGTTATACAGCAGATTATTTTTGAATAATCTGCTATTTGTGTGCTTATTTTGTGTATAAGCAGTTTGCGATACAAAGAAAGTAAGCAATGTACACAATATTATATTTAACAGATTTGGCTTCCTAACCATATTGTTGATTTCAAATTGTAATAATTTTAGCAAAACAAAGCAAACAATAACTAAAAAAACAAGATTGGAAGCAAACTATGCACATGCAGAAAATATACATAATACTTATATCATGACATGCATTAGGAAAAGGATGTCTATTTTGTAAATAATCTCAGCATAATTGAGTAGACCCTTGTAAAATATAACTAAATTGGAGTCGTGTTTTATATTATACACAAAATAGATTC
Source organism: Typhlomys cinereus (assembly GCA_023101885.1). Classification (NCBI taxonomy): domain Eukaryota; kingdom Metazoa; phylum Chordata; class Mammalia; order Rodentia; family Platacanthomyidae; genus Typhlomys; species Typhlomys cinereus. Next base: position 1,582,320 of record JALPQD010000060.1, on the reverse strand, counting down.
CAGATGGGGTATAAACAAAATAAAGTTGCTAACAATTTATAAGAATATATATGGAATATTTATAACTTTGGGAAGAGGAAAGTTTCCTTCATCAAGCCTGAAGAAAACCAACAAGAATATTGACAAGTTAGGTGAAAAGAGATCTAAAAATAAACAGTTTTCTAATTTTAATGAAAAAAATTTATACTTTCAAAGATGTTAGAAAGCAAACATGGAATCAATTTAAGCCTATAGAATTTAATGAATAGTTCCTACAATATATTATTTAAGTGATCCTGCAAAATTAGAGACAAAAATTTTGTAGATACTTCCAAGAAAGATGTACCAAACAACCAATAAGTACATGAAAAAGTGCTTAAAAGCTTTGGAGATAAAATAAATTCAAATTAAATAAGAAATCATACCATTGGAACCATCCATGCAAATTTTTTGTTAAATAATATAAAAATTGATTAAGTGGTTAACTTATAGTATAGTTTAAATTATTATAAACTTTCACACAAGCAGTACCACTGACTGGTGAAGAAGAAATACTCATAAACTATAACACATTTTAATCTTATAAATTCATAATAATTGCAACCTATGTTTATAACAGTAGTCTCATATCATTCTCATATTTTCTCATGTAAATTTCTGGCAAACTGATGCAGATTATAGGGTCCCCACTGTATTATATTGACCCCCAGTTATTTGGGTAAGATACAAAAGCTTGTAGTTTTCTTCACAAAAGCTGATGCTTGTTCAATTCTCACCTCAAACAATTGACTTTCTACTTCGTTTCCCTCAAATGTTGTGGAATGCCAGGTGGTATGTTTAATTCCACACCTTCCCATTTCCAGCAACTACAATTAGCGAATATATAACTAAAGACTCAGGATCACTACTGATGCTTGCAATTAGTTTGAATCTCAGTAGTAAAATGTTATTCTGGGGGCTGGAAAAGTGGCTCAGGGGTTAAAGCCTCTGGCTTGCAGGCGGAAGGTCCTGACTTCGGATCCTAGACCCCAAGTATAGACGCTGGGCGGAAGCGGGGCGGCCTGTCTTTCTGGTCCTGGTAGGGCGGAGCCTGTGAATCCTTGGGCAGAGAAAACAAGAAGCGGAGGCGGTCCATGGTGGTTCCCGAATTCACCCGTGGTTCTACACACATACACACACACACACACACACACACACACACACACATACACATACAATTGAATAAATAAAAAAAATGTTAAAAAAAGTTATTCTGGTCAATCTGTGGATAATCTAGTGTGCGATCAGTCTTTCAGATTGGCTTACAACTCTAATAAAATTGTTTTCTGAGCATTTTCTTGCATATAATAAATCATGTAAAGTGTTAACAACAGAAGTTATCACAGTAGAAACATTCTGGCCTCAGATGAGATTATATAGCACAGAAGTGAGTCTTAAGTTTCATACTGCGTACTACAAGAATTTGGGAGACTGGAATTTAGGATAGTGTTCTCCAAATATGTCATATAACATGCGACAAATGAGTAAATAAGTTACAGTAAGGGAAAATGTATCTGTAAAAAAATGAGGAAATAGAAATTAGTGAATTTCAAAATTAGTGAATATTTTGACAATTGGGGAAGATAAATAGGATTTTAAGGAGAAATCATAAGACTAGGTAATCGATATGATAAAAGATAAGATAAAAGTCTGGGGAAAAACAACAATTTTGTTCTTAGAAGGCTCTGATTGGCTCCCATAGAATCTTTTTCTGAAGAACACTACAAAGTATTCACAACTCATTACTGTTCCAAATAAACATTTCATTTTTATAGGTAGTTACACCTTTATACATATTCTTTCATTTAATGTAATTATAGCAGACTGAATTATTGGTAAGTATGACTTTTAAGGAAGCCTATGACAATTCCAAGAAAGCAGCTGCCCCAGTCTCCACAAGGATGAACAAGTCAAAGAGTATAGTTTCAGATAAAAGAAGTAGTCATTTATGGTTACTATCCTGCATATATGCATATATAGAGATAAGATAGATGTGTGGGTACAGATATGTAAATGGTTGTGTATTTAGATAGAAATACCTCCCATCCAAAGGGTAAGTTCAAAGAATTCCATAGATACTAGAAGCTACTGAAAAAACTGAACCTTATAGGTAGTATGTTTTTCTTTTTGTGATAAATTTTAATTTATACATTGAGTACAGTACCAGATTAATAAATCATTTACTATAGATTTTAATAATCTCATGCTTTAATTTTTTTCCTTTATTCAATGAGAAACTTCATCTTTCACTAACACATATATCTAAGTTGCCAGAATCATCCATCTTGAGCCTTAGGCCTATTACTAAGTAAAAGGATTAGTTATCTAAGAAGAGGAATTATGATAACTCTGTAATGAATAGTAATCAGCATTGCTTTAGTATATACAACTTTGATATGCTGGACAAAGGAAACATTCTGAATTTCTCATTTCTGTTGCTGTTTTTTGGATAAGTAAGATCACAGAATATTAATCCACAGGTGAGAAACTGTGGATTATTATTGTACACTGAAAGTATTAGCATCTGCCACATACAAAGGACAGTGGCTAGCTTGTGTACAAGGAACGTGTTGATTAATAACCTTGTTTGGAAACAATAGTATGACTACCCAATTTAAAGAGAATAAGTGAATTTATTAGGTATGGGGAGATTGTTCAGTGATTAAAGCCCTTAACTCCCAAACAAAAAAATCTGAGTTGGGCTCCACATTTCAAAATGTACTATACATACGGCCTCAATTTATAATTCTGGCCCTGGAGAGTGGATCCTTGGAATCTCCCAGAACAAAGCAATTAGTTGAAAGAGCGATCCAGGATGATTATTAATATCACCCTTGGTCCTCCATCACACACTCACTTGAGTGTCATCTTCTACACCACACACACACACACACACACACACACACACACACACACATACACATGCAAAACAAACAAAAAAAATCCATAAAACATTGTAGCGTGGGGATGGAGAAATTGCTCTGTTGTTAAAGCCTTTCAAGCAAAAGGACTTAAGGTATGATCTACATTTCCCATGTGAAAATGCTGAGCTGGTGTGAACTACTGCCTGTAATTTTACTTCTGAAAGGTTGAGCCTGGGAGTCTCCAGAGCAAGCTGACTAGCAATACTAGTCATAATGATGTGTTCTGGGTCTAATTAGAGTCCCAGGCTCACAAGACAAGGTGAAAGAGTGATGGAAATGGTTCCTTATATTACCCTTGGACCTCTACAGGTGCACACACTCAAGTGCACTCATGTGCATGCACCTACATACACAGGTGTGTCCACTCACATACTAACCCCAACATGTACACACATCATATGAAAATACATGCAAAAAATGCAGCAATGCACTGAATCATTGGAGTCTATAGATATTGTCATAGTAGGGCACAGGTGTTAACTTAACAGTTAAGGGTTTGAGCTCTGAGCACATTTGAGGAGAATTGGTGGTTGAGTTAGGTCCAGAACAAACCTGCAGAAGATTATCTAGCTGATAGAGAAGGCCCAACCCATAGTGGGTGGGACTAAGTCCTGGAATAAAATAGAGCTCATTAAGGAAGTCGGCATCCTTGTTTAAGCTTGACTAGACATGCTGGTCTGGCAAGTAAGCCATTATGCAGAGAAGGTGTGGCCAGTTCCTTCCATCCTGGTGTTGGTGCATGCTCTCCCATCAAGCTAGACTGAAAACTCTAATCAGTAATAGTAAGAAAATAAACCCCTTGTTCCCTTAAGCTGTTTGATGATCATTTATCAGCAACCATGCAGGCTAACTGCAACAGATGTAATCTTAAAACAATAACTTTGGGTACCTAATCACAAGCCAGAATCTATATAGCAAAGATATGATCTCCATATAACACATATATAGAATTTCACTTGTCAGTGTTGTAGTCTCGGGGACCCACAGAGACCCTTGGGGGCGGGAATAAGAAGTCAACATTACAGACTCCTGAAGTCAGGCAAGTGGCAAAGCAGGCTCTCAGGCTTGCAGACTCATTTATTGCAAATATTGGGCTGTTTATATACCCCCACCCAACATCCCATAAGTTCCAGCATGAGCTTTTGCTGCTTAGTCCTGTCCAGGTTGGTCCTCTCAGTCAGGCGGTTTGACATCAGCACCAGGCAAGGCGTCAGGTTCTAGTTTGGGGAAGTTGTATTTGCACATGAGCGGCCCATACAGACAATACAGGACTGCTTGGTCGTGCTCCTCCTACATGTTAGAGCTGCATGCATGGGAGATGTTTACACTCTTAGGATATAACTGCATCAAGTATTGCTGTGCACTCGCTATTAGCCCAAAATATGAAAGTTTAATTTAAATTGAGACTTACATAAACATATTTTTGTATTATAGATACATCAGTTATTAGATTAAAATCATGTGGGGACAATATTTAAATTCATAAAAACCATACAATAATAGTAGCCACAGTTTGCCAAATGTTTAATGAATACATCCACTCTACCATGCCCCTAAAAGGTGTGGATCTTCTCACAATGTTTCAAAGTAATTAGTTCATTGGGTTACTATTACAATATTTCTCATATGTCAACAAAATATACACTATATCAATGCCGTGAGGTCTTTTCTTCACCTTCTTTCTTTTCATTTATTTCAATAAATAAATGTTTATTAAAGTTAAAGCTTAAATCATTGACATAAAAATGTGACAATGAATCAATTAGTTTTAAAGCAAAGGAGGCAAATTTTACTTTTTTTTTCTCATTTAGTCATTCAAAGAATTGACAGATGTATGTTTTGTTGTTCTTTCTCACAGAATATAATTAAATATTACAAAAATTATCTTATCTTTTCAACAATAAATCCCAAAACAATAATAGAATAAAATTCCTAGATTAGGATTCATTCAAGATCTTCTGGGTAAAGTGTAGCAAGCAACTGAACATGTACTACAAGGAAAGAATGCCTGAATCATTACCATGCTGACAGAGTTACTGACTGTGGACTCTGAGAAATTTTCTTTTGAGTCTTTCATTCTCTTTGAGAGTAAAAAGAGAATCGTTAACCCTGCAGATAATTAAATGTTGGGCAACATGTATTATCTGCAGAGTGTACAGTTGTTATGCCAAGATCACATGCCATCAGCCACATTGATTATATGTTCTGTCATTATTATGATTATCGTCTAATACTACCACAATTGGAAAACTCAGAGTTTGCCAGAATTGGCTTAGATGTTATTGTAGAGGTGACATAGAAAAGTCAAGGATATTTGTAGATATGTTCACCCAGATGTCTATAGATAAAGCTTTGGCAGCTTCTTGCCTTGCCAAGTAGCAACAGCAAGTCATAAATTTGTAGATCTAGAAAAAACCTGAAGTACCATGCAACAAATGCTCCACTACTCACTAATGCTGCCACAACATAAAGCGTATGTAAATGTATGTAAAAAACATTTTCAACTCCGTCTCCATTCTTCTTGGTTTTCATTGTAAAAATGGATGAAAGTTTCAAATAGTAATATACCCTAATTTATATATTCATATATGCTTATTTTCCACAGCGTTAATGAAATCCTACACATGCATACAGATAAAAGGAGACAGAGAATCCAGCAGTTAATAAAACACAGTTAAAGAAAGCATGAAACCTAATTTCATAAACATTTCGATACTGAAAGATATAATCTGCAATAATTTCTCATTTCCAAACATCAATGACTAACATTGTGCCAAAAAGAATGATATAAAATGTAGGCTGCAATTAACTATTATTAAATGCTATTTTAAATATATTAGCCTCAAATGTGTTTTATACTGCAGTAGTATCTTACATAAGTTGCAACATTTTAATCAGGATATTTTATCTTGTTCATTCATTTCCCCATTGGAAAGTTACATAACATTTATTTTCATTATATTACTTCTGTCTACATTTATGCTAATATAAGTGGTAGAACAACACTACTTAAAATATTTGTTTTTATAATAGTTTTATTTTGACTGACTAATACCATTTTAGAAGAAAAAACACCTTTGTGGAGAAGAGTCATAAATTCACACATGCTCAAAATTTGGATCTATCCTTTTCTTTTTAATCACAAATCTGTCAAGGGTGTTTATTCCCAAACTTTTATAGTGGTTTAAACTCTTAAGAGAAACAGAAATTGAACTTATTATCTAATCCAACATTAAGTTTAATAAAATAAAAACTGGAAACACATTTGATACCATTGAAGAAGGGTGTTTCTGATAAAATTGGCTATTTGGCATGTGTAGAAGATTAACCATGATTTTCACTCATTCATTCAAAGCTTATTTATTAAGGCTCTATTATATGACAGAAATTATTCTATGCAAAGAGAAGGAATCATTGTACAGATGACAAATTATAAATTCAAAGCAGATGCACAGTATTATAAAGAGATGAGAGAATGAAAAGAGATAGAGAAACCCAGATGATCATGAAATAATTTCAGAAAAGAAGCAGAAAAAAAGTGAGAGCAAATTTTCTAGAAATTACATTATCAGATTATTATATCAAAATTTGACCAATTGGTGGAGTGTATGTGACTTCAGGTATCATAGCCTCTTGTGTCTTACTTTTCTCATGGGAGAAAGATTATGGCAATGCTGCCATATATTGCTGATATAAAGGCTTCATTAAATAAAAAAATAGCTGTCTGGGAGATCACTCAGTCTGATGTGTCTATAGATTAAGAAAGATGACTTAAGTATACATTTATAGCACCTACATAAACATTGAGTGCAGCTGTGTACATCTATTACTCTAGAGATGAGGTACATGGTAGGTGGATCCCCGAAACGCCTCAACTTGGAAACCAAGAAAAATCGATGACCCTGGGGTTCAGTGAGAAACTCTGCCTCAGAAAATAAGGTATAAAGCAAAATAAACAGACAATGTTGATCTCTGGCCTTCTATGCAGGTGTACGCACATGGATAAACACTTGTATGCACACATGTATGTGCCCCTATTAATATGTGCATACCATCATAAACACTTATGGAAATAAAAGTAAATAAACAAATAATAATTTGGTATTTACTCAGAGTATGGTAAGCAGTCATTTCATAAAAATAGTTATGAATATATTATTACCAAAGCCCCAGAAACCAAGAAAAAAAGACCTAAGAACATCCCCAAACAATAAGACAGAGGCTAGTTACTAATGAGGCTAAGAAGGAAAAAGCGATTTCTACCATTCAGGTTTACCTCAGTATAGGCAGAACCTCATTTAATCACAAATCTGTCAAGCGTGTTTATTCCCAAACTTTTATATTTAAACTCTTAAGAGAAACAGAAATTGAGCTTATTATCTAATCCAACACTAAGTGTCATGACTATCAATACTTCACAGATATGTCTGAAGTTCAGCCTGAAATTGTCAAATTCACACATATGTATCTCACTTTCACAACCGTTTTAATCAACATCCCGTAACCCAAAAAGACATTTTTCCTATATAGATATATTTCTAAAGAATACTAAAAAGTCATTTCCTACTCAAAAAAGAAACAAATCAAAATATCAAATCAATGAGTTGTATTACTTTTAAGAAAGGAAGAAAATCATGAATTCCCTTCCATAGGTTGGGTTGCACTAGGTACAGTGTAAGTATAAACACTGTTTAGGATTCTAGGTTCTCTCATGTTATTTTCAAGATTGGGCAGTATTTTCCAAGTAGTACCATAGCAAATTACCTCAAACTAAGTAAACACAAACAGTTCCATGGATCAGGAGTTTGGCATAGATTTTATTGGCCTATCAGGTTTGTCGTGAGCCCCTTCACTTTCTGGAGACTCTAAGGTAGGTCACATTTCTTGCACTTTTAGCATATTGACAATTTACTTCTTCACAGTAGTGAATGAGGTTATGTTTTCCTTGATGGCTATCAGATAGGGCTCATCTTAAATTCTAGTGTTTATCTACACTAGTTCTCATCCATCTTCTCCATCATCAAAGCTGACACATCATGGAATCTCCTGTTTTGTCATCCATCTTAGCATTCTGAATAGCCTTGGGCTATTTCTAACAGCTTCTGCCTGAGTTTATTATGTCTTGCACGGAGAATTTAGGCTAACTTATTATAAAAACCCTGAGTTCTAATCTAGGAATTTTTTGTCATGTAAGTAACATACTTACAGTTTTCAAAGGTTTGGGAATTGATCATGTGTGTATTTTTAAAAAAATATAATTTACCATAAATTGATTTTGAACTTATCTAAGGATTAATTCAATCAGTTAAGCATAATTTCAATGTGTGACCTTCGTAATAATTAGTTCAGTTCATGAATTCACTTTAAAAGAAAAAAGAGGTTAATGTATTTTATAATTTTTGAGTTTGTTATTATTTGTTATCAAGCAAAAAGTTTAAGAATATTGAACTAAAACTATGTACTTGATGCACTATAAATAAAATAACATTTCATATTATATATAGGAGCATAAAAATTGAACACCGTTTTACTCAAAGTGAATTTTAAACCCAATATCAGTTTATATGTATAATAAAGTTTTATATCAACTAGACATTTTCAAAATGTTGTACCAACACTTGGTATGGTTCCAAAAAAAAATGTTTCACAAAAAAATTTGTATTTCTCAGCATCTTTGGCTGATGGTGATTATTAAATTCTAAGGAGACTTGTTGAGCACAGGAGTGGAGGTCAAAGTCCTCTGTGCTATCATTAGTCTCCAAGGCTCTTAATGTATTTATCCACAAAAGAATTACATTGCATTAATCCTTTTATTTTTAATTTTCTATTGCTATAATTGCTTCCAGTTCAGCTCTTTTTGTATACAGATGAAATGGAAAAAATAGACAGATTAGCAGAAATTATTTCCCTTACAAAGATTTTTTAAAGAACACACAAGGAAAAAAAAAAAAACAACTCCAAAATTTAATGGGTTAGAGAATGGCTTTTATGTGAGACAACTGATTTGAATGCAGTTAATAAAGCCCAGCTCTACATCTTGCAATATGCTGGCCTGCTCAGGTTCAGTCTTTGGATTTGTTTCCTGCTTGCTCTTATCTTCTTTCTATTTTTTTTTCCACATGGGCTACTTTATTGGTAAATCAAAAGAAAAAAGGATCAAATAACCAAAACAACATAGCAATAAAGTGCTCACTGCAGGGTTGCAGCCTATCTAATTAATTTTTCATTTAGTTCTCATGTATTACTCAGAAATCAATTCGGGATTATATATGCAGGGCTGTAAAAGGACAGGAGTTCTGGTCCTCGATTTGTTGCTGTCTACTGTCCAAATTACTCAGTTAAATGATTCCCCAGGATATCATAAAGAGTATGGATAGGTTCATCTAAGTATCTTTTCATTTAATTACAGACCAGTCAAACACACTTTGACAGAAGTGACAGAAGTTCTGAAATCAAGCAATGGGGTTATTGTTTTTCAGCCTTTTTCTTTGATTTTTTCATATACATATTTTAGGTAAAATACATTTAAAGTACCCTTTTAGCCTGTGAAATTTTGGAGCACAAAATTAAATATCACTCAATGAAAGTAATTCCCAGATTGATGATAGATGATGCTAAGATTAATGGCCTTTATACTTTAAAAATAGTCAATTATAGAAATACATTGAGTTATTTCAGAATGATATGAAATAAGGCAAAGGGATGTTAAATTTTGTGGGTCTAAAGAACCTAAGGGAAAAGATATTATCTGAACTACAGTTCTTAATATATTGAAGCAGAAAAAATATTATGTGTTGATTTAACTTTGGTGGCACCATTTTGCAAGATTTAGGGTACATCCACATACTATGAAACTATTGTGTTAAAAAAAATCCCTTTTTTATTTTCTGGTAGTTCAAGATAGTCCACAGTCTTTAGAAGAATCCTAAAATTCTGTGAGCTTAGTTGTTCTCCAAGTTTTTCTTCAGGTCTTAATCTCCTTTTCTCTACTCAAACTAATAGCCAATGCTTGCTTTGCCTTTCAGAATATTTCCTAAACATTCTCTCTCCAGGCAAGACTTGCAATTACCCCTTGCCTGTGTTAACATATTGCATATACATTGTAAAGTTATTTTTAGAAAAAAGAACACTGTTCTCAACACCTATCAATTTACAACTTCTTATTACTCCAAAGAAAGGATGTACTAACTGAGGGAAGATCTTTTGTCACTGTATTTCATTCTATTTAAGTAAGCTAAAAATTCCACTTCTTACCATAGAGTGGCTGTAAATAATTCCTGCCTGGATTCATAGTCTCTGGTTTAGGAGACACTCATAAATTTTAGGGCCATACCTTACTGAACTACTATGAGGCAGAAAAAAAATTTAGATAAAGAAAATGGTGAGGAAGATGTTAATGTACATCAACATGTTTTGCAGAGTTCCTTGAGTTTGTTTAAAAATCAACACAGACAATCTCACTTTTAATATAAGAAGAAATGAGTTGTAATGACTTAATTTTATATTATTATGCTTAATATATGGTTGATATTATTCAACCATAGACAAGATTTTTCTTCCTTTTTAACTTCGCCAGTCATGAGAACTCAGGGGAAGGAAATGAGCTACGAAGCTTTTCTGAAACATAAGGAGATGGAATTACTGCAAGAAAATATGACTTCTTGGGATTTTTTGGGACACTTTCATATTTTTAAAATTTATTTTTTAGGAAAAGTAGTTGGGATAAGATAGCTTCTTCTTTATTCTCTAAACACAATGATCTGAAATGTATGGCTCTCTTTGGATACAGTTTTAAAATTGCATTGGAGGTGGGTCCTCTCAGTCTTATGAAAGAATTATTGTCACTGAGGTTTTATAATTTAATTTGCATTCAGACATCGGGTAAGAGAATTTTAGTCTTTCCTCTGAAATTCCTTAGCTTCATGCTTCCTAAGTGGTTATTTTATTGAAATGCACATGTGAATTTCTTTAGAACATGCAGGAATGTACTCTGAAGGAAGACAAAGCTAAGCGTAAGCAATGTTATCTGGAATAATCACAATGACATTGACTGCATAGTCACATCTTTCTGTAATTATGAGACAGGTTGGCTTTGCCAGGACCACGTCCTGTGCTGCAGCTTCAATAGTCCAGAACCTGCATTATGATGTGGCTCTGCTTTCTACATTGCAGCTGCTCTCTATGAACCATAGGCTATACCTCCAAGGAGTGTAATATGGGTCAAGCAAGAAGACAAGTGAACTACCTTATTTTTTACAACTAATTGTCATGATTTTTTACAATCTTGACCTCATTGTATACGGAGATCACATGTTGAAACATGATACACCAATCATTCAGGACCACAACCTGGAAAACTGAACTATTAATGAATGTCAGTGTCATCTTTTCTTTTTTTTATTATATACATTCTTTATTATTTCCGCTCATACAAACTTAATAGGTACACCAGTTCCCTCCCCCCCGAACCCCCTGCCCTCTTCCCCCCACCCCTCCCTCCCCATCCCCCAGTGTCTACCCCACAATTCCCAAAGAGTCCTCTAATGTGCATCCCTGACTCTCCTCCGGGCCCTCCTCTCCGATGACGTACAAGGACCCAGTGGCATTTTCCTGAAACCTTTCCCGTGTTCCCCTTAAGCATAGGAACACTACTGTGGCTGTCAATCCCTTGCCTCCAAGGATCTTGGTGCCTTTAGCAGATGCTAGACTTTATGAGGTCAATAGTGTGTTAGACATTGCGCAGGGCATGCAAAGTCTTATTATGATTGCTTCGGCCCTAAATAGTGTGGAGATTCTTGCAAATCATTGCTCCTCCCATCATTTTGCTCTTACAATCTTACCACCCCCTCTTCCGCAAATGTCCCTGAGCTTCAGGATGGGGAGAGATTAGTCTGGCCTAGTTCTAGGTGGTTGATATAGAGTCTCTGAAGTACTGGATTGTGGTTTGTTGATTTTCTTTTGCAGTTTTGCTGCTCCTGCAATGCCCTTCACTCCATCCTGATGGGCACTGTATGTCACCCCCTGGCCAGAGACAAAAAGCTGTTAAACTGGAGTCTTGTTATAATAGCACATTCAAGGGTAGATGTAATAAAAGTAGGAAACCTCAGTGAGGGAGGGGTCAATCACCCATTTGCAAAATGATTACTTTTTATCTGCCAGGCTATATGCCATCCCCTTCTGGTGAGATCAGACTCCCTCAGTTTTAAATGATCAGGAATGAACGTCTGTGATCTTAATCAGGTGTCACATAACTTACTTGCATTCCTTGATAAAGGCCTATTTTCTGTTCTGTAACATGGTCCCCTCCCTCCTTGTTTCTGGTGTGGCCCTCCAACCCCATCCCTCCTGTTCATAATCCTTGGAATTACTGTATTACATAGGTTTACCTTTGAGTATCTCAAGATGGGCTGGGTGAGTTTGGTATTAGGAGCCACCTATTAGGGAGTACATACGGCGCTTAATTTTCTGGGTCTGGGATACCGCACTTAATATAATTGTTTCTAATGACATCCATTTCCCGGCAAATTCCAGTAATTCATCATTTTTGATGGCTGAGTAGTACTCCATTGTATAGATGTACCACCTTTTCCTTATCCACTCGTCAACTGTTGGACATTTGGGTTGATCCCATGTTTTTGCTATTATATAAACAGTGCTGCTATGAACATGGTCGTGCTTGTGCTATCGAGGTGAACCTCTGCTGTATGGGGGGTTATACCCAAAAGTGGAATCGCAGGGTCATATGTCATTTCAATCTTTAATTTCTTTAAGAATCTCCAGACGGCTCGCCAGAGTGGCTGTATGAGCCTGCACTCCCACCAACAATATAGGAGAGTTCCCCTCTCTCCACATCCTCTCCAGCATTTGTTGTTGTTTGTGTTGTGGATTTTTGCCATCCTGACCGGGGTGAGATGATATCTCAGGGAAGTTTTGATTTGCATTTCCCTGATGGCTAAAGAAGTGGAGCATTTTTGAAGATATTTGTTAGACATTTTAATTTCATCTCTGGTAAAATTTCTTTTAAGTTCCAGGGCCCATTTTTTTAATTGGGGCATTGGTTTCCTTGATGCTTAGTTTTCTAAGTTCTTTGTGCACTCTGGACAGCAGAGCTCTATCAGATATGTGATTAGTGAAGATTTTCTCCCATTCTGTGGGTTGCCTTTGAGCTCGTGTTACAATCTCTTTATCTGAACAGAAGCTCTTTAATTTCACAAGATCCCAACTGTTGAGAGTTGGTAGCAGTGACTGTGCCATTGGATGTCTGTTTAGGAAATGTTGGCCTAGCCCAATCAGCTCGAGGGAGTTCCCTATCCTTTCAACTATGGTTTTTATAGTCTCTGGCCTTATATCAAGGTTCTTGATACATTTGGAATTAAGTCTTGTGCATGGTGACAAGTATGGGTCCAGCTTTAATCTTCTGCATGTGGAGATCCAGTTTTGCCAGCACCATTTGTTAAAGATGCTGTTCTTTTTCCATTGGATTCTTTGGGCCCCTTTGTCAAAGACCAAATGGCTGTAACTTTGTGGGCTTATATCTGGGTCTTCAATCCTTATCCATTGATCTGTGTGTCTATTTTGGAGCCATACCAGGCTGTTTTTATAACTATGGATTTGTAATATAGATTAAGGTTCGGTATGGTAATACCTCCAGCAGTGTTTTTGTTACTCAGAATTGTCTTTGCTATCCTGGGTCTTTTGTGCCTCCATATGAATTTTGAGATTGATCAAAATTGTTTGATCAACTTCTTTAAAGAATTGCTTTGGGATTTTAATTGATATAGCATTGAATTTGTATATTGCCTTTGGTAGGATGGTCATTTTTACAATGTTGATTCTGCCAATCCAGGAACATGGGAGGTCTTTCCACCTTCTGGTGTCTTCTGCAATTTCTTTCTTTAGGGTTTTAAAGTTTTCATTGTAAAGGTCTTTTACCTCCTTAGTTAGGTTTATACCAAGGTATTTCATTTTTTTAGGGGCTATAGTGAATGGGATGGTTTCTCTCAAGGCTTTTTCACTTCTTTCATTCTGGGCATATAGGAAGGCCTCTGATTTTTGTACATTTATTTTGTATCCTGCCACCCTGCTGAACTTCTCAATTAGTTCCAGGAGCTTCCTGGTGGAGTTTTTGGGATAACTCAGGTATAAGATCATGTCATCTGCAAATAGGGATAGTTTGACTTTTTCCTTGACGATTTGAATCCCTCTTATGTCCCTTTCTTGTCTTATGGCTTCAGCTAAGACTTCAAGTACAATATTGAATAGAAGTGGTGAGAGTGGACAGCCTTGTCTAGTACCTAATCGAAGTGGGAATGCTTCAAATTTTTCCCCATTGAGTATAATCCTTGCTGTGGGCTTGTTGTATACAGCTTTTATTATATTGATAAAGGTTCCTTCCATTCCAACCTTCTCTAGGGTTTTGATCATAAAAGGCTGTTGGATCTTGTCAAAGGCTTTTTCTGCATCTATCGAGAGTCATGTGGTCTTGGATTTTGGACTGATTTACATGATGAATTACATTTATTGATTTGCATATGTTGAACCAACCTTGTGTGCTGGGGATGAAGCATACTTGGTCCCCGTGAATAATCTTTTTGATATGTTTTTGAATCCGATTTGCTAAAACTTTGTTGAGAATCTTTGCATCTGTGTTTATCAGAGAGATCGGCCTATAGTTTTCTTTTTTAAGTGAGTCTTTATTAGGTTTTGGGATTAAAACGATATTAGATTCATAGAAGGAATTTGGTAGTGTTCCTTCCTTTACTATTTGATGGAACAGTTTAAGGAGTATTGGTATTATTAACTCCTTAAATGTCTGGTAGAACTCTGTGCTGAATCCATCTGGTCCAGCACATTTTTTGGTGAGAAGATTCAAGATTACTTCCTCAATTTCCTTATATGTTATAGGACTATTTAAATAATTCACAACTTCCTGATTCAATTTAGGTAAGTTGTGTTTACTTAGAAATTCATCCATCCCTTTTGTGTTGTCAAACTTCACAGAGTATAAGTTTTTGAAATATGATGTAATAATTCTCTGGATTTCTTGGGTATCAGTAGTGATAACTCCATGTTCATTTCTGATTTTGTTAATTTGGGTTTTCTCTCTCCTGCTTTTGGTTAATTTAGCTAGGGGTGTATCAATCTTATTGATTTTTTTCGAAGAACCAGCTTTTTGACTGGTTGATTTTTTCTATCGTTTTCTTAATCTCGATTTCAGATATTTCTCCCCTTATTTTGCTAATCTCCTCTCTTCTACTACTTTTGGGATCAGATTGCTCTAGTTTCTCTAAAGCTTTAAGCTGCATTGTTAAGTTGTTTATTTCTGATGTTTCCATTTTTTGATGTAGGCATTAAAAGCTATGGACTTACCTCTTAGAACAGCTTTCATTGTGTCCAGAGATTTTGGTAAGTTGTATTTTCATTATCATTCACTTTCAGGAAATCTTGAATTTCCTTTTTAATTTCTTCTTGAATACAGTTCTCATTCAGCATCATATTGTTAAGTTTCCAGGAGTTAGTGTATTTTCTCTTGTTTGATGTGTTGCGGATGTCCAGCTTTAGGCCGTGGTGGTCTGACAGGGCACAGGTTAGAACGTCAACTTTTTTGTATATGTGTAGTTTCGTTTTGTGGCTTAATACGTGATCTATTTTGGAGAAAGTTCCGTGTGCTGCTGAAAAAAATGTGTATTCTTTGGTGCGTGGGTGAAATGTTCGATAGAGATCTGTAAGGTCCATTTCTTTCAGGGTTTGATTAAGTTCCAAAGTGTCTCTGTTAAGCTTTTGACCTGTTGATCTATCCCATGTTGAGAGGGCGGTGTTCAAGTCCCCAAGAATTATCGTTTGGGGGTTGATTTCTTGCTTTAGATGCTGTAGGGTTTTCTTAATGAATGTGGAGGGGCCCGTATTGGGTGCATATATGTTGAGTATTGTGAAGTCTTCCTGGTGAATTGTACCTGTGACCAAAATGTAGTATCCATCTGTGTCTCTTATGATTTTCTTTGGTTTTAAGTCCACTTTGTCTGAAAGCATAATTGCTACCCCTTCCTGTTTCCTGGTTCCATTAGCTTGCAAGATTTTGGACCAGCCTTTCATTCTTAGGATGTGCCTATCTTTTGTGATGAGATGATTTTCCTGAAGGCAGCTGATTGTTGGATTGTGGTTTTTTATCCAAGTTTGTAATCTGTGTCTCTTGATGGGTGAGTTAATACCATTGACAGTTAATGTTATAATGGAGAAATTATTTTTAATTCTGAACATTTTTTATGTTTAGTAGATTTTGTAAGCATTTTGTTTGATATTTATGTTTTGGTGGTATTATACTTCCCTTCTATTCTTCTGGATACGCGTGTTCTTTTCTTCAAGCTTGAGTATTATTTCTAGCATTTTTTGAAGGCCTGGTTTGGTAGACATGTATCCCTTCAAGTTGTCTTTGTGCTGGAAAACTTTTCTTTCTCCCTTGATCATGACAGATAGTTTTGCCGGGTATATCAGTCTGGGTTGGCATTTTTGCTCATTTAATACTTGAAGTATGTCCCTCCAAGCTCTTCTTGCTTTTACTGTTTCCATTGAGTAGTCATTTGTTATTCTAATAGGTTTACCTTAAAAGTGACTTGCTTTTTTTCTCTTGAAGCTCTCAGCACCTTTTCTTTGTCTTGAATGTGGAGTGTTTTGACTATTATTTGCCGGGGCGATTTTCTATTTTGGTCATATCTGTTTGGAGTGCCAAATGCCTCTTGTATTTGGATAGGCCTCTCATTCTTTAGTTGTGGGAAGTTTTCATTTATGATGAATTGAAATATTTCCTCTGGTGTGGTATTTGGGATTCTTGTTCTGGTATTCCATGAATGTGCATGTTAGGCTTCTTCAGGGTGTCCCATATCTCTTGAATGTTCCTCTCCAGTATCTTTTTGGCTTTAACAATCTCTTCCATTGAGCTGGTTAATTCTCCCACTTTGTCTTCAAGATCTGAAATTCTATTTTCTGCCTCATTTGGCTGATAAGACTCTCTGTTGAGTTTTGGGTTGAAGATAACTTGTTTTTTAGTTCAATTTTAAACTATGCCTGAGACTGTTTTAACTGTTCTATACCTATTTTTGTTTCTTGAACTGTTTTTCTCAACTCCTCCAAGTGCCTGTTGTGTTCCTGTTCAAAGTGGTTGATGCGGTTGTTTAACTCTTCTCGGATTTCCTCTTTCATAGTATTAATCATGGTAATGATCATACTCTGAAAGTCGTTATGTTGGGTCTGGCTTTCATGGCTGTTTTCTGTGGTTTTGTGCTGGTCGGAATCCATCATTATGGGATTGATCCTTTCGGTGGGAGATTGGTCTTCTTGGGTTTCGTTTCTCATGTATCTGCACTTTGACTTGGACATTGTTGTTTTGTTTTTTAGGACCTTTCGGTTTCTGTGTGGTTTTCTCTGAACTGATGTAGTTGGTATTGTTACACTTCCCAGTTATTACTAGTGCTTGCCTTGGATTGGGTATGTTTGTGTATTGTTACTGTTATATCCTAGATGAGGCTACTAGGCTGTTAGTACGTCAGTTAAGTCAGGTTAAGTAACCAGGGGGTGAATATTAGTATGGTAGTGCACTTTTAGGATTTAGTATCTTGGTGAAATGTGAGGGTGAGTGGTGTACTCCATTGAGTTTTATGTTTTTGGGGTGGCTGTATGAGGAAGTTGATCTACAGCATTGATACTAGAAAGGATCAGTAAGATTAAAAAGAAGAAAAAAAGAAAAAAAAAGAGAAAAAAAATTTACTTATCTTTGAGCTGGATGTGAAGAATCTCGCCCACGTGATATAATGATTGTAGTGGAGTCCAGATGTATGGCCTGTGTTCCCTTTGTTCCTTAGAGTTTTGCTTGAGTTTCCTTTGGACTCTATTGAATTCTGAGTAGCAGTGTGTCTTCCGTGGACCACCTGCCTAGGTCCCTGGTGGGCCAGAGACACAGAGGGTCTGATGTTGATGGCAGAATTCTTCACCTGGGACCTGGGGGGGCAGCGGGGAGGCGCGAAGGGCTGGGGTCCTGGGCCTAGGCCCAGGCAAAGCCAGAGTTTGGGCGGGTGCTGGCCGGGCAGCTCCAGGGTGGGGGGCTGGGCTGGGAGGACCTCTCTCACTCACTCACTCACCTTGGAGCTTGGCGGGGATCGGGGCAGAGGGGCTGGGGTCCAATGTCAGTGTCATCTTTTCTGAAGCTTCCTCTTCTGTTTTAAATATCTGGCAATTGGGGCTGGAGAGGTGGCTCAGGGGTTAAGCCTCCGCCTTGCAGGCGGAAGGTTCTGAGTTCAGATCCCAGATCCCACGTATAGATGCCAGGCAGAAGCGGGGGCGGCCTGGGCTTCTGGTCCTGGTAGGGCGGAGTCTGTGAATCTCAGGGCAGAAGGAGGTGGAGGCGTCCATGGTGGTTCGCGAATTCGTCCGTGGTTCTACACACACACACACACACACACACACACACACACACACGCATATGCACACAGTTGAATAGATAATAATAAAAAAAATTAAAAAAATATCTGGCAATTAATAAATAGATGAATAAATGAAAGAACAGCATAGCAGTTTTACTCCTTGATATAAATGCTGAGCAAACCATTGGATAACCCAGCAGACATAGAAGCATTATCTATAATTGTATTTTTTTCTCTTTATTCTTTTTGAAACTTTCATACAGAAAATGAATTTATTTCTTTCCCCTCCCCCAACCTCCACCTTTCCCACCCACTTTGTCTCCCATACTCCCTTCATTTTCTCATTCCAGACTTTTCCCTCCTATTCTCATATCCCTCTCCAAATGTGGACAACCAGACTCTGTTTAGTATGTCTGTACTAGTAAATATCTGGGATTCATAGTAGTACAAGTAACCCACAGGTAGGCAAACATGAGTTAAGAAGCTCCCCATCTCTTGTCTAGCTCCTGCCTCAGAGATTCTCTCTGGATGGAGCTGTTTCCCTTAAGATCCCTACTACACCATGAAGAATGATGATATATCACCTAATGTGTAGATCTGACCCAAGTATACCTTGCTGGAGCCCTATAGTGATTGCATTATTGTGGCAGGTAGTGTCCCTCCCCACCTGTAGGCGCTTATGATCTTGTTGCCTTATCTTTCACAAGTTCCCTAAACGTTGGATGGAGGGGTGATGGCTTATTTAATACTGTGCACTGTAAGATCACTTATGCTCTGTACTCTGCCCATTTTTGATTCTTACCATTGCATATCTATGATTGGAAAATGATACTTCTTGTTGAGTGCTGTGAACTTTTCTGATCTAATGGTATAATGAGAAGTATTTAGTAAGTAGATGTCATAGATAGGCACAGGTGTCAACTTGACAGTTGAGGATTTGAGCTCTGGGCACATTTGTGGAGTAGTTGAGTTAAGTCCAGAGCCAACCTGAAGGATATTGTCTAGTTGATGGGCCAGACCCAGTCCATGGCAGATGGCCTTGAACAAGTGAATAAAATATAGAGACCTGGTTGAGGAAGTTGGCATCCTTCTGTATACTTGGTCAGACATGCTGGTCTGGCAAGCAAGGATTGTTCCTCTTGCAGCCATTATGTGGTGATGGTATGGCCAGTTTCCTCGGCCCTGGTGTTAGTGTGAGCTCTCTTTTCAAGCTGGACTGAGAACTGTAATTGGACTATCAGTAAGAAAATAAACCCCTTGTTCCTTAAGCTGTTTAATGGTCATTTATTAGCAACCATGCAGGCGAACTACAACAGTAGATTACTATCAAGCATTTATAATTAATAGTTAAACATCTTTTCTAATGCCTATGGTTTCCTTCCACTGTTATTTGGATAAATTTAAAATAATAGGATTGTCTTCCATGCCAATAAGCAGGGCTTCAAAACCATGCATAAGACAATTGATTACCCCAGAATATTTCATGCCACTTTTACTCTATTAGATTCTTCTTACAGAGTTGTTATTGCACAGCATTCATAGCTGGATAAGGCTATTAACTGCCTTTCTTCTACATCAACTTGTATTTAACCCCCCCTGCTATGTCCTATCTCCTTTCTTCCCTTCCTTTGAAACTTTTCTTCCAGTATTGCCTTTTTTTACCTTCTTATTTGTATTCTTTTGCTTCCACTATTTTAGGATATTCTCCCCCCTCCCAGTTCATGTTCCTTTGTAGTTTGTTACTATTATAGAAGTTTCCATTTGAACATAAAATTCTTAAGGTTCAATGCCAGCATCTGTTTATAAGGGAGAACATGAGCCTGTCTTTTTGTGTCTACAATACTTCAATCCTATCCATTTATCAGCAAATTTCATTAATTCATTATTACTGATAGTTGAAAACTATTTTATTATGTATATGTACCAAATTTTCATTATTCATTTGACTACTATTGGGAATCTAAACTGATTCTATTTTCTTCCTAGTGTGAATAGAGCTGCAGTAAACATGAAAGTACAAGTGTCTCTCTAATAAGATATGTCTTTGGTAACATTCCCAAGAGCACTGTAGTTGGGTGGTATGGTAGTTCAATTTTTAACTTTTTGAGGAACATACATAAGTTCCTGAAGAGAGGTCCTACATTCCCACCAACAAAGAATAAGAGGTCCCTTTGCTCCACATCATCCTCACCAGAATTTCCTGTTTGTCTTTTTGTTTAATTTTATGTGTTCTGACTGAGGTAAGATGATATTTCAGAGTAGTTTTTATTGGCATTCCCAAATGATTAGGATGGTAGAACATTTTTAAGATATGTGCTAGATATTTGAATTTCTTCTGTGAAATTTCCTTATAGTTCTAAGACCTATTTATAATTATGTTGGTTGCTTCCTTGATATTTAATTTCTTGGGATCTTTGTATACTGTCACAGTTAAGCACAGGTATAAACTTGATTGTTGAGGGTTTGAGCTCTGGGCACATTTGTAGAGAATTAGTGGTTGAGTTAAGCCCAGAGGAAACCTGCAAGAGATTGTCTAGCTGCTGGGGAAGGGCCAGCCCATGGTGGGTGGGATTAGGCCCTGGAATAAATCACAGAGAGCTGGTTGAGAGAGTTGGCATCCTTTTATATACTTGGCCAGACATGCTGGTCTGGCAAGTAAGGATTGTCCTTTTCTCAGCTGTTTTGTAGAGATGGTGTGGTCAGTTCTCTAGGCCCTGGTGTTGATTCATGTTCTTCTGTCAAGCTGGACTGAGAACTGTAACCAGACTGTCATAAGGAAATAAACCCCTTGTTCTCTTAAGCACTTTGATGGTCATTTTTCAGCAATGTTGCGTACAGACTGCAATGTATACTTTGGGTATTAATCCTCTATCAGACATAGTGTTAGCAAAAATTTTCTCCTATTTTGTAGTTTGCCTTTTCACTTGATTAACAATATCTTTTGATGAACATAAAAATATACTTGCTAGTAGTTGATACTATTTCTTAGGCATTTGAAGTTCCATTAATAAAATCTTTATCCTGGCCAATCAGTCAAAGTGTACTCCTTATTCTTTATTCCAGGAGTTTTAGAGCCTCTAGTTTAATATTAAGGTCTTCGAACTGTTTAGAAACTAACTTTTATTGTCATTCATTTAAACATATCATCCATTATGATTCTCACCTGTAACCAAATAAAATTTTACTGATTAATGCACAAATTAAATGATTAAAAACCTTGGGACACTTAATAGTTATGATATTTATGTTCTAGATTATATAGTATTCATTTAATTGGAAAGATTCAACATGATTTAGATACTGTCAAACTGAACTGCCATTTTAATTTTTTTACACTTTGTCATTTTGCCTGGCTCTTTATTGTTGAATTAGCCATTAGTCTTATATTTCTATTAATGATTTTTTCAACAAGTGAGCTCACTTCTTCCTGGTAGTATTTTAACATAATAGAAAAGTTTTAAATCTTTCAAAGTGCAAAAGAAGATTGTGTTTTATACCCTTTTACCCACCTACCTGTCACTTTAAGCTTAGAAGATTTGATAAATAAAAATGAATAAGAAATTAAAAAGTGCCTTTCTCTAGTCAAAAATAGAAAGTAGTAACCATTACCACTAGACATAAATTAACTACAACTGCAAAATCTGAAATTATGAATGTTTACCACTTACCACAAACAAGTCTGATATAAATGATTGTGAGTGGGAATGGGTTATTGATGCTTTTTAAAACTTATGATGTTATTCTTACATATGACCAAGATTGAGATCTGTTGTACTGAGACTTGAATAATCAATATTGTATAGGAGATATTTAAAAAATTTTTCTGCCCTGTGGATGTGGAATCTGGAAGTTTATAGAGCAGATTCAAATATCATTGAACTCCATTGGCTGTGTAGCAAAAGTTTAATTTATTGTGCTAAGAAAACAAGTACAATATGACTGTGATAACCTAGATGCAGCTGATATCAAATAAGGTGATATCTGTTAAAGGGTTAATGATGCTTGTAGTCTTACAGGAAACCTTAAGGATAGCTTGTGAAATATTATGAAGCAGCAAAAATATCTAATTCCAATACATAGAATGAATTCCAATTTCTTTTACATCTTGGAATGCAAATGCTGCACTGTTTCCTAGCAACCCCCTGCTTTTACCACAACAAGATAGATTTAGGACAGTCAGACTTTATTTCTACTTGAGTAACATGAGCCTTGGTTTACAGCCCTTTTTCCTCCAGCCTCATAATTAAATGACTAAATCCCATCCACAGCATTATCTACAGAACATGATTGGAGAAAGATTAGCCATTAAAGAGAGAGGGAAATGCTATTATGGTTTTTAGGCCTATAACCATGCA
Source organism: Typhlomys cinereus (assembly GCA_023101885.1). NCBI lineage: Eukaryota > Metazoa > Chordata > Mammalia > Rodentia > Platacanthomyidae > Typhlomys > Typhlomys cinereus. Next base: position 1,559,610 of record JALPQD010000060.1, on the reverse strand, counting down.
CTCTCTTAGAAATCCTATTATAGCTCAGCATTCCTGTTATTGGTCTTGCAACTCAATTCACATATATCAAACTGTAAACTCCATTTACACTCAATCCATATTTCTAGATATCCTCTAATAACTTATTTATTTGTGTGTCTTACTTTGGAAGAAGTTATATGCTTTAAAATATCTTCATCTATTTCCAGTGACTCTGGAGCTTCCTATTTTGGCACATGAAGTGCCTTATCTCATCTAGGTAAAACCAAACATGTTGTTTTACCTTTGGATTTAATTAGAGCTTCATCAAACCATATCATGATGATTCAAGTAATTTCAGGTATTTGTTTTCAGCTCAAATGTGCGGCAATAATACAAGCAATCATTTTCCCTCATATTCATAGTCTGGTCAGGATCAATTCCATAAATCAGAGTGAATAGACACATCAATTACATATTTATGTATTTTTAATTACAAGTAATTATATGAAAAATGTGTTAACATCTTTTGAGTCGACTTTTGAATAAAAAGGGCTGGCCATGGTTAGCAGGTAACCATACACATTATCCAGCAGCAGTGTTCAGGAATCATAAAATACACTTCACCGACACGTACTTTGAAGTGTCTGGTGAGCCTTCATTTTACCCTCTTCCATCATGCTTGCCTAAGTAAAAGATTTTCCTTTTTCCATGTTAAATTCATTTCCTTGACAACAAACATTACAAACTCCTCAATGATTTCTCTGTGCCAAATGAATTTCTGTCACAAGTCTCAGATGAAATCTGACTGCTCCTGGTGACCAAATTGATCCCGCTGCAGCACAAGATGAAACAGATCATTCATCTCAGTTTGGCCATGCCAAAAAGGTGACCCCCTCCTACCCAGAACAGTAACTGAAAAGTAGCGGCTGACTTTGTGTCACAATTAGTACTTAGGGGCAGCAGAGAGTTTTCATTACCTATGAACATCAATGACTTTGGATCATAACTAATCATGCTGAAATATCTTCATTATTTTAATGAAGGTTTTCTCTGTCTTTTAGCCATGATAAAATGTCCAGGGAAAAGAAATGTTTCTCATTATTTCTGAATCTGGAAGAGATTAAGAAAGTGAAATGGAAACCTACAGACAACTTCAGAAGAGTGTCATTTGTGGATTCTGCTGCTAATCTTTCCTCTTGCCTCCAAAGGGAAGCTGGAAGAGGAGGTTCTCTCTGTAATCTGGAAGAGATTAAGAAAGTGAAATGGAAACCTACAGACAACTTCAGAAGAGTGTCATTTGTGGATTCTGCTGCTAATCTTTCCTCTTGCCTCCAAAGGGAAGCTGGAAGAGGAGGTTCTCTCTGTACAGGGTTCAAAGGCAACATGGCTACCAAATGGCTGGCAGGTCCTTGAAATGAGAAGCAAATTAGTCTTATTTCCAACTTTTCAGAAGTCTTATTTTAAATATCCAAAGGGATATTTTCAGATGAGAAAGGAGAGAATATTTTCCTGTAATAATGTAAAAATAAATGATCAATGTATTCTTCAAATGTAAAAATAAATGATCACCATATTCTTCAAATGAGATCAACTCACTATTCTATAATGAAAACTTGAAACATCAAGTACATCTGTCCAGTACAAGAATATAGGACATAACTAAGAATGCTAGTTTTATACATGATATACATTGACTTTCTGTTTTGTTTGTTGGAATACCGTTGAACATAATCCTGTACTATGGATTAACAAAATTTTGCAAGGTCAGTCAGTATTAAGATCCCTTGTATTTCCTTTAAAAAGTGATACCTAAACATGAGGGAACATAAAAATTATAGAGGTGGAGCCAGCAAGATGACTCATTTGTTGAACTGAGTTTGATCCTTAGAACCCATGTGATAAAAGGACATAATTACCGAAGGTATTAAAGGACCTCCACATGCACAGCATGGTATGTGCAAACATGTAAATAAGTAAATAAATAAAAACCAACAAATAAGAATAAATAAGTGTAAAAAGAAGCTAGAATTAGTTAGATCTCAAATTTCTGAACCCTACATACATCATTTGATTCAAAGAGAGTAGAGTGGAGTCGTTGCTGTATTAAACACTTGGTGTCAGGTGTCAAATATGTGTTGAAACCACTAAGTACTCTCATCTAAAAGAAGGGAGAAAAAAGGTAGAGCTAACTCATTGTGCACAGTTATTACTAAGCACTATCCATCACAGATCTGTTACCCCAAAGTGAGCATTCTTTGTACCTGATCCCTGTGTAGGAGAACATCAAAATCTAATCAGACTTAACAAAAATCTCAATGACATGTAATGAAAATCTTCTTTTTTATGTATTTTTGTAGACTACTACAAAAGTATAACTTTGTCTATTATGGAAGAATAGAAACAAATTAACATTTATTAGTCACATGTTATTAAGTGCCACATTGCCTTAGACCAAATTTATTTAATTCTTTCTATGGCACTATGTAGAAAGTGTTATCTCTAATTTGCAAGTAGAAGGTATATTTGGAAAGGATTGTATCAGAAAATAGCCATGGGAAGGACTGTGCCACAGGGCATGTAAGTAGGTTTAGCCTGATGAGGCCAATTGCAAAGCCCATGCATTTCATGCGTGCTTCATTTTTCAGCCTTCCTATCTTGATACTACATCAATTTCTAACTTGCAATTTATAGTCATATGTGGTTAGGTTTCTTAAAAAAAAGAAAAAGAAAACTGCAACATAAGTGTTGCTCTAGCTAATACATGGACATTGTCAGTAAATATTGTCTTTTGTCAAGTACTAAGTCCTGCCCTTCTAAATAGTGGCTTCATGGCACCTCAAAAGGACAAGTCACAGAAATCTGGATGCAAAACCTTAATAAAGGTTTTACTAAGCTACCAGTTTAATTCCTCAATACTTCAGGACATTTTTTTCTTTTCTCACCTTTTTATTTTTTTTTTTTTGACAATCAGATCATTATGAGCTTGGCTTTTATTAGAATGGAATCCACACATAGAACATGCTGTCCTTAGAGGACCACAAACAAAATAGTGTTTCAAGAGCACTGTTTTGATAAGGAAATTTATTCTGTCAGAAGATGAATAGAGTTGATAAGTCCCATGTCTCTGAAGATTCTCCCAAAGTTGCACTTTCAAAAAATTAATAATACAAAGGAGAGTGCTTTAGGAAATGAAGAGTACAGTAACCACATTCTATTTTATTACAGAAAAATAGGCTTTCTTCCCAGGGTAACAAGGTTTTTCACAGCTATCTGCCTTCCAGAATGATTAGATCTATTTAAAGTCATCACAACCATGTCTGTTGATGCCAATCCTATCACGGGACTTTGGGGACACACAGCCCTGTGTACTGGAAGACATTATCCTGGGCAGCTGGAAGATGCCTGACTGCAAACTGCTTCTATGTCACTTTGCTATTCTGACAATGCCAAGAGGGATTCTAGGGGACTCTGGAGACTAATAATGCAATTGCTAATCATTAGTATCTCCCAGAACTCTTACAGTTCTCATCTCCTCCAGATTTTCCAGCTGCTGTTTGTGTAATTGAAGGAAATGACGCAGCCAAAGGGAGACAATTTATATTGTGAAGCTCCCCATAGCAAGACAACCTGGTTTGAATGTGTAGTAACATGTAGAAATAAGAGTAATATTTGATCATTCAGGGTACATTGGAGTTATTTTGACTGTTTTAAAAGAACTGTGTTTATGATTTTAAAAAATTAAATAATTTTAAGAGGAATAAAGAATCGTTAACCTCCAGGGCTGGAGAAGATGACTTGGGGGTTAAATCTTTGCCTGACAAGCAAAAGGACTTAAGTTTGGAACCCAGATCCTACATAAAAATGCAGGCAGAGATGTCCTAGGCCTGAAATTCTGTCCCTGAAGGACAAGGACAGGGAAACCCCGGAGCAAATAGTAGGGAAGAAGAACAAACCAAATCACCCTTTCTCTTCCATGGACACACACACACACAAATGCACAAACACACACAAGTGCATGCAAAAAATAATTGTCTTTAAAGCAGCATCGATGTAGCATCTCTTCTCTGGAAAATATAAAGTGATGTATAAAAAATATGTATTTATTGCATTAAAAACAATAAACACTGAGGAATGTCATCCCAGGCTGTGTAGTCCATCTTCATTGGCTTTGTAACATTGAGGAGAAGAGATTATTTAGAGATTGTTTGTCATCCATGTGATCAGGTAACAGTGTTAGACTGATGATGACCAGATAGTAAATTAAGCATAAGTAAACTCACACTATGCTCATCTGATAATGAAGTCACAAAGTTTTTAAAGAATGAAATATGTTATCTCTATTTTAAGTAACCCTTGGTCAGAGAAAAATGTTTGAACCTATAGGAAATTTCAATGGTTATTTTCAATTAATTGGTACCAATATCTGTTATTACCAAAGATCTTAAAAATTCAAAATGATCCTCTAATGAATAAATTTATATACTATTAATGTAACAAAATATTTGCTTTGGATGCTTATTAACAGAGCAGATATTCACTGAATTGATATTTTTAGAAGCTGACAGCCAAGAACATGGCTACTACATCTGCTTGTTCTCTTATGAGAACCCTGGACTGAATCATAACAAGTGTGAAGTCCATGATGGTGGTTGAGAGGAAAAGAACACATGGTAGACAGCAAAACAAAGATAACCAGGGATTAGTCTGAAATCTCTGTAGGATCCCACAGGAACAACAGTATTTGGAGAAACACACCTTCAGTTAACTAGGCTTCACCCATCAATGATCCCACAGTCAGCAGTGTCACATTGGGGACTAAATTTCTGGAACATAAACCATGGAGGAACTTATTCAATTCATATTCTCCAGTAGAACCAAGCACTAAATAATTCTGTCATGACTTGAATGTGATTTATCCTCCACAGGATCATGTTTTTAAGTTCTTTGTACCCAGATGGTAGCACTGTTTTAGAAGTAATGAAACCATTTGGAGGTGGATCTCTGCAGAAGGAAGTCTGTCACAAAAGGAAGGAAGGCCTGTTTCTTGTCTGCCCTGCCCACCTCTCTCCCCTTGGCTGCAGCAATGTGAATCAGCTTCCTGCTTCTGCCCCATACCAACTTCTGTATGTTTCCCTCAGTGATGAACTGTATCCCCGCTGGAACTATAAGCCAAATAATAAACCCTTTCTACCTTAAGTTGCTTGAGTCAAAGAATTTTATAATAGTAACATATTCTTTCACTGCTCACTGTGACAGCTATTTACTCATGGACAACCAGACTCAGTAAAGCAAAATAGATAAGTGAATAAATAACCTAGGCAAAAATTAACTGTAAACCGATGTCCACCAAACCAAACTTCAATGGACTACTTAGGTAAAATGAGGCAATCTTAGTTCTTAACAATATAAATAAAATGAACAAGCATGGAAACAAGATGAGAAAGAAGCAGAGTGCTAGTAGGATTGTAGTCTGAAGGATGAGAATACTTCCTAGGGAAGAAAATAAAAAGAAAGAGAAAAATAAAAATTTATAATCTGGAAAAACCCACCAGAAATCAGAAAGCAGTGGATGCTTGCCTCTTTTCTTTTCCAACAGTAGTTTGTCCCAGAATGTATTTTCTGCCTTGCTGGAACTTACATATTTCAGATCTTTCCATCCAAGATGTTAAATGAGCAGATGCGCACCATGGGCTATCCTGCTGTTCATGAGATTTAGACTGTGGTTTCCAATTAAACAGTCATATGATTTATTTCCACTATGGACACACACAACTTTATATTTGGAAGTCTAACATTTTAGAGGTAACTATAAAATTGATTTAGAACTCTTCCTTTTACCAGAGATTTTGAAGAATAGCACAGAATACAAATGTATTTAATTAATTTGAAAAAAAAAAGCCAAAATGAAATCAAAGTTTCTAAACCTTCTCAAATTTAACATCTTCAAGAGACAGGACCATTCCCAAGACTTTTTTATCTACTAAGACACCATTTGTTTTTCTTGCCTCTCACTTTTGTGCTTGTCATTTTGGCCCTTGGAACTCGTGACTTCTCTGTATTCTCCATAAGAAACTCAATAGATTCTCGGGCTTGTCTGGAAACGTCAAGAATCATTCATTCATTCCTAAATTCTTTCACTTCTAAATTCATTCACTGGGTCTCCCTCATGGAAAAATTCTCAGCCATAAGAGAACCTCCTCGCTTAGCTGGTGAAGCTTTGTGGTCCCCCAGTTACTGCTTAGCCAGTGATGAGATTCAAGTAATGCTGGTATATACTTTTTTTTCCTTTCCTCTGAGACACATTCTCAGCATCCACACAAATTATTGCTTTTTCTTCATGGTGAATTCTGTCGTGTATCTGGCAGAAAGTACCTTAATCTTTTCCTTCTCTAAGCTTCTTACCTATTTTTTTATTTTTGTTCTCTATAGTTCACACTCTTCTGAGAAAATTACATCTACTGTGTGTCAGTTCCTTTGGGTTTATGTTCATCCTCTAAATACTCTTCTGTGGTTCAAGAATCTTCTCTTATTGGCAAAGATGATGCCTCTGCTTATATCTTAAGCCCTTTCATCACACAATTCTCTAGGAGTTTCTTCTTTCCTCTGTTCTCAAATTTTTTATTATTTTGGTTTATTTATTTTTGAAAAGATTTTCAAATTAATTTCTGTTTTTGCTTGTTTATTTTTATTCTTTTGTGTTGTTTTCCACTTTTTTGTTGATGGATTTTTGACAGTTTCATGCACATATATTATATACTTTGACTACTTTCAACTCCGTCTCTTCTTATTCCTACTGCTAGTCTTCCTTTCCTACAAGTCTTCCTCCCACATTCAGGGCTTTTTTGTTTTCTTTTGTTCTCCTCTGGGCCTTTTGCATGATCTTTGTTTTGGGAATCTTGGAACCTACTAAACCCTCCTGAAGCTAAGAGTTGGGTATCTCCCTCCCATGGTAAGAAGACTCAGAAAAAGTCCTTGAAGGCCAGGACATATAGATGCTGTATTAAATTTCTTAGCATCTATTATGAAAAAGAACTGACTAAAAATTAATGTTTAAAAACAAAATAAAATATGAGGAAGATTTCTTTCATGAATTTTTCTCCTCGCATATTTAACCAGAAAACTTAAAGCATAGAATTATCATTACTTATTGTATTTAATGCATATTAGTAGGTATATCCTTAGATTGATTACCAATAATAAAAACACATAATAGTTTCAGTGAGTTATCAAGAATGACAGCCATTGAATAAAAAAGGGTAAGACATTCCAGTTGTTTTCCTATTTTCTTTAAGTAGAGCATATTTATATAATGCTGTTAAGTAAATGTGATATATATAAGTAAATTATAAAATGATATTTCAGAACATATTGCAATGGCTTATATTGTTCATTAAATAAAAATCCAAATTGCCAAAATAATGAAATTTAAAAATAAAATCATAAGCAATTTGTAAAAAGGTGTTTCTTTTTTTTTAGACTATTTCTGGGTTGATAACATGTTAGTAGAAAGATTTCATATTTTTTGATAACAGTTTATTCTGACACCCTATAATGTAACCAAGACTCCTATTAGGCTCTAGCAAAATGTGAAAAGAAAGCATATCCATCAGCCTTCTGTTCTTGGAAAGACACTTAGAGCATCCCTGCACACATTTTTTCTCATCTCATTCAGCACCATCCAAGTCGGCAATCCTCTTCATTTTGCTACATGCAGTGGTACTATTTTCAGCATATGCCTCACACAGCTATTTGCTATTCAAAAGGCAGAGTGATGTGCGTGTTTTGGTCTTCATTCTTCATTCCAAGCAAAACCACAGAATTAGCTCTTACATAATCTACAACTATGAAAATTCCAGGAAAATGTGGCAGGGACTCATAGTTCTCACACTGTCTTTTTGAAGCCATCTGTCATACTACAGGAAACTGCTACCAATAATGCCTCTCCCCATTGTGAAGAGGTACTCTTAAATATTTAACATCCAGATGATCCATGAGCAAGTGCATACATATTTTGTGTTTAAATATAAAGGTGTTAGTTTAAATGAGAATGGCTGTGAAAGTCAACACATTGGTATAATTTTCTATGCCCTAGAAAGCAAGCCTCATATAGGTATATACACTTTAGATTTTGACTCTGAACATTATATTACCATTTTAGAAAAGAACAGAAAGCCTCTGTTCATTATAATATCTTCATATATGAATAAAGATGTCTTTCATCATTATTTTATGGGCTTCTAAAGTTTTTGGTGGGCTCCTTGTGACTTAGAGTGGCTGTATGTTAAATGCACATATGTTGAAAGAGCTGCCAGATGATGGCTGTCTAAGGATGCACAAGACACCCCCATAGCACAGAGGTTGAAAAGAGGGTAGTAAAGTGACAGGGACTGATCCTGATCTGACAGTCTTGAGAGGAGCAGATGGTAGTGAATACTCACAAAGCTTTTGAATGTGCACTATTTCTCATTCCAAGCAATTATATGGGGATTTCCTGAATGCCAGGGTTTTTGAAAGCTAATTACCTCTGTTATCTGTGGCCATGACTGTATTTGTCCAAAGGGAAAGCTGAGGGTAGGTGATAGAAGAAAATGTAATAAGGATTGGTTGGCATTCTATTACTTGCTTACTCAATTGTCCATTAATTATATTATTTCATAGTTCATAGGTTTTGGTATTTGCAGCCAGGAATATGTCAAATACTCAGGATAAATGATGGAGACAAAAATGGGAAGGGCAGAAGTTGGAAAAGGCTGTGCTTAATTCCATCATCAAAAGCCAAAATCTCAGTGTTAGAAATAAAGGTAATTTTGACAAAGGTCCATTGATGCTGTGATAGTTAATCCTGGGTGTCAACTTGACAAAGCTGGCATTAACTAAGATCAGATGATTCCACTTGAAGAGATTATCTGGATCAATACATTTACAATACAAAGACCAATCCTAGATCTGATTGGAACCCCCTAGATCTCATTGGAACCTCCCAGTAGTGGACCAGATAAAAAGAATCATAGAAGGAGATTTGGAAGAAGAGAAACTCTCCAGGAATCCTCTAGCCTTCAGTTATTACCCACTAGCCTATTGGATGTCTGCCATGACTTAGCCTGCACCCAGCTTCAGCTACCAGCCATGCCACCTCAACCACGAAAGTCTATTTCTCCCCTCTGGAACTGTAAGTTGAATAAATCTTTTTTCTCCCTTAAGTTTTTTGGTTTTGAATGCTCTCTCAGAGCAATAGTTAAGAGTAACTATTATTAGAGTAATAGTTAAGAGAAATTGGTACCAGGTAGTAATGGGGTATTGTTGTGAGATTAAGAGCATCTTGTACTACAATATGAAGCTGTTTGTGAAGTTAAGAGAAGTTGGTGTCCAGCCATATGACTAATGCTATGATGTGGTTATGTGGTTTGAACTGCTTGCTGGGAGAAATATGAAGAACTTTGGAACTTGGTGCTAGGAGAGTCTTTACATCATGGCGACAGGGCCAAATGGGCCTTTCTCATGAGAACTCTGAAGAGATCAAAGCCCAGTTTGTGATGGTCCAGAAAGGAACAGAGAAGAACTCAACAAGAAACAAATGGTGACATGTGTTGGTAGAGAGTTTATTGAAGTTTTGCCCTCATCCTGAAAGCTTGCCCAAAGTTAAACTGGAGTGCTTGGCAGAGGGAATTTCAAAGAATGTAGTCTTGACAATGTGTTATAACTACTTTTTAGTTGTCTTCAAAGTTATGAAAAATAGCAAGGAATCAGGCAGGAAGAAGCAATAACTGTAAGATCAGATGATGAAAAATGTAATGGCAAATTTAAAAAGTTAAACCCAAGATGAAGTAGAGGACAAAATGTTGGCTGTTAAAGATTAGCTCCAGTAATAAACCAAAGCCTGCTCTCAATTTGACAATAGGAGCAGCCCTAGCTTGAGAACAAGATTCTCAGAAAAGGCTCCCACCCATAAGAATGCAAATCCTTTTGGAAGGGATGAGTTGAAGGGTGGAGTTCCAAGTGAGGTTTTATTTCTCCCCTAAAGCAACCACCCAGGGGAAAAAGATATTTTTCCTGCAGTCAGCACAGAGAAGCTGAATCAACTGTGATTTGAGGGGACCAATCTCTAACCCAAAGCTACAACAATACTTGGCAAACTTGTCCATGTGGTTCTGCTTTTAGAGGCATCAAAGATGCAAGAGAGAGGAAGTTGTGGATCCCTCCTCCAAGATTTCAAGAAATGGCAGAATTCAGGCAGCATGTGGCAGAAAGTCTGCACATAATATAGCTATTCTGCACATATTAGAGACCCAAGAAGGGCAGTTTGTGCTATGGAGTTAAACCTGGCTTGCCTTTGAGAAGTAAAGATGTTAGAGATGTTAGAGATGTTAGAGACAACGTGGAACATCTGCCAAAGGGAGCTGTATACCCCAGAAGGAGTCAACCCAAGAGAGTGATGTGTTCTACAGGCAGATGCGTTGGAGTGCTGGGACTGAAGCCCTTTGAAATTGAGGTGATTTTAATGAGAGGCTCACCTGTTGTACTGGAACTATGGGATTTGGAGTTTGTCCTGTTGTATTTTGATATCGTTATGGACTGATCTTTCCTGGATTTGTCCACATTCCTTCCTTTTGGAATGGGAAGGTTCATTCTGTGCCATTGCATATTATAGGTATGTAGCTTGTCTTTTGATTTTGGAGAAGACTTTGGACTTTAGACTTTGGGAGTATGTTGAAACTACTTTTACAGTTAGACCGAGTATGATTTACACTAAGAAGATATTTATGTTATATGTAATGTTAATCTGTAGTTATGTGGTAAAATGTAATCTACATTATGATACTCTGTTCCGGGACCCTAACGACTAAACATTTTTCAAGGGACTTTGGCAGTTATCTTGGGAAAAATAATGCATATATGTACAGAATAGCTATATTATGTTAGGTGGAATTATGAATATTACTGTTTATATATTGAGATTAAGAATGGCCTAAGGAAATGTGATCTGGTGTCAAGTTTACAAGGGCTGGATTTGTGATAGTTGATCCTGGGTGTCAACTTGACAAACCTGGCATACTAAGATCAGATGATTCCACTTGAAGAGATTATCTAGATCAATACATTTATAATACAAAGACCAGTCCTAGATCTGAGTGGAACCTCCCCAGATCTCATTGGAACCTCCCAGTAGTAGACCAGATAAAAGGAATCATAGAAGGAGATTTGGAAAAAGAGAGACTCTCCAGGAATCCTAGCCTTCAGTAGTCACCACTAGCCTACTGGATATCTGCCATGACTCAGCCTGCATTCAGCTTCAGCCCCAGCCATGTCACCTCTGTCATGAAATTCTGTTTCTCCCCTCTGGAACTATAAATTGAATGAATGTCCCTTTCTCCCTTAAGTTGTTTGACTTTGAGTGCTCTCTCAGAGCAGTTAAGAGTAACTGTTACAATGCTTATTTTATACAATGACAAGGCAAAGGCTTCCTCTTTTGCTGGATGTCTCAAAAACTTATGAAACTTTCTTTTTTTAGGGTTATTATCTCTGTTAGTCACTTATAAACTACTATGGCCAATGCTTTACAAACTGACCACCTGCTCTAAGATGCTAAAGCATTAAAAGATGTGACAAATATATATGTTCTTAATTAGTATTCGACAGTAATACTTGCCAACAGTATATTTATGTGTATGTGTGCACACATATGCACATACACATGTGCTTGTGTGTGTAAAATAGGGAATTATTTAAGGAATTAGAATTGGGATCACAAACAACCAGACCATATCACTGACTAAAGAAACAGGTTTTATCTGGAACCCGCAGCCCATCTAAAGACGAAGAATTCCACCTTCCTCAGAAGACTTCAGTTTATTTTCACGTCTTTTTTTTTTTTAGGACTTCAATTTGTTGACTAAAGCACATCTAAATTTTTCAGTGAAACCTGCTTACTCAAAGATTACTTATTTACTTATATTTTGAGATAGTATCTGCTCTGTAGCTCAAATGTGCCTTGAATTCACAGTCCGTCTGCCTTTAACATTTGAGTACTAGAATTACAGATGTATAACACCTTGTCTGCCTTCAACATCTGATAATCTAATTGGTAGTTTCATTGTTAAAAATATTATAATGCCTTGTATACTGGACACTGACCAATTATTTGCATATCAAAGTCTCTTGAAAGTGAGGTAATGCACAAAATTCACTATATATGGTCATATGTTCAATTTTCTCAATGAGCTTAAAATGAAATGACCACTATAAAGATTTTTCTTAAGGGGCATCCATTTTATGAAAATGTCTGGTTCCAAAGAATCTGTTCACAAAAATGAAATATCAAAAAAACAAAACAAAACAAAACAAAACTATTGTCCTTGGATGTTTAAAATCACTTCCCTATCCCTCCACCAAGAAAATCTCATTTTTATGGAATTAGTTTATTTTAAAACTTATTTGTTTCCTTTGAACTTATTTGTTCCTTCCTGAACAGTCTGAGATTTAACATTTAATTCTGGTACATAAATGTCTTGTGATTGATATGGTGTTTGTTAGCAGAAGTGTAGGGAAGAGAAAAGAATGGTGGTTTTGGTTCATGTACCAACTGTAACTATTATTGCTTACAATACCTTGAAACATTATTTTATATCTTTGGGAAATCTGAGCAAGAAAAATGTTAGAATATACTATTTTTATCTAAGAAAATATGAATGAAAAAATAGTTATTCATAATAAATATAAAGCTGAGAATCATGTTGTTGTTTTATTCTTCAAAGTTGTATGATATATTTTTTTTTCCATTTAGTCTCCCCATGTGTTACAAAGCCATTTGAAGCAACAACTTTGGAATCAGCAACTGTGAGTTAAGACAATTCAGAAACTTTCTGGCAAGTGACAAAAATGGAATTTAAAAGTATTCACCTTGTTCTAAAGCTAAAGAATTCAAGGGTTGGCCAGCTGTCTTCTAACCTCTGATATATTCCTTCTCCAGGCATAGAATGAAAATCATATTGTATGTCACAAAATGGTTAGAGGCACTAGGTAAGATTCACAGTGCAGGATAGTATTTGAAGGCCATGTGGAATGTGGAAATTTCTTTCTTCTCATTACCATTTGGGATTATTAATCAACTCACAACCCCAACTCTGTCAATGATCTGCCCCTGCAGGAAAGATGGCTTATTCTATACCATAGAGTTGCTCAGTTGCAAGGGTCACAAACTGGGTGGCATTCAATGTATTTCTTGAAGTGTCCCATTGTTAAGAAATGTATGCACTTAGTACAGCACTGCATTTTTTTAACTTGCAAACTAGAAACAGAAGTGGCCAATAATGGAGGGTGTCACCTGGAAGAAAGTGGTGGTTAGGCCACCACCTTGATAAAGGGATTTCACATTATCTGAGGATATCTGTACTAGGCTGATTTCTCTTGATTTTGCAGACTGGTTATCTGAGAATGCCCTGGAGACTAGGAGAACTCTTATTTCCCTATCTTCTTTTTTCACTAATCACAAGTCCACCTTAGCTTGCTACCTGATCCTCAGCTTCTATTTACATTTCTATATAAAATAAAGTTTTAGAAAGAGGGAGAGAACTTAAGGAAAGAGACTTCACAGAGAATGTATTGTCTGCCTATCTACTCAGTCTGTTGTTCTTCTTACATAGTTTATCTCCTATAAATTATTTCCTCTTTGTCTGCATTTCTGATTGCCAGGACACTTAAAATGTGAGTACTACTATCCCCTTTGATTATTTTTATTGATAGTGGCTAAAACAGAATATATGAGCATTTTACAAACTTATGAAACAGAAAAACTCACTGGAGCCAAGAACTTGGTGTCTTGTGGCTAATTCTCTATCCAAGTGAGCTAGCTACTTGTGTCTCTCTACCCATCATATCTCTGTTGCAATTAGCCTCCATAGTTGTAGAAAACTGCATAACCAAAAGACTTAAGGGAACAAGAAGTTTATTCTTGGTTTAAGATAATCAGGCTACAACTCCTTGTCCAACCTGAGAAGAGAACTCACACCAACACCAGGAGCTGAGAGAACAGGCAACACCATATCTGCAGGACTGTTGAGAGAGGGATAATCCACATCTGGCCAAGTATATCAAAGGATGCCAACTTCCCTAACCAGCTTCCTCCATTTTATTCATCTGTTCAAGCACTATCCCCATTTATCATGGGTTAGGCCTTCCCCATTAACTTGACAGTGTTCTGTAGGCTTTCTCCGGGCTCAACTTGACTACCAGTTCTTCAAAACTGTGCCCAAAGCTCTAACCTTCATCTGTCAAGTTGGCAAAGGTATCTAACTATAATATCCTCCATATAATTCATTCCTAGCTGTTTTAAGGATGGAAAGATAGAAGAAACAATTAAATATATCAATTCTTAAGGTAATACCTGGCAAAGTATAAAATTATATTACATAATATTTTCTTTTTTTTTGTTGATATCCTTTATTTTTTTTAACATTTTTTATTATTATTTCCACTCATACAAACTTAATAGGTACACCAGTTCCCTCCCCCCGAACCCCCTGCCCTCTTCCCCCCACCTCTCCCTCCCCATCCCCCAGTGTCTACCCCACAATTCCCAGAGAGTCCTCTAATGTGCATCCCTGACTCTCCTCTGGGCCCTCCTCTCCGATGACGTACAAGGACCCAGTGGCATTTCCCTGAACCCTTTCCCATGTTCCCCTTAAGCATAGGAACACTACTGTGGTTGTCAATCCCTTGCCTCCAACGATCTTGGTGCCTTTAGCAAATGCTAGACTTTGTGGGGTCAATAGTGTGTTGGACATTGAACAGAGTATGCAAAGTCCAATTATGATTGCTTCGGCCCTAACTTGTGTGGAGTATCTTGTATATCATTGCTCCTGCCATCCTTGTGCTCTTACACTCTTACCACCCCCTTCTGCACATTTCCCTGAGCTTCAGGATGGGGAGAGATTAAGCTGGCCTAGTTCTAGGTGGTTGATATAGAGTCTCTGAAGTTCTGGATTATGGTCTGACAAACCATTTTATGAAGCTTGTAATCACATATTGCACACTAAACATTTAAAAGTAAATAGAATGCCTCCACTTAGCATATAGAGAAACTGAGATACATTAAACTTAATTAAATTCTGCTTAGATTTATAAGTCAGTAAAAACTCAAATGGAATCCAAGTGTTATTAATATTATTTGTCTATTCAGGGAACCAAAGAACATCATTTATATTTCAGGAAGAACAATAGATCAAGTTAAATTTCCTTCATAGGCTGAAGGTAATATAACTTCAGGATTCAAAAATGAAAAAAGCACCTTAGATTAAAATATCAATATAACTGTCTTCAGAAGACTCCAATGAAATATTAAATCTAAAAGAAACTTGTTTACACTGACAAACTCAGTGAAAAATATCAAAGTCAGTTGTGTAAGTAATAACCCATAAAAGTCAACTTGTCAGATACAAATGGTTATGGGTGACTTTGCTTGTTATTGTATTCCTAAAAAATACTGAGGATAAGTACATAGTACATTTAAGTCATGTGAAGCAAATGATTCACAGTGCTAATATTTTCTCTTACTGCTTTCCAAACTGTGTGAATGTGTGTGTGTATGTTTGTGTGTGTGCGTGTGTGTGTATGTGTTTGTGTGTGTTGTGTATACATATGGTGTACATAGTGGGAATTGAGCTAAATGCCTAGTCTATGCTACAGAAGTGTTCTACCACTAAATTATAGCCTCAGTTCCAAACAGATTCTTGTTTAGTTTTTTAAATTCTTTGGCACTTTAATACATGAATAAAATGAATTTATTTTTTTACCTCTTATTAGCAAATCCCACTCACCTCTCCTTTCCCACTATATACATTCTTCTTTTCAGCCAGTTTCCCTTCTACTTTCACCATTTGACCAATTGCAGTTCTCCATATTAAATAACATCCACTGCAAAGCACTTTTTAGTCAAGGGCTGAGTAGTATTCTAATATATGTTCATAATGACAAATATTTAGATGACAGATTTCCATCAAGTATTTACAGTTAAACTTAGTAGTTTATCACCATTTAGGGCCTATGGTCTCCCTTTCTATTAGTTCTTTGTTTACAGTACCAGGACTGAGTTTGCCAGAACATAGGCCATGTACTCAATCAGAAAGCAATTGTTACCTCTACACCATTCATGCCACTGTTGACCCAATTACCAGAGTGGTTGTTATTACAGTTTATATATTCACAACTGGTAACATTGCTTTTTGTTTTTTCCCCCTGATAGTCAGCATCATTTCTTCTGGTACCATTAAAAGTATCCAGTTTGTTTTATCCATATCCTGTGATGCACATGTGTAGTGTCTTCAGATTCTTTAATCATGAAAGATAAAGAAGATAACACTCCCTGCAAGATCTTAAGTGTTTTCTGCTAGGAGAATGGTTAATGAACAACTTCCTATTGTATGAGGTCTCCTAATAGATATGTTATAAGTAAGGAATAGTCATCAGTCATCAGTCTTTCTCATCTAATTGTTCTCCATCCTGAGAATTCACCATTGATAGAAATTACTTGCAAAATTTTCAAAAAAGCTATATTAAATATGTATACTTTTTTTCTCATCACTATCTCCTAAAAAATACTGTAACAATTACTTACATAGAATTTTCAGCATACTACATCCAAGACACAATTAGAGAAAAGGACTAGATGGAAGAAAGAGGATTGCAATAAAAGGGTGGGAAGTAAGTGTGATCAGATTATAGCAACCAGAGAGATGGCTCAGAATAGGAATAAGTTATATCCAAATGCTGCTGTCATTTTATTCAGGGAGTGCAAGCATGTACAGATGTTGGTACTCCTTAGTACATTAAAAACTTGGTATAGGCAAATTGTTTATCAGATGATAATACCTGGAAAATGAAGATGTCCTATAAAGGAATGAGAAAGCCAAGGAGCATAACAAAAGGTATTCAAGAACCAAATTGCTACTCTGGTCTGTTAAGATGGCCATCTGGATAGGTATAGCGTGGATAATAGTCACTAGTCTTTTACAGTAAGAGACTAGCAATACAAAGGTGGTTATACAGAAATACAAAGTTACCATGTGACAACTGTTGATGGTTAATTTCCTGGGCCTGCTAGCCTGTGTTAATGCAGTGGACTGTATTCACAGAAGTCTTCAGGGCAAAACCTGCTCGTTTGAAAACTATTATCAGCTTTGAGAGCTTGGCCTCATATATAAACTATAGTCTGTGATGTTTAACTGGACTGTTCTGGTGCAAGTTTCTCTTATGTGTTATCCTACAAGCAAGATCTTCACTGCATCAGAGCATTAGGTGTGAGATATGCAGAATTAACATACCATCAATAAGAGCCCAGGTCCTACAGTTTTAAAAGTATTAATATTTCAGTGAATTAAATAAACCCAACATCAACTTTTATATCATTCCCCCAATTTCATGGATTATTTCTTGAGCACATGGAGACCTTGTGCTCTGAAACAGATGCAGACAAGTGATTATTTTATCTACAATACAAACAACACTGTTTTACAAGATGAACAAGAATTTGTGTTTTGTAACCAAAACAAAAATTCTTGGTAGTATTTTGTAGATTAAAATTCACTGTTGATATCAGTAACCTAGCTAACACATAGCTCCTTTAATTTGATTAGATATTTCATTAAGCATTTTCCAAAAGATATGCCATTATTGACATTACAAAAAGCATTCAAAGTGGGAAAAGATTATCATGTCATCAGAAGAAGTCTTAAAGCTGGTCACAGGTAAGCATAGTGCATTATACTTTTAGCGGCTCAAAAGAATAAATACCAAAAGGGATATACACTTTTCAAAATTTAAAGAAACTTATTGAAATAAAATTTGCTAAAAACTCTTAGGATATTGAAGTGATCCTTTGAAAACAGAAAGTTAAGTATTTTAATTTCTTGCCAAATAGAATCAACTGAATTTGCTGGAAGATCATCATTCAGAAAAGTACTAATTACTAATTCAACACTTTAAAAAATGAGTACCAAGTAAGTAAAATGAGCTTGCCATTACAGAATATAGATACTAAAATTCATATACTAGGAAAATTTTTATTATTGTTTAGAAATTATAGATTATGACACAAAGCACTAGAAATTTTTAGAGGAGCCTTATTAGAACGTTGAGGTTTGAGGAGACAGTGATTAAAACGTACCTGGAAACTCATCAGGTTTGACCTGGTCAAGCAACTTAGCAGCAATTTAGTACTACTTAGCAGAATATCTTGCAGGTGACCTATTCATAGACATGATTCAGTATTAAATGTTGATTAATTTGCTATTAAAATATAATTTCAAACATTCTAAACAACAACCATTGAAAGGACATGTCATGGGTTTCAAACCCATTTCATCTCTGCATTCTTCTTTATGTTTTAACAATTTAGGGGCTGGCGAGACAGCACAGGAGTTAATTAAAACTGTGCCTTGCAAGCAAAAAATCCTGACTTTGGATCCCAGGTTTCACATTAAAAAAAAAAAAGTCCAGGTAGAGACAGTGGAGGCCTACACTTCTGGCCCTGTGTATATTTGTATATATGTGTGTGCATATGAGAGAGAGAAAGAAAGAGACAGAAAGAGAGAGAAAGAAAGAAAGAGAAAGTGTGTATCAGAGAGAGTTTAGGCAAAAGTGTGCTTATCCCTTTCACTTAGTTTTTGCAGCAGGGTCTTTCTTGTTATGTATATGCACCTGCACAGCAAGAGTTTTTTGCAATTCTATATCTACCTCCCACAATTACTCCTCCCACATAAGGAATGCAGGGACTGCAGATGCACCACAATGACCTTTTCACATGGGATTTGGGGGTTAATCTCAGATCACACACAAAAAGTATTTTTACCCACTGAGCCATCTCCCTGGTTGGAATAATCTGATCACACTTACTTCCCACCCTTTTACTGCAATCCTCTTTCTCCTATCAATTCCCCTCTCATTTTCAAGCCTTTTTGTTTTGTGACCTACTGAGTTTAACTAAGGCCACTTGCAGGAGCACAGGTGTGGGTGGAATTACTGAAGCAACTCACTCTTATCTATGGTATTTAGGACAATGACTGCAGCAGTCTTTACTGAATTATCTACCGAAAGGAGGAGCCAGGTCCCTGGACCCCTTCCTCCAACCATGACCAAATACCGAAGGCCCAGCTTTGTGCAGGGAACCACACTGCTATGGTTTCAAAAATACAACAGACATGTCACATACAGAAGACAGCACTAAAAAACATGTAAATAAATAAATAAACAAACAATTCTATAGTATTAAATCTATAGTGTTAAAGGTTTAATTTCAACTCGATCCAGAATAGATGTTTCACGATTAAAATAGTGGAGTGACCCAGAAAATAATAAAAGAAACTTGTATCTGTAGCATTGGTTCTATCTGTCCAATAGAAAGCACTGGACTATGCTTCTGCTGAGCAATAAATTCCCTAAATGACTTAAGGTTATCAAACTTATCAAAGAATAGTACTGAAAAATAAGATATGTATCATTTTCTAGAGCTGCCACTCTGAGATCTTTGAAAACTTTCTGATAAATTGAATTTCTTGAGATCATACACAGAGATAAAGTTTAATCTTAGAAATTGTATACAGAGTTCCATCATTGATGTTTCCCTCATTATCTTATTAGGTAGTATTATGATCCTCATTTTACAAATGAGTAAAATTAAACAATAAAAGGTGACAAAATTTGTCATAGTGTCTCCATAGCATAAGATTTGAATCCAATGTATTTGATACACTTACTGTTCTACACTTGAAAGGCAAGACTCTTGAAGTACCTGGGAAAAGACTAACCACACCACGAGAGAAGTCTGTGGAAGATTTTCCTTAATATCTAATGTGACAAAACCCAGTCCTTGGTTGGTAGGACTATTCCTTAGGCAGGTGGATAAAGACAGGAGAGAAGTAGTTAAAAATTGATAAACTAGGAAGGTAGAAAGCAAGAATACAGTATCCTTACATTCTCTTTTCTTGCTTTGAGTGTGGTATGAATCTTCTCTTGGATCCTAGTGCTGGTAACTATAACCTGGAACTGTAAGTGTGGATAAAACCATGCTTGTTCCTCTAAACTGATTGAACTAAGTATTTGCTATAGCAGTGAAGTTATAAAAATAATATACTTATCTACATTGAATTTTAATGAATTTTTCTGCCTTTGTCTTATCATGGACAAATCTGACAAATCCTCAATAATCTCCACACAGGTGTTAACCATTTTCTTTTATTCTGATTCTCTGGTACCTTAGAAGCCTCAGAAAGATATCTTGAATGACCATGGTTCATATTGCCTTGAAAGACCCCCGTCTTTCAGTCAGGAATGAGGCCACCGAGAGAAAGACCAAGACCCTTCTCGCTGCAATAGCATGAGGTTTTATTTAACGACGCGCCGGGCGGCTCCAGCAACCTTTCACGCAGGAAAGACGGAAGCGGCCCCGAGCAGCTCGGGCAAGGGGTTTTTAAGGGGTTTTGGGGTGGGGGGGTTGCTTAGCTGAGGAATTTTCTATGACCTTTACAGTCATTGGTCGGCAAGAGCTCGGGTGGAGTTGGCTCTTGGTGATCGTTCCAGTCCACCTGCTTAACCGCAGGCTGTTCATTCTGGGTGACCTTCATTGATGGAATTCCCCTTTGGGCAAACTTGCTTTTCCAGAACTGAAGGGCTGGAGGTCTTAAGGGGTGGGGAAATACCTGCAAAAAGCTCAAGGCTGTACATAGTTTTAAGCAATGACTAACAATGGATGCTTGGATGGCTATAAACAATGGATGCCTGAATGACTACAAGCAAGGGCTATACTGTGGGCTTGAACCAGCCTGCTTTGTGAATTTTAGGGTCTCAGGGTCCAACATTCCCCCCTTTTCTATAGGCACACTCCAATCATGGAGTGTTAGTCACAGTTCTTGCGGTAAATTTCTGGGAGGATTGGAGTAAGTTTTTCAGCAGGGGTGTTCTTTCCAGGCGATTCCAGCAGTAGGAGATGTCTCTTCAGAATTCCAAAGACCTTGAGAGACCCATCCCAGCATAGCTGCTCTAATCCTGCCTCACTTTCCCATAAACCTATTTGAGAATTCAGACTGCTCTGGGGATAAAGGGCGATGATTCGGATCTGGCTGCTTCCTGCTGAATCGGGGCGAAGAAAATAAGAGCAGTCTGACATTCTCATCTATGAAATGCTGGGTTGGTCTAGAGGTCTTTGATAGATGGCTCTATTACCTCAAGGTTGGTCTAAAAGAGACAAAACACAGGCAAATTGAGTCTCCAGAATCTATAGAAGGACCAGATCATTGTAATTGGGAAGGCACATGAGATAAACCGAACAAGCCCAGCAGTCTTGCTGTGGGTACAAGCAAGCAGGAGTTAGTAAAAGAACACATTTACAAGATGTAAAAGCCAAGGAGACCTTTTTCCTCTGGCTACTGTAGATCATATTTTAAAACCTGTCCAAAACAATGCGAACTGATTCTTTGTACAGAGCAATCTAAATTATCCTTTTTTATTCTGAAAAATAAAGCAACATAAGACTTCTTCTTTTGGGGGACCAAAGGGATGTAGCACCATTTCTCTGATCTAAATGAAAAGCCAGCATTGATTAGCTAATGGAGCTGCTCTGGAGCTACATCTGGAGTTTTGCTGTTTTTCTTAGTTTACTTCTTAAGTTTGCCATTGCTTTTTCCCTCTGTCAAGCACTGAGTTTAACTTTAGGCAACCTTTTAGGACAAGGGAAAAACTTTATTAAACTTTTTGCCAACCTATGTCTCTGGTTTTAATTCTATAGCATAAACTGTCTTTCTTGGGTGCCTTAGGCCAGAGCTGCAGCCTCGAGACCAGGGCTCCCCTGGATCAGGTGAGGCAAGGAGTCAGCAGAATGGAGAACAAAAACAACTCTCTTGGCTTAGTGAATCTGGACCCGTTTACTGTAACTTCTGTGACAGCTTTACTTTTAGGAAGGACAATTTTTTTTTTCCAAGAACCTATCCCATTGCTTGAGGATAATGGCACTTAACAGAAATATTCTCTCAGTATTTGCAAATCTAGCCAGTCTATATTGCTGCACCAGATAGCCAAGAGGCTGAGCCCACATACTTGTAACTTGCAATTTTTTTTTTTTTTATATATACAGAGAAAGATTGAGCTCCTTTTGATTTCAGTAAGGAACATATTTTACAATTAACTATACGTGTCCCCAACATTTTATAAGTCCCAGCGTGAGCTTAAGCAATATAATTATTAAAAGAATAATTCCTCCTATGATAGCATCTTTTCATTTCTCTGCTTTGCGCTTCAATCCAGGAATTTTGCTTGGATTTTAGGCATAGCATCTTTAACATTCTTGCTTGCAAGTCCTAGGTAATGATCTATCTGCACTTGGGATGTCAGTCATAAATAACAGGAATACTGACGAGTGAAATCAGCTAAAATCAGTGGTGTCAGACTGTTGAACAAGGCACCAACATAAGTAAACACCCATATTAACACTGCAAACTTCAGAGAATCAACTAAATCATCAACTAAGAAAAGGCACCTGAGTTCTTTTATGGTGCAGTTCACATGACTGAGAGCAGAATCAATTCCTCGGATCTAGCAACATTAGATTCCAAATATGCCCTGAATGGGTGGCCTTTATCTGATTTCTGGATTGCTTGGATCATACCCTTATATACTCTAAAGCTGATAGTCACAGAGAGCAGGGCCAAGGCAATGTAGGCCGTCACACTCACGATGCTGAATACTGTCAAGGAAAGCAGCAGGAACAAGCTGGCGTCAGACACCACTCCAGTTTTCTTAATCTCTCGTAAAGGAGGTCAACAACCACGGAGCCCAAACCCCCGTGGCCAGGGTGGAGAGGGGTGCGGCAGGGGCAGAAGGGGTCTAGGCGGGCTCGGCCTGGGGGCTCACGCCAGCCCGGGGCAAAATGTAAATTACCTAGGAAAGAATGTTTAGCACCTGTCCCTGGGCGTTATTGTGACATACCAAGAAATTCCTAGCACCTGCCCATGGGGTTACAGTGACCTTCCCCAGGGAACAGGCTTTAGGCCTGAACTGGGAAGAAACACCAAGACCTGACAATTTCTATGTTTTTTTTTTTTCTCCTAAATAAAGCCATGTCTTTTCTCCAGAAAATGTTTCCTTGAGATAATACTTTATCAGGTTGGAATCTTATCCATCAGAATGGTTGGATAAGGATGCAGCATTTAGGGTCTTTAAACTGCAGACTTTTGTTACATGCTATCTGGCATTTTCTGTAACCCATGATTTTCTCTTTTAATACCTTTGGTGCGTCTAAAACCAGAGCCACGTGGATGACTTTATAACAGTGCTAAACTATTTTATTCTATTAAGCCTAAACCTTGAATATTCGGGCACTCAGGCATGTAAACAAAGGAATGCCTAAAAAGCATCACTATTAAGCATATAAAGAATCTCAGTAGTTACTTTGTGAGTGCAATGAGCCTGTCATTTTCCTGATCTTAAACATTTTAGTAAAATCAAAAGTTGACAAAAGCCTAGGAAGGAAGTTGAGCACTAGAATTTTGTGCTCCCTTGTCTATTATCATAGAAACAAAGAGGCTTCCCATTTGCACGTTAAACCCAAGGTTCTCACGAGATGCTCAACCTGGCACTTTTGGGCTTTCTTTTGCTGGATATCAGTGGCAAACTCCTTTTTCCCATCGGAGGGAAGCTAAGAGCTTCAGGCCATTTCATTGGTCTCCACCAGAGAACTCGCTCGACCCCTGGGCCCTGAGGTTCAGGGGGCAATCTTCCTCCAGTGGAAATTCCCTTAGTTGGGACATAGGCCACATGAAAGCTTTCTGTGCTCACAACAGTCTCAAAGCGCCCAGTCTGGTCATATTCGAAGCATCTTTTTCCACCTTTCCCCTGTCGGGAGGGGTCCTGGGTTGATCTGCTTGGGGTGCCTGTTTAACCTATCCCCTAAGGCAAATGTCAAGTTCTGATTTCTTTGCTTTCTAGTTCTTTCTTTCTTTTCTTTTTTATACTAAGTCCTAGGTCACCTGTCCTATTTTCAAAGTCCTAGGACAAACAGAAACAAAGGATTCTACCTCCAAGACAGAAATGAAAGCTTCCTGATGGTACCAACCTCTCCCTTACAGATGAGGATGCTATCCTCCAGATGGGGACCTATTTCCCTCAACAGATGAGAGCCCTGTTGTCCTCCACATGAGAGTTTACTTCCCCCTGACAGATGAGGACTTTGGCTGACATGGAGGCTAAATGAAATTCCTGTCTGTTTCACCTTAGTCTTGAGGGCATTGGGAGGCAAAGCTTTTCCTGAATTACTAGCTGGTACTTTTGGTCCAGCTCTATAGTCTCTCAACTTTCTGGCATTTGTTTGTCTAGTTGGATGGTAGTATAACTTAAAGATCTTCCTGGGATCATCTCTTGTCTAAGATGTATACAGGGCATGTCTGAGAATATGCTATGACTTGACCCTCTTTTAGGTTGGTAGAACTAAGCATTCACAATTCTAGATAGTCCCTGGACACAGGAAGGGGAAATCTCTCTCTTTGGCTTCAATTAGTGAACCTGGACTTGAAGAAAGGACGCGTGGCTTAGCAGAGTTCTGATAATCACTATACACAGTGTTGTCAGCAAAGACATCCACTGACACTGCCCGTGGTGTGGTCCGGGGAGGCCAGCACTCCACCCAACGCCACCAGAGCCCCACCCGATGATACTAAAAGGGGAGAGTCCATGGTCCACACATGCCTGAAGCTTCCTGTATTCCCTATGCTATTTAAACAGCATAGTCATTGTCTCAGACTTGAAACACTTTCCTTCAGGGCAAACATTTTTAGGAATTCCCTTTCATTGATTAACAAGAGCTAAAGTTACATTGATCCCCACCACACGGCGCAGACAGACAAAGGATGGGAATCCCTCCAGGAGAGATCATTCAAGTACCAGTCTGGCCACACTCTTTGCAGAGTCATGGGTGATAACTTAGCCATAGTGGGTTCAGCTGTTTCGTGACTTGCGATCGGATTCTAATCCGATCCCACCCTAGACCATATGTTATCACCATGGAAACGCAGAACTGGCCCAATCGAATCCCGTGGCTTTAAGAGATCTTAGGGATCTCGCCGTGGGACTACAAACTCGAGCCAGAGGTGTTACAGGTTTCCCACCTCAGGCAGACACTCACTCACACATTCATACAGAGGTTAAAACATTCCCTCCCCCATTTTGCAGGTGCCCTTTTCCTCCCCCTCCAAGAGAGGCCTGCTCCAAAAGGTGAGCAGAGGTTGGTTTAGCACAGTCTCTTTACCATAAAGTCCAAGATTTAGAGAAACTCCCTAGTTGGCCTTGAGTCTGTTCCAAGCTGCAGCTGAGGCGGGGCCTCAGCTTCTCCTGCTGGCCACCTCCCTGGGGCAGGGAGGGCCCTGGTCTCAGACTTCTCCAGTTTTCACTTATGACCCCACTGATAAACTTCCTACTGTCCTTGAGAAGTTGGGATTTTAGAAGTAACCAATTTTCTGCTTTAAACAGACAACTGAAATACATTTGAATACATGAAGCTTAATTCTTAATTTCTAATTTGAGGCTCAATATCTTTTGTTTTATAACATGGAAGAAACATAACAAATAATATTTTCTTTAACCATCATCTCTTATTTTCAGTCTTCTCATAACTCTACATCCCACAAACCTTCACAACATACTTTAACATTCTTTTTAAGTAACCAACTCATAAACCTCCTGCACATACTTTAACTTTCTAAGTAACATATCTCATCCCAAAACCTTCTTTACCTCTACGTACTATACATATATATTTCTTTCTATATGATGGTTTCCTGCTGTTTTCACATTAGTTATCCTGTAAGAAATATCCTTTAAAAGAGGCAGTAGACCTTATCTTAAAAATCATTATATAGCAGAACATAGGAGTACACCTGGGAACAGGGAATTAGAAAGCAGATTTGTCCCCAAGAAAGGGAACTCGTACATACCAGGAGAATGAAGGCATTCCAATGAATTTTTCAGAAATCAGTTTTCCTTTCTGGCTGTTAGATATGTTGGTATTACTCATGGGAAAACAAACTTTTAAAGGAACTACAAAAGTGATGTTACCAGATCCTAGGTAAAAACACAATGCCACTTTTTGTGAAGCTTCAAGATAAAACAAGATATTTTGGTCAGTACGTACTCAGGCCTTTTTACATCATCAAAATGATTTATTCCTAAGTGTGCACGTGCATTTAAATTGAGCATGCCAAATAGTAAACAGAGTCAAAAACCAAAATGTGATCATAAGCGCGCAATGAAATTTATAGTGGCCACAGCTTGTTATTTTGAAACATAAAACCCACATATTATAAGAAATCCAAGTAACCAATCAAGTTAGAACATTTGAAGTAACTCTTTATCATCACAGGCAAAATTTTCTACCTCAACACTCAGAGTTTGGGTTCTTTTCCTAATATAGTGATTCAAGACAAGATAGACAAGACACAAATACTGCAGACTGCAGATCAGACAAACTACAGACTGCAGATCAGACAAAACCAGATGGGGAACGGACACTTCTGTCCTTTCCCCTACATACAGAGAGTCCAGGGCGTCCCCTGGGACCCTCACGGTCTCTGCGATATGACACGTCTGTCTCGCAGTTACTGACCGCCCCGAACCTCATAAGAGGAAACAAACAGACACAGTATCAAACACAAACAGACACAGACTTAAACAAAGCACAAGTAAAGACAGACAGGAGCGCTCACATACCTCCGAGGCCGGTGTTGGGGCAATCTCTCGGGGGTCTCGAATCCCGGACGAGCCCCCAAAATGAAAGACCCCCGTCTTTCAGTCAGGAACGAGGCCACCGAGAGAAAGACCAAGACCCTTCTCGCTGCAATAGCATGAGGTTTTATTTAACGACGCGCCGGGCGGCTCCAGCAACCTTTCACGCAGGAAAGACGGAAGCGGCCCCGAGCAGCTCGGGCAAGGGGTTTTTAAGGGGTTTTGGGGTAGGGGGGGTTGCTTAGCTGAGGAATTTTCTATGACCTTTACAGTCATTGGTCGGCAAGAGCTCGGGTGGAGTTGGCTCTTGGTGATCGTTCCAGTCCACCTGCTTAACCGCAGGCTGTTCATTCTGGGTGACCTTCATTGATGGAATTCCCTTTGGGCAAACTTGCTTTTCCAGAACTGAAGGGCCGGAGGTCTTAAGGGGTGGGGAAATACCTGTAAAAGGCTCAAGGCTGTACATAGTTTTAAGCAATGACTAACAATGGATGCTTGGATGGCTATAAACAATGGATGCCTGAATGACTACAAGCAAGGGCTATACTGTGGGCCTGAACCAGCCTGCTTTGTGAATTTTAGGGCAAGGGTCTCAGGGTCCAACATAGTGAAAGGAGTTCCGCCAAAACTCAGAAAGATAAACATGAACCAAAGTCATTAATTTTACTGCTTTGTTCCTGATAGAAATATAATCAAAGTAGGATGGTTTATTGTCAGCCATAAAGATGGCCAGGCTGTTGGACCCTGAGACCCTAAAATTCACAAAGCAGGCTGGTTCAAGCCCACAGTATAGCCCTTGCTTGTAGTCATTCAGGCATCCATTGTTTATAGCCATCCAAGCATCCATTGTTAGTCATTGCTTAAAACTATGTACAGCCTTGAGCCTTTTACAGGTATTTCCCCACCCCTTAAGACCTCCGGCCCTTCAGTTCTGGAAAAGCAAGTTTGCCCAAAGGGAATTCCATCAATGAAGGTCACCCAGAATGAACAGCCTGCGGTTAAGCAGGTGGACTGGAACGACCACCAAGAGCCAACTCCACCCGAGCTCTTGCCGACCAATGACTGTAAAGGTCATAGAAAATTCCTCAGCTAAGCAATCCCCCCACCCCAAGACCCCTTAAAAACCCCTTGCCCGAGCTGCTCGGGGCCGCTTCAGTCTTTCCTGCGTGAAAGGTTGCTGGAGCCGCCCGGCGCGTTGTTAAATAAAACCTCATGCTATTGCAGCGAGAAGGGTCTTGGTCTTTCTCTCGGTGGCCTCGTTCCTGACTGAAAGACGGGGGTCTTTCAACTACTGGATGCTAGCACATGCTAAACAACACATGCTGTAATAGGAAAGAAGGGTTTGGTAGTTTTGGTCATCACAGAACTGAAGTCATGCTGTCTTCTATGAATGGGAAGAGAATTCTCATTGTCACCAGTTAGTTTTAGTTTCTATTGTCATTTCCATTTTGTTGCATTTTGCATCAGCCCTCAAAGAATGCAATTTGTATCCTTTAATGTTTCACTGAAATTTGTATAGAAATAGCTTTTACTGTAGTAGACTTGCAGCTGAATATTTGCACTGAACTGGACCCAAATAATGTGGGACTGACACAGTGCTGATTTCAAAATTATCTTTTATCCTTCATGGAAAAAAAACATGTAACTTGTCAAGCATGTGTTATTTCTCTATACGCTCTTAAGAATGGCTGGTAAATAATCTGTGAAATACCTGTGTGAGAGTCTAGTAAGCATTCTATAGAAGCCAAAATGTTCCCAAAACAATTGGGAATTAGACAAGGTGAATGGGGAAAAATTGCAATTGTTTTATAATTCACTTTCACTTTTGAAAGCAATTTTCTCTGAGTATAAAGTTCTACATTGTCAGGTTGTTTCTTGTATTATAGTTTTCCTCCCTTACATTAAGATTTTTTTCATGTTCAGTGGACTTGCATTGCTTCCACTGAAAAGTCTGCTCTTGCTTTTGTGTTTGTTTCTATTGTGCCTTTATCTTTTGTTCTGTGGCTTGTCTTTGATTGCTTTATATCATAGGTTTACACAATTTGATTGTGACTTACTATGGTGTATTTTATTTTAGATCTATTGAATTTCTGAGGTCTATGTATTTCCAGTAGGTTTTTAAGTTGGAAAATGTTCCACAATTATTTCTGGTACGTTTCCCTGCCTCTTCCCCTTTGGATTTCATGTACATTGCTACATATGAGAACTGAGAATATCAGACAGCCTGGTGATGATTTTTTTTAACCAACTCATTTTCTGGCTTTATTCAGAATGAATTCTATTGCTATACTTTCCATTTCATAATCTGTCATCTAATATTGAATCTGATTTTAATGATCTTAGTATAATTTTATCTCATTTATGGAGTTTCTTATCTTTACATGTTGGTGGAGTATTCTACATTCTCACATCTATTTTTAGACTCTCTGGTTAGTAAAAAACATAAAATCTTCCCAATCTGTAGCCGAATAGGAAATAGTTGTTTGTTAGTTTCACCAGGTCGTTTATTCCTGTCTCTCAGAGAGTTTCTCACATAATTTTTTCCATCATAATCATTTGAAATCTCTAGGAAAGTCTTTGCTTATCTTAAAAATATTGTTCTTCATGTGTTTCTTTCTTCCAATTACTCTATTCCAAAAATTCTGGTCACTTTGGTCAACCAAAAATTGTAGCTCTGTCTATTCAACTCAAGAAAAATAAATGACTTCAGAGTTTGTATTGTATCAAAACAACAGGGAAATCCTCACAAGTTAAGAGACAGCAAATTTATGGTACATCTTATTGATATCCCACTCCTCAAAAATCACTGTTTTATGTACTTTATGTTCAAAGTCTGAAATCTATTTCCTTCCTTCCTTCCTTCCTTCCTTCCTTCCTTCCTTCCTTCCTTCCTTCCTTCTTCCTTCCTTTTTCCTTTCTTCCTTCCTTTCTTCCTTCCTTCTTTCCTTCCTTCCTTCCTTTCTTCCTTCTTTCCTTCCTTCCTTCCTTCTTTTTTCCTTCTTTCCTTTCTTCCTTCTCCTTTCTTCCTTTTCTCTTTCTTATCCTTCCTCTTATCTATCTTTCCTATCTTATTTTTGGTTATTCAGTTGCTGAACACAACAGAATTAGAGTAGCCCATCACTCTATATTAGCCAAACTCCTACAGAATACCTTTTCCAAATACCAAGCCCGCAACATCTATCTGTTTGGGAAAAAATATCTAAATATTGGTAGAGGTGTAGGTTGCTGTAGCTTCAGAATTATAATAATCCTTCATTAAAATGATTCTTCATGAAACATTATTTTGTAGTCTGAATAAAATTGACAAAAATTTAATAGGAATTTCATATTGTATAGGACAATCAGAAAGGAATAATATAATATCTCACATTACTATGAGTTGGAGAATTTATTGCTATTGTCCTGACAGTTAAAAAAGGAGAAATAATTTGAAGACTACAAAGGAGAAATGTCCCTGAAATTTATCAATTGAGAAATGCAATTAATGTAAATCAACAGTAGAAAGATCAGGCAAATGCAAAATATCCCTGAGCTCAAGACATGCCAGTATCAGCAATTGATCCTCATCAGATGCTAGAAGTCAAAGAAGTGATTTGATTTGTTTTTTGAATTAGCCTCCAAAGTGGAGAAGTGGAGAGATTTTATCTGAAAAAGACTAGTGAAAAATATCAAGGGCATTCTGTCCAGTTAAATGGAAAATATGATAAATGTGATCTCTAGAGACAAAAAAATCTGTCACATGAAATAGTATATTGGGAAATAAGTGAATATAAGAAAACAAATATAAAATTGTCATGGAAAAGACATTAGAGTATACTTTATAAAATAAAAAATGCAGGCAACTAAATAACTAAATGCATTCACCTGTCAATGTACACAGCATGCTTTTTTTAAATCTAGACAACAAATGATAGAAAACTTTAGAATCGTATCATGAAAAAATAATAGAGCTTAAAATATATAGTTTACTAATTCTCAGCTCATGCTTATTTGTGCATTTACATATTTCTTTTTGTAAAATTTGGTATTAGACAATTTCTTCCTATTGTTTCTAATTTTCTTTTTAGAGGCACTACTTTAAGACTTCCTGCACAGTAAGCATTTGCTCTTCTATAAGCCACTCTCTGTAAAATTGTCTCCACTAACTAACAACTTTTTATTACTTTATTCTTAAAAGAAATTCAGTAACAACAATTGCAATTTGAAGAGATGGTAAATGCAAACTACAAAACAAAACAGAACAAAATGTCAGTACATATTTGAATAATTATTAATTTTAAGCATTCCTGTGACGTAAAAACAGTTAACATTCAGTAGAAAATTGAAGCAAAAGTATCCTCAATTTTGGAAGTGATTCAAAAATAAAGTATTTTAAATTGTCTTAAAATTATATTTGATGCTTACCATTCCATTAAATGGTCCCAAAAGACTTATCTAGAATACTGTCTCTATAAAGCATATAATTTCCTTAACAAATATTTATCTGGTTCATTTTGGAGGATATTGGAAATCTTATCATGGGGCAGGATTTTTTTTCAGAGTTATGTGTTCATTTAAATAAATTTGATGATTTAAGTTGTATTATCAACTGACAGACAAATGATCAGTTCTCAGCTAGTAGAGTTTCTGACTTTATTCCTGCTTTGTTTCACAGTTTTACAGTTTAATATCTATGTATCAGCAGTTTTTAAGGGTTCTCTATTATGCACATACGTAATATGAGACATCACACAACTCTTTATCCAGTTCAGAAAGGAATTCAACAAGAAACCAAAGTAACTTTACGCCAAGGCCCATTGATAAATCAATTAGTTTTTTGGGGCTCCTTACAGGAGTAGAGGGGAGAGTTACAGAAACATAGAGGATTCAAAGACAGTTACATCATTAGAAAGCTTGCCACAGCATAGGTGAGACTCATGGAAGCAGCCTCCGTGGAGTGCTCTGCTTCATGAATTGCTCCTACAAAAGTCTCCTTCAAGCATCTGGAATGCTCAGTGTCACCTCCAGACTTCTAGGCTGCTCTAAGTGTTTTTGAGAATGCTGTATTGCTAGGGATCTCTTCCACACTCCTTGGCTATTCCTCAATCACTCCCTCCCAGCTTGTTAGTTTCAGGAACCTTCTTAGTCTAAAGAGCTTTTTTCTCAGAGAGCCTTCCTCCTCCAGGAAGGGATCCTCAAATTATTGCATTGTCACCTTGTCTCAGACTGGGGCAAAATTGAAGATGGCATTATGCTATGATCAGAGGAAAACAGCCACACAACAACATAAGAGGGTTTTTTTTTAAAAAACTTAATTTTAGTAAATCCAATGTTTTACATTCTCTTTGCTTACAAAGAATAGATGTGAAGTTATTTGAACTTCTTTTCTCTATCAGGCACAATATAAATAATAGTCAAATGTCAATAAAATGAAGGACCATTTGAGAAATATTCCACTGATTCCAATTGAGAAATTTGACATTATCATTAAAACTAATGTTTCCATATGTGTCATATGTATCATGAGACTGATGATCTTGTCTATAGAAGCTTGAAGCTTGCTTGATCTTTAAAGATATCTTGTTATAAGAAGAAAGAAGTGAAGACCTCTTGTTCTATCTTGTTAAATAAAAAGAATTCTTGGATCTAAACCATTTTTTCAAATGTATGTAAGTACTTTGTTTATAAACATAAAATTTTCTACTTAAATACACAGATAGTATAGTCCCTGATGTGAGCTGATGTTTTCTTTTTCTTGTTGTTTATCTGTATTCTAGAAAATATACAGTGATTATTGCCTTCCCTTGTAAGAACTATAAGAACCTGGAAATTATAATAACAAATTTAAAATGAGTGATAAATAATAAAATTTCCTATCATAATCATATAAAATTTCACCAAATACTTCCTTAAAGCTGAATGTAATAATAATATTAAATTAATTAAACATGATAATAAATAAAATTAAATGAATGAAGCTCAACCATTTTATTAAATTATATATGAACAATTCCCAGAAGGAACCCTTTCTTTATGAAATGACAAAAAAATTATTTGATCTACTACCTCAAGTGGACCAGTGTTTTCCACTAAGTATTTCAATTTTTCTTGACTATATATTTTATCTTTTTATTTAAATATTGGTGATAGAACACAGGTCCTTACACCAACTAAGAAGGTTCCTTAATTTTATCTATAAACTCAGCCCCTTCTGTTTGTCTTTTTAAAGTAAGAATTCTGTTTCATTTACACTTAAAATTTTCTATGGCACCCCTACTCTTGTCTGGATGAAATATGTTTCAGTAAAAAGTGGAAAAGATTTACAAAGAAGGCTAATAAACATAATTAAGCAACAGTTAATTTATTTTAATTACTATAACTCTCTTTAAATGGTAAGTATGAAAAAATAGGACCATGTTATTTTAAAAAATGATTCATTTTAGCTTTATGTGACATAAGACTTTAAAGTTTAAAATAATCTCAACACAATGTGTTCCTTCAGATTAAAGGCAAGTAATGAGTGTTTCTATGTAACAGTAAATGATCTGTTTAAGTCTTGGGGAGTCAATAAAGAAGAGAGAATACTACCAGGTTATG
Source organism: Typhlomys cinereus (assembly GCA_023101885.1). Classification (NCBI taxonomy): domain Eukaryota; kingdom Metazoa; phylum Chordata; class Mammalia; order Rodentia; family Platacanthomyidae; genus Typhlomys; species Typhlomys cinereus. The sequence continues at coordinate 1,526,319 of JALPQD010000060.1, read as the reverse complement.
AGTCTGAGTAATGAGCTCTTAGCAAAGTAGTTATGACTATAAATTGAGATGCTGTATTATTCACTTTCTAATCAACCAAGTATAAATTTGAACTGTTCTTTGTAAGTGGGTGGTTCTATGGTGATATTATATAATATGCAGTTATTTGAGCAATTTATCAATAATATTAAGAAGTGTTATTTAATGTGCAGCAAAATACTATTAATTGTACATGTTAACACTCTCGTAAATTGGACTGAAAATAATAGTAGGCTAATGGGGCAATGATTTTTATACAAAAAGAAAAGCACTGTGATAAAATCCATTGGTTTTAAGCCCACGCTGAATTTGAACCTCTACAGAGTACATAATATCCACTGTCTTTAAAATTATATGCATAATCTTAAAACATGGTAAGCAAACACAAAGAGCATAAAATTCTAAATAAAATTAGAAGTTTATGTATTGGAGAAGAGACAGCTTTCATGTTTTAAAATCTGGCAGTGAGGAATTCTCTGAGTGCTTACTAATAGTGAGCCCAGCATGCCATGGAGCCAATCACATTCTGTCTTTTTCCTGTGAAAAAAATTGTCCAAACAATGCTTTTCACATTCTTTTTATTCTTCGCACCCTCAGATGCCTGTCACTAAACAAGTTAAGGAATTTATGGTGTGTTTGGTGATTATTTTCACAGTAGTATCTCCCCAGTAAGTTGCTAACAAATAATATAGGGATAAAGGCATGCTTGGAGGGAATAAAATACCCCAGCACATATGGCCCAAGGAAGAACAGATTTCATGAAGAAATTACACTCAGTGCTAAACTTTCCTCCCACTTAACCTATATTTATTTAAAGCAGTGCAAGAGCCAGCTTATACATACATATTCACACACACACACACACACATACACACACACTCCCCCTGCACACACCTTACTTTCTTAAGAAAAAATAAAAACAGATATAGAGCTTATTTAGTATTCTAGTATGATTGTTATCATTTTAGATCTTCCAAATATAACAATAGGCCAAAAAGATATAAAATTTGAGATCTACATATCTTAGATGTCTCTCTAACATTGGAGATACAGATATGCTGTTACACATTGTAATAGATAGTATTAACTGTTGACTTGCCCCCTATGAGAAATGTTTCTGGTTCTACCTATAATATACTCTCTACATTAAGTCAGATCTTTGGGCCACATGTATGATATTGTTTTGACAGCACAGTTTATATGGAAAGACCAAGTTCGTTGTTGGTCAGACCATCTCTATGGAGACAACTCAGTTACAGTGGAAGGGCAAAAAATAAGCACTGGCCATGAACAGATGTCTTAGTGTTAACTATAAACCTTGATAGTAAACTATCTTCTAAGCATTAATTATACCCTTAGATAAGAAAAGCTCTCAGTTCTCAACTAAAATACATCCTATTGCAATGGAAAATTAATGAGGCAGAAAACCATAATTAGTCAGAGTTCAGGGTGTTAGTGATTTAGAATGTTCAGTCTGAATCAGGCCATCAAAATCTCTCCCCATCCCATGCTCTCCCCATCACAAGGCTCAGGTAATACTTTGGAAGAGGGGACAGTAATATTGTAAGAGCTTTAAAGTAGGGCAATGTACTGCCAATTAGGACACTGTAGTCATGACAGAAATCCTGCATCCAGAAGTTCACTACTCTGAGATACTTCTACCAGATCTGCACATTTCCTCCATGAACTAGTGAAGATCTCAAGAGAAATAACTTCACTCAGAAAGAATCTCTGGAGCAGGTGCTGGACAAGGGAAGGGAAACTTCCTCATCTCTGTATTTACATACTGGAAAGTAACTTAAACTATTACTGAGGCCTGGTCCCTTACTAATACAGATGCCCCAAAAGGAGCCCTGTGGTCCACACCTGCAGAGAGACATGAGGGCAGGAGGGACATGCCTGGATTGCAGAAGCCAGGAGAGACTGGGAGAGGAGGGGAAAAAAGAGAAGGGAAAAGGAGTGAAGGCGTCATAGACATAAACTCATATGCAAACTCTACATATGAAAAATTCTCAATGGGAACAAAAAAAGTGCAGAGAAACAGCTTTTAAACTGACTAGCAAGTAACCTTCATGCATACATGTAATGGGTTTTGTCCTCTGCTTTTGATTGTGGATATGATGTGATCAACTGCTTTAAACTCCTGCTGCTGTAACTGTCCTGTAAAGATGGACTATAATTTGAAACTGTGAGTCAAGTAAAACCCTTCTTAGAAGATGTTTTGATCAGGTATTTTGTAGCAATACATTTCATTTAGAAAGATGGAAAACAGAGATTGTTACCAAGAAGTGTGGCCATTGTTTATGACGAACTGGACTCTGTGGATTTCAATTCATGAACAGTTTGTGAGAGAATGTTCTAGAATTCAGAACAATGAGCTATAAAAGCAATTGAATAGCAGAAGCTTCATGTGCCATTCAAGTGGGAGACTGATGATAGGAGAGCTGAGAAGTTAACTGTGGCTCATAAGACTTTAGAGGGAAACAAGTACTTTACCAGAAATTAGACTCAGGAATATTTTTGTGACATTAGCATAGAATTTGTTCTCTTATGGCCTGAATCCTAAAACATCTGAGTGAAGGTAAATATGGAGAAAAAGGACAAATTTGTTTGGCACAAGAAGTTTTGATACACGGGAGGATGCAAACTGATGTTGAAAGGACAGCTATAACTCTTAAAGAAATCAGCACCACAGAAGACTATTGCCTGTGTTGTACTGGGATGATGGGATGGGTAAATGGATAGTAGATCTCCACCAACTGAAGGCTACAGTTTGTAAGGATCCAATTTGTTTAAGGGAAGAAAGCCCAAGTTGTAAGGAGTTTTTTGCTTCTTAAAATAGATACCTAGGAAAGTGTTTCTCCAGGGTCAACATTGAGAAGCTGACACAGCTGTGATATGGGTGGACCAGACTCCTATCCACACTGAGGGAAGATTTAGCAATGTTGTTTTTAAGTAATACTGCCTTTATAGGTGTGGGAGATACTAGATCAAGGTAATAGAGAACACTATGTAGAAAGATTGGGTTCTCTACAAAAAGAGTTGAATCTTTAGTCACAAGTGGAGACTTTAAGATGTTAGAGATTCCAGGACGATAGGATATGAGCAGGCAAGGTGGAAGGCATGGATCAGAATTGGCTGGAGGGGAAGATTTCATCCTTTTGCAAGGCACTTGATACTATAAAAAAATGACAAATCCTGAGCATAGAGCAATAGCATTTGGTATGCTTTACTGGATTTGGTCTTGCCTTGATTTGATTATTCTTTGCTATGCACTGACTCTTTTATTTATAATAAATGTTTGTATCAGGTATTTTATTGAAGCAATCTATAAAGAAACTAGGACAGTTAACTAAATTTTGGCACTCTAGATAGAATTATGGATATTGGTGGAAGATTTTTTTAGGAATAGATTGACATTTCTTATTTTCTGTAATGACAAAACCTGAATTTGTTCATTGATTGAACACAGAAACTAAAAATCAAAGCCTATCAATTTGGGCAGTGTGTCTTAAACAATCTAACTGCCCTGTACTCTCGTCAAAAACAGAATGATTTAAGTACTGTTGGAGTGAAATATCTTTCTCCTGGCTTCATCGTTCCCTCATACACTGCTTCTCTTTCTTAAATTTGGAAAGAGATTCTTTTCAGAGTCTCCCTTCTTTCTATTTCTTGAGAATCTGCCTGACTATAGAGAACATTTTTGTTGTTGTTGTTCCACGTTATAGGAGGCATTGAGCAAAAGAGATGGTCCTCTAGCCTGGAAAGACTGTGAATTACTCAGCATTGCCTCAATGATTAAATCTACATGGTTCAGTAGGGTTTTTTTGGTTGTTGTTGTTTGTTTGTTTGTTCATTTGATTCATCTTCTGGACATGACAGGGCTTAGGCATCCACAAACTCACTGCAGCTTGTTTATGTCCATGAGCCCTGCACAAGACTTAGACTAACAACGTTTTACCATGAAAGGCAGGAATTCTTATTGCCATACCCACCGATTTTTGATTCATTATCCAACAACTACTCAGATACTTACCACCAAAGGCAATTCAGATGAAATTCAGTGACCTATTCAAGAAGAAAGACATGAGGGAGAAAGACTGGGAAGAAGAAGATTTGCAGTGGGAAAAGGAAGAAGGGGATGTACTATAGATAAAGAATAAATCTAACTGCTCCCTTCTGTCCATTGGCCAGCCTTTATCATGGCTTTATGAATTTTATGTGTAAGAACTTATGTAAGGAATACAGAGATTTTTTATACTAACTTTGTCAAGCTTCAGTAAATATGCCTCATAAAATTCAAGAGTTCAAATAGATATGGCATGAAAAAGAAGAAAGTAAGCTGTTAGGAATCTAGAAAATGTCATATTTAAATTATGCCCATATTAGAAGACAAGGGTAAATATAAAAAAGTTAATGTCTATATATATAAATAGAAATCTATTCAAAGTAGATATTTGTGCTATGCAATATAATGCTATTGAAACTGAAGGAAAATTTAAATAATATTCCCATATATTAAGTTCCCCTTAGTTAGAAGAGTATTTACCACTGAAGGGGTATGCATTTAGTGAAAGCAACATGACACAAAATTTTTCATTTGTTATAACATTTTACCATCTTTTTCAGATGTATATTCTTATGGCCCAGACTGGTCAAGAACTAGCTATCTTTCTACCTTACTCCCTAGTATTGGGATAACAGAAATGAAGGAATTAATGACTAGAAAATTACACATGTACTAAGTCATCATGCATAATTTAAATTATAATGGCTGAGTAACTTATGTAAGAAATGGAATGATATCAGAAAAGTGAGAAAATATCTCAGGTATATAAAGGACAAAAACACTGACATATGAAACTTCTACTTCTCTCATCAATTGGACTTAAAGAAAGGGATTTGAAAAAAATAATGTAAGCTTTCATCAGGGATTTTGGACTAAGATCTAGAAGAAATCAAAACTCGTGGAAGGTGTTTTTGGTTTTTCTTTTAAGGTGGGCTTTGATAAAAATGAAACTCTAAATATGATATAATAAATGTATAATACAAGTTATTGTCATGATAAATATATGTATTTGATTTACTCTGTTGTGATGACTCATCTTCATTTTCAAATGGCTTTTGTGCCACCTAGGAGAAATGAAAAAGAAAAAAAAAGCAAAATTGACTGAATATTAGCATTCATATTTTGGGCTTCCTGTTCTGCCAAGATGTGAGGAGGCAGATTTTCAGATTCACATGCCAATCACCACTGAGCTGCCTACCACCATGCCTTTCCTCCATGAAGAACTTATCTCTTGAATGTATGTGATGAAATATGCCATTCTCATTAGACAACTTAAGGGAGATTTATTCAGTTTACAGTTTCAGAGGAGAGATACAGTCTTTCATGACAGAAAAGGCATGGGTGGGAGTCAGAATTCGGAGGCAGGTTAAGTCATGACCTTAATGGAATCTGATAGCTGCAAGACTGCTGATAACTGCAAGGCTGCAAGAGCAACCTCTTCTGGAAGTAGGGTGGGACTAATCCAACTCAAGGACCACCCACTGTGATTGCCTTCCTCCAGCAGGGCTCCACCTATTAAAGTTGCCATGATCTTCCCAAACAACTAAAGATTCAAACACATTAGCTTCTGGGAGGACAATACACATTTCAAACCATCTCTCACTCTCTCTCTCTCTTTCTCAATCTCTCTCTCTCTCACACACACAGAGTGCTTAAATAATATAATTCTCTTACTCTAGAGTTTTGAAGTCCAAGATCAGAATTCCAGAACTCCAGATCTTGATTCACTAAGACTCTCTGCCTAATTATAGCAACCAATAATCTTCCTCTGTCCTTAAATGGTGAAAGGAGAAATAAGCACCATTGTGGCCTCATATTACAAAGTGCATTAACATACTTATTAGGATTATAATTTCATGATTCAATAGCTCCCAAATATTTTAACTCAAATACTCTCACATATACTTAGTTCATGAAGAGAATGTTCAAGGAAAAATATAAAAGATGAGTAACTAGAGAAATGAAATACTTACAGTTAACATGATAAGTTCAGTATTAAAATTTTTGATTTTGTATAATGATTTTTAAAATTTCTTAGTGAAATGCATAGAAAAATTTTGTCTTAAAGTTTGGAAATTGACACCAAAACTCATAATGAGTAGCTTCAAGAATACCAATAAAATTCTGAAAAAAATGCAAATAACAGAAAATTTCTTTATCACTAAACCTGCTTTATTATAAATGCAGATGAATTGACTGTTTTCACAACCTTTTTGGTTTTCTATGCTTTAATTTCTTTAAAATATTGTGCTTATAAATTATTAATTTAATATCAATGAATGACTCCCATTCTCTAGTAATTCATTTTTAAATTCTACCACAAAAGCAAATTGGTTTGTAGAATAAGCTTGCTAAACAAATATTTGCTTTGAATATTGCCTTTCTGGGTTCATGTTAATGCTGTAAACTAGAAGCACACAAAGAATTTAACTAATCAGTACTCCTAGTTACTTAATTTAATCAATAGACACTACTTTTTAGTTACTTTAAAATTTTTACTGTTATATCCTTTCCTTCTGATGTGAGACTTATTACCTCTCCACTTTCACCCTATGCATTTTTTTTTTTTTTTGGTAACTCAGTTGGGTGGTCCTCTAGTGTGAATTCTGTAGATGGCAGCATCCTATATCAATGTTAAAAGGTTTGCCATGTGTCATGGTTAGGCACATGTGTCAACTTGACTGTTGAGGGTTTGAACTCTGAGCACATTTGTAGAGAATTAGTAGTTGAGTTAAGCCCAGAGCAATTCTGAAGGGGATTATCTAGCTGATGGGGAGGCCCAGTCTATGGTGGATGGGATTAGGCCCTGGAATAAATCATGGAGAGCTGGTTGAGTGTTGGCATCTTTCTGTTCACTTGGCTAGGCATGCTGGTCAGGCAAGGAAAGATTGTTATGTGGTGATGGTGTGGCCAGTTCCCTCAGCCCTGGTGTTGGTGCGTGCTCTCCTGTCAAGCTAGACTGAGAACTGTAACCAGGAATCATAAGAGAATAAACCCTTGTTCCCTTGAGCCGTTTGATGGTCATTTATCAACAACCATGCAGGTGAACTGCAACAGAATTTGGTACCCAGGAAGTGGGGTGTTGCTGATAAATCTGACTATGTGGACTTTCTGGCTTTTGAATGGTTTCGCTGGACAAAGTTGGAAATGTTTGAAGATTTTCACTTTGTGGATTACCAATACCATTCTTCAGAGTTTGGTGGGCTATCTGGAAAACGATGACGCTGTGAATTGTTTGGGCCCAGTTTGTGAGGAGGGGAACAAGGACTTTGGTAAAGTTGAATTTAGAGACGATGGACTGGTTTGCTTGATAGAGGAGAGCTGTATTGGATTTCCATGAGGAAAAGGCAGGCAGCCAAATAGCTGCTGTTGTTGGAGAAATGAACATCAGTGAAGGAAAAGCTAGTGACTTGCACTGGGACGGTAGAGGAGGTGAATATCACTAACTATATGGCAAGTTTGTGATTTGAAAACTCAGATTCCTTCAGGAGCCGAAAGCCCAAGTTAAAGCCATTTCTTGCTCTTTGGAAGTTTGGCTGCCTAAAAGAGGCTTTTCCAGCATCAGCGCACAAAACTTGGTACAACACCCCATGTATTTTTAATCCTTACTTAATAAATTCCTTCTTTCATTAACCTGAAAGGAAAAGGAAAGTCATATTTGGAGACCTTATAGTTCTTCAATATTTTCTTTATTGGACAGTCCACCAGATTTATGGATACTAATCCAAACAGGTTTGTGAAAAGCACCTAAGGAACTATAGATCATCATTGATTCAGTCCCATTTTTAATCTCTGATGACAGAAGATATCTGCCTCAATTTCATGTTTACTTTTGTAGGCAATATACGTCAAAATTAAGGGTAGATACAGGTGCAGCTATGCAAAGCATTTTCAGTTTGCCATAGATTAATAATTAGATACATAGGTGTAAATATCAAATTGAAAGTCTGCTCTGGTATTTTTCATCAATTCATCAATAACATATGTCATCTGTGGGAACCAGAAAATATAATGTATTTTTAATGATTTCTTTCAATAAAAATAAACATCTAAAGGCTTTATCGACAAAAACCTTGGTAACAAATACTACATAATGATAACTGGATACAATGACATTGTCGATAAAAATAATTTCAGTAAATTCAGAAATGCAAGTAATTGTTAGGAATCTTTATCTTTCTGTTACTGGGAATCTATGAAAGCAAATCTAACAACCCAAAGAAATGAAAACTTCAAAGAAATAGTTTTACAAGTATACTTGCAAAAATAATGGACCATGCTAAAATTACATAGAGGCATACACATTGTATTCAAAATCATTTCAATCGGTGGCTACAATTTTAGCTTTCTATGAATAAAAGGCTGAAACTATCCCTACACATATTGATAGTACCATTTTATCCAAAAGATAAAGTACTCTGTAAGTGACCATAATTTCTGTTTTTGTATTAGCTTAGTTTCATTCAAAAGAACACAATCCTTTGTAGAGAATGAAGCTGTGATATGAGCAGAGTATATAAAATGGTAGTATAAAATAATTTTCTATGGATGAAAACACTATAACTTATTCTTTTCCTTTCTCACTTACAATAAAGTCCAACCCCAGTATATGTATAGTATACTTAATTTGCCCAGGAGACAACATTATGAATTAAACAATTCTTATGATAGATTTCATGACATTATTTCAGTGTTAATTCCCGGAATTAGAATACATGTTTTAATGTAAAACAATTATTAGTTGTTATTCCAAATGCTTTCACATGAATATTCCCTGATAAAGCCTTATGTCTATTTGAGATCTACTGTCACTTTCTTTATATTTTTGGTCTATAGAATTATTCATTTTTATGGCATCTACAAAAAATATGCTGGTCTGTTTCTATCATTCCACAAATACAAAGAGTATTTGTTACTCCAGAAGAGTGAAGGAATAAGGAATAACATGCCAAGATATAATTGAAATATTCAAAATATATGATGAATCAAAAACACTTCTCAAGTTAGAGTGAATGTAATAGTAGCACAATTGCCAATGGGATATATTTTATAACCATTATAAATGATTTTTATTGTTATATGTACAAACAGTAAGAAAAAAGGCATCTTTGCTATCATTAGTGAGCTATTTTACATCTATTAGGAAGTTGAATTTAGGATGAATGATCTGGCCAGGAGTTACTATTCTGTCTAACACACAGAAGAACTTGAGTTCTGATACTAGAACCCATGTAAAAATGTTGGGGGAAAATCTGCAGCAGCCTGCACTTCTACCTCTGGAAGACAAAGCCTGGGAAATCCCAAAGCAGCACAAATAAGAAGTAGAAACAATCCAGGATGATTCCTGAAGTCATCCTTGGGCCTCCACAGACACAGACTTGCTCTCTGATACAAAAAGACACATATACACAGTATAAATATATAAAATTTTAAAAAATTAAGTAGAATTTGATATAAATGAAGACTTATATATAATATTAAAAGCATAGAATAAATATATAATAGTGTACATTTACTATTTATAACACTGAAACAGTATTTGAATTTAAATGTCCCATTAGAATACTTAAAAAAGCACACTCATCTTGCACAATGTATCCCTTAATAATGTTCATAGGAGATTACACAAATCATACCCATCATAAAAGCAAGAAGAGCTTGGAGGGACGTACTTCAAGTACTGAATGAGCACAAATGTCAATCCAGCCTGATATACCCAGCAAAACTATCAGTCATGATCAAGGGTAAAAGCAAAATTTTCTACCATAAAGACAATTTGAAGGATTGCATGACTACCAGATTGGGCCTTCAAAAATGTTAGAAAAGATATCCAAGCTCGAAGAAAGGAACAAGCATATCCAGGAGGACAGAAGGGAAGTATAATACCACCAAAACCTACAATACATTTATGAAATAACACACTTATGAAAGACATTAAACACAAATAATGTCAATCAAAAGTATTTTCTCCATTATAACAATATCAAATGTAATTTATCTACTATAACACTAAATGTCAATGGAATTAATCCACCAATCAAAAAACACAGGTTACAAACATGAATTAGAAATCAAAACCCATCTATCTTCTGCCTTCAGGAAATGCAACTCACCATAAAAGACAGGCACATTCTAAAAGGAAAAGGCTGGTCAAAAATTCTTCAAGCTAATGGAACCAGGAAACAAGCAGGGGTAGCAATTATGCTATCTGACAAAGTGGACTTCAAACCAAAGAAAATCATAAGAGATACAGAAGATACAACATTTTAGTCACAGAACAATTCACCAGGAAGACTTGAAAATACTGAATATGTATGCACCTAATATGTATACACATTCATTAAGTAAATGCTACAATATCTAAAACAAGAAATCAATTCCCACATGATAATACTTGGGGATTTTAATACTGCACTCTCAACATGGAATACATCAACAGACCAAAACTCAACAGAGACACATTGGAACTAAATCAAACTCTTACTGAAATGGACTTTACAAATCTCTATTGAACCTTCCATCCAAGCACAGAGGAATACACACCCTTCTCAGTAGACAACAGAACTTTCTTCAAAATAGACCACATATTGGGCCACAAAACGAATCTTCACATATAGAGGAAAGTTGAAATTATAGCCTGTACCCTGTCAAAACACCATGGTCTAAAGCTTGACATCCAAAATACAATAAACAGCACAAAATACACTAATTCTTTGAAATTAAACACTATGATGCTTAATGAAAAATGGGTTCAGAAAAAAATCAAGAAGGAAATTCAAAATTTCCTAGAAGCAAACGATGATGAAAATACAACATATCAAAATCTCTGGGGCATAATGAAAGCTGTCCTAAGAGGTATGTTCATAGCTCTCAAAGCCTATAAAAAAGGAAATGTCACATGTAAATAATTTAGCAATGCACTGTAATGCTTTAGGGACACAAGAACAATCCAGTTTCATGTTTCAGCAGAGAAAAATTGGCCATGATCAAGTATTACATGTAAGTAACAAAACATCTGGTGCAGTTCACTCTCACTTCCCTTCCTGGTCACTTACAAATGAACAGGTTTGATCTTACCAATCTGGAAGGATATAGGGATTGGCAAATAAATGGTAATCATCCTGAAAATGGGACACTAACCCCCCCCAACACTGCTGTATTCTACTCCTATTCTTCCATCTATCTTTGAGTAGATATTCGTTTAAACAGCCTTTTATCTTTGGTTAGGAAATGACCTTCAACACCAATAGGGATGCAGCCAAGGGCAGTGCAGGAAAAGCAAAACTGAAAAGAACAACAAACTGTAATTCAGAACACCAAAGACCCTACATTATTCACTTGGCACAAAACCAGCCAAATCTTTCCCCATTTTAAAGCTCAGGGAACCTTGTGAAAGAGGGGGCTGTAAGATTTTAACAGCCTAAAGATGGGGAGGACCAATGATATGCAAGATACTCTCACAAGTTAGGGTTGCAGCAGTCAGAATTTGATTTTCTCTGACCTGTACGATGGCTGACACATCAATGACCCCCCAAAGTCTAGCATGGATCACAGGGGAGAAGGCAATATGATCTTTAGAGGCAAAGGATTAAACAGTCATAATAGAGTTCCCTACTAAATGGGTAGAGGACTCAGGAGGAAGTTTGGCATCACACCAAAGGATACTACAGGGATGGGAGGGAGGAAGAAGAAGGCACCTGGAGAGAGGGAAGGAAAGAACAGGGTTAAATGAAGGGAAGAGTGCAATGGGGGATGACAGGGAAGGGGCATGGGGAGATGTAAGAGGAGAGAGAGGACAGTGGTACCTATTGAGCTTATATGATTCAGAAAAAAATAAAATATGGGAGAAAAAAAAACTTGTCTTTGTCAAAATCTAAGAATATGCATTGTCATTCAGAGAAAAAAATCACAAATTAATTCATAGATTGAAGCAATTAATTATTGCATGTCATTTTAACCTGTGATTTTTAATCTCTTGCTAACCTTTTTATGATCCAGAATTGTAGAGATTAGGTCATTGCATACATGTTGTCGGAGTGTGTCTTATTTCTGTCCTTACAATGTCTGTGCCTCCTGATTGGATTTGCAGTTAGTAACTCTCTTCCCCTCTTCTTCTCATCACTATGCTTATGTAACCACTTATATAAGGCCATGAAACCAACAATCAAATCCTATGAAACCTCAAACCAAAAAAAAAAACACTCCATCCTATGCCTTCCTATGCCAATAGGTATTTCAGTCACCACAATGAATCCACATATACAGACCACTGCTTTTATAACCTCAATAAATGCCCACAGACATAAAGAAATAACTGCATAACCATGTGCCAGTAATAATCAGAAATAAATAACTCTCAAATAACCATTGAGATACACAAAACCACAGAAACTAGGTTAAGAAATGGAAAAGGAAAAAAGTATAGTTTATATTTGTCAATAAACATGCTTATATAATAATAACAATTCTGATGAGATGATGTCAGTGACATAGGCATCTTAGATCAGACATATAAAAATAGTATAGTGACCTACTTTCTCAGGAAAGGAATTTGGCTAGGAAATAAAATGATTATAACCTCTCTTTACACATGTGTAGAACGTAGTACAGTGCAGTCATATTTCAGTTTTACATGGTGCTCCGACCAATAGAGCACCAATCTCAAACCAAGAAATAACTCAAAAAATAAAATAATGTCCTCTATTGATATGATTCTTAAGGACTCACTTATGTCAGTTTAGGCATTGCTTTCCTAAAGTTCTTCCTTTTCCATATCCACTCATCCTCTCTATAAGGAAAGCTGACCTCTTTGATGCCCGAAGAGAAGATTCTGCCAATAGTACCAACAAGACATTCCTGTCATTTGGACTTCCTCCATCATCTCTTGATTCTTCACAGATAATGTAAGGCTGTAGATCTGGTTGACAAGGACATTAGGAGGAAGAGAATAGTCAAGAGAAATAAAGAAATAAATCGAGTAAATGGAACTGAAGTTTCCTTTCAAGAGCAGACAGGATGAAAGACTTAGGGATTTGCCCAGTGCTCAGAGCTCATGTTTCATCTGTCACTCACAGGAAGCAACCAATAGACTGTTTAACAGCACTGTATTCAATGGTTGTGTCCATCAGTAGGTTACGGACTAAATAAACTGCAAGATATTCATACAGAGAATGTAATATTGTCATTTAAAAATCTTACATTTCTAAAACAATTAATGACAGCAGAAAAACCTAAATAGAAAACAAAACACAGTAAAAAATGCATTTTCTAATTTGACAATATTTTTACAGGAATAATATTAAACATAGTATAGGAAAAATGCTATTAGCAATATTCCAGTTTTTACTTTTGATGCCTTATGTAGTATGTCTTTACTGAAATTCTGAAAGTAAACATATTTTTCCCACATTATTATCCAAGGTAATAGGGATATAGGTTAATAGGTACAGGAAAAATGATGTATTATGATATTAGCTTTTGATTCCATCTCTTTATTGGTACTGATATGAAAAGAGTGAATAATTGTCACAGGATCCATGTTACCATATTGCTTTTAGAGAAATGATGTTCTTCCATTAGTTTGCTGTATGCATTAGGATTCTCTTTGTCTTGTTCTCTGCTGCTATTGAAACTGCAAGAGGAAATGCTCCAATCCGGACTCTAAGTTGAAATGCTACTGACAAGGAGTTGGTAAAAGAAACTCATTTCACCTAACACAAGGTTAAAGAGAGACCACAAAACTAATTTATCTTCTGATAAAGTCCCAAGTCTAAATGAGAGGAGCGATGGCAATACATTAGTCTGTCTCTCCTGTCACAGTTTCAATTTAACATATTACAGAGAAGAAAAATCCTTGAATATATCCTGCATGAGCAATGCATTGTTATGACTCTATTAATGAGGCATGAATGACTAGCCTAGAGAGTGTTAGCTGCCTCTTTTTATTTTATTCTTATTAATAACCAAGTTAGTACAAATAATTACAGAGTATTTTTAACATATAATGGAAGTAATTCATGAAAATTAGCCAAGCTCTCTGTCAGAACATTCTAGAACTTTTCAATTCTGTATAACCTTCTGCTAGGTGTGACTGGGATTTTAAGTTTGGTACTTACAATTGTAAGATAGAGTCCCAAACATGCCCAGCCATGGATGGACGAGGGATGGAAGAAGTTTAATGATCATTACATGACATCATAAGCTAATTCTCAAAGGGAGAAAGACCAATATCTGAGGTAGATAAGAAATTTTTATAGTCTTTGGGTTTGTGTTTGGAGTGAAGGACAGAGGGGAGAGAGCTATAATCCCTTATACCATCCAATTTACATATGAGGAATGTGACTAAGAATCCTGCAAAGTAAGGGCTGGTAATTAGGGGGCAGTGACCAGCAAGCAGAACTTCTGCTCTGAATATGAAGGATGGAGGAAAGGGAATCATTCAACTATATGGTTGCTTCTAATTCTGCTTGTGTTTATATCTCTAGAATTATTCTGTACAGTCCTACATACTTTGAACTTTGACTTTAAACTTTATGTAATAAAGTTTTACTGTCTTTTTGTCAAGCAAGAAACCTTTCCAGAGCAAAAGCATCAAATATTTTACTAGGGTATGAAACAATCTGCTTTATTTATAGATAATTGAAGTGTGCCTGTAAAATGTCTGGAAATATATATAAGTAAAATTTCAGAATAATATAGTGTAACATGGTTATTACATATTAACTCAATACAGAAAGGATACATTTAAGAGTCTGCATCAGAATTTCAAAATATATTTAAATCTCCACCTGGACTGGAGTTCAGCAAGATGGCTGAACAGGGGGACCTGTAGTTTTGCTTCCTCGGCAGAAATCCAGCTAGTAACTTTTCATGGACAATGATACATGTATCAGAATGTCATAAGTAGGGAATGAGACAGGCATGCATTTGGCCTATGTAAGTGAGGGTGTGCAAGTGATTCATAGAGGACTAGCTCACTTTGATGATACTGCCTCTCCAACAAGTCAGTGAAACAGTACAACAGATTCTCAGAATTACATTTTCTCCAACTGTGGAATCCTTAATGTCGGAATAGATGTTTACTGCCATTACCATTCTGTAATATTTCTAGCAGAATATCTCTTGCCTTGTCTTCCTCAGAAGCTCTTCGGATACAGTACTTCTCCTGTGCCCAGCAAGCAAAACTGCCATGAAGTTATTGGACCAGAGCTCAGATATCAGCAGTTAGAATTTCTGTCACATAAGTGTCACACAAACAATCTACAAAATTCTTTCCCTGAAGTTTTCAAGACTTCAGTCCCTACTTCCTTCATTCCCTAGGAGCTCTCACTAAACCTTATATATTTTTGCAAACTATGGTACAGACAATACTTTATGGGAAGGGAGTACTTGACCCACTTAACATTCTTGGATGAATAAAATTGAAAAAAACTGATGAAAGGTTTAGGGGAGGAAAGGATCTATCTCCAAAACAGAAGGTCTAAGGGTTTATGTTCACTGAGAAGTCAAAATAAATCCACCAAATTCCGGAGAATAAAGTCTTTGGAATTAATTATTTGAAGCATACTATTAATCACGCGTTTAAATTTTATTTCTGTATAGCATCACAAAGGCAAGCCAAATGGTAAATTTCAATACATATGGAATGCACATTCATCTTTTAAAGTATTAGGAATAACAGTGCATTACCAGTGTCATAGTTAGATACAGGTGTCAACTTGATGGTTGAGGATTTGCATTCTGGGCGCATTTGCAGAGAATTAGCAATTGAGTTAAGCCCAGAAGAACCTGGAGGAGATTGTCTAGTTGATGGGAAAGGCTCAGTCTATGGTGAGCAGAACTAGTCCCTGGGAAGGTGAATAAGATGGAGAGAAAAGGTTGAGAAAGATGGCATCCTTCTACATACTTGGCCAGATATGCTTGTTTGACAAGTGAGGATTGTTCCTCTCTCAGTCATTATGTGCATATGGTGTGGCCAGTTCCCTTGGCCCTTGGTGTTTGGTGTGGACTCTCCTACCAAGCTGGACAAGGAATGTAACCAGACTATCATAAAAAAAATCTCTTGTTCCCCTATAAACCCCTGTAAGACTGTGAATTTACCAGAAATACACAGAATAATTGCTACAACTAGAGACATAAAAATAAGTGTATATACATTTATATTTTCATATTTCAAAACATTTTATAAAAACAATGTGATTAATCACATATTTTTATGAAAAATCCCAGAAAAAGTAATGTGTGAAGAAATTGAAAAGCCCAACATTATTTTCCTGTATTTAACAACATTTATACCAAACTTATACTTCATGAAATAAAATATCATAGTATGAAACAAGTATTTATATTTTATATGCTTCTAAATTCTTTATAATTATTTTTTCTCTGGTAATTTATATAATGAGATAACTTAATAAGGACTACCAAATAAATACTACAAATTTAAAAGAGGGAAAATTAATACCTAAAATTCTAAGTCATTAAATGTGTCTTGTATGTGCTATTCAGGATGCTAGATTAACAATTTGATGTATTTTCAAAGGAGTAATTAAGGAAAAGCTGGAATGATATTGATGAAACATGGAGATACAATCAGTCAGATTCCTCAAGCTACATAAAACAATTGTGAGATTTTATTATAGAAAGGACACATAGAATTGACCAAGTTAAATCTGCACAAAAATGTTCATTTTATAGACTGGACAATTTAAGTACGTGGAATTCAAATATAAAGAGTTCCAATTCAAATATCAAATCATTAAAATTTGTTTGTAAACTTAAAAGCAATGGTTATAACATGTTCAGATGATTTGATAGCATGTGGGTTATTGGAAAAATTTGAATCATTTGATATATTTATGCCTAAGTGAAGTTCAAAGTGACCATTCCAGATGTCCATTTTTTGACTTGTCCCAACCCTTAGACATCAGAGAATGAAGACAGTAGGAATCATGTTTCCCAACTTTAAGGTCAATTGTCAGACTCGAATGTATACTTGATAATGGAGCAGCTTCAAACAAACCACATATCACTTCTGAAATCATAGAGTAAAATCTATCAGGATGATCACTTCTAGACCCTAAATACATAATGGGTTGGTATATGTTATACTCTTAGACACAGCAAATTTATTGAATAAGACTGCTATGAACAACAAGATCTGAAGCATGGACACACACACACACACACACTCACACACATGTACACACACACATCCACAGCATTGAATTCTGACTAATACATGATCATAGTCTAAAATATTCTTCAACTCTATTTTAATCAGAAATATTCATGAAGACAATCACTTGTGTGAGCAGAACCACAAATGATTATATTACTTAGTATTTGGAGAGAATATAATCATTCACTGATGATAAAATAAAAAAGGCTTAGGATTAATAGTATTTTGCTGATAATATGATTATGAAAACAAAAAAACAATAAGCTCCTTCTAATGTGTGGGAAGAATCTCATTGGAATAGATTGTCCATCACAACAGTTTAACAAGGACAGTTTAAAATAACCTACTCTTTGAAAAATAAAATGTTATGAAGCAAGAAAAAGGAAACTCCAATTAATTCTTATCTAATTTATTAGGAGCTACGGTAGCTTCAAGTCTTATTTTCATGTAACAAAAGATGATACATTTTAGACAACATGCAGATAGTGTTTCTTTTATTTTGCTCTTGATCATAGATATTAAGAATGATAGAATTAGTCTTATCAAGACATGGCATAAATTGACTTATGTTTTATGGTCAAAATTCCACATTAACTATGGCCTATTGACATTTATTTTTCTCAAAAAAGAGAAGGAAATCCTAATAATTACCCGTAGAGAATAGTCATTTAAGACCCATAGTTTCATCTAATTGTAGAATTAGGATTTCTAAAACCAGTTAAAACCAAATGAAATAAAACTAGAAAACAAACAAATGTATTATTTAAGATTGCATCTGGTACATGTTTCTTAAGATGCACAATTCTTTGAGTTTTCTCCACAATCTTCCTTTCTGTTCTAGAGAGACTTGCAATTATTTTACAATTGTGCTACTACACAAACACCTGAAGGCACTTGTTTGAAAATGAAACTTTGAATCTTGTTTTCACTCTGTAGTTCAGCAGCTGGAAACAATTAAACATTAACCAGAATATTTTTTCCACTAGAGAGCCTGACAAGTACTAGTCAGCCTTATGAATATTACCCAATGTGTAAAATATACTGAACTTCAATTGAATTTCTTTTGTCTGGACTATTACTACTCTTCTTAACAATGAAAATAATTACATATAGTAGGATATAAATATCAATATTAAATTCTAATATAAACTGGATTTGGCATTTTACTGTTCTCTCAATCTTAAACTATATTATTAAATATATAATTAATAGTATATGTTTGCATAATGATTTTATATGCTCTTAAACCTTACAACTATTAAAAAGTTGTTTTAGTAGGCATATGCATCAATGGCTTACTTTTTGTTTTTCCAGAAGAGAATTTGTCTGTTCTTTGCTATTTCACTTTGGATCCAAATGCATACAGCCTAATATTTACCGAATTCTGTTTGAAAGGTTCCTGGCAATGTGACAGAGACAAAGCAGTAAGAATCAACTTTCTTTTGCAATGGAAGGGTTTGAATATAGAGAATCACAACTGGCTTAAATGCAGAGCTTATGAGTGTAGAGTGCCACTCCTAAACATGATATCTACATCATACCTTGCACTCCTGCCCATCCTCTGGCTTTAAAATTATAGAGTTACCTCCTTTGAGGTATTCCCTGTGCAAGGTGTGATGCAGACGTCTCCTCCTTAGTCATTCTATTCCTCATAAACAAGGTGGAACAACTAGAAACAATTGATACTATAATTCTTCGAAGGGCTCACTGTGATCAGATGCACTTTTGTTTTTGATTTTAATGAATTAACAATACTTTCAAGATCTTTTCAATAAATCTTGTGCCTGTTGTTTCCTCTACAATAGCATTCATTTTGTAAGAATTACTTCAACTACTTAGGGTGTAATTCTTCAGGTAGTTATCTAGCAACCATTCTCTTTGTTTAGAAATATATTTCAAAAATACATTTTCAAAGAACAGTACCACACAGCACTTACAAAATGAATTTAAATGTCATCAACTTTTTTGGTAGTCATTTCATTATTTCCTTTAAAGATATTAATATTTATTTAAAGAGAAAAATATGTCATGGAAAACTTACCAAATTTAAATATCTTTATCTGGTTCTTGTTTTAACATCTTGACTAAGTACAGATTACTGATGATTAAAGAATAAAGGTTGAGCTCTGGACGCATTGTGAAGATTAAGTAGTTAAAACAAGCTCTGAGCAATTCTGAAGACGATATGATTGGTGTCGGAAGATCTAACCCATAGTAGGAATAGGTGGAGGTAACCAGTTCAGTAAGATCTAACCCATAATGGGTGGGACTATTCCCTGGGCATATGAATAAGGTGGAGGTAACCAGTTGAGCATGCTTGGACAGACTTACTATCTGACTAGTGAGGTTTACCCTTTTCTGCAATTTTTGTGGATATGATATAATGTGGCCACTTCCTTTAGTTCCTGCTATTGGTATATACTTTCCTGCCAAGCTATACTAAGAACTGTAACCAGGAATTTTAACAAAGTATAAGGCTCACTTTTTCTCCAATTTATCAGGAACAAACAGACAAATTGTAACAGATACAATGATGGCAGAGATACCAAGTTCTTCTCTTGCTTTGGCTAGTCTTCTGATCTTAAAGAATCAATGATTTTTGCAAACAAAGATTTAAATGCCTATATAACACCATGATTCTTAAATACATGCATCTTATCTTGCTGTATGTGGGAAACTTGATAAGTACACCTCCTTGGTATTAGCATAAGCTTCAAGTTTAAATAGAAACATAATTGGGGCAAGGAGCAATAGTTAAAGTGTGGTCTTGCTGATCATTATCTCAGTGTGGTTCAGAATAGTGGTCTGAAGATGTTCTTATTTCTTTCATGGCTTGAGGGGAATCAAGGAAATGACTAGTTCTACATCAAGGTATGCCTTTGGATATTTACCTTCATCTGGATTATGAGGTCTGTCCTGTGAGGTTCTGATGTTCCTGGAACCCAAAGTAGCTGCATGACCATGACTTATCTGTCTGTCTTCAGCCTTGAAGTGGGTAGAGGCAGGACAGGAAGACAGGCATCTCTTTAAATTATTAACATGTCCATAGGAACCCACCAGGAATCTGACCCACATTGTAGGAGACAGACACAAAGTAAAAGTTGAAACCAAGGTTTCATGTTGCATTTAGTTACTTGTGAGTCTGAAAGAGCAGTCAATGTTTTTCAACAAAAGCAGTTTCCCAATGACTTTTCGATTCTTCCTTAGCCATGTATTAACCTCCTCTTTATCAGAACTAACATCTGAGTATGAGGCGTTAACATTGGTAAGTTTTAATTTAGTAAAGTATTTGTTTCCACCAAGTCAAATGTTAAGAATGGTATCAGAAAGAATCTTAAAACTGTAGCAAAGCAATTTCTACTTTACAGTGAGTAGCCTAGTATGTATTTGGTAAATGCTGTAACTTATGACCTTCTTTGGTTCTTTGACTAATGAAAGCTAGTGTAACTTCTACTATGGTGAATCATGTCCTTCATTGTTTGGATTTCAATACAAAGGACATGGTCACTGATATTTGATTTAAAAAAGACTCATTTTTTTTGGAAGAAGAAAGGTATTCTGTACCACAATGTGCTCCATATTTTGCTGCTTTTGCACAAGATATGGACATGTTTTGAAACTGGAATTTTGCTTCTTATTCAGCTTGAGAAGCTTCTGCTGACACATTTTCAAGTTCCTCTGTGGTTTTTTCTTTCTCTTCCATGTTATTTGCCTTGGGAGTTCATTGTGCATTGTAGCCTCTTAATAAAAGTCACACATTACATAGGACAAAATATCCAAAAAGAAATGGGCCTTTACTAAGAAAACTTACTTTACTATGGATAGAAATTAGGGTGTATTTATGTTTATTTATTTTTTATTTTGTAATTATGGGTAAATCAACCTAAAAAGCAAATTGAAAAATATTCATTATAGGGAAAAAATGTTACTTAAACAACATGAGGATATGAAACATGGGAGACAACATGAATTCTAGTTACCTAGAATGCTTCTAAAATGGAGCTGATGAGTTTGTTTTCTATATTTTTTTTTCTTTTAAGACAGGGTCTGTTTTTGTAGTCAAACTTATTACAACAATACTGCTGACTCTGTCATCCAACTGCTGGGTTTTGCAGGCATGCACCACAAGTATGAGCATATAGATGTTTACAGGAACAATGAAGAGTTTGCAGACAACCAATTGTCCAGTTATTACAGTTGTACCAATTGACAAGAATAGCACAAGATATTCATTGGTTGTCAGTGACTTATGCTATGCATTCCAGGTAGGAACATAAACTACATAGATTACTCTTTTCTGTTGCTGTGAGATAGCACTCACTCAGACTCAAGCAACGTGAAGGATAAAGGGAAATTAATTCAGCTAATGGTTCCAGAAGAGAGATACAGTCCTTTATGGTGGAAAAGATATGGCTTACTGGAATAAGCTGAAGATGATTAGGTCATTATAGACATCATGAAGACCTAGAGA
Source organism: Typhlomys cinereus (assembly GCA_023101885.1). Classification (NCBI taxonomy): domain Eukaryota; kingdom Metazoa; phylum Chordata; class Mammalia; order Rodentia; family Platacanthomyidae; genus Typhlomys; species Typhlomys cinereus. The sequence continues at coordinate 1,504,581 of JALPQD010000060.1, read as the reverse complement.
GCTGACTCCAAGAGCAACTCACTCACTCAAGCAGGGTGGGACTAACCAATATCAAGGCCATACCTTGTGACCTGCCTTCTTCAGCAAGACTCCAGCTATGAAGATGCCATTACCTTCCAAACATTAACTAAGGATTCAAACACATGAACCTGTGAAGAACAACTCAGATTCAAACTATCACATGGACAAACAGAGAAAGATTTCTCCTGGGACTATAACCTTCACAACATCAATACCCCTGCATAAGCCTGCAGCCAGCACAGTGTGACCTCGGGGTCATCATTCTCCTGCCCCATTCTTCTATTTGCAAAAAAGCAAACTCTGCCCTCATTCTCTCTTGGTTCCAATCCACTAACATAATACTGAAGAACCATTGGATGGAGGTGGGTGTAAGGGAAACAAAATGCTCCATGATTCTCTATTCAGGCATCTTTTAGTAGGTCTGTCTCAGAGGCATATTATATTTCACAAGAATTTCTGCATCTCCTCCATGAGCACAGTTTACATTTTCCTTTCTATCCCTTCGATGTTATGAATGGAATGGATATAGTGTTCTACATCTCTTTCTCTATTTTTAAGTCCCTATATCTTTCCCACCTCTTAGGTTTGACAAGAAGGCTAGAAGAATCCACATAGAAATATATGTTGAGATGGCTCCATGGGAAACCTTCACTGTAGATATCTTAGGACAGTTAACACTTCAACTGCTATTCCTTCCCAGCCAGAGTTGAAGAATGCATTTTTCCGCATCTTCACTGAAACAGACAGGGCTCTCTTCCTTCAGAAAGTCCATGATGTTGGGAGATGGATGTGCTTTCAGTCCCAGAATTTTATGATTGTGGATGTTCTGTTTTTAGCTCTCCATTTGAATTGTTTGAGAAGCTATTCTGCCACTGGATTTCCAGTAATTTCTGTTTGAGGTAAGTAGATTCCATATAAGGTATTTATCTTGAAAAGTCTATTTCCCATTTTTTATAGAAGTTTTCCATATGACATTAGTACTTTGATTAGTCCAAGGAAAGTCATGGATTCTCCATTTTTCTAGCTTTATCTGAATATTGTCCATTCATACCTACTAGTTCATCACGTTTTCATATGTAGCAACTTTGGTGTGATTTATCTTTCATTGGCAAATTATTACTTTCAGTTCAATACTACTTGCAACTTAATTCTGTAAATAAGGTAAAATTGAAGCTTACAAATCACTGAGGTCACTGAAAAAATGTGGAATTATTTAATGTTTTCTTTTCTTCCCAATATTCTTTCCTGATATCATTCAATATTTAAAAAAGCCACACCACACAATTCCTGTTATGCCAATTCTTTCACTTACTAAAACTGAAGTAATCCATTTTATTACTTCCCATATAGATAAATAATGAATACAAATTGTTTTTGAAACTAATATCTTGTCAAGCAATCATTGGTAATTCAAGCTCATTAATATGATACATAGACTATAGTGTGAATACTTGTAAAACAGTATATTCCATGAGGAGGTTAGAAGAGAAAAATAATCATCCCATGTGGACTCCTTAAGCATTATTCATCATGTCCTGGACAATTAAAAGGCATTTCTATTTCCCTTGCTTGCCTCTTTGATTAAGATCCAAGTCAACCTAGTCTGTTCCCCAGAGTGTTTTTCTGATAAATTTTCAACAGTTTGAAATTGCTTTTCTCAACAAAGCTGGGTAAATACATACAATCAAGTAGATTTTAGAGGCTGAAAAGAGGTGAAGAGTGGTTCACGCCCGATGCTTCTAAGAGCAGATTTAAGAACAATTAATATTATTCCCTGTTGCTTAGCAATAGCTAGAAATAAAGAATGTTGTGGGTTAAGAGCAACTACCAATAAAATATAATTGGGAAGTGATTCACTCCACTCCTGCTGAATACTGAAATTAACTCTAAGAATATCATCAATTGTTTCCTAAATATCTTTTAGCAACATTCTCCCAAAAGCTCTAATCATTTTTTAGAATGTCTACAGTTACCTATATTGGCAGCTGACAATCATATCTTCCTTTTTTTCCTGGTTAGATAAATGATGAATGATGATTTTGTTTTTCTTTTAATGGCCTATTCATGGAGTCAATTGTTTCTTTACTTTTCTAAAGCTTAGTAAAATTATATTATTTCTGACATGCCAAAAAGTTTTAGGATAATGTTACATGTGAAGAAAATAAAGATTTATAATTTATCCAATTTGTCCATAGGTATCCTCAAAAATCTACACACGAATGTACAATACACAAATGTGCATTATGGGTCATGGATATGTGCTATTGCATGAGGTGAAGTCTGTTATTGGAGCTTTAAATAATTGGAATCTTTGAGGGCCATTTCAGGATCAAACTCATTATATAGTATAAAATACATATTTATCTCAAATTATTCTTAGAGACTATATCTTTATTTAGATGATGTCTACCCTTCCTTTAACAATTACCTTCTCTCTCACAATCAACTTGTTTCTGAAAAAGTCATGTCTATAGGCCAAGTTTGTAAATATGATTCATTAATTAATCCAGAAACTGGTGAATTTTTACATAGTTAAGTGTATTTAAGCTTTACCACACATTTGCTTGTCAATGGAGAAAGTAAGAGGCAGAGACCTTGGATAACTTGAGTCATTAAGTAAACAACTTACCCAAGATTTAAAATTTAATTTTTCTGTCATATCATGACACCCTGTTAAAGATTCCTAACCTGGCATGTTTCACAGTTGGGTACATAGGATATGAGAAATCATAATCCAAGAAGGAAATAAGATTTTAAATATTCAGGAACTATGTGGTCTATGCATACATTTTACTCTCCACCTTAAAGGTCATAAGAATAGTTTAGAAGTGCTTTTCTGTGTTTCTATATTGTAAATGTAGAGGTTTCCCTTCTCTTAGTAATAGGAAATTTCATGTTCTTTTAAAAATATGCAAGCAAACTAATACGTTTAGCCTTAATTGAGTGAGACTGACACAAAATTCCATAATCCTTGGGAAGCTTTTGAACAAGCTTTTCTGCATTTCATATAGTAGAAGAAATAACCCAGATAAGTAAAATATTTCTTCTATTATAAAAATATATGATATTAAGGACTCATTTCCACTTTGAAATTTTAAAGGAAGCATGTAGAGAGCATTATGATATGAATAAACATGAGTGATAGATTGAGTTGTCTCACAGTCAGCCTCAAGCAAGAAAACCAACTGACTTGAACAAAGGATCTCAGCACAGGGAGATTTATGTTATTCAGCTGAATTACATTCCTTTATAGACTACTGTAGATGGGCTGCAGGAAAAGCAGTGATCTATCCAATTTAAATAGACTGTGCTAGTAGTATAGATACACCATTAATTCATTGCTGTGAGTTGCTGTAGGCACCAGACTGGCTTTGTTCTCTGACAGCCTCCCCCAGTTTAAATAGAAATGCCATTTACTACAGTGTCAAGTAAGTAGGAACCATATAACACTATAATCAAGTTGCAGTGACATTACATATTTTAGCCTTGATATTGAAAATGGTTAAGTCAGCAAGGACTCACAATCTGCAGAAGTCTGCTGACCACTGAAAGCCACTTGCAATTTATCAGGTGGTTACTGTCTTCTGTGTAAATAATAATCTGGTACCTTTAATTTGTGCAGTGTAGTGCACTTAAGATGTGATACCACATTTCTATAAATTCTCTTCTTTATTTTATGTGAATATACATAATAAATACATACAATTAACTTCACAGAAAATAAAATTGAGGAGAAGTTAAATGAACCTTCCAATGTTAAAAGATGAGAAAGCGAAAACCTAGCTTGACAATTTCACTATTATTTTAGGTATTTTAGAACAGGGTTAGAACAATGAACGGCATTGTGGAAAATTGTTATATATTATGACTGAGCAATGCATGCAAAACCAGTAAGGAAAGTTACTATATTGCCAACTATCGCTATTTCTTGAAGCACATGTAGTGTCTCTGGCATTTAAATCACAGATTTAATGCTATCTTGATGACCCATGGGTAAAACTTCCGTCAACACTTGGCATGATTAGCGACTAAGACTTAATCTTACATTAAAAGATCATGGTGCCTATTCCTACCCTACAAAACATGTAACTACATAACCGTCAGACTCTGCCCTTGAATGAAAACATTTCACATATCTTTCAGAAAAGTGGGGTTTGAGAAGATTAGGCATATTTTCAGCTATTGTGTTTAAGCATATGAGTAACAAAATTTGAAATGCTTCTGGTTTTTAGGCAAAAATAATTTAAGGAATTCTGCTGTGGAATACAATACTGAAATGATCTCAAAGACTCATAATGAGAGTCTGATATTCATAAAAAGTTTTCCCTAAAATTAAGCCTACCAGACACTCTTCATTTTAAGCCATTAATGATGCAGTATCTGCATTTCCAATTCAATTGGCAGTATTGTCTTCAATCCTCTTTCCCATTACAAGATGACTGTCTGTCAACATTTAATGCCATGTACAGACATTTTTCCACCTACAATTTTAGCCTCACATAACTGTACTAATGTCTAAGCATCAGCACAAGTGCAAAACCTTGTTAGGGATGCACACTGATTAGAATGATTAAATAATTCTTTTGTAGTTAATCAGGGAATTGAATAGGATAAAAAAATTGTTTTCTGCCCAGTTAACTAAGAATTTCTTGAAGATGTTTGGCTTATCAACAGACATTAAAGTACCTAATAAAAGCAAATCGCCTGCTTATAACTTCATAGGAATACTTCATTTTCAAAAGAGATGATCTGAACATTTTTACCAAACATTTTTTAACAATAAGATATATTTATTGAAAATGTAAGTTTCCGTAAATTCATTGTGACAAGTAGGCCATTTTTAATGTTTTTTCTTTTTCTCTTTATTGTTATTTTTCTGCATCATACATGGATGTAGTGAATTTATAAATGTTCACACCTTAATCTCCAATGCCATCTACCTCCTTTTCTCATTAGTACTCTTCTCCCCTGTCAGACGGTCCTATTTTCATGTCTTTTTTCCATTGTGTTCCACTGGTTTGACTTCAATGTCATGTGTTTGAGTACTTAGCGGCACTTGAATCAGAGGATATAACATTGAGGAAAGTATCTTGCATTTATTCTCATCATCATTAACCCTCCTCAGTCTCTCAGGGAGGTGTAGTGTCTCTTGAGATCTTTCTACTTCACTGATGAAATGTTGCTAGGACAAATCTTCTGTTAGACTTGTGGGTATATACATAGCTATAGTGGATTCATGAAAGCTCCAGCCCTGTCATGTCCAGAAGATATTGTCTGGCTGTGTCCCTGCCCACTTCAGACTTACTTATCACTTCCTCTTCAATGTCATTGAGTCTTGGGTAGCAGTGGGGATAACTTAGATGTCCAGTTTAGGGCAGATGATTTCTGCATTTTTTAAAATTTATTCAATTGTGCGTGTGTGTATATATGAGTGTGTGTGTGTATGACCACTGGCGAACTTGGGAACCACCATGGACAGCCTCCACCTCCTCCTCCTTTATTCTGCCCTGGGATTCACAGGCTCTGCCCTATCAGGGCCAGAAACGCAGGACGCCCCCGCTTCCGCCTGCCGTCAATACGTGGGGTCTAGGATCCAAACTCAGGACCTTCCTCCTGCAAGGCAGAGGCTTGACCCCTGAGCCACCTCTCCAGCCCCAATGTCTGCATTTTTATATTATGATTTTTGTGATAATCACCTTTTATTGCTATAGGAAGCTTTATTGAGGGTTGAGTGTTCATCCAATCTATGGGTATAATAGTATTTGTTCAAAAGGCAATTTGATGCAGTGTCTTTATAGATCAACCTTCATGTTCTTCCCTTCCATATTTCTTGATCTAATTTACAGTTCAAGGAATATGATCCCTGCTCAAAAGTGAGCCTTAAGTCTAGTCAAAAGCTGTTGTTTGTCCCTTTCAATTAAACTCACTATTAACACTGGCAATCAATTCTCACCCAAGTGAGTGTTATTGTAGCTTCCAGTTTTCACAGACTGATGAAATTATGGAATGCTTTGCTCCCCTAGTGGCTCTCTGGTGATATGGAAAACTGTCCAGAAAGGAGTAAGCTTCCAGACCAGTTTCAGGGAGCATTTTTCCCATGTCCTGTGATCCATGTGTATATCATCTTAAGTAATAGGGTTTTACTGTCAATTTCATGGAGGGGAGAGGCAAGTTTAAAAACAGACTTATCAGAAGGCAAAAATATTCCAGGTTTTTTGCTCTCACTCTTGTAGAAATTTTATAAGCCAGGTATTGTAAAAATAAGTCTAATATTTTAGATATTCTCTGTTCCTACAAAATGTAATCACAACATATTAAATAAACATGAGCATATATATATAGATATAGATATATAAAATTCACATGGCAGAATTTAGAGAAACTTCAGAAACTTATTACTAGGAAGAGTCCCAGTATGTGTTTCCCCTTCTCCTTCACTGCACCTGAAATTTGTGATTATTTTAGTTCTACTATGACTAAAGCCAGGCTCAGGTGATTTGCCTATACTTTTAATATTCAATTAAAAAAGTATTCATCAAGAACAATGCTTCAAATAAAGACAAGTAAATTAATCTGGGTCCTTGAGAAACTCACAATATTTTTAGAAGTCATGTGTCATCATATAATCTGAAACATGTTGTTACATGTCATATTTGTGGCAAAATAGTAACTGAAAATTTAAAACTAAAGATGGGAGATGTTACATCTAATTTTATTCTTACATTAATTTGTCTTTTTTTTACTTTACGTTAAAACTTTCTTACTACACTTATTATGCATACATTTAGGCAAAGTAAAGAATTTAAAGTCTTTATTCAAATTCTTAAACGTTAACAAATATTTTATACTCACAAATAAACATATGCACACACATACATCAGTTCACAGTCATGTTTATGAGGTTGGGTGGTCATTCCTTCACAATTTCAGATTCATAAAATTCAATACATCTGGGCTGAAGAGATGGCTCTGAGGTTAAGTTTCTGCCTCACAATCAAAAGGACCTGAGTTCTGAGTTCAGGCCCCACATCAAAATGTCAGGTGAAAACAGAGGCAGCCTGCACTTCTGGTCCTGATAGGCAGAGCCTGGGAAGTCTCAAAGTGAAAAAAAAAAGTAGAAGCAATTCAGGATGATTCCTAAAGTCACCCTTGGTCCTCAAAAGGGACACACAATCCCTCCGACACACATACACACACACATAAATAAGTAAATAAATAAATAATATTTTTTAAAAAATCAACCTTTTACCAAATATAATCACATTTCCTTAAAATTATGATCATGAAAAAATTAATATGAGATATCACTTGTGAAATACTTTATATCATAGAATCAATAGTTCATAGTACACTCACACATGGTATATGGTTTAAGTTGCTTTTATTTTTTATCTTATGAAGTCTAATTTATGAATAGGCAAAATACACAGATTATAAGTGCTTATGTATGTATGATAGTGTGCTTCTTTATTTTGAAAAACTAATTCTCTTTTTTTAACCTAAGCGATGAAAACATTATTTACTAACTTTGATTAATTTTAAATAAAAAAAGAGTTTATTTACAGAGTAGCAAAAAGAATATCATTTATAAAGAAATCCATCTTGGGATGTCTTTTCTGAACTTGGCTTTCAGTGTCACAAGCAATGTAACCACTAATACCACCAGCCACAGCATCTTTATTTGAAATGAACCTCAGATGTAAAAAAGAAAACTCTTTTTTTGTTGTCCTCTGGTGTAAGCAACTCTTCAGAAGTGAATTAAGTAAACACGAGTCTTGTACATTTGATAAATATGTATGTCTTATTTTTCTTTTCCCATTGCTTTTTATCCAACTGCAGCTGGGAACCAGGCAATAAATACTATTTATTTATTTTAATAGTATGTTTAGTGGAAGCATTACCAATATTTCCCAAGCTTAAAAACATCCCCAAATGCATTTTACTGTTAGGCTCAGCATTTTCATAGTAATTTACAACTTAAAAAGGGTAAACTCTATTATTCTATGTCAAACCAAAACTAAGTGCAGAATGTTGTCTTATGAAGTATGACCAAATTTATTGCTGCAGTCATTAGTACATATTGATTCCGTATACAGCCATCCAATGGGAAAAGTAAACCTATTATGCCAGTGCTTAGTTTCTCTGTCTGTGAAACTCAGGAGTTGGCACAGCAGTTTTGTGCAAGATGCAATTATTTCAGTAATCAATGCTCCTCTCTTTCTTTGAGTTATTATATGACTAGTCAGTGACATGAACTTGAAGATCTTGAGCTATAATTTATAACTAAATATGAACAAAATTATTGTTTTTCTGCAAAAGCAAATCATTAAATCACCTTCTGAAGTCTGACTTTTCCTATGTAGAACTCTTTGTTAATTTCAATTTGCATTCTTACGAATGTATATTCAGATTTATTATACTATTATACAATGGTAATTTATCTTCCAGGGACTTTAACTTTAAGCATTTCGGTTGCTTTCTTGGGTTCCCATTTACTTCTAAAAACAAATTTGAAGTTAACTTGCAGGATCAGATTCTGTCTGTTTAAGAGTTTGAATTTCAATTCTTTGAAGAGAATTCTCGTTACTACTTGTCCACCAAAAAAGTGTTTCATTTTAATTTATCACTTGTCCTTTGTAAGAGGAATGTGATTTTACTAATTGTAAAATTGCAGAGTTCTGTTCATCTAGATGAATAAGCAGTGTCACAGTAGGGTTTTCTAAGTCATTTCAAAATATGAACTTCACCCATTCATATCCATCCATCAAAAAGACAATAAAACAATTCAATATTTTAAGTACACAAGCCAGAAGGAATCCTGGGGTCCATAGAAGTGGACAGACAGGAGGGTGGAAGGGAGTGGGATGGATTGATGAAAGGGTCGGGAGGGAGAGGAATGGACTTCTGTGTAAATGTGCTTGTAAAACTAGAAAATATAATAATTAAAAATGCTGATATACAAAAAATGAGTGACAAAAGTTCAAACAAAAATCAGTTGTAAAATGAGAAAATGTTTGTCATAGTCTATATATAGGTAAAACTCAATCTATGTGTCTTCTGAACTAAATTCTACTGTTGAGGAAATAATTTAAGATAAGGGCCTTGATGATACTTCAATGATAGAGTTCATTCATTTATTACTGTTTATAACTTCTTTTGTAATACAAACACAAAGTTGAGACAGAGACCTTGTATTCTATAAGGCATCAAAGAATATTTCTCTGTAAAAGTAATTTTAATGAAAAGCTACCTTTAATTACTTTTATCCTTATTATTTCTTTAAAGGTTACTTTTGATGGAATGGGGACACTTTAAAGGGCTACCGGTAGTTAATTCTCTAGTAATCACTTTGTTCAATTATGTTCAACAAGACAAAAATTATTTACCATCTAGACTTGAAAGGGAAAAATTGTATGGAATCTGCCACAAGTAATACTGTAAGTAATTTTCTTGAAGATTAAAACATATCCTGAAAGGATGAGTGTAATATGAATATTTAAATACCGTGTGTGAATTTTATAAATCCAGGGGGGAACCATCTCTTTTATAAACATACATGAATCATTTAGTTCTTATAAAACTTTTCTTTTTTCTTCATATTTGTCCCTTATTTTCGTCCTTCGTACTTTTTTAACTTTCTATTTTCACTATTCTGGGTAAAGAAGAGTTGTTGGCAGTGACCATACTCCTTGAAATTTGAGCAAATGAAGAAGTATCACCCAGGCAAAACTCACCTCCCTAAGAGTATTAGCAGAAGATACTTACTGGAAAGCCTCTGAGGTGATTTTTGATGGTTTATATCAGTACTCTTGTACACATACAGCAAATGCTCTTCTATGCTATCCTAACCACAGAACATTTGTGTCATGAGTCCACAAAAAGCTTCTGCGATCATGAAGCATTGTCACTGTCTTTTCATGGAGCCATAACACAGCTAATTTACAAGCATGAATGGTGTAAAAATGATCACACTGACCTGCAGCTTTAGTTCACATTCAATTTAGCATTTCATATTAGCAATGCATGGGAGAATCAATGGAGGATAAATGGAGCTAAGAGGCAGTAAGGAGGATGAGAAGTAGGTAGAATAAGATTAATGAGGCTGCTATAGCTATAATTGTTATAACTATCTGCTAAATTATCAATCTTCTCCAAATGCACAGATTGTTTTTTAGCTTCTAAGATAAATCAAGTCATAACTAAATTACATTTTTCTCTGCTACATCACAGGAATATTTATTTTTCCACATAGTTTTATTAAGCTTTTGAATCATTCAATTTAAATATATAATTATATCTATTTTCATTACAATTCTTTATAGGCATTACTGCTATATAACAAGCTGAAATAAAAATTAAACAATGTAAAGAGTAACAAATAGGCAAACCTAAACACAGTAACGAGCAATGTTCCCAATGGACCTGACAAGAAGTTGAACCACAAACATTTCAAAAAGAAAGAAAGCTTTAATCACCAAAAACATATATTCTCAGTCAAATTTTATGCATTTTACAATACTATTCCTTTACTTGTTCAGTGTTTTATTTTTTAAATTAAACAAGAAATTTTACACATATTAAAAATGTCTCTACAGTGTTATGTGTCATAGGCTCTTTTATGTGGGTTTAATTAATTTAATATCTTATAAACAACAGAAACAAAAACCGGATTGTCAAGATTTTAAAGTCATATAAGAAGTGTTTAAATGTGAGAGCTTTTAGAAAGTTGATGCATGAAAATTGCAATTTAATGGATTCTTCATTGCATACTCTGAACCTGCCTTGGTGACAAAAGTAAGCACATGCTCAAAAAATATAAAATGTCCATCAATTTTCTACTCTACCCTTACAAAATATTATGCTCACAGGAGAAAAATGTGTGTGTATGTGTGTTGTGTGTATATGATGTCATATATATATATATGACAAAACCAAAGTTGTTGACATGCCTAGAAGTGGCTCTATCAGCAGAGTGAAATCAACTGGCCAAGAAATAAGAATACAGCATATCAATATCAAACCATGTACAATATGTAGCTTCAACAGAAATATGTATGTATAAATAAAGCATTGATAAATAAAACTTAAGCAGTTCTTAAATGTGGTTGTTAAAGGTCAGTCCTCAGACTGGGGAAATGGCTTGGAAGCTAAAGCACTCACTGTGCAAGAAGAGGACCAGAGTTCAGATCACCACGTCTTTTGTGAAATGTCAGGCAGGCAGATGACTCATTTGTAGAGTGGATTGTTTACAGCAAACTGGCTAGCAGATTTTACGACAATAGATCTTCAATGATCATATGCTTCTCTTCCTTAATGCATTGGTACAGGTCAATTTATAGGCTGTTTATTAATCTCTTCCTGTTTATCCGTGTGTTCTGGTAAACATTAAATTAATATTAATTGTCTTGCAACCATATTAGATAACTGCTTCAGAACTTGCACTTAATCTGCTCAACTTGCTGAAACTGCCTTAAATCTCCTGATCAACTTCCCATGACTCCTGAAACTCACTTGGCAGCTTGGATTGATTTCACCCTGATCCACAGAGAGAGAGAACACACTCAGGACACTGAGTGTAATATTTATCAATATCCCATAGTAGTTGTTACATAAATGAATATTTATTCCAGGAAATATATCTAATGAGCATGAAAAAAGAGCTTACTCCCAAAAGTTATCTAAATTTACCCCCTAGTAAAGGAACCTCTTAGTAAAGCAAGGCTGCAAACTGAGGCTTCTTATAGCCTGCTTCCTGAAATCTTCAAACTGACTGTGTTCTGCATAGCCTGAATCAGTATATATTCCTACTGATATGCATTTGAAAGATTGCTGAACTAATATTCATAAATAAATGAATGACTCATAATAGGAAATATATAACATTTATATAATAACTTAAGAAAACAAGTGTGAGAAATGTATTTAAATGCTTGTTTTACTTGAAAATTTTATTGTTTTCCTCTTTCTCTATTTGCTTGGATTTAATATGCTCTTAAATTTTAATACATTTTCACCATTAAATTACAGATTATATTAATTTTTTGACATTTTACCAAATACTCCTGCCATTTCAAATATACTCATCTACGACACTGCCATTTATAAATAAGAATGTAATTATATCAGTCTGAAAGTACCAGCATGTGGTATTGTCTTATCTCCTGTGAAATACATTTGATTTACTTTTGAATGTATGAACATATATTTCATATTATATGATTTGTATTGTTGATGATCAAAGTTACTACAGAAAATAAGGAAAACACTAAGGATGTATGAAAAGAAATAATGATAATACCCTGAAGAAGAGAGAGATAAAACATGCAGAAGCCCTTCTTTTGTTCTGCCTTCCTTAATGTCAGTCTCATAAATTTACCTCCTAGTAAAGGAACCTCTTAGTAAAGCAAGGCTGCAAACTGAGGCTTCTTATAGCTTGGTTCCTGAAATCCAAACTGATTGTATTCTGCATAGACTGAATATATATATACCCATTCAGTATATATTCCTACTGTTAGGCATTTGAAAGATTGCTGAACTAATATTCATAAATAAGTGAATGAATCATAATAGGAAATATACAACACATAAAAGATTTTCCCAGGCCCATCTGCCTAGACATGATCACCATCATTCCAGTCTGCTAAGTGCACAGAATTTCTTCTACTGCTAGTCATTCCCAGACTTGCCTTCATGTGGACAGATGCTCTATTGTTATGTTTCAGTCCCTTAGTTTCTTAGCCAGTTACAGGCATGTTTAAAATACAAATTTGTAGTTAGATGTGTCTTGAAGTTGAAAGATAAGACTTCTAGAAGATAGTTAAGTAAATTCAATCTGGGCTCTGCTTCTTGATGCTCCAAACAACTCTAAATTAACATCTTATTTGACAGGTTTGTAATTACAGAAGAAAAGTCAGCTTTTAGAGGCATTGCTCTTAAAAATACATATCCAACAACTTAAGAAATAGCTTTCCTTGAGAAAGTTAAGATCCACCAAGATGTCCTTGAACCACATTGACAATTTCTCTCAGCAATGACCTGAAGACAAGGTTGTGCACTGTGTAAAGGAATTGCCACAATTTTTAATCTGACTTGACTTTCTGATCAGGAAAAATATAAATCATTTAATCAGCTCCCAACTGAGCATGAGGTACAACTAATATAAATTTTCCTTCATGAAAGTTTCATCAAAGATAGGGATAGCTATGCTGCCTTACCTTTAGCTAGAGAAATTACAGCCTGCAAAGATTGACTGGTAGCTGTATGTGATTGATAGACCTGGGTAGATGGCCTTCATGCAGCGGAGTTCAAGTCTAAATGGCCTTATCTGCTACTTCCATCTTTCCCTTAAAATAATACTTTGCTTCATTTACTCCAAAGAAAAAGACAGCTAACAGTTGTTGGCTGTTTTTTTTTTCTCTGTCTGAAAAATATTCTTACTTCCATCAATTCACACCTAGGAAAAAATTGGCAGGTACAGCCTGAATACGGTAATTGTTTTTTCTAAGCCAAAACAGCTATATGAATAAGAAGTAAGAAAGTACACATAAAGCTCTACGTAGCTCAATATAACTGTTGCTCTTTATAAAAGGAATAAAATTAAATTATTTGTGCTTTTCTTAGTTCTTTTGCTTGTCTGATAAAATATTTGTGTTATTTAAAGGTGGAAAATGTTCCAAGTAAAGAACATAATTTCAGAAGCTTTATTAATCAGATCAATAACTCCTCTCTTTTACTTTAATGGTATCAAAAAGGATAGCTTACAAATAAAAAAATCAATCTAAAGTATCATAAATATTACTCAGATTAAGAGCATTGAATAAGAACTTCTCAATGACTGAAGCTTCCAATTATAAAATACTAAAAGTCAGATGGTATCATATATCTTATACACTGGTCATATCATTAACTAAGATAAAAATCATTGCTAATATGTAAACATGCAAGCCAATTTCAAAGAGTCTAACTTTCATTAGAAATCAATCAACGTATTTGGACTTTAAAGTTCTATTAGCTCATGCATCCTAAACCAATACTTGTATTAAATATTTTATGTTCTAATCTCATGTAGATTAATTTAATGTTTCTCTGAATTGTGGTAAGATGTAAAGTGGGATAGGAGGTTCAAAATTATAAACTGGTATTTGAAATTAAATAGAAAATGCTAGATATATGATAAATGTTAAATAGTATATACCCCCAGAATATAATATTTCTATATTTCAGTTCTTAAGCAGTAAAAATTATTAACACAAAGAAAGAAATACTTCAAGTATCCCAGCATTAATGTCCTTTCTTCCCAGAACACATATTCTAGCTGATACTAGTGTGGGGTATCTCCAGAAATGGAAATGTGGAATATCATTATTACTTGTATAAGCCCAAGAGAAAAGAATCTGTAATGTTGATGTTAAATGGACAGAGATACCCAGAAAATTCTTCCTGAATATTAAAACAAGTCAAATTTTGTCCAAGATGCTCAAAAAGTCAATTGTAGTCAACCTCTCAATCATTAGTTCAAATATAGCTGCATCTCTAGTAGGGAAATCCCTGTTGTTAATTCCTACGCAACATGATCCTTGGAATATTACTAGCCACTTTATCCCATATCTAAAGTGACTCTAATAACTTCTTCACTCAGAACTTCATTCAAAAGATAAGACCTCAAAATTTTCCTACAGGCCTTCTTCAGTTTTTCAAAAATTTTGGTGTTTACATGAATTACCTAGAAGTTGATTAAAACCTTTTCCCAAAGAAGTTCCAACACTACATTAAAATGCCTGAGAAAATTTTTTGGTACATACTTTCAAAGATTTCAGTACGCGGTCTCTTGACTTTGTTGTTTCTGGGCTGGAAGGAAGAAAAGCAAAAAAGAGAGAGAAAGAGAGAGAGAGAGAGTCAATAGAGACAAAATATTCATTTTAGAATTTCTGAATAGTCCCAGTGACCTACTTTTGAAAAGCTAGGCCCTATCCCCTAATAATCAGTTCAACAGATGCTTCTAAATGTAATAATTTCATACATTTCAAAATATTTCTGAAATGTGTAAATTAATGAAAAGATTCTTCAAAGGTTTTTCAGCCATATGCTTAAATTGCCAATCAAGAGTCTAAAGAGATTTTTGTCCTTAAGTATTTTCCTGTTTCTTGGAAACTCAACCTCATTGAACTCCATCTGTGTGCAGGTGAACTCACTTATGAATCCATACATTAAATCATAGCATTGAAAAATATGCCCTGGTGATCCCTTTCTCACTTGAATATTTTGATGGCTTCACACTGCACCTAAGATAAGACAAAACACCTTATATCAGTTTGTATGTTTTGATTGTCTCCTTTCTTTCACTGTAATCATTTGTCCTGGTTCCTGCCACCTGTAAGAGTTGTGTTCATCCTTTCTTTTAGGCCCAGTGTCCCTGTCATTCTTCCACAAGAGCTTCCCTTATTCTGCTTCCTCTGTTTGCAACACTCCTTCTACTCACTACATCAACACTTATGCATGCTTCATGGCTCATTTCAAGTATAATTTCCCAAGGAAAGCTTTTTCTTCCTTCCCACTAAGGTCAAATCAAAATTTCATAGACAGACATAAAATATATGACTTTTTTCTTCCTAGCTTGCTACAGGTAAACTTTTACATTCTGAAGGATTCCTAGAGTGAAAGTAATTTTCTATAAAAATGGCAAATTCATTTTATTTACAAATAAAAGTTTTAAGAATACTACTGGGTTATGACTTAGTGAGAGTAATTCTTCTTATATCTGGAAAAATTATATGAATCTGATAACATAAAATGAAGTAAACCCAAACTGTTATCTAAAATAGAAAATAAAGCAGATAACAAGATGACCTAATTTTTTAGTCTAAATCATTTTCACTCAAATATTAAATATTCAAAATCATTGTTATGGATTACAATAATGAATATGTACCCTGTCAGCTATTAAAATTATATATGAATATACACATATCTTCATTTAAAATAATATAAATATATGAAATAAAAATGGATTGGTACAAATAGCATACTTTAATGAGAAAAAAGGATATTTTTTCCAAAACAAACAAAAACTTAGTAAGAGGAGTTTTATGTTCATGCAGTCTCTTTTATATTTTGCTTAATAAAAGACAGCTGTATTTTCAGATCAGCTTCTGCATTCCATCTGTTGCAATATAACACATTAAGTAGCCTTTGGAAAACTCACAAGAAAGTGAGAGTGAAAAAGAAAAGCAAATTTATCATGTATTTTGAAACCAATTTTGAATTATCTGATGTTGTGAAAGTGTCTCAGATACTGCCAATGTGCCAGGGACTGCAGTGTGGAAATTCTGATGTGATATACTTGGCACATGAAGACAGTCTCCTTAATAATAAAAAAAGATGCTATGGTAATGACACTGCCACATCGAGTAAAAATTGGAGCTATTCTTAAAGTACTGTTGAAATCAAAGCCAAAACTATATGGAATATTTGTTTTTGACTACTAAACTGTGAGTTTCTTAAAAGTTGATGCATGTTCATATGCTCATAGGACCTATCCTTATGTCTTTCAACAAAATAGCCTTCATAAAAAAATGAGTGAATCAGAAACAACTCAATGCAAACTCTGACCACACATTCTCAAGGCCTTTCAATCTTCTTTGAAAGGGATAAATGAGGGGTAATACTATTGCACTGAAACTGTCATAACAGCCCCTACTTCTCTGAGGTTATTCAGGATTCCTTACTTAACACCTTTGAAGGGAAAAAATCAGTGAAGCAGAATACAAAATCTTCTTTATGTTGTAATTGAAAAGACACAGAGCCATTCAACCTAATCTATCATCAACTACAATCACATGTGAATTAAATTAATTACATTGGTAAGATTATTGAGTATTGAGAGTTAACTAAGTCAATTTATATAGAATTATGCTTGGGATAAACATTTCAATTTTGATTTTAGTATATACTCAATGCTTGCTAAATTATAGATGTAGTTATGATTTTCTTAGAAACTCTCTGAACACATACCATGCTAAACACACACACATACAAGATATGTCAGCTGGAAAATATTAACTGCTTTTTCCAATTAAAAGAGAACACTTTCTGTGATTAAATAACATTACATATCTCTCTTTCACAAGATAACTTTAAAATGAAAGAATTCATTGATATATCATAAATTTAGCATATCAAGAAACAAAGCATCAGCAAGTTCTTTAGCATAATGATAAAGCTAACTCAACAAATAGCACTTTTTAAACAGCACTTTGTTCACTTACAAAAATTTCAGGAGGATTATAGAATTCATAAAAATGTAACTGAATATATTCCACTGTGTATATATATATGCACCACATTTTCATTGTCCATTCATCTATTTTTGGGCATTTGGACAATTCCATGACTTTATTATTGTGAATAAAGCTGCAATGAACATGTATGTACATGGGTCTCTATAGTAAGATGAAACATTCTCTGGGAATATTCCCAGAAGTGGTATAGTTGGGTCATACAGCATTTCAATTTTTAACATTTTTAGGAACCGTAATACTGATTTCCAGAGCAATTATACAAGTTTGCATTCCCACCAACAATGTATGAAAGTTCCCTTTTTGACTCATTTTCTCTAGCATTTATTGTTGCGTGTGTTTTGGATTTTAGCCATTCTGACCAGGGTGAGATGGGATCTCAGGGTAGTTTTGATTTGCATTTCCCTAATGGCTAAGGAGGTAGAACATTTTTTAAAGTTAAAAGAACAAATTTTTAAATTGCATCCTGGAAAAAGACCCATTTTCTAATTTGGTTGTTTGCTTCCTTGAAGTTTAATTTTTTGAATTCTTAGTCCTCTATCTGATGTGTGGTTAGTGAAAATATTCTCCCATTCTGTGTGTTATAAACTTTTCATCTATCTTTTAAAAATACCACTGTAATATTTCTGTAGGTAAACTAAAGGATAGAAAATACTTCACTGATTGCTAACTCCTTTTTAGGTTATTACTAGCTATATTGTATATTGTTTGTACATACATTGAATTTATTGATAATTACATTATAAAAACTGTTAAGGTTATTTTCATTTGTTTACAAAAATATTAAATTGAAATACTAAAGATTAAAAGTACAAAAATTGCTAAATATGTAATTTGAAATTATATTTTCCAATGAGTGAAAATGGCTTATTTTTCACTTTTTAAGTGATAAGTATAATTGCATGATTTTTGCTATAAGGGAATAAAATATACATGAAAACTGCTTTTGAATATGTATGACATATATGCGTGTGTACAAAAAGAGCTCAAATACAATTGAAAATGTTGATTCTTCAGAGGAAGTGTAGTACTATGTCTGTTTAAGTGACTTCCAACAAAAAAGCATGGATGAAGTCTTTGTTAATGAGTTACATGGTAAAGGAAGCATACTGTATTTTTTGGTAATTTCTGGCATGATTGAAGGTTTTATTAGTGGTATACATATTAAAATGAATGTGATATTATGTCTGCTTTGAATAATTGAACTCTTTGTTCATGGCCTACGTGACAGAATAAACTTAACACCAAAATGTATTGAAATTGAAATTAATCAGATGAAAGAACTGCCCTTGCAGTAGTACTTGAATACAGATGTAATGGAAGACTAACATTAACACGTACGGCAGAAAATCAGTCAGTTTTTGATTGTGATGAAGAAAACAAAAATAAAAATGTGGTTCACATTAGCATTGGTTACACAAAAAATTGAAAGATGAAACACAAGAATTAGCCGAAGCACACACACACTTGCAGACACACACACAAACACACTCATATAAATAAATTTGTATACACATTTACACACATACACCAATACATTTTTGCACACATATAAACACAAACACATGCACCTGTATACATACATACATACTCATGTACACACATACACACATATACGCACACATATGCAACCATGCACCCACATGCAAATATATATGTATATATATATATATATATACACACACACACATGTGCACACACAAGTACATATGAATACTTGTATATATATCACACATAGACCAACCACAATCCAATTGTAGTGGTGAAATATGAAGGGCATAAGAAAATTTAATGTATGAATAGAGGAAAATTCTGGTATTCAGTACTGTGCTATCCAATAGGGCATACTATCTCAGGGCTTTATCCCCAAGGGTCATTTTTTAATACTTCTCACCTCTGTAGGAATCCTATAACCATAGGGACTGAACTTTAGTGGCCTGCCTCCATAGCAAGGTCAGTTAAAATCAATTTTCCATTAAAAATTATCTAACAAGGAAAGATTTACAGGAAAGGAGGTAAATTTTGACAAAGATTTCATTTAAACCTCTTTGTACCTTACACATTTTGTTTCTAGAAATGGAATAAGCATTTTCTACTTTCTTTCCTCTCAGCTAGTCCAAAAAGATGAAGCCAAAAATGTTCTGTCTAAGAATCTTGTTTTTCAAAGACACTGACTGATACTACAATATAAATTAAGAAAGGTGCTGTGCTTTCAAAAAACAATTCCACCAAATTCATTGATTTCTTCCTGCCCATAGATAATCCTGAGTAAGTACATTTGCTGATTTATGTCAGTTCTCAAAGCCCCAATTATCTTGAATTATTCTGCTGCATTTCAAGTGAGGCAATTCTAATTTTTTTCCTATGGATCACATAAGAAATTTTCAGTTACTTGACAGGATTTTTCAGATGAATTTCTCTGAACTACAATTTTAAATTTTAATTTTCACCATTTTTGTGTTTATATTTTCAAGTAGTCTAAATAATTGAATTTACATCTTTGCCATTAATAGGCACAAAGTTTTATAACATCTTACTAGAAAGTAAATGTAATACACACCAAGTCTCAGGAACCTTTGTCAATTTTGGACTCTGGGATCTTATTTCTGTATCTATTTCTTTACTTAAACCTGTTCTAGCTATTGAATTTTTATGATTCACTTTCATTAGTTTTTAAAAGTTCACAGAGTAGTTAATTTCTGCATGATGCTCCCATATATGTCCCTATTCATCTCCCTGTCCACACCCTTCCTCTGTACCACTCCTCTTCTGCCTCTTCTATCTCTCTGCCCTTCTTTCTGAGGTACATTTTAAATGCTTACATCTTTTCTACTTCACATTTTAAAATTACCTCTTGATGGGCACATCGGTATTTTAAGTGAAGTTAAATATAGGTGAGCTTGACTCATCTACTATGATCTGTCAAAGAATGTGAGTATGTCTGACAGCACTTAAAGGTTTGATCTGGGCATTTATTTCTATGAGGTCTCCAATGGTAACATTCAATCAGCATAAGATTCTAGAAGTCATTTGACTTTACATAATAACAGTTGTAAATCACTCTCATGGAGCAAGCAGGAAAATGTGCACTCTTCTTTAAATTGGCATAATGTTCTTATTTCCCTTCCTTAAAGTTGATCATAAATACCACCAATTGACAGGTCTTGTTTTTCCCTAGATTCTCTACTGCAAAATACTGAAATATGGCAATCTACAGCACATTTCAGGGGTGATATGGCCTATTAATTCAGATGGAATGACTTTTACAATTCTTCACTTATGCCCACCTGTGTATGCCATAAACAAATGAATTTATCATGTAAAAGATTTCAAATATATAAGCTCACAGGCTGTAAGAAATAAAAGATGCATTTTCTTTACTTGTGTCAAACCCAAGGAAAATTGACAAAGAGGGAGAATAACCTTCCATTTTAAGTTCACTTGGCACATAGTAGGTGTCCAAAATGGCTGTTAAATTAGAACTAATTATTTATTTTCATTTTCTTCAAGTCATTATTAGAAGGCAAATTCAGACTATATACCTACCAGAATGTACCTTCCATTCTTCAGTGACAGGAAGTTGTGACACTTTACACAGATATATATTCCTGAAATTATTTTGATATTTTCCTGGGATCACAAATAGAGACTTGTAATTGGCATCTAATCATGTATTTCATAAGATATTTTATATTAAAATTATAGCTCTCCAGAATTGGAAGATATTTTAAATGTAACTAGTTTCTTTATTTCTAAAGCTGGGAAAAAGCAAAAACAAAAAAAGTCTTAAAACATAATGAAAGGACAGACTCTAGAGAACATGGCCAGACCTCATCACTCATAACTCCCAGCAGCCCTTTTGTGTGGTCTCCCCACCCACTTTTCTTTTTGCTTCTTGCTTTGAGTTCAAAAGAATTTGAAGGGACCATAAATGAAGACCTAATCATAAGTCTTTTTAAAGTGGGACTCATTTTGTTTTCTTTCCTATCATTCTGCAGACTGTTTTACATGGCATCTATACATTTTTAGAAACGTTCCCAGAAGTCACACCTTTCAAAGAGAAAATGCTGCATTTCACAGACAGGAAGTTAAAAACATTAGAAATAGAAGTATGCTGCAAATAATGTTCCAAATTGGTCCCTTTATTTAAAACAACATTTAGATATTGTACAGTTATACTCCCTGATCTTTATGTTAGACAACCACTTCTGACAAAATTTGTCATGAAAGACCTGGTAGCAATATATTTGCTAAAACATTTTGTCATATTTTATGACACTGTAACCCTTTCTATAATTTTGTTCAAGCCCTGGGTTTAAACTGATGGCTAAATAATCCCTCTTACTATTATACCTGATTTAAAAACAAAAGGTAAGTTACCTTTTTGGGCATATTACTCTTTCTGTGTATACTTCAGTGTATCAAGAGCTGCTTTGAACCTGTTGATGCTCAGAATATGATGCCCAAATATATGGCCCACAAATATGGTACCTTGTCAGAAGTAAAGGTAATTTGGTTTGCCTCACTGTAGCCCAGAAACAAAGTGACTGACTTCTTCCTTTATATTTTTCACTGTTTCCTTTTCTGAACTGAATCACAAAGCAGTGCATATCTCTTCCCTAAAGTGCATCACATTAGAATCCCTATCTTTCAAAGTCTTTCCTACTCACCAAAAAAAAAAAAAAAAAAAAAAAAACAAGTTTAAAGAGAAGCCTGGATGGTTTATTACTGTCCTCAGAAGTTATTAGTTATTAAATAAAAATTCCAGTGCCAGGTGTGGAACACATCCTTATGAGGTGTTGGATATGTAGAACTCAGAGGTCACCAAAAGTAAGTGAGCTATTGCTATTATGCCTGGTTGTCCACTAGAACTAGATTACACTCTCTTGCCGAAGACACCACACACATTGGTTTCAAAACAGAGAAATCAACTATGATTAAGCTAGAAGCTTCCTCTCTACTTCCCTACTGAGTGTTCATTGCACCAGAAGATGCTACGCAGGCTGCTAGGGAAGTAGTTTTCAATGATCTTACCCAGACATAAACTGCATTACCAACATTCCAGGCAAGATGAGCCCCATGATAAAAAAGTGAAATGACTGTTAAGTCAGCTGCATAGGCAGAATTCATACTTGGTACTTTGAACTTGGTAAAAGCAAGGGAGGTCATACTTCTAAGAAAGGAAGCTACCACTGTTGTGTCTTTAAATGAGCATGGGATCAATTTGCTTTCTAAACTTTTATATTTATGCCCATAAACTCATGCTGATCTCAGCCTTGGTCAGAGGAGCTTCTGTTTGCAATAATTAGCAATTAATTCACAGACTCATAAATGACAGTGTAGTTGAGAGTTAGTGACTATTGACTGTGAATCCCAAGACAGAACATCTCTATCATCCCCTTCAAGACACAGAGAACATCACATGAGAGAGGGTGAAAAGACATAAGAGTTGGAAGACAAGAAATAGTCCTGAACACAATGTTATGAGCACGGGATAGCTGTGCACTTATGAACTCATAGCAACTATGACTGTCTACCCAAATCTGTGCAGCTGTGAGTCTCTCACAACTAAAGGGATGCTTCATGTCACCACACATAGGTGAGGAGCTATAGCCTTGGAATGGATTAGTTATCTTCCTCAGTAGTGCTGGCAATATTTCCCCTTGATTAAACAAGTAACTCCCCATCCATGTCATCCACACAAAGAAGGAAAAAAACATTGGAAAGAAGGGATTTGGTGGGGGAAGTGGGTAAAATAGGCTAAAGGTGCTATAATTAAGAATATTATGTATAGATAGGGTGTAGCAATATAATAGAGAAATTAAAATGAAAATCATAAAGCTATAAAATCTGAATTTCAAGATGTCTCACACATACTTGAGAAGGACTGCTCCACAAAGAAACAAAAACAAGCGAGCATCCATTTTCCCCTTGAACCAGCCTTTTGCATTTTTAGATCATACCCTATGTCCAATCCCATTCCAATGAAAAAGTCCATTGTAGCTTAGCTGAAAGCAGTCACTTTCCCCTGTCATTTCTTAAAAGCTTCTGCATCATGTGAAAGTTTGAATAAGCAAAATTATCATACGCTTATGATTTCAACATTTCTTATGACACAAAAATATAAACTGTTACCATTATGATGCCTGTGGAATGATCACCTCTCTTCTATCTCAAAAAAAGCCAAATATAATCTTACTATGAAGGCAAGTGCAAAGAATGACATGCCTTTCCCAATTACCTTCTGTATTTCTTTCTCCTAAACTATGGTAGATACAGTTATCATGATTATATTTTATCATCTTTGTCTTCCTATGAAGGTATAAGGACAAATGGAAGGAAAACTTTAGTTTACTGATGCCTCTCCAATGTCTAAATTAGTACATGGCAATATATGCAGACATCTAAAATACATGCCTTTTGAAATTAGACACATTCTTGTGATTATATAAAGAGTTAAAAACATGTAGACATGAAAGCTTTTCCTATTGCTTTTCTTTCATTTTGACAGACAGGAAGGTTTGTTGTGTTCTGGGAGGTATTCCCTAGTCCCCAAGGTTTGAAGTCATTGTACATTGTATATAAATATTTAAGTCACTTCAAGAAAATCCTTACCAGGTATATGAAGCAGAATTTGTTTAGGTCCTGCAAATAGCTTATAAAGAAACAAGGATCCATACAATATTATAAAATTTTATAACATTTTAAAAATTTGTATTAAGAAAATCCTCAAGGATTAAGACTTTCCTCAAAAACAGATAGTCCTGAGTTCAGATCCCAGATCCAATAATAAATAAATAAATAAATAAATAAATAAATAAATAAAAGAATTCTAACCTCTAGAACAAAGCAAAGAAAACGTAGTACAATCCAGGGTGATTCATGAAGTCCCCCTTTGGCCTCTATAGGTACACACAGTGCCCTCTGGCACACACACACACACACACATACACACACACACACACACGCACAAATAAAAATATTTAAATAGGAAGGCAAATCTTAAATATATAATAAGTTCTAAGGAAAAAATAGAGATGAGCATACTTTTAATTTCCAACATCATAAGAAATAGAGACCTAGGCTACCCATAAGATTAGAAATGAAAATCTACATCAACACCAATCTTGAAAATTCACATAACAAAGAAAATGAACAACATGCTCCTGAACAATCAATGGCTTAAAGTACACATCAAAAACAAATTCAAAAAAATATCTTGAGACAAATAAAAATGATGACAGAGCAAATCATAACCCATGGGGAGATAGCAAGATGGTCCAGCTGGTAAAAAGCACTTTCCATCGAATCTTGATGACATGAGTCTGATTCCCACATAATGATGGAGAGAAAGAAGTGACTTCTACATGCATGCCACATACACCACACACAAAATTAGATATACATGTAAATGAATACCTAGGAAGATCAAATCAAAAAGAAAAATCCCATGGGTTGTACCAAAGGTATTTTGAAGGTAAATTTATATATACTTCTACATTAAGAAAACAAGAGAGACATCAATAAAACAATATTAGATAAACCTCATCAAAACCATCCAAAGGAAACTAGAAAAAGAAGAAAAGGCAAATATGATTCTAATCAGAGCAGATATCCATGAAGTGAAGCTTGAAACCAGTTAGATGATTGCTGCAAAGGTAAAATGGTGGTTTGAAATACAAGGAAAATTGATCAACATTTAAATTTAATTTATGCTGAAAAGTCAAAAACTCCAAGAAACACAGATACAACTGAAAGAGTCTTCTTATTCTTGGAAGGAGTAGCCTCCTTGCACCCTCACAAGGCTACATTCTGTTTCTTTGCCACTCCTTATTTCTGTACATGCTAATGCAAATATTTACATCCAAATAAAAGGACATAT
This sequence comes from Typhlomys cinereus, assembly GCA_023101885.1. NCBI lineage: Eukaryota > Metazoa > Chordata > Mammalia > Rodentia > Platacanthomyidae > Typhlomys > Typhlomys cinereus. Next base: position 1,479,384 of record JALPQD010000060.1, on the reverse strand, counting down.
AGCTCAGATTTTCACATCTGTCAATGTAAAAGAACTGAGGAAAAACAGCACAGAAGAATAAATGCATATATTTGATCATAAATTTTTCCCTGCATTTATACTTGAGTTTAGCTTTCAGTCAGGATAAGGTTCATGACTAATATCATGCCATTTGTGTGCATATATTTGTTTGCTGATAAAATGGAGCCCTTCACTCCTGTTTGCAGGTTTTCTTTTTTCTTTTTTTCTTTCTTTCTGATGGTTTAAAATAATATAAGCACCTTGTGACCAAAAGCAGTAAAACAGTAAGTACAAATTTACAAAATCCTATAAATTCTTAGAAACCAGCCCAACAATTGCAGTTAAGTGTATGATTATTATAATCAGTGTTGTACTGTACATAACTCATAGATTTCCCCATCTGGCTTTAAACTCACATAATAAGGCATTGAAAAATCTTGAAAAAGGCACTAAAGTATACTAACCACTGGGTAATAAGTAAGTAAATCTATGACATTCTCTTATGCATATACATGACTTTCTCAGCCAACTTTAAATAGGTACTTTTATATAATACTTAAAAGAACTAAATTATGTATTGGATTCTCACTAGTTTAGCCCTGAGAGGAAAAGTATGTCTCATAAACTCCTTTCATTTGCAGACTCTCAAAGCCACCACATCACAATACCAACCTCTAGTACCAACAGGAGACAGAACCCTTGTGGCAGAATTTAAGGCTGGTTTTTAAAATCCTATAAAACAAAATGTGGCTAAATACAAAACAATTTCTAACATTCCAGTGCATCAAAAAATGCTGATAAAAGTAGAGAAATAGGTAAGAGAAAAATGACTAGATGAAATGGATGGATGGATGGAAGGATGGATGGATGGATGGATGGATGAATACAAAGATCTGGTAGCTGATAGATACATGACAACATATAAGAATATATTCTAAATGTGCTTATGTATAAAATGTGATAGACTTATTTCTTATACAATTCAGTAATAATTGCAAAACTAGAAATTATATTTTTTATAAAATTCAATAATTGTAAAACTTGAAATTTTAAATTTTTTTTTAAATTTTTTTTATTATTATTATTTTATTCAACTGTGCGCATGTGCGTGTGTATGTGCGCGCGCGCGTGTGTGTGTGTGTGTGTGTGTCTGTGTGTCTGTGTACGTGTGTGTAGAACTACGGACGAATTCACGAAACACCATGGACGCCTCCACCTCCTTCTGCCCCGGGATTCACAGGCTCCGCCCTACCAGGACCAGAAGCGCAGGCCGCCCCTGCTTCCACCTGGCGTCTATACGTGGGATCTGGGATCCGAACTCAGGACCTTCCGCCTGCAAGGCGGAGGCTTAACCCCTGAGCCACTTCTCCAGCCCTGAAATTTTAAATTGTTAAACATAAAAACAGATATGCAAAGTTATTTTTATTTATTTTTCAACTAAATCAGTTCAGTCAAAAACACACAGAAACTGAAAGGCCCCAAAACAACAATGCCCAAGTCAAAATGCAGATCCATAAGAAACAAAACCTAAGAAGACCAAACTCCCACCGAAAGAATTAACCCCATAATGATGGATTCCAACCAGAACAAATTCACAGAAAATAGCCAAGAAAGCCAGACCCAAGATAATGACTTTCAAAGTATGATCATTACCATGATTAATACTATGAAAGAGAAAATCCAAGAGGAGTTAAACAACCTCATCAACCCCTTTGAACAGGAACACAACAGGCATTTGGAAGAGTTGAGAAAAACAGTTCAAGAAATAAAAATAGGCATAGAGCAGTTAAAACAGTCTCAGGCAGAGTTTAAAATTGAACTAGAAGACAAGTTATCTTCAACCCAAAACTCAACAGAGAGTCTTATCAACAGAATTAACGAAGCAGAAAATAGAATTTTCTTGAAGACAAAGTAGGAGAATTAACCAGCTCAATGGAAGAGATTGTTAAAGCCAAAAAGATACTTGAGAGGAATATTCAAGAGATATGGGACACCCTGAAGAAGCCTAATATACACATTCATGGAATACCAGAGCAAGAATCCCAAAATACCACACCTGAGAAAATTTTTCAAATTATCATAAATGAAAACTTCCTTAAACTAAAGAATGAGACGCCCATCCAAATACAAGAGGCATTTTGAACTCCAAACAGATATGACCAAAATAAAAAATCACCACAGCAAATAATAGTCAAAACACTCCACATTCAGGACAAAGAAAAAGTTCTGAGAGCTTCAAGAGAAAAAAAGCAAGTCACGTTTAAAGGTAAACCTATTAAAATAAAAAATGACTTCTCAATGGAAACAGTAAAAGCAAGAAGAGCTTGGAGAGACATACTTCAAGTATTAAATGAGCAAAAATGCCAACCCAGACTGATATACCCGGTAAAACTATCTGTCATGATCAAGGGAGAAAGAAAAGTTTTCCAGCACAAAGAAAACTTGAAGGAATACATATCTACCACACCAGGCCTTCAAAAAATGCTAGAAATGATACTCAAACTTGAAGGAAAGAACAAGCATATCCAGGAGGACAAAAGGGAAGTATAATACCACCAAAACCTAAATGTCCAACAATAAGCTTAAAAAATCCAACAAACATAAAAAATATCCAGAATTAAAAATAATTTCTCCATTATAACATTAAATTTCATTGGTATTATTCACCAATCAAGAGACACAGATTACAAACTTGGATAAAAAACCACAATCCAACAATCTCCTGCTTTCAGGAAACTCATCTCACCACAAAAGGTAGGCACATCCTAAAAATGAAAGGCTAGTCCAAAATTCTGCAAGCTAATGAAACCAGGAAACAGGAAGGGGTAGCCATTATGCTGTCAGACAAAGTGGACTTCAAACCAAAAAAAATCATAAAAGACATAGATGGATACTACATTTTAGTCACAGGTACAATTCACCAGGAAGACTTCACAATACTGAACAAATATGCACCTAATTCAGGCCCCTTCACATTCATTAAGAAAACCCTACAGCGTCTAAAGCAAGAAATCAACCCCCAAACGATAATAATTAGGGATTTCAACACTGCCCTCTCAACATGGGATAGAGCAAAAGGTCAAAAGCTTAACAGAGACACTTTGGAACTTAATCAAACCCTTAAAGAAATGGATCTTACAGATCTCTGTCGAACTTTTTATCCACGCACCAAAGAATACAGCATTTTTTTTCAGCAGCACACAGAACTTTCTCCAAAATAGATCACATATTGGGCCATAAAACGAATCGCCACATATATAGGAAAGTTGAAATTCTAGCCTATGCCCTATCAGACCACCACGGTCTAAAGCTGGACATCCACAACACAACAAACAACAGAAAATACACTAACTCCTGGAAACTTAACACTATGATACTGAATGAGAACTGGATTCAGGAAGAAATTACAAAGGAAATTCAAGATTTCTTGAAAGCAAATGATAATGAAAATACAACTTACCAAAATCTCTGGGACAAAATGAAAGCTGTCCTAAGAGATAAGTTCATAGTTCTTAATGCCTACATCAAAAAAAATGGAAACATCAGACATAAATAAATTAACAATGCAGCTTAAAGCTTTAGAGAAACTAGAGCAATCCAATCCCAAAAGTAGTAGAAGAGAGGAGATTAGCAAAATAAGGGGAGAAATATCTGAAATCGAGTTTAGGAAAACGATAGAGAAAATCAACCAGTCAAAAAGCTGGTTCTTTGAAAAAAAATCAATAAGATTGATACACCCCTCGCTAAATTAACTAAAAGCAAGAGAGAAAAAACCCAAATTAACAAACTTAGAAATGAAAATGGAGTTATCACTACTGATACTCAAGAAATCCACAGAATTATAACATCATATTTCAAAAACTTATACTCTGTGAAGTTTGACAACACAAAAGAGATGGATGACTTTCTAAGTAAACACAACTTACCTAAATGGAATCAGGAAGTTGTGAATTATTTAAATAGTCCTATAACATATAAGGAAATTGAGGAAGTAATTTCAAATCAAAAAATGTCCTGGACCAGATGGATTCAGCACAGAGTTCTACCAGACATTTAAGGGGCTAATAACACCAATACTCCTTATACTGTTCCATCAAATAGCAAAGAAAGGAACACTACAAAATTCCTTCTATTAAGCTAATATCGTCTTAATCCCAAAACCTAATAAAGATACACTTAAAAAAGAAAACTATAGAGTCTGGAGAGGTGGCTGAGGGGTTAAGCCTCTGCCTTGCAGGCAGAAGGTCCTGAGTTCGGATCCCAGATCCCACATATAGAAGCCAGGCGGAAGTGGGGGCGGCCTGCGCCTCTGGTCCTGGTAGGGGGGAGCCTGTGAATCCCAAGGCAAAGTAAACAAGAAGGAGGTGGAGGCGGTCCATGGTGGTTCACGAATTCGTCCGTGGTTCTACACACACACAGACACACACATGCGCGCCCACATACATACGTACATATGAACAATTGAATAAATAATAATAAAAAAGTAAAAAAAAGAAAACTATAGGCCAATCTCTCTGATGAACACAGATGCAAAGATTATCAATAAAGTCTTAGCAAATCGGATACAAAAATATGTCAAAAAGATCATTCATAGGCACACAAGGTTGGTTCAACATACACAAATCAGTTAATGTAATTCACCATATAAACCAGTCCAAAGTCAAAGACCACATGATACTCTCAATAAATTCAGAAAAAGCTTTTGACAAGATCCAACAGCCTTTTATGATCAAAACCCTAGAGAAGGTTGGAATGGAAGGAACCTTTATCAATATAATAAAAGCTGTATACAACAAGCCCACAGCAAGGATTATACTCAATGGGGAAAAATTTGAAGCATTGTCTATTGTGAAGGATAGTCTAGCTGGGAAGATGATTATGGTTAAATTGCTCATTGTATAAGCATTACAGTCTGAAGTTTAGATCCCTAGATATCAGGTATGCTGCTGAGCAACCTGGTTACATGCTTGCATTGCCAACACTGAAAGGCAGAGCTAGAAATTCCTAAAGCAAGTTCATTAGCAAGACAATCACTACTGACAGGTTTAATCAGAGACCCAGCCTCAAAACAATAAGGTGGAAGAATAACTGAGGATGATTTCAGCTATCACTTGTGGGTCCTTCTTGGGATTCTTTATTGCATATTGACATGACTATAGACAGCTAAGGCTCAATGGTTTAAGGGAAAAGTGTTTCCTAATTATGGAAATTGCATTACTGCAAAGAACTCTGTATAAATAATTTGTGGATGACAAGTTTGTTGGGATGTTGAGTACCTGAATTTTTTGACTCTAATTCTTTCAGAAATTCAGTAGACATTTCTATGCTACCTGCTATTATGTAATATTGTATATGATCCTGTATCAGATGAATCATAGTTATGAAATAGGATGTAAAGTTCTAGATGTAAATCATGATGAGAAATAACAAAAGAAAAATTAGAACTACATAGTCAAACAATATGATCCATGACTTCCTGGACCATGTCTGCTTTAATCACACCTCTAATTCAATGTCTGACAAATAAATATTATGGATCTGAAAATAACTGCTAAAATTAAATTTTTCACTCTAATTATTTGGATTAATTTAATAATCACCTGTTACTGACAATAGAACTGTTTGCTACTGTAGATCACTTAATGAAGCTCTTATCTTTAAGCAAATGTGGTTATTCTTTTGATTAGAATTTGCATATTTCTTAAAAGTCCTTTAGTTCTACATCCAAGTTTTTGTACCCACACTTTCACTACAAAGTCATACTGAGGACAAATTATTCTTAGCAAGACAAACATGTTTCATCATAGGGTAGGTAAAAGGTTACCTTCAACAAACCTTAGATGAGAATTTTAAGAGCTGGAAGTAATATAAATGGTTCAACAAAAGAATGTGAAGGAACTGTGAGTCTTTTATACTTTCCCTGAATATTGAATATGAGTTCCTTCAGCTATCAATAACACAGCTATTATAAACATAGTGATAAAGGGATTAGAAAAGCTTTGTGGGCTGAAAGACATTGAATCCGTTTGAATCTATATAAAAGCTTTGACTTGGACTATAAATTGTCATACTAAAATCATCAGAAAATACAGTACTGAAGGCACTTAGCCCAAATGTTCCCCATAGCATAATAGATTGGTGCTATGTACATCCCAGTAACATCAAAGCACATGCTTCTCTGAGGTTCCTGTATATTCTGGACTCCATTCTGCATTTTTCATGTTGCTCATAGTACACACTTTTCTTTTACATCAGTTACAGCACATTAAGCAGCAGCAGATCATAGAACATTGAACTAGATGGTTGGGGCATAGAACCAGAATGTCTGGACACTTTTTAGGGGTAATCTTAGTTACATGATGCTTTCCCTGGGAATAGAGGGTATAGAATATGCATGTGAAATCTGCCTTGTCTCAGAGTGTATTCCACAATAGGGGTTGACATCTTGCTCCAAGAACAACCTCCTACATTCTGGATTTCTAAATAACACATCATAGAAAAAAGGCTTTTTAAAGTCTTTGATCCATGTGACCAGGAGGCATGTGTGAAAAAGTATAGGATCCCTTGTTCTTTATGAGATATAATGGATTTTTTTGATGAATAAAAGTACTTTAGGAGTCATTACCACAACCTGATAAATACTAGAGTGTGCTACAGAATGATAGTGAAAGAAAAGGAAAGAGTGGCAACTTCCTCATCAGAAAATGAACAAGATCTTACTCAATGTGATGACACCTTTGCCTCCAAGCCAGTGTTTGTCAATTTGTTTGGTCTGTATGTTTGTTTCCACTGTGCATAGTGAACAAAAGTTAGAAAATAGCTTGCATAATTTATAGCTCTTATTTTGTTTATAGATTTACTAAACTGTTTTGTGCTACTCAGTTTGTGAAATCTGTCAACTGAAAGTTAAAATTAGCTACAGAAATCTTAGGGAATTTATTTTGTTATTTTGCTTCTTTTCCTCCTTTCTTTCCTTTTTTTCTTCTTTTCTTTCTCCTTTTGTTACTTCAGTAAAGACTTATAAACCTTAAAGTGAGTGGTTTGCAATCAATTTCAGAAAACAAAATAAAAGATGTATACCCTCATATCTTCCACTATACTCTAAATGACTTCATTATTAATTGTGAGCTCTTGAAAACAAAATCTACATTTAAACAACCCCGTGATGTAACCTGTGTATCGTTTAAAGTTACACATGAGAAAGATGTAAACTGTGTATCATTTAAAGTCACACATTATCATTAATCTTATATTTATGTCCTACTACTAAATTTGTTGGCATTATTGTTAATTTAGAATTATCCCATTTAAGAACATTGTCTCATATGCAAAATCACAGGAAAGGAAAGAGACTAATTGGGAAGAAGCTTTGTAGTAGGAAAAAGAGAAGTATGGGATTGGGTAATAAGGGGTGAAAATGATGTAAATTCATTGTTTTCATGTATGAAATTCCAAATGACTAGAAATAAAAAAGGAATAAGCTTGTGAAGCTTGATGGAGATCACATTACAAATGCCACTATTTCAGTAAGTGCCTTTTCCAACTTTTGGTCCTGATTCTAAAACATAGCAGAATGATTTAAATTAAAAAAAGCTCATCTTTACTTTATGATAGAAGTCATTTAAATGACTTTACAGAAACCATCTTTTGCTCAGCATTCCTTTCTCAGCTCAACATTAGTAGAAAGGATCAAGGAATTAAATAAGCCTTCTACTCAGGCTCTGGATTCTTCCTTCTGTGTCTGCATTCTGTCAGGCAAGAAACAATGATGGACAACATGGTAATGCAGACTTACACTCTTGGATTCAGGCCTCTCTTCTGCTCTCTCTGCTGCGTGACTGCACTGGTTTTATTAGAGCTTAATTTTTTGGTGCCCGTGTCTGTATTTATACACTAATTTCAATAACATCAGGATTATTTTCCCTAAATAAACTTTACCCCACATAGTTCTTCACAGCTGGTCCACATAACTGGATCCTAAGTAATAAATGATTCGCATGAAGAGTAAAGTCAAGAAAATTTAGTTGCACAAAGGTTCAATTGTGTTCTTTCTATGGAGAGGAAGCACCTACAATTCGACAGCTGCTTCTCTTGTGGGCCAGGTATGGGAAAGGTTGTCTCGGTCTCTGAGTCACTGCAAAATAAAGTCTGCCTAATTCTGTGGTTTCATATTCAAAAAATCACTGTACTAATAGACTTAAAGCCATGTACTTCAACCACCCTGACATCTCTCAACAGAATAGTTATGTGTTGGTCTTCATCTTATTTTTCCCTTTATCCCTCACATATGGAACAGTGGAAAAACAAGTGTTCCCAGTAAGGTACCCTCATGCAGATATACAATTTCCAAATATAAAAATCACCTCCTGACTTTTCATGGATTCTTTCCAGAAACTTATTTCACCCCTGAAAAGCAAGGAGGAACAATGCCTTCATTTCTTTTAGAATGTAGAAATAATACTTTCCAAGGCTAACTGTGTTTTCCAAAGTCATAGTTAATAAAAAGGAGCAAATTTAAGTTTGGTGTATCTCACTTCATGCCCATCTCTGTCCTTCATGCTATACCTCATCCATTACATGGCATTGTGCACATGTGCTGTGAAGGGGAATAAATAATCTTGCTGAGTAACAGATTACAAAGACATTAGTGCATCAGAGCAGCACTCATTTGTTAATTTATAGGCCAGAAGCATGAAGAAACTCAGCTAAATTCTGAACTCAGGGAACCACAAGGGCAAAAATCCAGATGTCAGGTAAGATGAGCTGCTATCTGGATCCTAATATTGAACTAAGGATTAAAAAAAATATATTTTTTCTGCTACTACTCAGTAGTTGCCTGAACTATTGGTGATGACTCATATATTCTTTTTCACGTGACCCAACGTAGTTTTAAACCATTAGTAAGGGGTTGACTTCTTGTGTTTCTATTTTTCTTTTTCTACTAAATGGAGAGTAAAGGTATTGACTGAAAATTATTCTAGGCTCACCCAGATGACCAAGGATAATCTAATGCTTTAAGGTCCTATGACTAATGATTTAATTACATATTCAAAGATGCCTGACCACATCAACATAATTACATGTTCAATGGCATAATAACCATTATATTTACAGTCAAGAAGAATTGAAAAGGAGTAAATCTTTTTTACATAGAAGTGGGTAAATTCCTCATTGTGCTAGATTTTTATCATTGTCTTAACAAATAATCACAACAAAATTAATGTTTCTTTTTGTTTGACATACTGTTTTGAGGAAAGGTCCTTACTCCCCTCCCCAGACCTTGTTTTGAGGAAAGGTCTTGCTATGAAGCATAGGCTGACTTTGAACTCAGGATCTTTATGCTTGATTTTGCCAGCACAAAAATTATGGGCATGCATCATCACATCCAATGATTTGTTGTCTACAAATGCATGTTTACTGTTTGACAAGAGTCTTATGAGACCAAAAAGTGGGTGTTAGCAAAGCCATGTTCCCTCATTTATACTGTAAGGGGAAAGTCATTTCTTGATTTTTCCAAATTCTAAACTTCACTTTCTATCCTAGACTTTGAAATTTTAATCTATATTTAAATCAAAAATACATGTACTTTTCTGATTATCCTTCCTCAAGTTACTCTGCCCTCTATGTTTATTATAATTAAAAGCATCTAATTTAAAAACAGATGCTAAAGGGTTGGAGCCCACCTTATTTATATAGGATAATTTCTCCATCCAGCATTATTGATCATGCTGCAAATTCCTTTTGGAAATGTAAAGTGTATATATATATGAGTTAACATATGCATGGAATGTGGGGATTAGTTTAGGGCCATGATTGTAGACCAGGAGGTGCATTATTCTATCCATGAAAAAGATTAGTGAAGATGAGCTGTAGCCCAAGATCTCAAATTATAAATAATAGTGAACTATATTTATTTCTTAGTTCTTGAATTCTTTGTTGCTACATATTTTTCTATTAATAAATATTAATATTTACCAAGATATTAAGATATTTATTACTTATTTTATTAATTAAAATAATGAAACCACCCATTTTTCAAGTGGAATATTATATACACATATGCTCCTACCAAAGATTGACTCACTTTGACTTTTAGAATCTGATGACTTCAAATTATTCTCCTCATTGGAGTTTCAAGTTTTAAAATATAAGGGTTGGAAGTGAATTAGTTACTCAGGTAATACTCTTTCCTTCTTAACTACCTTTTACATTATTCACCATAATTATTTTTTTCTCTCACATTTTATTTTTTTTCCTAATCATATAAACTCAATAGGTACCCCAGTCCTCTCCCTCCTTACTCTCCTCCCCAGTCATTCCCCCTTGCACTCTCCCCTCTTCCCCCTTCCTTTGACCCCTTCCCTCCCTCCCCTTCTCTCAGTGTCTCCTCCTTCCTCCCTCTCATGCCCTGTAGCATCCTTTTGTGTGAATGCCAAACCTTCCTCTGAGTCCTGCATCCTAGTGAGGGGTAAAGACTCAGTGGCATAACCCGACCCCTTTCTTGGGCTCCCCTGTAGTATGGTAACTCTGTTATGACTGTTAATCTCTTGCCTCTAAGGATCCTATTGCCTAGAGCCTTCTCCCTGTGATCCATGCTAAACTTTGGGGAGTAATTTACATGTCAGCCATTGTGCAAGTTGGTAAAAGTCCAGTCCTGGCTACTGCAGCTTTAACTTGTGTGGAATGTCTTGAATATCGTTGGTCTTCCCCATCTTTAGGCTCTTACCTTCTTGTTACCCCCTCTTCTGCAAGGTTCCCTGAACTTTAGGATGGGGAGAGATTTGGCTGGTTGGGTTCCAGGTGATTAATGTAGGGTCTCTGATTTTCTAAATTTTGGTTGGTTGTTCTCAGTTTTGCTTTTCCTGTACCGCCTTGGCTGTATCTTGATTGGTATTGAAGGTCACTTCTTAATTAAAGATAAAAGACTGTTTAAATGAAGATCTTAATATAAGAGTAGATACAAAGGTAGGTGGAAGAATAGGGGTAGGACACAGTTGTGAGAGCGGGTTCAGTGTCCCATTTGCGGGATGGTTACCTCTATCAGCCAATCCCTATGCCTTCCCTAATCGGTGAGTCACCAGTTCAGTTACAAGTGACCAGAAAGGGAAGTGAGAGTGAGCTGCACCAGATGTCTCACTACTTACATGCATACTTTTTGGGGGGCCATCCTTCCCCTTCCCTCCTGTTTATAATCCTTTGCAACAGTAGGTAACAGAGATTTACCTTTGAATATATCGTTAAGTGGGTTTGAAACTGGGACCAACCTATTAGGGAGTAAATACAGTGTCTAACTTTCTGTGTATAGGACACTTCACTGAGAAAGTCCTAAGAGAAAAAATCCCATTAAAAATAGCCCCTAAAAAATAAAATATCTAATCAAAGAAGTAAGAGACCTTTATAATGAAAACTTTAAAACCCTAAAGAAAAAAATTATAGAAGATATCAGAAAATGGAAAGACCTTCCATGCTCCTGGATAGCAGAATCAGAATCATAAAAATGACCATCTTACCAAAAGCAATATACAAATTCAATGCTATACCAATCAAAATCCCAAAGCAATTCTTTAAAGAAATTGACTAAGCAATCTCGAAATTCATATGGAAGAACAAAAGACCCAGGATAGCAAAAACAGTCCTGAATAACAAAAAAACTGCTAGAGGTATCACCATACCAAACAATAACCTATAGTAATAAAAACAGCCTAGTACTAGCTCCAAAATAGACATGTAGACTAATGGATAAGGGTTGAAGACCCAGATATAAACCCACACAATTAAAGCCTTTTGATCTTTGACAAATGGGCGCAAAAAATACGATGAAAAAAGAACAGCATCTTCAATAAAGGGTGCTGCCAAAACTGTCTCTAAGGTTGTGACCATAAAGGATGTTGGATCTTGTCAAAAGCTTTCTCTGCATCTATTGAAAGTATCATGTGGTCCTGGATTTTGGAGTAGTTTATATGATGGATTAAACTTTTTTTTATTAATACATTTTTTATTATTATTTCAGCTCCTACAAACAATACGTACACCAGTTCCCTCCCTCCCTTCTCCTCCCCCTATACCCCCTGCTCCCCCTCCCACCACCCTCCCTCCCCATCCCCCCAGTGCCTCCCGCCCCAATTCCCAGAGAGTCCTTTCTTGTGCATGCCTGATTTTCCTCTGGGCTCTCCTCTCCGATGACCTACAAGGACCCAGTGGCCTTTCCCTGAACCCTTTCCCGTGTTCCCCTTAGGTATAGGAACACTGTTGTGGCTGCCAATCCCTTGCCTCCAAGGATCTTGGTGCCTTTAGCAGATGCTAGACTTTGTGAGGTCAACTGTGTGTTGGACATTGTGCCGGGCATGCAATGGCCAATTATGATTGCATCAGCCCTAACTTGTATGGAGTATCTTGCATATCATTGCTCCTCCCATCCTTTTGCTCTTACACTCTTACCGCCCCCTCTTCCGCAAATTTCCCTGAGCTTCAGGATGGGGAGAGATTAGGCTGGCCTAGTTCTATGTGGTTGATATAGAGTCTCTGAAGTTCTGGATTGTGGTTTGTTGATTTTCTTTTGCAGTTTTGCTGCTCCTGCAATGTCCTTCACTCCATCCTGGTGGGCATTGTAAGTCACCCCCTGGCCAGAGACAAAAAGCTGTTAAACTAGAGTCTTGTGATAAAAGCACATTCAAAGGTAGATGTAATAAAAGTGGGAAACCACAGTGAGGGAGGGGTCTATCACCCATTTGCAAAATGGTTACTTTTTATCTGCCAGACTATATGCTCTCCTCTTCTGGTGAGATCATACCCCCTCAGTAGTAAATGATCAGGAACGAAAGTCTGTGAACTTAATCAGATGTCTCATTACTTATTTGAGTCCTGGATGGAGGCCTATTTTCTCTGCTGTAACATGGTCCCCTCTCTCCTTGTTTCTGGTGTGGCCCTCCTACCTCATCCCTCCTGTTCATAATCCTTGCAATTACTGTATTGCAGAGATTTTTCTATGAATGTCTCTAGGTGGGCTGGGTGGGTTTGGTACTAGGAGCCACCTATTAGGTGCTTAATTTTCTGGGTCTGGGATACTTCACTTAATATAATTGTTTCTAATGACATCCATTTCCCGGCAAATTCCAGTAATTCATCATTTTTGATGGCTGAGTAGTACTCCATTGTATACATGTACCACAGTTTCCTTATCCACTCATCAACTGTTGGACATTTGGGTTGATTCCATGTCTTTGCTATTGTAAACAGTGCTGCTATGAACATGATTGTGCTTGTGCTATCGAGGTGAACCTCTGCTGTATGGGGGGTTATTCCCAAAAGTGGAATAGCAGGATCATATGGCATTTCAATCTTTAACTTCTTTAAGAATCTCCAGACGGCTCGCCAGAGTGGCTGTATGAGCCTGCATGTCCACCAGCAATGTAGGAGAGTTCCCCTCTCCCACATCCTCTCCAGAATTTGTTGTTGTTTGTATTGTGGAATTTTTGCCATCCTGACCGGGGTGAGATGATATCTCAGGGAAGTTTTGATTTGCATTTCCCTGATGGCTAAGGAAGTGGAGCATTTTTGAAGATATTTGTTAGACATTTTAATTTCATCCCTGGTAAAATTTCTTTTGAGATCCACGGCCCATTTTTTAATTGGGCCATTGGTTTCCTTGGTGTTTAGTTTTCTAAGTTCTTTGTGCACTCTGTACAGCAGAGTTCTATCAGATGTGTGGTTAGTGAAGATTTTCTCCCATTCTGTGGGTTGCCTTTGAGCTCATGTTACAATCTCTTTATCTGAACAGAAGCTCTTTAATTTCACAAGATCCCAACTGTTGAGAGTTGGTAGCAGTGACTGTGCCATTGGATGTCTGTTTAGGAAATGTTGGCCTAGCCCAATCAGCTCGAGGGAATTCCCTATCCTTTCAACTATAGTTTTTATAGTCTCTGGCCTTATATCAAGGTCCTTGATCCATTTGGAATTAAGTCTTGAACATGGTGACAAGTACAGGTCCAGCTTTAATATTCTGCATGTGGAGATCCAGTTTTGCCAGCACCATTTGTTGAAGATGCAGTTCTTTTTCCATTGGATTCTTTGGGCCCCTTTGTCAAAGACCAAATGGCTGTAATTTTGTGGGCTTATATCTGGGTCATCAATCCTTATCCATTGATCTGTGTGTCTATTTTGGAGCCAGTACCAGGCTGTCTTTATAACTATGGATTTGTAGTATAGACTTAGGTTTGGTATGGTAATACCTCCGGCAGTGTTTTTGTTACTCAGGATTGTCTTTGCTATTCTGGGTCTTTTGTGCCTCCATATGAACTTTGAGATTGTTTGGTCAAGTTCTTTGAAGAATTGCTTTGGGATTTTAATTGGTATAGCATTGAATTTGTATATTGCCTTTGGTAGGATGGTCATTTTTACGATGTTGATTCTGCCAATACAGGAACATGGGGGGTCTTTCCACCTTCTGGTGTCTTCTGCTATTTCTTTCTTTAAGGTTTTTAAGTTTTCATTATAAAGGTCTTTTACCTCCTTGGTTCGGTTTATACCAAGGTATTTCATTTTTTTAGGGGCTATAGTAAATTGGATTGTTTCTCTCAAGGCTTTTTCACTTCTTTTATTCTGGGCATATAGGAAGGCCTCTGATTTTTGCACATTTATTTTGTATCCTGCCACCCTGTTGAACTTCTCAATTAGTTCCAGGAGCTTCCTGGTGGAGTTTTTGGGATCACTTAGGTATAAGATCATGTCATCTGCAAATAAGGATAGCTTGACTTCTTCCTTGCTGATTTGAATCTCTCTTATGTCCCTTTCTTGTCTTATGGCTTCAGCAAAGACTTCAAGTACAATATTGAATAGAAGTGGTGAGAGTGGACAGCCTTGTCTAGTTCCTGATCGAAGTGGGAATGCTTACAATTGTTCCCCATTGAGCATAATCCTTTCTGTGGGCTTGTTGTATACAGCTTTTATTATATTGATAAAGGTTCCTTCCATTCCTACTGTCTCTAGCGTTTTGATCATAAAAGGCTGTTGGATCTTGTCAAAAGCTTTTTCTGCATCTATCGAGAGTATCATGTGGTCTTGGACTTTGGACTGGTTTACATGATGAATTACATTTATTGATTTGCGTATGTTGAACCAACCTTGTGTGCTGGGGATGAAGCCTACTTGGTCCCCGTGAATGATCTTTTTTTTTAAACTTTTTTTTTAATTTATTATTATTATTATTTATTCAACTGTGCACATGTGCATGGGTGTGTGTGTGTGTGTGTGTGTGTGTGTGTGTGTGTGTAGAACCACGGACGAATTCACGAACCACCATGGATGCCTCCAACTCCTTCTGCCCCTGGATTCACAGGCTCCGCCCTACCAGGATCAGAAGCGCAGGCTGCCCCCACTTCCCCCTGGTGTCTATACGTGGGATCTGGGATCCGAACTCAGGACCTTCCGCCTGCAAGGCGGAGGCTTAACCCCTGAGCCACCTCTCCCGCCAGAATGATCTTTTTAATATATTTTTGAATCCGATTTGCTAAGACTTTGTTGAGAATCTTTGCGTCTGTGTTCAGCAGAGAGATCGGCCTATAGTTTTCTTTTTTTTTTAATTTTTTTTATTATTATTATTTATTCAACTGTGCACATGTGTGTGTGCATGTGCGCACGCATGTGTATCTGTGTGTGTGTGTCTGTTTATGTGTAGAACCACGGACGAATTCGCAAACCACCATGGACGCCTCCACCTCCTTCTGCCCTGGGATTCATAGGCTCCGCCCTACCAGGATCAGAAGCACAGGCCGCCCCCGCTTCTGCCTGGCGTCTATACGTGCGATCTGGGATCTGAACTCAGGACCTTCCGCTTGCAAGGTAGAGGCTTAACCCCTGAGCCACCTCTGCAGCCCTATAGTTTTCTTTTTTAAGTGAATCTTTATTAGGTTTTGGGATTAAAATGATATTAGCTTCATAGAAGGAATTTTGTAGTGTTCCTTCCTTTGCTATTTGATGGAACAGTTTAAGGAGTATTGTGTTATTAACTCCTTAAATGTCTGGTAGAACTCTGTGCTGAATCCATCTGTTCCAGGACATTTTTTGGTGGGAAGATTTGAGATTACTTCTTCAATTTCCTTGTATGTTATAGGACTATTTAAATAATTCACAACTTCTTGATTCCATTTAGGTAAGTTGTGTTTACTTAGGAATTCATCCATCTCTTTTGTGTTGTCAAACTTCACAGAGTATAAGTTTTTGAAATATGATGTTATAATTCTCTGGATTTCTTGGGTATCAATAGTGATAACTCCATGTTCATTTCTAACTTTGTTAATTTGGGTTTTCTCTCTCTTGCTTTTGGTTAATTTAGCTAGGGGTGTATCAATCTTATGGATATTTTCAAAGAAACAGTTTTTTGACTGGTTGATTTTTTCTATTGTTTTCTTAATCTCGATTTCAGATATTTCTCCCCTTATTTTGCTAATCTCCTCTCTTCTACTACTTTTGGGATCAGATTGCTCTAGTTTCTCTAAAGCTTTAAGCTGGATTGTTAAGTTGTTTATTTGTGATGTTTCCATTTTTTTGACGTAGGCATTAAGAGCTATGAATTTATCTCTTAGGACAGCTTTCATTGTGTCCAGAGATTTTGGTAAGTTGTATTTTCATTATCATTTGCTTTCAAGAAATCTTGAAATTCCTTTTTAATTTCTTCCTGAATCCAGTTCTCATTCAGCATCATATTGTTAAGTTTCCAGGAGTTAGTATATTTTCTCTAGTTTGTTGTGTTGTGGATGTCCAGCTTTAGGCCATGGTGGTCTGACAGGGCACAGGTTAGAACTTCAACTTTTTTGTACATGTGTAGATTCGTTTTGTGGCCCAGTACGTGATCTATTTTGGAGATAGTTCCGTGTGCTGCTGAGAAAAAATGTGTATTCTTTGGTGCGTGGGTGAAAAGTTCGATAGAGATCTGTAAGGTCCATTTCTTTCAGGGTTTGATTAAGGTCCAAAGTGTCTCTGTTAAGCTTTTGACCTATTGATCTATCCCATGTTGAGAGGGTGGTGTTGAAGTCCCCAAGAATTATCGTTTGGGGGTTGAATTCTCGCTTTAGATTCTGTAGGGTTTTCTTAATGAATGTGCAGGGGCCCGTATTGGGTGCATATATATTCAGTATTGTGAAGACTTCCTGGTAAATTGTACCTGTGACTAAAATGTAGTATCCATCCGTGTCTCTTATAATTTTCTTTGGTTTGAAGTCCACTTTGTCTGATAGCATAATGGCTACCCCTGCCTGTTTTCTGCTTCCATTAGCTTGTAGAATTCTTGACCAGCCTTTTATTTTTAGGGCATGCCTATCTTTTGTGGTGAGATGGGTTTCCTGCAGGCAGCAGATTGATGGATTGTGATTTTTAATCCAAATTTGTAATCTGTGTCTCTTGATCAGTGAGTTAACTCCATTAACATTTAGTGTTATAATGGAGAAACTATTTTTAATTCCAGACATTTATTATGTTTAGTAGTTTTTATAAGTATGTTGCTTCACTTTTAATGGTGTTATACTTGCCTTCTGTTCTCCTGGATATGCCTGTTTTTTTCTTCAAGCTTGAGTATCATTTCTAGCATTTTTTGAAGGCGTGGTTTGATGGACATGTATCCCTTCAAGTTGTCTTTGTGCTGGAAGATTTTTCTTTCTCCCTCGATCATGACTGATAGTTTTGCAGGGTAAATCAGCCTGGGTTGACATTTTTGCTCATTCAATACTTGAAGTATGTCTCTCCAAGCTCTTCTTGCTTTTACTGTTTCGACTGAGAAGTCATTTGTTATTTTAATAGGTTTACCTTTAAAAGTGACTTGTTTTTTCTCCCTTGAAGCTCTCAGCACCAGTTTTTTATCTTGAATGTGGAGTGTTTTGACTATTATTTGCTGTGGCGAGCTTCTGTTTTGGTCATATTTGTTTGGGGTGCGGAATGCCTCTTGTATATGTATGGGCCTCTCTTTTTTTAGATGAGGAAAGTTTTCCTTGATGATCGTTTGAAAAATTTCCTCAGGGGTGGTATTTTGAGATTCTTGCTCTGGTATTCCATGAATACACATGTTGGGCTTCTTCAGGGTATCCCATATCTCCTGGATATTTCTCTTAAGTATCTTTTTGGCTTTAACAACCTCTTCCATTGAGCTGGTTAATACTCCCAGTTTATCTTCAAGATCTGAAATTCTGTTTTCTGCTTCCTTAGTTCTGCTGATAAGACTCTCTGTGGAGCTCTGGGTTGAAAATAACTTGTCTTTTAGCTCAGTTTTAAACTCTGCTTGAGCCTGCTTTAACTGCTCTATGCCAGTTTTTGTTTCTTGCACTGTTTTTCTCAACTCCTCCAAGTGTCTGTTGTGTTCTTCAAAGCGATTGATTCGATTATGTAATTCCTCCCGGATTTCCTCTTTCATAGTATTGAACATGGTAATGATCATATTTTGAAGGTCGTTATCCTGGGTCAGGCTTTCTTGGCCATTTTCCATGGGTTTGTTCTGGTTGGAGTCTAACATTATGGGATTAATTCCTTCAGTGGGAGATTTGTTTACTTGAGTGTTGTTTCTCATGGATTTGCACTTTGACTTTGGCATTGTCATTTTAACTCTTAAGATCTTCTTTTAATTTCTGTGCGTTTTTCACTAAACTGAATTATTTGGCCTGGGGTTTTGGGTGTGGGCGGAGACCGAGCTTACCTAGGTCGAGGTGAGTCCCAGGCTGGACCCCGCGTGTCCCGGGAGGCGGAGTGGGGGAAAGAAGGTTGGGGCATCGGCAGGCGCTATTTAACCTGGGGGACCTGGGAGCGAGCCCGGGCACAGGGGGTGCCCTCTCCTCCTCCCAGGCTCAGCCCAGCGGCTTCGGCTGGATGTTGGGAGGAGCTGGGTCCCTTGGGCGGCCTGGGGTTCTGGGGTGGGCGTGGACCGAGCTTACCTAGGTCTCGGCGGTGGAGTGGAGGGAAGGCGGATTACACTTATTGATTTGGGTATGTTGAACCAAACTTGTGTGCCAGATAAGGCCTACTTGATCACTGTGAATTATCTCTATGATACGTTTTTGAATCCAATTTGCTAAGATTTTGTTTAGAATCTTTGCTTCTGTGTTCATCAAAGAGATTGGCCTATAATTTTCCTTTTTAAGTGTATCTTTATTAAGTGTATCCTTCCTTCACAATTTGATGGAACTGTTTAAGAAGTATTGGTATTAGTTGTTCCTTAAATTTCTGGTAGAATTCTGTGCTGAATCCAGCTAGTCCAGGACATTTTCTGGTGGGAAAATTCGAGATTACTTCATCGATTTCCTCATATGCTATGGGAATAATTTAATAATTCACAACTTCCTAATATAATTTAGGCAAATTGTGCTTAAGAATTCAACCATTTCTTTTGTGTTATCAAATTTCAGTGTATAAGTTTTTGAAATATGATGTTATAATTCTCTGAATTTCTTGGGTATCAGTAGTGATATCTCCATTTTCATTTCTAATTTTGTTGATTTGGGATTTCTCTCTCTTGTTTTTGGTTAATTTAACTAGGGGTGTATCAATCTTATTGATTGTTTCAAATAATCAGTTTTTTGACTGGTTGATTTTCTGTTTGTTTTTCTTATCTCAATTTTGGATATTTCTCCCCTGACTTTGCTAATCTCCTGTTTTCTACTGCTTTTGGTATGGGATTGCTCTTGTGTGTCTAAAGCTTTATGCTGTGTTGTTTTTTTTATTTGTGATGCTTCTATTTTTTATATAGGCATTATTAATAGCAACAAACTTACCTCTTAGAATGACTTTCATTGCTTACCAGAGATTTATTTATTCAATTGTGTATGTGTGTGCGTGTGTGTGTGTGTGTGTGTGTGTGTGTGTGTGTGCGTGTAGAACTATGGGCGAATTCGGGAACCACCATGGACCGCATCCACCTCCTCCTTGTTTACTCTGCCCTACCAGGACCAGAAACGCAGGCCGCCCCTGCTTCTGCCAGGAGTCTATAAGTGGGGTCTAGAATCTGAATTCAGGACCTTCTGCCTGGAAGGCAGACGCTTAACCCCTGAGCCACCTCTCCAACCCCACATCCCAGAGATTTTGATATGTTGTATTTTCATTATCATTCTCTCCTAAGAAATCTTGAATTTCCTTTGTGATTTCTTCCAATTCTCATTCAGCATCATAGTGTTTAGTTTCCATGAGTTAATATATTTTCTGCTGTCTGTTGTGTTATTGATGTCAACCTTTAGACCTAAAATTTCAACTTTCCTGTATATGTGGAGATTCATTTTGTGGCTCCATACATGGTCTATTTTGGAGAAAATTCCATATGCTCCTGAGAAAAAAGTGTATTCTTTTGTGTGTAGATAGAAAGTTCAATAGAGATCTGTAAGGTTCATTTCAGTAAGGGTTTGATTAAGTTCTAATGTTTCTCTGTTAAGTTTTTGATCTATCCCACATTGAGAGGGCAGTATTGAAATCCCCAAGTATTATTGTTTGGGAGTTGATTTCTTGTTTTAGAGTTGTAGTGTTTGCTTAATGAATGTGGAGGAGCCCATATTAGGTACATATATGTTCAGTATTGTCAGGTCTTCCTGGTGAATTGTATTTGTGAATAAAATGTAGTATATTTCTGTGTCTCTTCTGATTTTTTTTGGTTCGAAGTCCACTTTGTCTGATGGCATAATTGATACCCCTGCCTGTTTCCTGGTTCCATTAGCTTGCAGCATTTTTGAGGCCTTTTACTTTTAGGATGTGCTTATCTTTTATAGTGAGATGTGTTTTCTGAAGGCAGCAGATGGATAGGTTTTGATTTCTAATCCATGTTGGAACCTGTGTCTTTCGATTGGTGAATTAATTCTATTGACACTTAGTGTTATAATGGAGAAATTACTTTTAATTCCTGACCTTTTTTGTGTTTAGTGGCTTTCATAAGTACATTATTTGGCTTGTAGGTTTTGGTGGTATTATACTTCCCTTCTGTCCTCCTGGATATGCTTCTTCTTTTCTTCAAGCTTGAGTATTTTTTCTAGCATTTTTTGAAGGCCTGGTTTGGAAGACATGTAAGCCTTCAAATTGTCTTTGTGCTGGAAAGCTTTTCTTTCACCCTTGATCATGACTGATAGTTTTGCTGGGTATATCAACCTTCCTTGACATTTTTGCTCATTCAATTCTTGAAGTTCATCTCTCCAAGCTCTTCTTGCTTTTACTGTTTCCATTGAAAAATTATTTGTATGCTTACCTGGCAGAGGAGATACCATGATTATGAACGTAGTTTTCTTACGGTGAGGCTTATCCATTGCAGTCTGGATGTGCTGACCTCTGAGATTTCCCCAAATGTGGAAAATTTGACTGTGTAATTTGTGGTAATGGGGGACTGTATGTGCGCTTTCCCTTGTATTAAAAAAAAAGAAAAAATATTTGTTATTTTAATAGGTTTTCCTTTAAAAGTGACTTTTTTTTTCTCTTGAAGCTCTCAGCACATTTTCTTTGTCTTGCATGTGGAGCGTTTTGACTATTATTTGCCATGGTGAGTTTCTATTTTGGCCATATCTGTTTGGGGTGCAGAATGCCTCTTGTATTTGGATGGGCCTCTCTTTCTTTAGATGTGGAAAGTTTTCCTTTATGATAATTTGAAAAATTTCCTCAGGTGTGGTATTTTGGGAATCTTGTTCTGGTACTCCATGAATGCGCATGTTAGGCTTCTTCAAGGTGTTCCATAATTCTTGAATATTTCTCTCAAGTATCTTTTTGGCCTTAACAGCCTCTTCCATTGAACTGGTTAGTTCTTCTCCTTTGTCTTGAAGATTTGATATTCTATTTTCTGCTTCATTAGTTCTGTTAGTAGGACTCTCTGTTAAGTTCTGGGTTGAAGATAACTTGTCTTTTAGTTTGATTTTAAACTCTGCTTGAGATTTTTTTAATTGCTCTATGCCTATTTTTGTTTCTTTGACTCTTATTCTCATCTCCTCCAAATGTCTGTTGTGTTCATGTTCAAAATGGTTGATGTGGTTATTTAACTCCTCTTGGATTTCCCCTTCATAGTATTGATCATAGTTAAGATCAGGCTTTGAAAATCGTTCTCGTGGGTCTGGCTTTTTTGGCTATTTTCTGTGAGTTTTTTCTGATTGGAATCTACCATTATTGGGTTAATTCTTTCAGTAGAAGATGTGTTGTCTTGGTTTTTGTTTCTCATGGATTTGTGCTGTGACCAGGGCATTGTCGTTTTATCTCTTAAGACCTTCTTTTTGTTTCTGTGTGCTTTTGACTGAACTGAATTAGATGGGTATTACTACTCTTAAGCAATTATTACTAGTGTTTGCCTTGGAGTTGTCTGGTATTGGTGTTATTTCCTAGTTGAAACTATTAGACTGTTAGTACATCAATTAAGTCAGGTTTAGTAGACAGGGAATGAAGTTTAGTATGGTAGAGCACTTTTTTGGTTTACTTCCTTGGTGATATGTGAGGGTGAATGGTATATTCCTGGAAATTGTATGCATTTTGGTGTGGCTATATGTAAAAGTTACACTACAGTGACTAATAATTGAGAAGAACAAAATGGTAAAAAGAGTTTACTTAATCTTTGAGCTGGATGTGAAGATTCTCTCCCATGTGATGGGATGATTTTAGAGGACTTCAGATCTATGGCGTTTGTCCCCTAGAGCTTTGCTTGGGTTTTCTCTGGACTCTGTTGAATTCTGAGGAGCAGAGAGTCTGCTCTGGTCTGGGTCAGGGTTTGAAGGGTACAGTCTCTAGTATGTCAGGCAGATCACCTGGGACCTGGGGCATAGCCTAGGGATCTTCCCCAGAATCAAAGAAGACTGGCTGCTGCTCCAGCTGCTGGTGGGACAAGCAGGTGACCTGGGGCCAGAGGCATGGTCTATGAACATTACCTGAGGGGCAGAGAGTCTGCCCTGGTCCGGGTCTGGGGCAGAAGGCTCATTGAATTTAAGGATAGGAATTTGTACACACTGAGAGTGCTTGTGCTGGTGTCATTGGTGGTGATGTTCCAAGCTATAATCTCAGTTTGCTCATCCTTTAAGATGAATATATCATAGTATTTTGATTAATGAATGAAAAGTTTATGCATATGAAAGCTCTTTGTTATGCATTTGATGTTAACTATTAAAATCCTTGGTGGAAATGATGTACATGTCCACTACTGTGAGAAAATGTAAGTATTTAATAGACTCACTGAGAAATTTTGTATCTTTTCTTCCCAGTTTTGAATATGTCACATGTTTGTGCCTATGAATATTATGGGTATTAGCACGGGCTATTTTATGGAAAAAATAGCTTTAAAAATTATTTGTTTCTTGCATTAAGTGAGAGAGTGACAAGCAAACCTAAAAAATAATGGCCTGTTTTTCTCATTCTTTGGATGAATGTGAACAATAACTCATCAGTTCATAAAACGTATCAAAATTCTATCCTTGGTGTCAACCATTAGTGAGATTCAGATTAGCAGAATCATAACAGGAAGCTCAAAAGATAATGCTTAAAAAAACTGATGCTAAAAGATGACTTGACAACATTGTAAGCCCACTGCTGAATTCTTGGCATGTTATCTGCCTCATTGAATTATATTCTGTTTGTCAAAACATGATGAGTTTGTGTTCTACATGGACAGGACAGAAGGCTTACCAGCTTGAACTGGTTTTTCTCTGAAAAACTGCCTGGCACCCTGCTGATGTTAAATGTGTCATTAACCTTCTACCTGGGGCGTTTAATACCTTAACATAGACAATATTCAAAGATGCCCTTATCAACATAATGAGGTCAAGGCAACAATCAATGTCTGCTATATTCTCTTAGTTCTCTCTTTTCAAAATCAAAACCTTGTGGAAAAGAGGAGTTCCACTATGTCAAAAGAGCAGTACTTATCTTTCTCAAAACAGCTAATGCAAATAGTTGCATTGCCCTATAATCCATTACACAAAGACACATTTTTTAGAAAAATTAAAAGAAGGGACATTAAGGATTTCAATGGACCAGTGAGATGTAAATAGCGACATTCTTGGACAAAAAAAAAAAACTGTATGGGTATACTGAGTAAAAGAGTGTAAAAAATATTATTTTCTATGCAAGCACACCCCTTTGAGAAGTTTCAAATGAAGCTTTCAGTTAAAATGTTGATTGTGCCTACCAGACCTGCTGAAACCTATTCAAGCAGTTCATATTGGGACATAACTTTAAACTTTCAAATGTCTCCATGCAATGACATTTAACAACTATGTTCATAGTAGCCCTTTTCACTATTGCAAAAAAAATGGAAACAACCTAGATGTCCAACAGTGTATGAATGGTACTTAAAATTTATATATATATAATATATATAAATATTATTAAGCTATAAGCAAAGATGAACTAATGAAATTAGCTAATAAATGGATGTAACTGGAAGACATAATAGAGTGAAATATCCCAGAAGAAGAAAGACAAACATATATGTTCTCCCTTATAGTGGATCATAATATTAAAACATCAGTTTGATAGACTAAAACAAAAACCTTACAACACCCACAAATGCAAAGGAACACAACAGGAGGGATGCAAGAAGATCCCAAAAGAGCAGAAACAAACAAAAAAAAAGAGGGAAACTACTTTTAAAAATGCTTCCATATAAGAAAAGGAGAGGGACAAACAGGAATAGGACACAGTAGAGAGTGGGGTTAGCCTCTAGGTAACCAACCACCTGCATACTAATTCCTAATGCACCTCTCCTCCCAGCACCCACCTTCTTGCCCAGAGAACACACACACAGAGCACTGTAAACCAGTCTAACAAGAGTGGAAGCAAATAAACTGAGAGTGGACAGGATCAGTTGTATCAATACTAACCACAAATACCCAAGAGTAAACCTCCAACTTAACATGCCTCATTTAATCTTTAGATAAAAGAGGATCTCAACACTCAGAAAGGATGCAACTTAGCACACTGGAAGAGCAGTAAAATAGACAACAGCCAACCAGAATGCAGAGTACCAGAAATCCTGCAATGCTCTCTCAGATTGAGGTTAACCAAATCTCTCTTCATCCCAAGTCTTAGAAAACCTTGCCAAAAAGGGGAGATCAGATTGTAAGAGCCTAAAGATGGGGCAATTCACCACTGGATAAGACATTCACCTGAAGGCAGGGCTGTTGCAACCAGGAACTCATTGAAATGAGACCTAGGCACAGTCACTGATTGCCATCATGACCTCATAGACTAGTAAGAATCTCAGGAGAAATAATTACATGCAGTGTGAACCTTAGGGACTAGCACTGTACAGGTGAAGGGGAATGCCCCTGTCTGTGAGTCTGCCCAAGGAAGGGCCGCTTGAGCTGTTACAGAGGCCTGAAACCCCACTAGAGCACAGGATCCAGAGGGAACCCTGGGACTCATAGAAGCAGATAGAAAGGTAGGAGGGAGTAAGATGGAGTGATGAAATGAAGACAGGGAAGGAGGGAAAGGGGACAGGGAGGGAGGGGGACAAAAGTGGTGCAGGGATAATTCCTCAATATGCCTGCAAAACTAGAAATAAATAAATAAAAATAAATCACATGTACTAGTTAGATAAGGGTGTCAACTTGACAATTGAAGGCTGAAGAACTATCTTTGAAAAACTATGACAGGTGAAACCTTTACCTGGGAGGTGGATACAAAGAATAGTTCAGTAATTGGGGTATTCTGGAATACTTTCGCAGACTCACAGACTGGCAAGTGAAAGGAATTGCTCTCTTCTCAGCATTTCCTGTGTATATAATGTGGCCAGTTTCCTCAGCTCCTGAAGTGGCATGAACTCTGCTGCCAAACTGAACTATAAACTATAATCAAAATTACAAGCATAATAAAAGCCCTTTTCTCCTAAGTCCATTGGTTTGTCGGCAACAAGAATTAAAAGTGGAATAACATGTCGGTTTTGCATTTTTTTCCAGTTCTAACTTCACAAATTTTGTCAGCTTCTTTGCTTGGCTTTGACAAATGAGCCCCAAAGATGAGAAATATTTTCTTGTCATGATTGCACATCAATGAACTAAGATACAATCTGTTCCATTACACCTTTTCACTGATTTCATTTGAGAAGCAAAAGGGCTGAACCACAGGTACTATTAAATATAAATAGTTCCATTTCAGTTCAGGAAGTTATTCTACTTGTTTAAAGCTAATTTAATTGCTGTTTGTATGGACCAACATTCTACATACATGCATATATGGAATATCTTATAACATATTTATATATACTTATATAATATAATAAAATGTGTGTTTATTTGGTACTGCACACTCAAACATTGATATTTTCTCTTTAATTATATAAAACTATATCTTACTTAAAAACTTTCATAATTCATCAAAGACTTACACAAATTCATTTTTGACAAATATTTATGAATATTTGTATCCAGTAATAATTATATTATAAGTGTTTTTGAAGAACTGGGGCTGTGCTGCAAAATCTAGATGTTAAAGCAATTGCTTCAAGGAACTTTTATTGTCAGTTGGTGAAAGAGACAATAAAATAATAAAAATATTTCAATAAGATAATATTATATATTAATTAATTCTGTCATGAAAATTCCAAAGGCACGGATCGAATTATGCTTGAAAGGACATACATTGCTTTCTGGATCATTGTCACCATTTTTCCATTTCTTCTTGTTTGAGGGCAATCATAAGACCCTCCTGAAGTCCAGGGAAGCTTGAGTTTGTGAAGTACATATGGGCAATATAATTAATTGCAGCTTGCGATGACAGTAGACTTTATATAACAATGACAAGTGCATTCTAAAGAATAATGAAATGTGTTTGTCCCTAACAAAAGATAGCAGGCACTCTCTTTCCTCATGATTATTTGAGATGACAGATGTTACCAAAATAAAACATTTCCCTCTTTGTTCCAGAATTTTATTAAATATTTACCTATTTTCAATACATTGAGAAGAATTAAAATAAAATTACAGGGAGGCATATTTTGATAATTTTATCTTTTTGTGTTTGTCAATGTATCATGATCTGCTAGCTTAATGATATTCAAATGAAGGCTTAAAACATGCATCTATCAGCTCTTTTTAGGAAAACGATAATGCTGCTTTTCCTTTTGTAAAAATGCCAATGTTCCAATGCCTGTACATATTACAGATGTTCACTTGGAAACATCAATATGTTATTAACTTGTTAATAGCATCTATATGGATTTAATAAGATGATGTTTGTGGAATTATTGGATGAATATATATGGTAGGCGAACATGTTTATCTGGAAGAGTTCATACTTCCGGTGGGTTTGTTGTCTAGTAAGGCAGGAATAGATGTTTGCTTGTGAAAGTACAGCAAATTGTCTGTGGGATTATCCTTTTCGAAGTGATGAGAAATAATTTCCAATGCAAATGCTCCACAAAGGAAGCTAATGCTCTATTTGCTGTGTAGATTTCACCATTTGGGGCTGCCAAAAACACTTATAGCCTCACAGGATCCTATTCGTGATAGCCCAATACAAATTTGATGATCCATCCAAATATACAGAGATGTCACTTTAATGTCATCATCATTACTGGAGTTGTCCTTTACACAGAAATTCTTATCCACTAGTAGTAAATGACAGATGCATTAATTAAGGGACCGAGGCAAAGCCAAGGTTGATGGTCTAATAAACAGGTCATTAACTTTCATAATGACCAATTTGAGAAGATGATTGTTACTGCAAACTGTATTCCAAGAGATATCAAAGCAACAGTATAACTTTGAAGTACATCCAGTTGCTGATTTAATAATGGAAAACATTGCAAATCCATGAATATTTTTATATGTCGCCTTGCCTATTTATTACATTATGCAGATAAAAGCTGATTTCAAATAATGTACAGCTGATTAGATATTTAATTAATTAAATTTATGGAAATAATAAGATTTTTTGAGAGTCAAATGGAAAGCATTATCAATTGAAATTTGATATTTGCTAATGTAAATGTGCTGCCCATTCTAGTAAATCTATCCACAGTTTGAAAGTGAGCCTGAAATAAGTGAAGAGACATAGGAGAGATTAGAATCATATCATGAATGTTTTGGAAAGAAAATTGGGAGTAAATTGTTTCTTTCCCAGAACTAATCTAGAATTTCCCCCATTATATTTATAATCGATTATTCTTTAATCTATTTTCTCTGAATTTCAATCATCAAATTTTCTTCTTCATAGGAAAATTGATTCTATCTGGAACAGCTCTTCTTGCTATAAATTTTTCCTGATGGAGACCTAGTAGCCACAGAAGTAGTAAATAAAATTTACTCTATAAAATGCAAGTTTAAAGTTAAGAAACACTTTTGCCTGTCAATAGTCTTTGTTTTTCTATCATATATGCTAGACAATTATTCCAAAATTTTCAGTTGTTCTTTCTGTGTCTTTGGCTTGAAGATCCTTCATTATGACAATTTCTTTTTTCTAGAAAAACAGATCTTTCCAGAAATATACTTTCTGCTTTTAGTTCAGAATATACAAAAGTGAAATATACATTTTCCCACTGTCCTTAGAATTCCTTCCCCAGGCAGTATAAAAGTCACATTTAATAACCCCTCAGAATAAAGCCCCAGCCACATCCCAAAAGACAATTCCACCATTGTTTAATTTGAGAAACCA
Organism: Typhlomys cinereus; assembly: GCA_023101885.1. Classification (NCBI taxonomy): domain Eukaryota; kingdom Metazoa; phylum Chordata; class Mammalia; order Rodentia; family Platacanthomyidae; genus Typhlomys; species Typhlomys cinereus. The sequence goes on along the minus strand of JALPQD010000060.1, from coordinate 1,450,815 downwards.
ATGAGTTTGTTGGCTGACAGATTATGGATGAAGGGTTATTTTCAGAAACATGGAGAACACCAAACAGAAGCACTGAAAAATTTCACTTTATTCTAGATGATGGCTTTTTCCATGGCTACATGGATAGAGTTTTGTATTCAGTTAACTTTCCTAGGTCTACATGTCTTATTTCCTGCTAAGTCATCAAGACCATACACAAACAGTACAAAATTGCATACAAATTGTGAAGGGGTACATGAGGGAGTAGTCAGAATCTCAACTGAGTAGTCTATGAACTTCCCATCTACTCTATCTCTGAAGAAATATCAACAGACAACAGACCTGCTGTTGTCTTGAAAAGAGTTACATCTGATATAAAACGTTTGGTGACTATTCTGTTAGGAAGACCACACTGTACCTCAGAAGGGCACAGAGATAGAGGACTGGTGAGCAAAAGTACCATTAAATGACAGAACAACAAATGCTTTCATAGGTATATACATATGGTGCTTTGGGAGGAAGAAGAGGACACAGAAGCATCTGGAAACTTACTTGTCGTATTAATCAGGGTTCTCTGAAGAAACAGAATCTATAGAATGTAATATATATAAATAAGTTTATTAAAAAATAACTCACAACAAAAATAATGTCCTTCAAGGTAGCCGCCTACAACAGCCTCTTTCCTGGCTGGAATGTTCCACAAATCCGAAAGATCCCAAGAAGATCTCAAGCCTTTGCTCCTCTGAAGGGTCAAAGATGCTGGGTTCTGACATTGGTGAAGAATAGCTAGGCTCTATTGTCGGCAATGAACAATGAACAGAAACAAGGCCTAGAGACCAGACTCCAAAGGCAGCAGGACCAGCAACAGTGTGATGGAAAAGTGAAGTTCCAAGTCAGCCAAGGACAAGAGGCAGCAGCAGTAGCAACAAAGAAGGCCACTATGCTCCGAAAGCGAACAACCTGCACACAGAGTGGACTGCACAGTAAGTTGACACCAGATAAGGGAAGAGCAAGTCGCTCCTCCTTGCACCTCCTATTATTATCCAGTCCACAACTGGAAAGTACCACCCATCCTGGGCTGGGTTCGCCACAGCAATCAGTCAAGTACCTGCAGACTTATTCAGGGGCCTTTCTAACCATAAACATTAACCATCCATAGTCTGCAACTGTCAAGTTGACATCAAAATGTAACCATAACACTTGTATACTAAGTATATCATGGGATGCAATGGCAAAAGAAGAAAAATGCACATAGTAGTTGAAAATTGCAGGGAATGTAAAGACATTTTTGTCTTTAGGGTAAGTAAAATCATCCCACTTTTTCTATTGCAGTTTGTAAGTCAAATGGAACACTATGAATCCTTGAACAAGAAGTCAAAAAGTGTAGTGATACAGTGAAGCTAAGTATTGCCATCTGTTGGCAGAAACAGTTGAAATGGTTTTAAAGAGGAAAATGATTCCATCTTTTGTCAATTATAAACACTGGGAAGACAGAAATGGAGACCAGCAGTCCAGATGTTGATGCCAAGTAGGACAGGCTTTCTCCCAGTTCATAGAATGCCAACTAAACCATGTCAGTGCTTGAAAAGAAGACATGTAGATTTCTTAAAAAAATTACTCACCTTTCTACTTCTGTTCTTATTTTTAGAAGATTGGAGAAAAATAGCTATCAAAAGTCAATAAAGTAACTATAGCCATGAAAACAGCTTCAAAATTTGATAAAATTTGAGTGAAGGAACTATCCATATAAACTGAAGGAAAGAGGAGTTGAATCCCTTTTCCTCCATTGCTTGATCTTGGCCTTATCCAATCTTATTCTCCTTTCATATGTCAGACAAAGTCAAACAATCCCATTAAGCCACAGAAGAATCAGTCTTGTTATAGAAACCTTTTAATAAACTTAAATCCCCTTTCCTATCATTTTTAAATCTCAGCATAACTGTCCACACTGAGGCAATGGACTCAATAAACCATTTCTATGACTCTGTGAATCACTCGTTAGGGTTGTTTGCAGCTTTCCTAAACTTTCAGAGCCACAAAATAGATCTTATATAGTCCACAACCCCAATGAACTCAAAAAGACTGTAGGATTTTAACAAGCATCCTGGGCTCTCACTGCTGGGGGTTCCTATCTGAAGAGTGTCTTTGTGGTCAGCCTATTATTAGTGACAGGTTCCATGCAGCAGATGCTAAAGAAATCAGTCAGGAATTGCCTTAGCACAGAAACTTACCTTGAAGGATATTTCTTGAAAGTGGTTAAAATGTGAATGATTATTCCTTTTGAAACTGTGGACTGTGTGTGTGTGTGTGTGTGTGTGTGTGTGTGTGTGTGTGTGTGTGTGTGTGTTTGTGTGTGTGTGTGTGTATGTAATCTGCTTTATGGGTTTTTATTTGCTATTTTATTAATAATACATATAAATAACTTGTAGTCATTTTCATTCCCTATTGCCCCATCTCATGTTCCCTTCTTATTCTCCTGGAAGTCTTCTGCCCAACGAATGTACTTTTTATATTCTCTTTCTCTCTGCCTGTCTTCTCTCTTTTTCTCTCTCTCTATATTTCTGTGTGTGTGTTTCACTAAGTTTAATATGGGCTGTCTGCACTAGTATGTATAAGAGGTTATTTCCTGGAATATGAGTAATTTCTCAGTAGTTACAGCCTCTAAAAAAGAGGTACACTTTAAACAGCATTTACTCCAATGTCTCTTAGGGTGAGAGGCAGGACCTCATGAGTTCTTCCATATTGAAAGGTTGATAGGGTATATATTGAGTTTACAGGTACAGCAGCCATGTCATATACAGACCTCTTCGGAGTCATTCATGCTTAACATCTGGCTCTTATATTCTTACACCCCTTCTACCATGATATTCTCTGAGCCCTGTGATGGAAGATTAGGTGAAATAAGTGTCTCATTTAAAGCCGAGTGCTTGACAGTAACTTTGTGAGTCTCTGCATTTAACAGCATCCATAGGAAGAACATGATTCTCTGGTGATGCCCAAGAACAGTAGTGGCATAACAATCCATATTTGAAAATCAGTCTGACAACTTGTCCATTGAGCAAAAACTATAGTAGTGGGGGGCAGGAATAGAATAATGTGAGTGATATGAAGGTAGAAATCAGAATAATAAAAGGAAGATTTTAAGTGGATAAGGAGATGGGAAGTTAGGGCAGAAAAGGGGATTGAAAAAAGAAAATTACCACTAATGATGTATTAAAAACATAAGGAAACCAACTGTTTTACAAGCTAATTTTTAAAATGTAAATAAATGAAGGTTAAATGGAGTACCCCACACAAAGAGATAATGCTCCTCCCAGAAACCATAGATTATTAAATAAAAACCCAATACCAGGTATGTGATACCTTGCTATTATTATAAAGTTCCAGTGGTTCCCAGACAGTATGGACTATTTTTACTACTTTTGCTTATGCACCAGAATTTGATGTTAAGTCTCTGTTGCTGAAGACATTCTACACATTAGTCACAGAGCATTAAGAATTTAAGCTGGATTCAGTATAGGAACTTGTTCTTCCTTTGTTAGTTTTCACACTGCCAAGAGGTGCTATCCAAGATGGTGGTGAATAAATGTCTTCAATGACCTTATCAAGCTGTGAATTCTACAAACTGCAGTAATTCTTGGCTGGGGAAGACATAGCCATTGGTGCAATACTGACATGAATATTAAAGAGTAATCAATTACTTACAGATTGAATTTGAGGCCTCCTTATAGCCTGCTTACAGAGAGGAATTCATGCCTGCTACTGTAAACATAGCCAAGAACCCTTGGCTGGGGAAGTGATGGGTTAATCTGTTATTTTTACCTTAAAAATAAAACACTAAAAGATTAAAGAAACTTTCCAAGAAAATAAGCTAAGCTAAAGCCTCTTGCTAAAGTACATGATTCCTAACTCCAGCCTCATGTTCCCTAAGGTTTAGTGGATAATTTTGTTGCTATTTTTGCAATAATTTTATTGGTCCATTATTTTTGTTCTCGCTTCTCCAGAGTGAAAACCAAACTATAAACTCATTAGGTAGAACTGCATATATAAAAATATGGAACTCCCTTAGAGTGAAAGGAAAACTTATTTATATATCATTAGCTAATTTTTTAAAAAAATATAGAGGATTAAATCATGGATTGTTTATAGAATATATAAATTGTCAACAACTCTTTTGAACATAAGCTTCTTCTAATTTATATAAAAAGTATCATCTGGTTAAACTATACAATGTAACAGTTGCTGTAAAATAAAACATTGGTAGACCTATGGATCAAAATAAGTTTTGGACATTTTCTGACTACAGGTAAGGACCAACAATAATGTATAGTGATACGAATAAGCATCAGTTTGTTAAGGATAAATGGACAGTTGAGTATATTGATTAGCAACTATAATCACATCTATTGAGTATAAAATGATATATCCTCTGAAAAACCATTTGATAGTGTTTGCATGCATGAAGCTAATACAAGTGAAGAAAAATATATAAGAAAGTGATTCAATGCTACACAATTAGCAATTGGTTGAGAAAAAATCAAAATAAATAGAGATTTAGTTTTAAAAAAAAACAGAAAGCAAATCTTTAAAGTCCCTACTTCAGAAAATATCACTACTGACCATTGTTTTGTTTTTAAAAAAGTCATTCCTACTTAGTCAATTTCAACACTGTCATCAAAGCTGTGTTCTGATATGTTTCAATCTATTAACATGACATATAAGAATAGACACTAATGACAAATGGGATAGCAGAATGTTGACAGCAAAATTAGAATCTTGCTTCCAAGATATTTAAAAATGTAGTCTTTGGTTTATTTTGGAACAGTATTAGATGTTATTCAATAAAAATGGCCTGTTTCCTTGAAGCCATGAAGGCAAATATAAAACATCACAGCAATAAAAGCCCCAAATACTGACAGATTATATTCCTAATTGTTCTTATTTTCTCTATATCAGTGAAATGTGAAGGTTAAGAGCACAGCTAGTCCATTAATAAACCTAGTTGGTTTTTTGACACGATTACAAAATATTAGTGTATATAACTAATTGAGCTGAATTGCCAATTTTGATTAAAGTAGCTAGATGTTTTGCCTTATTAAATATGTGAATCAATAGAAAACTTGTCAATATCATTGGAAAAATTCTTGCTAATATATTCTAATTATGAAAAATGGAAATCATGAAATGCAATTAGAAATCATCCCATCAACCTTACACTATTATTATATTAAAGGGAAAAACTGCATGAACATTCACATTTCTATTTATTATGATAATTTGTTTAACAGTGGTGTCTCATGCCAAAGAAATTCAAAAGAAGCTAAAATTAATTCAGACCGTTACAAGTAATTGGATTTCACAATTTGATAACCCAATCTTTAAAATGAATTTAAGTTTTCTTAAATAGCAGTAAAAATTTTTACAGGAAAATATGGAAGTGCACAATAGTATTGGGAAGTGTAGACTAAAGAGAAAGGAAGATTCACCACACAAACTAAGCCAAGTAATGAAAAATATGTGGTGAAAGTATACTAGTAGAAAGAAATAAAGGTTTATTTGAAAGAGAGTTAAGATTGTAAGAATTATGTCTTATTCATGGATTGTTCTGTGTTTATTCATTTGAGACAGTTTATCATCTAGGAAATAAGAATACTTCTGGATACTCCAAAGAGAAAGTAGTCATGGATAACCAGCAATGATATTGCTGTTATATTGTGTTCATAATTTTGTGTTTGGGGGAGTGCTGACAAAAATGCAGCTCTGTAAAAAGTTCTGATAAAGGAAAAATGAATGGGTCTTATTCTTTGGTTAGACATTTATTATGGTCTAAGTGATATGAAACACACATATTGAAAAGTCAGGTCTTATTTTCAAAAGGCAGTGGCTTCATTTCCTTAAAAAAGAATGGGGTAAACATAAGCATGAATTCAAATTGTCTGTACTGTATCCTGGAAGGATACACCTGGATTTTTGAAATGATATAAATGCAAAGTACTCATACTTGGAGCAATTCTAATTTTTAAAAAAGCAACTTGAAATGGTATTAGTAGATGAAGCTACAAAGAAAACATTAAGTGAGAAAAATAAAAGAAAGAAAAGATTTAATAATCATTGCACTAAGGAACAGGTACAATGATGTGTTTGGTATTAAGGGCAAAGAGCATTTAAAATGTGAAAGCATCAAAAATATCTCAGGAGATAAGAGGTAAATCAATTATACATTTGTGGCAGTTAATACTGATAATAACCTGTTAGATAAAGAAATGAGGAATGAGTGTGGAAAGAAATCTCATTCTCTAATGTGCTTTTCTTGTAAGAATAAGGACCTAAGTTTGATGTCAGAACCCACTGAAAAAATGTTGGGCATGGCATTTATTTATATCTCAGAAGCTAGCCTGCAGAGATAGCTTGTTGATTTCCTGAGACTTACTAGTCTGTCAGTCTATTTTACATGAGAGTCCCAGATTGATGACTCTGTCAATAAAAATAAAAATGGGTGGCACCTAGGGACTATTACTCAAGATGTCTTCTGACTTTCCCATACACTCATACACATATGCATACAAACTACAGATGCATGTGTCTGAATACACATATGCATACACGAAAAGAAAGAAATTTGTGTTAGAGTAACAAAACTGTGTGTCTATGATGGTGCTTCCAGAGACAATAAGTTCCTGAGAGCTCTGCCCTAAGGAATGGATTATTTTCTTGAGGAATTCATATGATAGCATCATTGAGAAGTAGTATAAGGGAACAGGGTCTAGTTGGAAGAAGTAGGTCACTGGAAGTATGCCCATGTTTCTGTCCTCTCACTCCTAGCATTCTGCTTATCTCTTCATCTTGACTTGCATTATAGGAGCTATTATGTTCCACCCAGCTCTCTTGACTGTGATAGGCTGAACCTTGTGTAACCTTAAGTCAAAACAAATACTTCAGTTGTACCTGTGAGGTATCAGGGTATAGTAAAGAAAGAAGTTTCTAAAAACAGGACTGGCTCATTAGAGATAAGGGTCTAAGACTATCTTACATGGGGAAAAACATCCTAGAGTAGAATTCTTTTTAAAAAAAATAATTGATTTTTTAAAACTTATTTATTTCCGCTCATACAAACTTAATAGGTACTTCTAATCTATGAAAGATATCTAATTTAGCTGAGAACTAATACAAATGAAAGCTCTCAAGAAATGATAAGGGAAACAGATTCATATTTAATTTTTGGAGTAAACATGGTATGTATGAAACTCTGGGCAGATGCTGTAGGAACAATGTGAGGATAAACCAAGTAAAGAATCAAGAAAAAGCAAAAAAATATAAAATCAACTCTGGCACAAAATAGAAACACTTGAGTAATAATTGGTAGAGAAGCAGCCATGCATATAGATAACAAACTTGCAGGACAAATGAGTCTGTAAACATTGAAAATGCAGGACAATAGTGAAATCATTGAAAATAATAGTAGAATTAGGGATAATAGTTGATTGCTCATTACAAAACACATGAGACTATATATCTTGAAATGTTAAAATAGAACAAGGCTAAGATGTATTAACAGAACTGATTTTTCATTTGAGAGTTTACTAAGTGTCCATATTGCAATAGGAATTCATGACTCATGAAAATCGGGCATTCACATATATGAAAGAAAATGTGTAGTTCAGAAAAATTTTTCTTAAAAAAGAGTAGGCTAAATTTCAATATTTGAAAAAAATTAAACTTAACATAGTGTCTTTAAAAATAAAATAGAATTTTGTACTATATTATAGTTATTTCACTTTCCTCATCTGTATAATGCATCGAAAAAAACATGCTTTTTGTAAAATGACACAAGAAAGCATTGCCCATAAATAGTAAAAGATGATTCGTATTCACTAATATTACTACTTATGGAAAAAATTTAATATGAATACTGTAAATCTATATGATAAGCAAGATAGGTCTCATTTTACATAGCCTATGAAACTTATCTAAGGCACAATTTGCAGAAAATACACTGGTTAAGTTTATTCACCTCTATACATTGAGGTGCATATCAGTAGAGCTGGTCTTCTTATTAAATTACCAGAAGACATAGCCATTTTGGTCAGTTACAAAAGTTTATTATTGCAGCACAAATGGGTTGTTATAGTCACTTAACACATATTTCTTTTTTTTCCTTGTTTTAGTTTTTTTTATTATTATTATTTCCACTCATATAAACTTGGTAGGTGCACCGGTTCCCTCCTTCCCTCCTCCTCCCCCCGACTCCCCTGCTCCCCCTCCCCTCATCCCTTCCTCCCCATCCCCCAGTGCTTCCCCCCCATCCCCAGAGAATCCTTTAATGTGCATGCCAGGCTCTCCTCTGGGCCTTCCTCTCCGATGACATATAAGGACCCAGTGGCATTTTCCTGAACCCTTTCCTGTGTTCCCCTTAAGCATAGGAACATTAACACATATTTCTTAAGGAAGCTTTACTTTGGAATGAGTAAGTGCACTAATCTGAAATGTAAATTTTATGTACATGCATAACTACTGCAAGATACTGTTATGCTTCTATAGTTATTAAGAAAGAAGGGCATAGCTTCAAAAGCAATAAAAATTAATAAATAAATTAAATGGGCAAAGTCACTATAAATTGTTGTTTCCAAGTATGATATAAATACATAAGGTTACTTCTAAATGGGCCAAACTCCTTGATCATCAGAGATCACAAAATCTTTATGTGGAAGTCCATTTAACAAAAGTATTTGCTTCCTTCACAAACAAATGGACATGAAAACAGGAAAGATATAGATGAGGAAGGTTTGTAGTAGGCAAAAAGGAGACTAGGATTGGGTATAAGGAGTAAAAAATGACACACATTCATTTCATTCAGATGTGAAACCCCAAAGAATAGAAATGAATTAATTAAAAATGTATTTGTTTCGAAGAAAAGAAGGAGGAGAAAAAGTGTTGATTAAAAAGAAATGTTTTCTAAGAAGGATTTTATACTTTATTACAAGCACACAATAAGGATTATAATGTTATTCTTACACTGGCACAGTTTTCCCCTTTGTTTAAATCATCTCAGATTTAGGAAAATAAAACCCACAATGAGTTTGTCCTTAATTTCTTTTCTTCCCCTGCAACTGTTATTGAAATAAGCTTTTATTTTTAAAACAATTTAAGAAATTTGTTTCAGAGCCAGTAACAATCATAAGACAAACAGTGAATAAATCACTGCTCCAACTATGTTTTTAAACTTATTCATCTTTATTAGGATACTATACTAATATTATCTTATTGATGTTGGGTGAATGCAAGATTCAAACAACTTAGAAATTTATTCTTGGCTTACATTTGTAATTATATTTGACTACAATAAGAAGTCATAAGAGTTCATGTCAACATCAGGGCCAAGGGAACTGGCCACATTGCATCCATTCTTTCTCACTTGCTGGTCTACCAAGATACTGAACCAATTCTCACCATCATCATCTACCCAAGGAATGGTCCTATCTACTGTGGACTTAGTCTTCCCACATCAAATAGAGAACCTCCCCAAAGTTGCTGGGAACTTATATGTCTTAACTAAACAATTCCTGATAAGTGTCTCTAAAGGCTCAATTAATTGTGAAGTAGATACATGTATCTAACTAGCCCAAATACTTTTCAAGTATTAATACCCAATCCACTCAGATATTCACGAGACAAATATATGAATGATAACTCCTGGTAAATGACACAATAATAAACTATCAGCACTCATGTGATCTTAATTGCTACTGTAGTTTACATATCATACATTCAGATTTTTTTTCTGTAATTTTCACAAAGACCTTGAAAATCAGACATATTTTACCATCCTTCGTTTTGGAAATCATTTTAGCATTAAATAATCAGTATAAATTATAATCAATAAAATGTATTTTATAGATACTTATAGATCATATATCTATCAGAGAGATAGATATATGATGGAAAGATATTAGAGGGATAAGGAAAATAAAAGGATATGTAGATACATTACAAATTGATAGAAATAGATGAGTTAGATGTCTGACACATAGTGAGATGATAAATTGATGACAGATAGATGATAGATAGATAGATAGATAGATAGATAGATAGATAGATAGATAGATGATAGATAGATAGATAGAATACCCAGGCTACCATGCTTATAAGGAATGGTGAATTTATGGGACTTCATTACTTTGCTTGAGATACCAAATGGCAACTATGCTACAGGCACAATACTAAATGTTTATACTTATTCTTTTCTAGTTTGTGATTCATATTGTAATTCGCTTTCCTAAATAGAGAAATAGCCTCAACTGGGTAAGCATGCCCAATCCATTAGTTAGTAACTGGGAAACCCAGGCTAAGTAACTGTAGTTACCAAACTCTTAACACTGAGATGCAATGCTTTGTATTTAAAATGAGTGAACTAAAAAAAAAACAAATATAAAAATAAAATTTTATGTTGTTTGAATCATAATTTAGAGTACACTGGTTAAATCTACTCTAATGCCATCTTTTCATAATTATGAAAAGAGCTGTATAAAAATTGCATTATTTCTGGGAACACTGTTATGTAGTACCATGCCAGAGTTATCCACTTCTTTTTCTCTCCCTAAGTATATCTTTGTCAAAATTGATACTACAAATCTGTAGTAATCGTTCTAGTTGATCATTTTTCAAAGCTACTGAATTATACCATAGATCCAAATTACTTCTAAATAACCAACAGGTCTTACTGACCTCCTAACAGCTCATCAGCTGAAACTAACCTCCATAAACTACAACTTCATCTTGAAACCCATGGTGCTTCTATTTTCCCTGTCTCAGTGAAATTCTATAAATCCAGTTGCTCAAGGCAGATCATAGATGTCATGGTTTCATCTTCCTAGTTTCACCTTCTTCTTACTATTCATCTTCATGAATATATAACTCAAACATAGCTCATTGTTGATTATCATGGCAGAAGATAGGAAGTGGCCATCATATGCATAGGAAAGACTAAAAGGCCCATGTATATTAGTTGACCAGTCTATCAAAACCAACTACTTTTCTCCCCCATTTTTATCTATCTGCCCAGAATATCGGTACAACCAACTATAATCTAGGTTTTCCCACATCAACTAGATACTTTCCCACAGCCTTACTCAAAGGCTTGTCTTAACTAAGCAATTCTTCACAGGTGTATCTAAAGACTTAGTGCTCAATTGTCAGGTTGACTTGTAAAACTGGCATAATGGATATCTCTAAGACTTTTGATTCTCTCTGTCTGTCTGTCTGTCTGTCTCTGTCTCTCTGTGTCTCTCTCAGTCTCTTTCTCTCTCTTGCTCTCTCCTCAACCGATAATTAATTACTAAAGGATTGTGTTTGTTTTTAAACCAGTGATGTCTAGATTACCTCTGATTCTCCATCCTTTACAAAATTTCCTGATAAAGCCCTCTGGTATCTCTTGGATAGTTCACTGTTGATTTTTTTCATTTTCATTCTCTCTGTCACCATCCCTATCATGATCAACACTTCCCATTGTTCATTTAAAAATTGTGATTTTTATCTTGCTTGTTTTAAATCCTTCAGCAATTGTTCATTGTGTCCCTTTGTGATCTGATTCTCTAATGCTTGCTCATTTCATTCCCATTCAATGTCCCTTGGTACTAACTGACTTTATGCACTTACAGAATTTTTAAGCATCCTGTATTTAAATGCTATCTCTTTAATAATACTCTTTGAGGGAACCAACATACTTTTCAATTTTCCCACATCCCTTCATACAAATCTCTACCATATTAAATGATATTCCTTTTGCACTCTATTGCAAGCCTGTTTCACTCTATTGAATGCTATTATAAGCCTTGTTTTACCGTATTTTTATTCCCAAAAATCAAACATTTTCTGTAATTGCCTCTAATATCTTGGTTTAATGTACTCATTCATACAGGAATGGAAATATAAGGGAATCTAAATTTTGACCTTAGAAATAAATCTCATCTTATACCAAAAGGACTGCTTGGTATAGTTTTTGAAGTCTAACATATTAGCTATAAATTGCTGCATAACAGATTGTCACACATTCGGTGGCTTAAGACAATACACATTTGTTATTATTGAAGGGCAGGAGCTCAGGCTTGGCTCACTATGTCCTCTGCTCTGGGAAATTTTAAAAGACTGTGATCAACAAGTTGGCAGACTGAATGCCTAACTTGGCAATGGTCCATTGTCAACCATATGAGGTTCTCGGCTGGATTTAGCTTTGTGTAGGATGTTGAGATGAGTAACTCAATACTTTGAGGTTAAAGACCAGAGACTGCTTTTAGTTCTTTACCTTTTGAACCTTTAAAACTCACCAGGTGGCTTCATCAATATGAGCTAAGAAAAGCCTACCAACAAGACGGAAGTCACAGCTTTAGGGAGTCTAATTATGGAAATGACATTCTAAAATATTTACTGTATAAATCAGATCCCTTTGTTATGTTATCCACTTTCAAGTAAAGAAGAAAGTACAAGAAAATGTTTAGTACACAGAATTATAAAATGTGTCCCTATGATTTTCTTATCCCTTGCCTATCAGTCAGCATGAATGTGGATGTCGATATGAAGGGACTTTAAAGATGTAATTGTTATTACTAATGAGCTGGTTTGATTAGAATTATTGAGACCACTGTCTTGGTCATTACCATAGACTCAAGTTGGTCATTTAAGCTCTTGCAAGTCAAGAATATATTTTACCTACTATAAAAACAATAAATCAGTGAAGAAAAATCCAGAAAGAGGTGAGACAGGATGGGTGGATGCAAGACTCCATCTGCTGTTATGAACTTTGAAAACTGAGAAAGCAAAGCATGAGTTGGACACCCTCTCAAACTAAATCACCCTGACTTAACATTCAACAAGAATACCAGTGTCTCAGACCTGTAACCATAATACCCAACCCAAAGTACAAATTCAGGAAGTTCAGAAGCAATTCTCCTCTAGTTTCCAGGAAGACAACATCCTCCAAAGGTGGTGATTTGAATATGACAAGTATATTATATGAATGAACAAAAATCTCATATTTAAGCCTACTATTCTCCCTAGTTAAAATAATGAATACAGCCCTACTGACTTTGATTTTTTACTTTGTAGGACCATATGCAGAGCTATATTGTGTAAGACATTCATCTAAAAAAACTCATAAGACAATCCATTTTGTTATTTTAGGTAACAAAACTTGTGATATGTATAAAGATATCAAATGAAAATTAATGAACATATACCAAGATGTGGGGATCACTGGAAGTCATCTTAGAGTTTGGTGCTAGACAAGAGAGACAGGGCTTTGAGATGTAATTATATGAAGAGGCATCAGTATGTTCATCTGCAAAATGTAGATAAACATAATGCCTGTATCCATAACTTTCAGATGTCAGCTTGACATTTCAGAGTTAAAGTCTTTAGCCACATGAATATAGAACTATATAGCTGATACAAGACTGTACCAGGTTTCCTACTTGTATAATTGATGTAGAAAGACCCAGCCCATGGCGGGTGGGATCATTATTGGGTTGGTGGATAAGACATAGAGAAAATTGGCTGGCTTTGGCAGATTGGAAAGTAAGAAGGCATGTTTTGGAGACAGACGTTGAGAGAACGAGGAGGAAGGAGAGAAAATGACGTCCACGGATTACAGCACCTACAGCCAAGCGGCAGCCCAGCAGGGCTATGGTGCTTACACCGCCCAGCCAACTAAAGGATATGCGCAAACCACCCAAGCATATGGGCACCAAAGCTATGGAACCCATGGACAGCCTACTGATGTCAGCTATACCCAGGCTCAAACAACTGCAACCTATGGGGCAGACTGCATATGCAACTTTTTATGGACAGCCTCCCACTGGTTATACTACTCCAACTGCCCCCCAGGCATATAGTCAGCCTGTCCAGGGGTACAGCTTGGGTGCTTATGACACCACCACTGCTACAGTCACCACCACCCAGGCTTCCTATGCAGCTCAGTCTGCATATGGCACTCAGCCTGCTTACCCAGCCTATGGGCAGCAGCCGGCAGCCACTGCACCTGCGAGGCCATAGGATGGTAACAAGCCTGCTGAGGCAAGTCAACCTCAGTCTAGCACGGGGGGGGGGGGGGTGGGGGGGGGGAAATAGTCAGCCCAGCCGAGGATATGGACAGAGTAACTACAGTTATCCCCAGGTACCTGGGAGCTACCCCATGCAGCCAGTTAACAGCACCTCCATCTTATCCTCCTACCAGCTATTCCTCTTCACAGCCGACTAGTAATGATCAGAGCAGTTACTCTCAGCAGAACACTTATGGACAACCAAGCAGCTATGGACAGCAAAGTAGCTATGGTCAACAAAGCAGCTATGGACAGTAGCCTCCCACTAGTTACCCCCCTCAGACTGGATCCTACAGCCAGGCTCCAAGTCAGTATAGCCAACAGAGCAGCAGCTACAGGCAGCAGAGTTCATTCCGACAGGACCACCCCAGTAACATGGGTGTTTATGGGCAGGAGTCTGGAGGATTTTCCGGACCAGGAGAGAACCGGAGCATGAGTGGCCCTGATAACCGGGGCAGGGGAAGAGGTGGATTTGATGGTGGAGGCATAAGCAGAGGTGGGCGGGAAGGAAGACACGGTGGAATGGGCAGCGCTGGAGAGCGAGGTGGCCTCAATAAGCCTGGTGGACCCATGGATGAAGGACCCGATCTTGATCTAGACCTCCTTATAGATCCTGATGAAGACTCTGACAACAGTGCGACTTATGTGCAAGGATTAAATGACAATGTGACTCTGGATGATCTGGCAGATTTCTTCAAGCAGTGTGGAGTTGTTAAGATGAACAAGTGAACTGGGCAGCCCATGATCCATATCTACCTGGATAAGGAAACAGGAAAGCCCAAACGTGATGCCACGATATCCTATGAAGATCCACCAACTGCCAAGGCTGCTGTGGAGTGGTTTGATGGGAAAGACTTTCAAGGAAGCAAACTGAAAGTTTCCCTTGCTCTAAAGAAGCTGCCAATGAACAGCATGCGTGGTGGCATGCCACCCCGTGAGGGCAGAGGAATGCCACCACCACTCCGTGGAGGTCCAGGTGGCCCAGGAGGTCCTGGAGGACCCATGGGTCGTATGGGAGGTCGTGGAGGAGACAGAGGAGGCTTCCCCACTAGGGGACCTCGGGGTTCCCGAGGGATCCATCTGGAGGAGGAAATGTCCAACACCGAGCTGGAGACTGGCAGTGTCCCAATCCGTTGTGGAAACCAGAATTTCTCCTGGAGAACAGAATGCAACCAGTGTAAGGTCCCTAAGCCTGAGGGCTTCCTCCCGCCATCCTTCCCACCTCCGGGTGGCAATCGTGGAAGAGGCGGCCCTGGTGGCATGCGGGGAGGAAGAGGTGGCCTCATGGACCGCGGAGGTCCTGGTGGAATGTTCAGAGGTGGCCGTGGTGGAGACAGAGGTGGCTTCCGAGGTGGCCGTGGCATGGACCGAGGTGGCTTTGGTGGAAGAAGACGAGGTGGTCCAGGGGGCCCCCCTGGACCTTTGATGGAACAAATGGGAGGAAGAAGAGGCAGACATGGAGGACCTGGAAAAATGGATAAAGGCGAGCACCGTCAGGAACGCAGAGACCGGCCCTACTAGATGCAGAAACCCCGCAGAGCTGCATTGACTACCAGATTTATTTTTTAAACCAGAAAATGTTTTAAATTTTTAATTCCATATTTATAATATTGGCCACAACATTATGATTATTCCTTGTCTGTACTTTAGTATTTTTCAGCATTTGTGAAGAAACATTAAAACAAGTTAAATGATAAAAAAAAAAAGAAGGTATGTTTTGTTCCTTAGCTCTCTCCCTACTAATCCTGTGATATGGTGTGATCGGTTACCTTTCCCTGCTGGTAACTCTCCTGATATAAAGTACTGTAACCAAAATTAGTAAGCTGGGATACAAAACAGACCCCTTTGATTAAGAGGGAGAGAGGTTGGGACTCAGTAATATAAGGCAAAATGGCATAAACTCATTGTACTTGCGTATAACTAATAAGAAACAAAAATACATATTAAACAATGCATCTGTTCCTAAATTTGGGGGGTCATGTATTCATTATAGCAACAGAGGTATGAAGCTAAGACAGTATCTAATTAAAGGTTACTGTGAAGAATAACTCAGTTGCTGTATGGAAAGATTTGCAATAGGCAAGATGTAAGTCCTATATCTCCTATCTGAGTTATCATTGCTAAAATCTTCCTATTTTCTCTTAAAATCTCTAGGCAAAATCATTTTAGAAGAAAAAGAGTTAAATATATTATCATAATACTTCATTTTTTCTCTTTACCCTCTCTGAATAAGTCAAGCAATAGATATTCAGCTTTTGTCTTTTGACTAGTGACATTCATTAGAAAAATACAAGCAGATGCTTATCCACTTCCACTGAAATTGACTTACCTCAACTGACAGAGTCTCTCAGATGAAAAGTTTGGCATTGCAGCCAGTTAATACTTTAGATTTTTATTTAACTGCTGATGACTTGGCTAATGGCAGAAAGAATATAGCATGTCTTCCCATCCCCCATTATTCTTGGATTGTATATGTTCCTTCCTGGAATCTGCATTTGGATTTGAAAATCCAAATGGACTGTAAAGTCTTGAAATGTGTTTTGGGATTTTTTCTTTTTGCGTTTGTGTTGTCTGCCTGTCATCAATTCATAATTTCCCATTTTTTCTTCCTGAATCTAATTCTTTATTAGACATAATAGTTCATTTTTAGGTACTTAAAACAAGAAAATGCAATTAATTAATGTAAGATTTGAATGCCATTGTTGTGGATAAACATGTTTTTCATAATTTGAAATGGGTGTGATTCTCAGGAATTGAAACTTCTATGAGAGAATATTACATATTAATTAGTTTTCTTAACTCTTCAGATTTCTCTGGAACCAAGGTGGCTGTAGCTTTCACTTGCATCATGGGAAAAAAGTGACATTTTTTGTAATAGTCAGTTTTCAGTTTTTGAACATTTTTGTTACTTTCACCTTACCATTGCTAAACTGATAGGATCTAAAAAATTCAGAGTAACAAGGGGTTTATTATTGCTCATGGTTCTAAGTTATAATCCTCTATGATGGTAGGAAAGATCTTACCAATAGATTCTGAGAGAACAAGCCACCCCTTGTCCACAAGAAGAGCTGACAGAGGGGCATATTTTCTATCTTGCCAGGATTCCAAATTCTAATCAGATCCTTTTCTATCTTGTCCACGTGATCAGGGAATAGTCTCATCCACCATGGACTGAATCTTCCCACATTAATTAGATAATCTTCCACAGGCTTATTCAGGGCTTGCCCTAACTGAAAAATTCTTTTTAATCAACTGATTTGATGACTGCAGCAATTATTTTCATGTAATTTACTACTTCTTCTTTGTGAACATTCCCCAGCTACCCTTAATGAATCCTTTTACTTTGTCATCAACAGCATCGAATTCCCTCAGGATGTAAGTAGTCATAGCTAATGAGCACCCATTTTAGTTATTCTTTATTTCCCCCTTATGTGTTTAGCTAAACCTATCCCAAAGTGATAAGTTCATTAAAAATACTAAATGAGTAAAATTTTAAACAATCCAGGCTGTTTACCAAGAGAGAAGAGTCTTGGCACGAATATACCTTTCTTTTATGAATTATCTTCTCAGTATTGCTACTTCTTCAGTCTGTTCTTTCTGTACTTTCATCTTCAATAATTTCTTCATGTCTATTAAATGTACTGACCAAACACACCCTACTGTCACTGGAAAAAGAAAGCAGCAGTTCTCCCCAGTGATGAACTGAAAATCCACATAGGTGTGGATGTTCACATATTGGAGTTTATATTTGCTTCCACATACATCCTTAGCTTCAATTCTTAAATCATGTAGAAGCTAGAACACTAACAGCCTCAAGAATCACTAACATTATGGCAACCATCATTTGCCTGTTGATCCAGAAGGCAATCTAAGAATGCTAAGCATTTTTATGTATTTGAAGATTATTCAATGACTGAATTGTGCTACCAATTGAAATCACCAGAAATACTGTCCTATTATCATTAAAAAATATCCAAGTCATTTATTCCTCAGTAAGTAAAACTGATCACTAAGAATATTAACTTGTGAGAACATACGGCTCTTTAAAATGGACTGCATTTGTTATTTGTGCAATTCTTCTTGGGCTGCCCTAATAGAACACAGAAGTCTGGATATTGTGAACTTTAGACATTATCTCAGCTCTGGAGGCAGAACAATGACCTGCAAGATAAATTTGATTCTGTGGCCTCATCTCTTGGAATAGAGGAGGGTGGAGCAATCTTGTGGCATTCTCTCTCTCTCTCTCTCTCTCTCTCTCTCTCTCTCTCTCTCTCTCTCTTTCTCTCCCTTTCTCCCTCCCTCTTTCTCACTCTCTAAGGTTAAAAGATACTTTTTCTTCACCTCTCCATAAAAATGCACCGTTTGTTTCATCTTCAGAAAGCATAGAGATATCTACTACCATTACTGTGTTCCTCTTTATTTCAGTTAGTGTCTGCCTTTCACACTGGGATAATTTGCCCAAATGTCAGTGTAACCATTTGGTTGACGACAGTGTGAATGTATGATAAAAATCTGTCTTTAAATTTTATTTAATAGAGGTAGTCTTCCCAAATTTAAAAAAAAATAGATTCAATGTCATGAATTTTATTCGAATCCTTAGACTAATGGAAAATTCTAAGAACTTTAGATTTAAATTAGTCTCAGTTTAAAAATCATAACTTAAACTTTTAATCCTAATAGCTTCCCATTTCACCCTTCTTTCTGTAACTGATTGTTGCCATAGTGTTGAAAAAGAGATTGCTAGCTTAAACTCTTAGCTTCTAATTTCATTCCCTGCTTCTAGGTGATACTTCAGACTACAGAACACTCAAATCAGCTGACAGAGTCAATCGTGACTTTTGCAGCCTCTCAGGAACTTCCATTCAATCAATCTAACGGGACATTCCTGGGGCTTTAAAATCCCTACAGATACCTTCTACTTCTGATATAATGGAGGACACTGCTGATTTCCCAACCTAACAGTGCCGGCTCTGTGGCTGTGCCCTTTTTTCTGTGGATGAACCATGTAATTGTAAAAGGAATTGATATGTAATACGATTCTTTTATATCTCAAGTGTGTTACTTTCCAACTAGAATTCTTATGCAAATTAATTTGCTAACTTTCTGGTGTGTGTGTGTGTGTGTGTGTGTATTCAATATTAAAAATTAAACAGCTTCAGAGATGGGTAGCTTGGGAAGTAAATCCCTTAGAACCACTTGCCATCAGGAATCAGGGTCACATTCCAATCAACTAAAGAATTTGAACAAGAATTGGAAGACAAACAAACTATGTTCTAATAATAGCTGCTGTGTGAGAGCAGAAGTATTTGAAGTCTGTCCTGGCTTCCAAGAGAATTCCTAAAAATTCCTTTCATTGGCCAGCTAGTGTAGATCACCTACACTTTCTAGTCATTTCAATAACGTCTAATTTCATCAAATCCAGTAATAGTTTCCTCCTGAACTTACTTCCCAGCACCTCCTGTGTTTTGTAAGCATGAAAACTCTTAAACCACTTCCCCCTAAAACAGTTAAGTGATCTCTGTTCTCTAATATGACTCTTGAATGTGTTCATTAAAAACAAATGTTGATTATCTTGCAGATTAATAGTGTGAACTATGTGAAATAAAGCATTGTTATTTGATGGTGATAGAGTGTCTTCCTGCACTCCTGTTTCCCTGTCAGGAAAGGTGAAATCTAAGTGCTTCTCATGTCATAACCAACTATCAAGCCCAGAGAAGGATGCTGTTCTATCTATCTGTCTCAGGATATAAAAGAGCAGATTCATCATGTATTATTGCAGATCACTCTGACATAACACTCTCAAATGTGAAGCATAAAGTTTCTGAATCATCTTTATGTAGTTTTTATATAGTTTTTGTAAGCCACAATATTCAATCAGTTCTCTCTCTCTCTCTTTCTCTTATGTGTGTGTGTTCTTACATATTTGCCTACATTTCCAAGGGCATTGCCATACTCAAAGATGATGAAATATAATAAATAATGTAATGTATTTAGTACATCCAGTTGATTGCTGGTCCATAGTAGGCTTTCAATTGCAGTTATGTTCTCTTTCCCATAAGGCTCTTTAATATTGTCATAAGTATTTCCAATTGACGTCCTTGTAAGAATGTCTATTTGGTAACTTTGCCTCTAGCATATCCCAATTCTCATCTATATTTCATTCTATTACTAAATAAATCTTCCTAAAAGAGCCTTCTGAGCATGGTTTTGCAATCATCAAGCAGCTTCAATTACCCATCGAATAAATTTGTGCCTCCCTCCCAAGGAATTTGAAGTTTTCCCTACTCCATTTGTGACTACATATCTCATGCTACTTCTCACTTCTTCTCTCTGTGTATTTCATATTGTGTTAAAATAGAATGTAGCACCTTATCAGTCACCTATATTTCTGCTTTTAGATCTTGTCCTTCTGCTTAAAATCCCTTTCTCTCATCTTATCTACTAAAATTGTATCAATAATCTCTGTTGCTCAAGTCACAGGTTGAAAGCAGAGCCCAGAAACATGGATTCAGTGAGGCTCTCTGGGTTAAAGTTATTTGTATACTTTCCTGTACTGGAGGTAATTTTCTTACTCAAACAGAGTAAGAAATATATTTAAATTCTAGGGCAAGAAATAAGGAAAATTCTTGAGACAGATGGCTTTAAAAGGCAAATGTAAGTATGACTTTGACTTCTGCTGCTTTATAGCAAAGTTACTGTGCAAACTTAGCTTATCTAAGCCTCTGTTGTCATCATTACAATTTGATGTATCGCCCTTCTGAAGTTCCAGATATTAATCAGCCATAAATATTTTCCTTATCCATTAATTTTGAAAGCTGGTATTGAAAACTAATACCTCCGTTTATATTGAATTTACATTGAAACTGTTAGACTTTACTGCTGGTAAAATGAACATGTGTACATTTCAATAGTTATATTAATTTATGTTGAGGTATATGCTAAAGACCAAATAATTGGAAAATAATTGCTACCTTAGAGTTCATAAAATCAAATGACTATTTTTTAGATATAATTAGCTCTACTTTTCTAATAAAGTATTTCCTTCTCTTTTCAGGGGTCAACAGGATTCCTCTATCTTCAAGCTTTCCTAGCTTATATTCCCCTACTAATCACTTTCCTATGTGAAAAGCAGTTAACTGGTCTGCCTGATTGACCAGAGGATCACCTCGTACATGTTTACCAAACAGAACATTAAATGCAGCATCCAAAGGAAAGAACATTGTTTCCCCGAAGATGAGAGGAGTATTCAATCACACATGAGCAGTTTGCTTGGATAAGGATTTTATGTTCAGAGCAACTTGAAAGGGCAAATTATTTCTCATGCCAAATTTTATAGGACGCAACTGACCAATTACAAAAACAAAGGACTCAGCATTTGCGTGTCCCTTCCATTGGCATCATGTCAGCAAGTTATTCATCACTGCAGAGCTTAACACACCATTAGGCAGCAGCCGTGGCCCATCTGATGTTGCCAGTGGCTTTTCTTTACTCTTACCTGCACCTATGAACCAAGATCAGCAAGCATTTGATTCCTAGTAAGCATGGAAGGAAGAGGATTATTTGGAAGAGAACTAACCTTGGATGTAAATCATTCATTTAAATTTTTAACAGAGTTGATCAATTCTTGTATGATAGCTTTCAAGGAAATTCCTATTCAATATTGTGAAACAGTAATTGCACAGGAGAAGCTGAAACAGACATAAAAGCAAGAATTACAACTGAATGAGAAAAGCAGGGTAAAGAAAACTATGGCAAGTTTCCCAGAGGTTCATAGTGTTTATGGGTCTGTTCTGTATCTGATTGCCTACTGAAGCATTTACATTCATTCTTTATTAATTTAGCACTTACCTACTAGACATCAACTACATCAAGTTCCTTCATGGTAATTTGTCTTTTTTTATTATATTTATTTATTTTTTCCCAATCATACAAACTTAATAGGTATCCTGGTTCTCTCCATACCTCCACCCCTCCCCAGTCCCCCTTGCACCCTTCCCCCTTTTCCCCTTCCTCCCCCCCTTTTCTCCCAAAACCCCCGTCTTCCCGCCTCCCATTCCCTGGAGCATCCTTTAGTGTGAATGTCAAACTTCCCTCTATGTCCTCCACTCTAATGAGGTATAAGGACTCAGTGGCATTTCCCAGAGCCCTTTGTGGGCTCCCCCTTAGTATGGGAACACTGTTGTGACTGTTAATCACTTGCCTGTAAGATCCTACTGCCTGTGATCCATGGTAGACTTTGAGGGGTCATTGGCATGTCAGTCATTGTGCAGGTCATGCAAAGTCCGATTCTGGCTACTGTGGCCCTAACTTGTGTGGAATACTTGCATATTGTTGCTCCTCCTCATCTTTAGGCTCTTATAATTTTACCACCCCCTCTTCCACAAATTTCCCTGAAGTTTAGAATGGGGAGAGATGTGGCTGGTCTGGTTCCAAGTGATTAATGTAGGGTCTCTCGTGTTCTGAATTATGGTTTGTTGTTGTTCTCAGTTTTGCTGCTCGTGCACCACCCTTGGCTCCATCCTGATTGGAATTGGAGGTCACCTCCTAGCCAGAGATAAAAACCTGTTTAAATGGAGTCTTACTATAAAAGTAGATTCAAAGGTAGATGGAACAGGAATAAGAGACCACAGTGAAGGGGATCAGTCTCCTATTTGCAGGATGGTTATATGGTGATTCATTTTGTCTGGTGCAAAAATTAAAGTATTTATATCACAATACCTCAATCTACATTTTATTATAGTGTTACTGCAACAAACGCTACCAGATACACACTGTGTATCCAACTTTTGCATAAATTGCAATCTGGAATCATTTCCTCAACAAATCTTACATGTGTAGTGTGTTTATGTTTAGGTCAAAAAGTTTTACCATCATTTGTAATCAGATCACATTTTCAATCCAATTCAATACAAATTCCACTGACAAGATCTTTTGAAGAAATCTCAAAATCGAACCAATAAAAAGTCTTATTGTATAATTCCTAACAAATTAATACGATCAAATTTCCATAAAGAATAAATAAAACTGATATTCCAAGAACTCTAATGTTGAAAATAAACTCCTGAAATCAACATGAAACTTCAGATATATTTTAAATAATCTTATCAGTTATTGAAAAAAAAAACCAAAAGGCACATCAAATGAAATTCCATTTTTCACTGTAAACATTACAGTGACCCTGTGAATGAGCATATGCTGTTCCAAGAACATACGTGAATATCTAGGGAGTTTTGGCATAGGAGCTTTCATATAGAAACTTTTTTCTATCTTTTTAATTATTTGTTTAAATGACTTTTGTAATGGACCAAACATAAAAATTATAAATATAGAAAACATGTTCTATACGAATAATCTTTTTAAATAAAAGAAATACTATTACAGTGATAGGCATCATTTACTTTATGTCTGCAATACCAAAGTAAAGACAAATGAGGCATTTTACATAAAAATTTAATTGCAATAAATATGTGAGACAAATAGAAACAAGTAATTGTTAGCAAAAAGTACAGTAGGTAATACATAAAATTTGAAAACACTAAAATACCTATTATAACATGTTATTTTCTTCAGCATATATCATTGTAAAAGATATTCTACAAAATTACTATTTAGGTTAGAATTAACTGTTTTGTTTACATTTGAATCTCAGTTGCAATCAAAATTATGATGGCAATAATATTTATCATGTAACAAACACTTGTACATCAAGTTACTTTTTCTTAGAGCAATCACAACCATATATGGACTTAGTCATGAACACTTGATTTCATAATAACCACCCTAAAGATTTTGAATCATTGGACTATTGAGGTTTAGCTTGAGTATTCAACTCATCTCTCCATTCCTGTGTCTATGAAATAGATTTTAAGTAAATAAATATTTTTACCAAAATGATTACATGTGTAAAAAATAAAATTAGGAAAAACATGTTGTTTGATTTTGTTTTCTGAAAATGATAATTATCTGTTTTATTACCTGATTATTTTGAGAATAATTGTGCAATATAAGGTGTTAAAACCAATATACTATAGAAGACATATCTTAATTTGCAAAATCAAAATGTAGTTATATAACTGAGAGGTTACTTGCTTTTTTTCCACCAAGTTATGATAAATTCTATCATTGAAACATTTTAACAAGTTGTTTATTTCACTGTGTTCATTAAGGTACTTCTGAGTAAATCAAGATAAACCTTCATAGTTAATCTAGGTTGTCACAATAAATTTATTTCTCATAGCACCGGAGTTTAAAAATCAAGGTGCTAACAAGTAGGGTTTCATTTTCTTTATTTCCCAGAGCTAAGTGTGACTTATTATCTTGAATGTGGACTGAGAGAGGAAGAGAACCGTCCATGGTCTGTCTTGTCTTTTCTGGAAATGGAACTCATGCTATTGTTGGGGCAGCAAATTTATAGTTTTGTCTAATCACAATTATCTCCCAACAGTCCAGTGTTCAGGTGTCATTATATTGGAGGTAAAGCCTGAAAACATGAATGGGAATGAGTATTAAATCCAAACATAAAACAATTCAAGGAAACGTCATAAAATAAATGCTGTATAAATTGTAGCATAATTTCAACATTGGGAGATTAATATAATCTATTGGTTTGGTACAGATTGTCCTTAGTTTAGAACAAAATGTTTATCTCATCAATTTTCTCTAATCATGATATATATCACTTTTTTTGTCTTTTACTGTATTGTCTGAAGATATCCATTACATAAAACATGGCCTATTTAATCACTATATTGAAGTTGAAATAAAAATTCTGTTTAAAAGTAATATAGCACATTACATATTCTTTTGGCATGCAGTAAGGTAGATTTGAGAATTAGTTCTTCAGAGGTAATGCCCAAAGGCTTTGACAAAGGGGAATCGAATCATTGATGCTTCCCTCATTATAGAGTGAATTGCAATTCAAAATGGTGAAGAAAACCACATTAGTCATGAGAAAGTTCCCAGAGCAGCCTATATCAAAAGAGATATGTGATGTACACATTTATGATTAGATATTTTTGGAATAGCTGTTCAAACATGAAAATTAAAGTTATTGGAATCTGATTCCTTAGCACAAGAAAGCTCAGAGACATCACTTTTGTGTCACTAATAGTGACAGCACAGAACTTTTTGAAACCAAACACAACTGATCATGGAAAAAGCCCAAAGGCTTTTGAATCAAATGAAATTAAGCCTCAACACTGCTGGGAAGTAGATGCGTCTTAATCTTTTAGATTAGAAAAGAGTAATATGGAAGCTGAAACATGCTAAATGAATTGCTCAAGGCCACTCATTAAAAGCATCACTGGCCTTTCCGAAGTATTTTATCAGATGAAAGCCAGACTAATTCCTTATTTTATTATACTCATTGTGTGCTTTGCTAGTAAGGTGATACTTTTATCTAGAAAAATTTTATATTTATTGCTCTTTTGTTTGCAATTTTGAAGGACTGAAAAATGACAAAAGGGCACAAGATTTTCACCACTGTATTTGTATTTATAAACACTAGATAATATTTTTAGTACCAGTGAGATGATATCCAAATTAATGTTTTCATGATTACTGAAGATAAAGGTCCATCATGTTAATCAGAATAAATCTGTGTATCCTGTCAATCTCTTGGTATTGTCCCCCTTCTCTATGTTTTGCAGAGGTTAATTTTCTTCCTTAGGGTGAGGAATTTTCTAATTTCTTCTGTATGTGACAAATAAATCAAGTCTACTTAAATTCTTAGTTTCTGTTTGAGGTTATGTAAATATGTCCGTATGTGACTTTATTACTATAACTTTGATTTGATTTATTTTACTAACAAAAAAGAAATGTGGCATTTTCTTCATCACAGGGTACTATAAAAGGAAATTGACCTGATGGTACAGACACACGAAAGAAAGGAAAGAAAGAAAGAAAGAAAGAAAGAAAGAAAGAAAGAAAGAAAGAAAGAAAGAGAGAGAGAGAAAGAGAGAAAGAGAGAAAATGAGGAAGGGAGGGAGAGAGGGAGGGAAAGAGGAAGGATGGGAGGGAGGGAGGGAGGGAAGCAGGGAGGCAGGGAGGGAAAAAGAGAAAGAAAGATGGAAATAAAGAAATTCATTAGCCATACAGAAGCATCTTAGAATAAACAGGAGTTTAGCACATTATGCCAGAGGGAGATATAAAGTTGTAAGGGGGAAAGAATCAGGGATGAAATTGGAGATTAAGAGGTGAAAATATCATAAATTCATTAAATTCATGTATACAGCACTAAAAAAATAAAATATATGGAAAAAAGGAAAATTTAAAGTGAAATGCTTTGGAATATAGTGCTGAAAATGTCATCAATTTCTGAAATATTTCCTTAGAGTTAGTTACTCTAAAAGCAATAATGAGAGTTCTTCCAAACTAATCTTTTTTCCTGCGGATTTCAAATGGATTCCAAATAGCATATACATAAACATTTGTATATTTATATTTGAGGCATCTAAATACATTTTCTTTTATTTCCTAGTTCTTCTAACTTGCTTTACATAACCATAGTGTCAGTATTAAGAAACCACAATTCCACACTGTCACCCTCATTGACCTGATAAGTTCCCTGATTCTATTAGTGACTTCTACTGTAGTCAAACTGGGAATAGGGGTTTCAACATGGCAAGGAATTTCAGGATATCCCATTATGTTTCAGGGATGTAGCTTCCTTAAAAACAGGAAAAAACGACACTCAAGACAACATAAGAGCTAGTCATGTAGGTATAGGCTTCTCCAAGCGAGTCACAGTATTTTAAATTACGTTTCAAACACAACTTTTAAGCACCAGATAAATAGGTATTTAAAGAAAGAAAAACATTTTCAAATGTGGGCAGGGGCTACTCAAAGAGAATGATAGCAAAATACTATCAAAAGTGATCATGTGCTTGTCAAAGGAGAGTTCAATTAAGTATCTTAGCATTTGCCATATAAACTATCTTGGTGATTCTCAAATTGCATCTAAAAATGGCAAAGAATTTTTTTTTTCTTTTCTCTTTCTTTTGACTAGTAAGATCACAAGGTAGAAATGCCTTGGACAAAATTATAACCATCAATGTTAAAATTAGGAGACAGAAAGGAGACAGTAAGTGTTTTCCCATGAGGTTCCTCAAAAATTTCATGTTCTCAGCTGAAGAAAGCAAGGCTGCAGTTGGTATCAGATGGCAGAACTCTTTCTTCTCAGCTGGTGAGATTCTCCGGCCAGGATCCTGGGTGAAATTCTTTGCTTTCTTGTGTCCCCATAAATCTGCTATCAAGTCTACCTCAGTATCTCCTTGCAATATATTCCAAATGAATTTTCCAAGATTCCAATGAAATGTTCAAGTACTTGATCTAACTCACAGATACATTATTATAGAACAGAAAGCTGTCTTTATCACAACTCTGTAGTTCAAGCAATCTCAAATGCCACCAAATTTACCTACTATATCAAACCAAACTCTCAAAGGACAAATATTGTAATTATTTTCCCCACACAGGAAAGTAGGCCCAGATACTTAAGAAATCCTAAGTAAAAATGTACTGTGAATTAGAAGAATAAATGTAATCTAATAAAAGTTTTTGTATGCTTATTCTGTGACATGCTATTCACAGGGAATATATAAGTAAAGCAAATATGAACCATTTCTTGTTTCTTAAATATTATCTAACTTAACTGGCATTCCAAGATGGCCATGAAAATATTCTAGTAGTAAAATCCACATATAGAAATTATAATATATATATAAATTTTACCTATTATGATAAAACAAATTTTAAAATATTCAATTTTTAGTTTGTATTATAGTACTCTACTATAGTTTTTTAAATTTATTTTTCCTGAAGCATACAAGCTCAATAGGTACCCTATGCTCTCCCTCCCTCCACCCTTCCCAAGTCGCCCTTGCACCCTCCCCCCTTTTCCTCTTCTTTTCGCCCCCCTCCCTCTCCATCTCCTAGTGCATCCCCTTTCCCCCTCACATCCCCTGGAACATCCTTTTGTGTAAATGCCAAACTTCCCTCTGGGTCCTCCACTCTAGTGAGGTGTAAGGACTCAGTGGCATTGCCCAGAGCCCTTTTCTTGGGCAACCCTTTAATACGGGAACACTATTATGACTTTTAATCTCTTGCCTCTTAGGATCCTACTGCTTATGATCCATGCTAGACTTTGAGGGGTCATTGATAGGTCAGTCATTAAGCAAGTCATGCAAAGCCAGCCGATTATGGCTACTTTGTGAGGAGCATCTTGCATCTTTAGGCTCTAAAAATCTTGCCACCCCCTCTTCCACAAGGTTCCCTGACCTTTAGGATGGAGAGAGATTTGGTTGGTCTGTTTCCAGGTAATTAATGTAGGGTCTTTGGTGTTTTGAATTATGGCTTGTTGTTGCTTTCAGTTTTGCTGTTCCTGAACCTCCCTTGGTTCTATCCTGGTTGCTTGAAGGGCACCTCCAAACCAAAGATAAAAGGCTGTTTAAATGAGGATCTTACTATAAGAGGAGATTCAAAGGTAGATGAAATAGGAGTAGGAGACAGCAGTGAGGGGGGCAGTCTGTGTCCCATTTTGAGGATGGTTACCATCTATCTCCCAATCTCTATACCTTCCCTGATTGGTGAGATCAAACCTCTTCAGTCGCAAGTGATCAGGAAGGAAAGTGAGAATGAGATTCATCAGATGTCTCGCTACTTACTTGCAATACTTAATAGTGATCTAATTTCTCTACTGAAGCATGATCCCCTCTCTCCTTATTTTTAGGGGGACCCTCCTTCCTCTTCCCTTCTGTTTATAATCTTTGCAATAACTGTAGGTATTACAGGGATTTATCTTTGAATATGCCATTAAGTGGGTTTGGTACCAAGATCCATGTATTAGGGAATACATATGGTGCTTAATTCTCTGTGTCTGTGATACTTCACTCAATATAATTGTTTCTAACTCCATCCATTTCCCAGAAAATTTCATTAATTCGCTTTTTTTGATGACTGAGTAGTATTCCATTGTATAAATATAACATATTTTCCTTATCCACTCGTCAACTGTTGGGCATTTGGGTTGATTCCATGACTTTGCTATTGTAAACAATGCTGCTATGAACATGGTCGTGCCTGTGCTATTGAGGTGAATTTTTGCTGTATGGGAGAATTATTCCCAGAAGTTCAATAGCAGGGTCATATGGCATTTCAATCTTTAATTTCCTTAAGAATCACTCTGGCTCACCAGAGTGGTTATATAAGTCTGCATTCCCACCAGCCATGTAGGAGAGTTCTCCTCTCTCCACATCCTTTCCAGCACTTGGTGTTATTTGTATTGTGGACTTTTGCCATCCTGACTGGGGTGAGATGATATCTCAGGGAGGTTTTTATGCATTTCCCTGATGGCTAAGGATGCAGAGCATTTTTTAAGATATGTGTTAGACAGTTTAATTTCGTCCCTGGTAAAGTTTCTTTTAAGTTCGAAGGCCTATTTTTTAATTAGGCCATTTGTTTCCTTGGTGTTTAGTTTTCTAAGTTCTTTGCACCCTGGGTAATAGAGCTCTATCAGATATGTGGTTAGTGAAGATTTTCTCCCATTCTGTGGGTTGCCTTTGTGCACGAGTTATAATCTCTATATCTGAACAGAAGCTCTTTAATTTCATAAGATCCCATCTGTTGAGTGTTGGTAGTAGTGACTGTGCTGTTGCATTCGCCAAGTCCAATCAGCTCGAGGAAGTTCCCTACCCTTTCAACTATGGTTTTTATAGTCTCTGGCCTAATATTGAGGTCCTTGATCCATTTGGAAATAATGTTTGTGCATGGTGACAAGTACGGGTCCAGTCTTAATCTTCTGCATGTGGACATCCAGTTTTGCCAGCACCATTTGTTGAAGATGCTGTTCTTTTTCCATTGGATTTTTTGGGCCCCTTTGTCAAAGAGCAAATGGCTGTAGTTGTGTGGGCTTATATCTGAGTATTCAACTTTTATCCATTGATCTGTGTGTCTATTTTGGAGCCAGTACCAGGCTGTCTTTATAACTATGGATTTGTAGTATAGA
Organism: Typhlomys cinereus; assembly: GCA_023101885.1. NCBI lineage: Eukaryota > Metazoa > Chordata > Mammalia > Rodentia > Platacanthomyidae > Typhlomys > Typhlomys cinereus. The sequence continues at coordinate 1,420,743 of JALPQD010000060.1, read as the reverse complement.
CTAAGGTTTGGTATGGTGATACCTCCAGCAGCGTGCTTCCATATGAATTTTAAGATTGCTTTGGGATTTTGATTGGTACAGCACTGAATCTGTATATTGCTTTTGGTAGGATGGTCATTTTTATGATGTTGATTCTGCTGATCCAGAAGCATGGGAGGTTTTTCAACCTTCTGGTGTCTTCTGTAATTCTTTCTTTAAGGTTTTACAATTTTCATTGTAAAGGTGTCTCATTTCCTTGGTTAGGTTTACACCAAGGTATTTCATTTTTTTCAGGGGCTATTATAAGTGGAATTTTTGTCTCTTGTGGATTTTTCACTTCTTTCATCATTAGCATATAGAAAGGCCACTGATTTTTGCATGTTTATTTTGTAACATACAACCCTGCTGAACTTGTGTATCAGTTCCAGGAGTTTCCTGGTGGAGTTTTTAGGAATATCACGTATATGATCATATCATCTGCAAACAGAGATACCTTGACTTTTTCCTTGCCAATTTGAATCCTTTTATCTCTTTCTCTTGTCTTATGACTCCAGCTAAGACTTTTAGTACAATTTTCAATAGAAGTGGTGAGAGTGGACAGCCTTGTCTAGTTCCTAATCAACCTGGAATGCTTAAAGTTTTTTCCCATTGAGTATAATCCTTGTTGTTGGCTTGTTGTATACAGCTTTTATTATATTGACAAAGGTCCTTTTTATTCCAACTGTTTCTAGGATTTTGTTCATAAAAGGATGTTGGATCTTGTCAAAAACTTTTTCTCCACCTATGGAGAGTATCATGTAGTCTTAGACTTTGGATTGGTTTATATGATTTACATTTATTGATTTGCATATGTTGAATCAACCTTGTATACCTGGAATAAAGCGTACTTGATCACTGCGAATGATCTTTTTGATATGTTTTTGAGTTCTATTGGCTAAGATTTTGTTGAGAATCTTTGCATCTGTGCTCATCAAAGAGATTGGCCTGTAGTTTTCTTTTTTAAGAGCATCTTTATTAGGTTTTGGAATTAGTATGGTATTAGCTTCATTGAAAGAATTTGGCAGTGTTCTTTCCTTCATGATTTGATGGAACAGTTTAAGGAATATTAGTGTTAGTTGTTTCTTAAATGTCTGTACAATTCTGTGCAGAATCCATCTGGTCTAGGACATTTTTTGGTGGGACGATTCGAGATTACTTCATTGATTTCCTCATATGTTATAGGACTATTCACATAATTCAGAACTTCCTGACTCAATTTAGGTAAGTTGTGCTTACTTAGGAATTCATCCATTTCTTTTGTGTTGTCAAATTTCACATAGTATAAGTTTTTGAAATAAGACTTTATAATACTCTGAATTTCCTGGGTATCAGTTGCGATAACTCCATTTTCATTTCTAATTTTGCTAATTCATGTTTTCTCTCTCTTGATTTTGGTTAATTTAGCTAGGAGTATACCAATCTTACTGATTTTTTCAAAGAACCAGCTTTTTGACTGGTTGATTCTTCATATCATTTTCTGTATCTCAATTTAGAATATTTCTCCCCTGATTCTGCTAATCTCCTCTCTTCTACTGATTTTGGGATCCGATTGCTCTTGTGTCTCTAAAGCTATAAGCTGCATTGTTATTTATTTGTCGTGGTTTTATTTTTTGGTATAGGCATTAAGAGCTATAAACTTTTTAGGAGAGCTTTCATTGTATCCCAGAGATTGTGATGTGTTATATTTTCATTGTCCTTTGCTTCAAGGAAATTTTGAATATTGTTTATGATTTCTTCCTAAACCCAGTTCTCATTCAGCATCATAGTGCTTAGCTTCCAAAAGTTAGTGTATTTTCTGCTGTTTGTTTTCTTGTGGATATCAAGCTTTAGACCATGGTGATCTGATAGGGAACAGGCTAAATTTTCACCTTTCCTGTATATGTAGAGATTTGTTTTGTGGAGATTCGTTTTGTGGCCCCATATGTGGTCTGTTTTGGAGAAAGTTCCATTGGCTGATGAGAAAAATGTGCATTCTTTGGTGTGTGGATGGAAAGTTCAGTAGAAATCTGTAAGATCCATTTCAGTAAGGTTTTGACTAAGTTCCAATATGTCTCTGTTAAGTTTTTGACCTGTTGATCTGCCCCACATTAGAGGACAGTATTGAAATCCCTGAGTATTATCATTTTGGAATTGATTTCTTGCTTTAGATGTAGTGTTTATTTAATCAGTGTGGAAAAGTCCATATTAGGTGTGTATATGCTCAGTATTCCAAAGTCTTCCTGGTGAATTATACCTGTGACTAAAATGTAGTATCCTTCCATGTCTCTCATGATTTATTTTGGTTTGAAGTCCACTATGTCACATAGCATAATTGTTATCCCTGCTTGTTTCCTGGTTCTATTAGCTTGAAAAATGTTTGACCAGCTTTTTACTTTTAGAATATGCTTATCTTTTGTGGTGAGATGTGTTTCCTGAAGGCAACAGACTGACAGGTTGTGATTTCTAATCTATGTTTGTAATCTGTGTCTTTTGATTGGTGAATTAATTCCATTAACATTCAGTGTTATAATAATTACTTTTAATTCCTGACCCTTTTGTGTTTGGTTTCTTTCATAAGTGTATTTATTTGGCTTGTATGTTTTGGTGGTATTATACTTCCCTTTTGTCCTCCTGGATATGCTTGCTCTTTTCTTCAAGCTTGAATATCTTTTCTAGCATTTTTGAAGGCCTAGTTTGGTAGAAATATAAGCTTTCAAAAATTGTCTTTGTGCTAGAAAATTTTTCTTTCACCCTTGATCATGGCTGATAGTTTTTGGGGGGTATATCAGCCTGGGTTGACATTTTTCCTCATTCAGTACTTGAAGTACATCTCTCCAAGCTCTTCTTGCTTTTACTGTTTCCATTAAGAAGTCATTTGTTATTTTAATAGGTTTACCTTTAAAAGTGACTTGTATTTTTTTCCCTTGAATCTCTCAGCACATTTTCTTCGTCTTGTATGTGGAGTGTTTTGCCTTTTATTTGCCATGGTGAATTTTTATTTTGGTCATATCTGTTGGGGTGCAGAATGCTTCTTGTATTTGGAATGGCCTCTCTTTCTTTATATGAGGAAAGTTTTCCTTTTTAGTAATATGAAAAATTTCCTCTTGTATGGTATTTTAGCATTCTTGTTCTGGTACTCCATGAATGTGCATGTTAGACTTCTTCAAGGTGTCCCATAATTCTTGAAGATTTCTCTCAAGTATCTTTTTGGCTTTAACAACCTCTTCCATTGAACTGGTTAGTTCTACTTTGTCTTCAAGATCTGATATTCTATTTTCTGCTTCATTAGTTTTGTTGATAGGACTCTCTGTTGAGTTCTAGGTTGAAAATAACATGTCTTTTAGTTCAATTTTAAACTCTGCTTGAGATTTTTTTAATTGCTCTATGCCTATTTTTGTTTCTTCAATTGTTTTTCTCGACTCCTCCAAGTGTCTGTTGTGTTCCTGTTCAAAGTGGTTGATGCAGTTATTTAACTCCTCCCAGATTTCTTCCTACATAGTATTGATCATAGTAAAGATCAGGCTTTGAAAATAATTCATTTGGGTATGGCTTTCTTAGCTATTTTCTGTGAGTTTTTTCTGGTTGGAATCTATCATTATTCAGTTAATTCTTTCAGTAGGAGATTTGTTGTCTTGTTTTTTGTTTCTCATGGATTTGCACTGTGACTTGGGGATTATTGTTTTCTCTTAAGACCTTCTTTTTGTTTGTATGTGTTTTTGACTGAACTGAATTAGATAGTATTGCTACCCTTGATAATTCATTACTAGTGTTTTCTTGGAATTGAGTATACTTGTCTGGTATTGGTGTTATTTCCTAGATGAGGCTATTAGATTGTTGGTGAGGTTTAATAGACAGGAAGTGAAGATGAGTATGGTAGTACACTTTTTAGGTTTACTTTCTTGGTGATATGTGAGCATGAATGGTGTAGTCCCTGAAGTTGCATGCATTTTGGATTGGCTATTAAACTACAGTGACTAATAACTGAGAGAAACAAGATGGTAAAATGAGTTCACTTAACCTTTGAGCTGGATGTGAAGATTCTCTCCCATGTGATGGGATGATTTTAGAGGACTTCAGATGTATGGTGTTTGTCCCTAGAGCTTTGCTTGGATTTTCTCAGGACTCTTGAATTCTGAGGAGCAGGGTATAGGTTCTGGTGCAGGTCTTTGGCAGGAAAAAAGAGTGTTCGTTTGGTGTGCAAATTACATGGGACCTGGGGCGTAGTCTAGAGGCCTTCCCCTTTGCCAGAGCAGACTGGTTGCTGCTCTGACTGCTGGTGAGGCACAAAGGTGACATGGGGCCTGGGACGTTTTCTAGGGGCCTTACCTGAGGAGCAGGGAGTCTGCCCTGGTCTGGGCCCAGTGCAGGAGGAAAGAGTGATTGTACTCTACTTTAAAAAATAATGTGCTTGCAACTTTATTCTTAAATTACATTAACTACAATTCAGAAATATTAATTCACACACACACAAAAAAAAGAATATTTTCTTCAAGCAAAGGGCTGGAGCTTCTTAGAGAAAAAAAATAGCATTTTGCAATTTGAATATTCTGAATCAAGGAATGTTTTGAACTTAATTTTTTTGTATATTTTCAATCCCATCAGAATGCATGCAATATTAACCAACTATCATTTACATGTAAATATGGCAAACTACTTTTGTACCCTCAAAATTTTTGTAATTTTGAAGCTGAAAGGCCAGAAAATATTACATAGATTTTAAAAATGAAAATTATACCAGACAAATTATATAACATGAATTAAAAACCTCATCTTTTATTCTTGTCACATGAATTACATGTTAGAAAAATAAATTATTACAATATTTATAATAATAATAATTGCTACTATAAAGTCAATACAAACATTGAATAATCAGACTCATTGCCAATAAAGAAATAGGGAAACTTCTAGCCAAAATTTGATGTCAGTTGAGCTATACACAAGCTTGTTTAATAAATATTTCTAACTGATGTCCCCATATTTCATTGATATTGATTGTAAACTTTGAACTCATATCCAAATATGAAGAACATTCAGCTTATTTCACTTAAGAAAACTACTTAGAATTTGAGTATTGTCCCTACACCCTATATCAAAAACTCAAATCATTGAGTAAAAAAAAGAAAAACTGACAACGAATAAACTGCAGAAAGATGATTTTTAAGAAATTAAATAAGCGGGCTGGAGAGGTGGCTCAGGGGTTAAGCTTCCGCCTTGCAGGCGGAAGGTCCTGAGTTCAGATCCCAGATCCCACATATAGACGCCAGGCGGATGCGCTTCTGGTCCTGGTAGGGCGGAGCCTGTGAATCCCAGGGCGGAGGAAGTGGAGGCGTCCATGGTGGTTCCCGAATTCGTCCGTGGTTCTACACACACACATACACACATGCACGCACATACATACACACACACGCACAATTGAATTAATAATAATAATAAAAAAATTAAAAAAAAGAAATTAAATAAGCTATTAAGCTTGTATGATTGGGAAAAAATAAATTAAAAACAGAAATTAAATAGAAATATGTACTACCAGGCTAATTTTCCACATTTTTGCATAGATGATTTTATAGTCATTCATTAGTTGATAACGATAAAATTATAAGCGAAAATGATAAAATGAGTATTATCATTTGTTTTTCTTATTTTAGAAAATTGCTAAAACAAATTTATCTTGAAAAATTCTAGATAAAATGGAAAACATAACCATAAGAAAGTTCTTCCTTTAAAATATAAAATAGAAAATTTAAATAGAAAATTGTTTACAATGATTATATGTAAACACAATGCTTCAAGTTATAAAACTACATATAAAAGAATGAAAACTTTATAAGAAGGTTTTCATTCCAAATTCATTGGTATACTATTAGTCCAAATAGTTGAGAATTATTCCTTTCACATTTAAAAATCTAGGACTAAAAGAAATAGCATTCTCAATGAATTCACCATGAACTCCAAAGCTTTTATATGCTGTACTCTACCTGATTGGATCAGAAAAGTTTTAAATACTTTAGCATTTAGAAAAAACTTAGCAAGTATCAAAGGTCATAAGTAGACTGAGAAGTTCTTATATATGCAAATATATGTTTGGAAATATGATATTGTAAGTACTTAAGCTGCCAGAAAATATCCTAGAAAAGCATACTGATCTTTTTCTTTTAAATTTTTCCTGTTTCAATAAAAGAAATAAAGATAACTATTAATGTACTGACATGTCTTTTCATGAAATTATCTGCACTATTTTTAGACATGTTTAAAAATGTTAAGGGTTGTGCTTAAATATTCAAATAAAATCAAAATATCACTTTAAAAATGAACTGCTTCTCTCCAACCAGCATCTATCTCCCACCATTGATCAGCCATACTTCCTGACTTGTATGCTCTATAAAAGGATTTCAGTCAAAATCAATAAATGCAATTCATCATATAAACCAGTCCAAAATCCAAGACCACATGATACTCTCGAAAGACACAGAAAAAGCTTTTGTCAAGATCCAACAGCCCTTTATGATCAAAACTCTCGAGAAGATTGGAATGGAAGGAACCTTTATCAATATAATAAAAACTATATACAACAAGCCAACAGCAAGGATTATACTCAATGGGGAAAAACTGGAAGCATTCCCGCTTCAGTCAGGAACTAGACAAGGCCGTCCACTCTTACCACTTCTATTCAATATTGTACTTGAAGTCTTAGCTGAAGCCATAAGACAAGAAAGGGACATAAAAGGAATTCAAATGAGCAAGGAAGAAGTCAAGTTATCTCTATTTGCAGATGACATGATCTTATACCTGAGGGATCCCAAAAACTGCACTAGGAAGCTCCTGGAACTAATACACAAGTTCAGCAGGGTGACAGGATACAAAATAAATGTGCAAAAATCAGTGGCCTTCCTATATGTGCAGAATGGAAGAAGTGAAAAAGCCCTGAGAGACTCAATCCCATTTACTATAGCCCCTAAAAAAAATGAAATACCTTGGTATAAACCTAACCAAGGAGGTAAGAGACCTTTACAATGAAAACTTTAAAACCCTAAAGAAAGAAATTGCAGAAGACAACAGAAGGTGGAAAGACCTCCCATGTTCCTGGATTGGCAGAATCAACATCGTAAAAATGACCATCCTACCAAAGGCAATATACAAATTCAATGCTATACCAATCAAAATCACAAAGCAATTCTTTAAAGAGGTTGACCAAACAATCTCAAAATTCATATGGAGGCACAAAAGACCCAGGATAGCAAAGACAATCCTGAGTAACAAAAACACTACTGGAGGTTATCACCATACCAAACCTTAGTCTATATTACAAATCCATAGTTATAAAGACAGCCTGATACTGGCTCCAAAATAGACACACAGATCAATGGATAAGGATTGAAGACCCAGATATAAGCCCACAAAATTACAGCCATTTGATCTTTGACAAAGGGGCCCAAAATATCCAATGAAAAAGGAACAGCATCTTCAACAAATGGTGCTGGCAAAACTGGATCTCCACATGCAGAAGATTAAGACTGGACCCATACTTGTCACCATGCACAAACATTATTTCCAAATGGATCAAGGACCTCAATATTAGGCCAGAGACTATAAAAACCATAGTTGAAAGGGTAGGGAACTCCCTCGAGCTGATTGGGGTAGGCCAACAGTTCCTAAACAGACATGCAATAGCACAGTCACTACCGCCAACACTCAACAGATGGGATCTTGTGAAATTAAAGAGCTTCTGTTCAGATAAAGAGATTGTAACTCAAGCACAAAGGCCACCCACAGAATGGGAGAAAATCATGACAAACCACATATCTGATAGAGCTCTATTTTCCAGAGTGCACAAAGAACTTAGAAAACTAAACAAGGAGACAAATGGGCCAATTAAAAAATGGGCCTTGGAACTTAAAAGAAACTTTACCAGGGACAAAATTAAAATTTCTAACAAATATCTTTAAAAAATGCTCCACATCCTTAGCCATCAGGGAAATGCAAATCAAAACTTCCCTGAGATATAATCTCACCCCAGTCAGGATGGCAAAAATCCACAATACAAATAACACCATGCTGGAGAGGATGTGGAGAGAGGGGAACTCTTCTACTATTGCTGGTAGGAATGCAGGCTGATGCAACCACTCTGGTGAGCCATCTGGCAATTGTTAAGGAAATTAAAGATTGAAATGCCATATGACCCTGCTATTCCACATTTGGGAATAACTCCCCATACAGCAAAAATTCACCTCGATAGCACAAGCACGACCATGTTCATAGCAGCACTGTTTACAATAGCAAAGTCATGAAATCAACCCAAATGTCCAACAGTTGATGAATGGATAAAGAATATGTACATTTATACAATAGAATACTACTCAGCCATCAAAAATAATGAATTAATGGAATTTGCCAGGAAATGGATGGATTTAGAAACAATTATATTGAGTGAAGTATCCCAGACACAGAAAATTGAGCACCGTATGTACTCCCTAATAGGTGGATCCTAATACCAAGCCCACATAGGGACCCTCAAAGATAAATCTCCATAATACCTACAGTAATTGCAAAGATTATAATCAGGAGAGATGGTAAAGGAAGGCCCCACCTGAAACAAGGAGAGAGGGGACCATATTGCAGCATAGAAAATAGGCCACCATCAAGGAGTACAAGTAAGTAATGAGACATCTGGTTAACTTCACAGACTTTCCTTTCTGATCATTTCCAACTGATGGGGAATGATCTCACCAGAGGAGAGGGTATATAGTCTGGCAGATAGAAAGTAACCATTTTGCAAATGGGAGACTGACCTCTCCCTCACCACAAGTCTCCTACTTTTATTCCATCTACCTTTGAATATACTCTAATTTAGCAGGTTTTTATCTCTGGCCAGGAGGTGACATCCAGTACCCATCAGGGTGGAGCCAAGGGCATTACAGGAGCAGCAAAACTGAAAAAAAATCAACAAACCATAATTCAGAACATCAGAGACTCTACAACAACCACCTGGAACTAGGCCAGCCTAATCTCTCCCCATCTTGAAGCTCAGAGAAATTTGCAGAAGAGGGAGCAGTAAGATTGTAAGAGCACAAGGATGGAAAGAGTAATGATATGCAAGATACTCCACACAAGTTAGCGCCAAAGCAATCATAATAGGACTTTGCATGACCTACACATTGTCCAACACATTATTGGCCCCACAAAGTCTAACATGGACTAAAGACACTAGGATCCTTGGAGGCTAGGGATTGACAGCCACAGTAGTGTTTCTATGCTTAAGGGGATCACAGGAAAGGGTTCTGGAAAATGCCACTGGGTCCTTGCACCTCGTAGGAGAGGAGGACCCAGAGGAGAGTTTGGCATGCACATTAAAGGATGCTCTGGGGATGGGGAAGGCACTGGGGAATGGAGAGGGAAGGGGGCAGCAGGGGGGGAGCAGGGAGTCAGGGGGTGGAGGAAGGGAGGGGACCGGTGTACCTGTTAAGTTTGCATGAGCGGGAGTAAATAAATAAATAAATAAATAAATAATAAAAGGATTTCAGTCTCCAAGAAATTAATAGAGGCCATAGAAATCTGAGGTCAAGACCAGTGGACTAACGCCATGCAAATTAGGGGCCCAAAAATATCACCATTCAACAAAAGAGAATCTTTACAACTAACTGCAAGATAAGTATACCATTTTATTTTCCTTTTAACCTCAGTCAGTAGCCATTACAGCTTAAGATTTCTATGCAGTGTACATAAAATACCACGCACCATCCTGTTCAAAGGGATTCACCCTCTCATACTCCTAACAATCCAAAAGCTGCCATATCCCACTCAACTCCAACAACTGGATAATATATCTACCCTGTAATATCTTTTTATAAGTGTTTCCATACTTATTCAAAACCTCAGCTAACAAACCCTGACACCAACTTTTTAACCTCTCAGCTAAAGTTAAACCAAGACCTTTCATCACCACCCCCCTTATCCAAAGCTATTATGCATTTCTTGGTCACTACAATAACCTTACTCCTAAAATAGCACCAAGCAATCCTAGACTATCCCTTTTCACAACCAGTCAAGCAGTTGCAACAGGTGTTCAAGCATGGTATTTCTATCAACTCAAAAGAATTAGAAACACATACCAAAGAAAGAATCTGAGACCAAACACAAAATGTCCAAGTCATACTGAAAAATCCAGAAAATACAACAAAACAAAGACACAAAAACTCCTATGAAAAATGATAATGCCATAATGATAGGTTGCACACAGAATAAAGGTAATCATTTCAAAACTTGTTTATAAGTATGAACAAAGTAATGCAATAATAAGTCCTAGAGGAGATGAACAATAACATGTGCAAATATGAATGGGAAAATAACAGGCATTTGGATGATATGAAAAAAGGCAGTTGAAGAAACAAAACTAAGCATAGAGCAGGTGGAACAACCTCAGGCAGAGATTAAACTTGAAATTAAAAACAAGCTAAACATAATCTAAAAATCAACAGAGAGTCTCACTAATAGAACTTATGAGGTAGAAAATAGAATATTAGAACTAAAAGACAAGATGGCAGAAGAAAATTGTCCAATTATGGAGGCTGAAAAAGCTAAAGAAAAAAATACTCAAGAGGAATAGAGCTATGACACACCTTGAAGAAACCAAACTTGTGCATTCGTGGAATCTAAGAATTTGAAACCCAAAAAAGCAATACTAGAAAAGGTTTTTTCACACAATCATAAATTAAAATCTTCCACTACTTATGAAAGAAGTCCCTATCCAACTACAAGAGGCATATCACATGCCAATTATACATGACCAAAATAGAAACTCTCCACAGCAAATAATAGTTAAAACACTGAAAATACAAGACAAAGAGAACATTTTGAAAACTCAAGAGAGAAAAACAAAGTCACATTTAAAGGTAAGCTTTTGAGAATAACAACTGATTTTTCAATGGAAATAGAAAAAGCCAGAAGAGCTTGGAGAGATGTACTTTAAGTCATTAATGGGTGCAAATGTCAACCCTGACTGCTGTACCCATCAAAAATATCAGCCAATACTGAAGGTGAAAGAAAAAATTTCTACCATAAGGATAAATTTAAGGCATAGATGACCACCAAACCAGGCCTACAGAAAATACTAGAAAAAAATATACAAATTCAAAGCAAAGGGCAAACATATCCAAGATGATAGAAGGGAAAATAATGTCAACACAACACCAAACAAAGTAATGCACATATAAAACCATGAAACTCAGAAAATTATAGGAATCAACAAACATTTCTCAATTATAACCCTAACGTTAATGGACTTAACTCTCCAATCAAAAGACACAAATATGAATTAAAAATCACAACCCATTAATATGCTGCCTTCAGGAAACACAACTCACCATCAAAGATCTTCAACAAAATTTTACCAAACCAGATTCAAAAACATTTCCAAAAGATCATTCACTATGACCAAGTAGGATTTATTCCAAACACACAAGGTGTGTTTGATTCAACATAGGCAAATCAATAAATGTAATTGTATCTGTTATTCTTCAACATTGATGTAAAGGAGATTTATTCATCTTATAGTGCCAGAGGGTAAATGACAGCCTTTCATAACAACAAAAGGCATGACTGGTAGGCAAAAGCTGTAAGAGAAGAGAGGGAGATAAAAGGGATTAAAATAGGAAAAGGAGTCAAGATATCTCAATTTGCAGATGACATGATTCTTTACTAAGAGACCCTAAAAAGTCCATCAGGATTTAACAAACAAGTTCAGTAGAGTGGAAAGTTACAAAATTATTGTTCAAAAGTCAGTGGTTTTCTTATACACCAAGGATAAAAAAAGTGAGAAAGTCCTAAGAGAAAAAATCTGTTTACCAAAGCCCCTAAAAAAAGGAAATATTTTTGTATAAATCCATGAGATACCTATACAATGAAAACTTGAAAACCCTAAAGAAAGAAATTTTAGAAGACATCAAAAAGTAGAAAGACCTCCCATGCTCTTGGGTGAGTAGAGTTAAAATAAAAATGACCATTCTACTAAAAACAATATACAGATTCAATGTAATATCAATCAAAATTTCAAGGCAGTTCTGTGGAGAAATTGACAAAACAATCTCAAAATTCATATGAAAGCATAAAAGGCCCAGGATATCAAAACAATCTTGAGTAATAAAAGCTATGTTAGAGATATCACCATACAAGACCTTAATCCAACTACATATCCATAGTAATAAAGACAGCATGGTACTGGATCCAAAATAGAAACATACATCAATGAATAAGAATTGAAGACCCAGACATAAACTCATATACTTACAGTCTACGATTTTGGACATAGGTAACCAGAAAAAGTATTGGAAAAAGGATAGCACCTCTAATAAATGATGCTGGCAAAACTAAATATCTACATACAGAAGATTGAAACTGGACACTCACCATGCATGGTCACAATGCATGAAAATCAACTCCTGGACCACAGACCTTAATATTAGACCTGAGCCTACAAAAAAACAAGAAGAAATAGTAGGAAATAACCTCAAACTAATTGAACAAGATCAAAATTTTCTTAAAAAAGGACCCAATTGCATAGGAAATAGGACCAACACTTAACAAATGGGATGTCATGTAATTAAAGAGCTTCTGCCCCCCAAAATATATTGTTATTCTTGCAAGAAGATAATACACAGAATGGAAAGAAATCTTCACTAACCACACATCTGATAGAGAACTTATATCCAGAATATACAAATAACTAAAAAAATTAAACACCAAGGAGGTAAATAGCCCAATTAGGAAATGGGTCCTTCTGAGGATATAGGGATTGGCAGATAGATGGTAACCATCTGGCAAATGGGACACTAACTCCCACCACACTGCTGTGTCCTATTCATATTCTTCCATCTACCTTTGAGTCTCCTCTTATATTAAGATCTTCATGTAAACAGTCTTATATCTTTGGTTAGGAGGTGACCTTTGATACCAATCAGGATGCAGCCAAGGGCAATACAAGAAAAGCAAAACTGAAAACAACAAAACATAATTCAGAACACCAAAGACCCTACATTAATCACTTGGAACCAGGCCAGCCAAATCTCTCCCCATTCTAAAGCTCAGGGAACTTGCAGAAGAGGGGGTGGCAAGATTGTAAGAGCCTAAAGATGGGGAGGACAAATGATATGCAAGCTATTTCTTAGGGCTGTAGCAGCCAGAATTGGACTTTGCCTGGCCTACACAATGGCTGACATGTCAACGACTCCCCCAAAGTCTAGCAGCGATCACAGAGGAGAAAGCTCCAGGCACCAGGATCTTTAAGGGCAAGGAATTGAACAGTCATAATAGAGTTCCCATACTAACAAGGAGTCCAAGAAGGGACTCTAGGTTAGGCCACCGAGTCCTGAACCCTCCCTAGGGTGGAAGACTCAGAGGAAGGTTTGCTATTCTCACAAAAGGATGTTCCAGGGGATGGGAGGGAGGAAGAGAGTACTGGGAGAGGGGGAGGGAAGAAGGTGTTGAAAGGAAGGGGGGAAGGGTTGGCATTCTCACAAAAGGATGCTCCAGAAGATGGGAGGGAGGAAGGAGGTACTCAGAGAGGGGGATGGAGGAAGGGGTTGAAAAGAAGGGGTGAAGAGGGAGAGTTCAAGGGGGGACGACTGGGGAGGGGAGGAGGAAGGAAGAGGATAGGGGTACTTATTGAGGTTGTATGATTAGGAAAAAAAATGTTGGAAGAAAAAAATAAAAAAAGAAGAAAATGAGCCTTGGAACTTAAAGGAAATTTTTCGAGGATGAAATTAAAATATTTAACAATCATCTTAAAATACCAAAAAATGTCCTGCTTCCCTAGCCATTAGGGAAATACAAATCAAAGTCACCCTGAGATATCTTCTCACCATGGACAAAATCTGAAATATATACAATTGTTGGAGAGGATGCAGGCAGAAGGGAACTGATATACAGTGCTGATGGGAATGCCAACTTGTACAACTATTCTGGACATCAGTATGTTAATTCCTAAAACAGCTAAAAATTGAAACTCCATATATTACTCCTGGAAATATTCCCAAAGAATGCTTTCACTTATTAGAGAGATACATGCATATCCATGTTCATTGCAGCTCTATTCATAATAGCAAACTCATGGAATCAGCCCAAATGCCCAAGAGTAAATGATAAATATACACAATGGAAAGTGTGATACATATACACAATAAATACTATTCGGCTATCAAGAAAAATGAATTAATGAATTTGCTGGTAAATGGATAGAGTTGGAAGAAGTTACTGAGCAAAGTATCCTAGATGCAGAAAGACAGATGTCATGTGTTCTCTCTTATAAGTGGAATCTACTGTTCAAACCTCAAAATGATGTATTCAAGGAGAAATTTCTATAATATTCACAATAACTACAAAGGAACATAGCTTGGGGTATAGAGGAAAGAGACCACAAGAGAGTGGAGACAAAATAACACAGTTAAGTAGATAAATAATGATATTATAGAAGCATAAAGTTGTAAGAGAAGGGAAGTAAGATGATAGATATTAATAAGGAGTAAGGAAACTTAAATAATAAAGGTCAAATAGTTCAGAGGAAAAAGATAGATCAAGGACTTAACCCAGAAGTGAACATTATAAACCACTACAAGTCAAGTAAGAATAATCTATGGAGCAATAGAGGTATGTAAGACACAGGGGAAAACAATTACTCTCTGAATAGGTTCTAATCACCTTAATGTCAGAGAAACCATACTTTATACTGCAAACTTATCAAAATAACAGTAGAAGTGAAATGAATGGACAGGAAGAGATACCCTAGGGATAACTATAAAACACTGATATTATTACACTATCTAAATAATCCTTTTTATAACCCTTAGATAAGGAAACTCTCATAGTTTAACCAAGTTGCACCCTATTAGAACAGAAGGCTAGTAAGGCAGAAGACCACATCGGAATATCAGTGAACCTGGAATTCTCAGTCCTAATTAGCCCACCAGAATCTTATCTCACAGCAAAGCCCAGGGAAACTTGCAGAAGACTGGCAGTAAGACTGTAAGGGCCTAAATGTGGAATGAGGTACTCCTGACCAACACATTCCTGCCAAGATTGGACTGCTGAACCCAGGAGAACTTCTAACACCAGATATACATAATGGCCAAAGTATAAGGTCTCTCCAAGAACTAGATAGGATCTTGGAAAGTACAGTGGCTTTCAGAGAGTTTCTCAGGGACAGGTTTTGGAAAAAGGAAGAGGAACCTCACCACTTACCACTTTACCCACTGAAGAGCCACATAAAGATCAATAGAAATCAGACTCCCTTCCCAACATGGGTACCCCAAAGGAAGTCCTATGATGTTTCAAGCAGAGCAGGAGAGGAGAGTGGGACAAAGCAGGATGGATGAAGGGATGGGAATGTGGGAGAAGGATGTGTGGATGGGGAGGGTTGGAAATGAAGAGAGTGGGGGGAGGGGATATAGACAAAAATATAAACCCAGTTTGTTTGTAAATTAATTAATAATAAAAATTATAAAGGGGTGCCTCATATTTTACATTTATCAAAATATCAGTTTGAGTGAATTAAAATGCATTTAAAGTTTATGAACACTGTCCTTTTTTATTTACCCTAAATTTCATTTTTCAGCCAAATGGCTTAGGGGTGCTAAAGTGTATTAACCTCTTAATTTTACTCAGTTAAAGAGATCTGTTGTCACCTCTACTTAATATTAAAGGGTTGGAGCTCATAAATGAAACAGTATTTTACTAATTTCGGAATTATTGAAAGCCTTCTTCATTGCATTCTTCCAAAATTTCTAAGAAGAGAGCTTCTTTGAAATAAAAATAGTTTTAGATTTGATCAATCAGTTTGTGCTATTTACAGAAGGACTAAAGTGAAATTAGTGACCGTGTCTTTGTTTTCTGTTTGTTTGTGAGACAAGGTCTGCCTGTTCAGCCATAATGACCTAAATTTCAGTTCCTCCTGCCTCAGAATCTGAAGTACTAGGACTAAAGGAATGTGCTCTGATGGCCGGTCTAAACTGTCTTCGTTTGCCATTTCAGTACTATTTCCCTACTTGATAGATTTGGTTTCTTTCCTTATGCTATTGAATTTTGTTATCAGATACCAAATATAGCGAGCATCAGAAGGAAATGAAAATTTATTGTAAGAATCTCAGGTAATATATAACCAAGAGTTAAAATTTGTCAAGCTTTTTTTCCTATTTTCCTTTTCTTCCCTCATTCCTGTCCCATCCAATATATACTTTTTGCATGATTTTTTTTTTTTTTTGCCAGTGGAATGTATTTATCTCTCATGCTGCAAGTCTTGTCCTACAAAAAGCATATCTGTGAATTTCTGGTGTTTCTCTCATATGTCTTTCCTTCCCTTTGACTATTTTTTATCTTTATTCTCTCCATCAATTCCTAATTTTTAACATGCTCTGTTTAGATCAAGTTGAGTAATAAGCCTTTCTCTATTGCTAAATATGGAGACCAAGAGAATTGAGAATCATCTCACTGAAGACATCTGACATGGCAGCCCAGAAGGCAAATGGACTTCTCTGAGTGAGGCAGACATTATGAAAAGGTCCGTTTTAGCATACAAATGAGATCTTTCCACCACCACACAGAAAGACTTGCAATAATAAATGTGTTACTGATCCCGATAGAACATAGAAGGAACGTTATCATGATCTTCTGGGAAGTAAAGGATGGGCATTGAAGTGTCTTACTCAAAATGCAGAGAATATAAATTGCAGACCTTGGATTTTAGCTTGCAAAAAGTAACTTGGAGATGGGATTTAACCACAGCAAGACACTGCCTCTGGAATGAAGTAGAGTTGGGAAGGTAAACAGATTGCAAGGTATTCATCATGACACAGAACACCGAAGAATTAACAATCACTTTCCAGACATGAAATATTTGTGTAGCCTACAGTCATTGTTTCAAAGTTATTGCATAAGTAAAATGACAATTCCATTGGGCTTCAAAATCATTTAAGGTATTTGTTTAATTTAAGACAATCAATGTTGCAACCTACAAATATAAATGCTTTGTAAAAGTGATATAATACTTAAATTATGCATGCATACAAAGTGTAAATAGCAACGAAAATAAAAGAAACCTAAGGAGGAGCCTTTAAATTCACAATTAATACACTATAATAGTAATCACATACAATAAAAATAACCGTTCAGTTATCTCACCTATTTTCAATTTAAAGAAAGGATTATGAATCAGTCATTCATTCGAATTTTAGGTTTAAGTACTAAGAGTATTTAACATAATTAACATAATAGTTTCACATGTTATATGTTTTGAAATGGTAAGCTTTAGATAAGAAAAACATTAATATTTCATTTTTCAAAAGAGAAAAGTCACACAGAAAATTTCAGGTTCTTTCTGAAAATTACATATTTGAAGGTGGTTATCATTTTGTAAATAAGTATGCCATTCCAGAGTACTCCATGAATATCTAAAAGCTACATTAAAAATATCTTAGTAATTAGAGCTTTATCAAAATTGTCGCTAATATCAACGTTCTGCCTTTCAAAAGCATGAGAGCATAATATATACCTGATAGCTGACCAATCATTCGCTGCTTCCCTTCAGACAGGCTGAGTCTAAACTAGGATGATTGATAGAGATAGGGTGCGGCTGCATATCTAATGGGAATGTTAAACACAAGACAACTTCTATCAACATAAATGATGGGTCCTTTAAATGGCAGCATGGTTTAAGAATGACATGCTGAATCAATCCTAGCTAATTGGAAAATTAATTAGTGCCTGTCATTTTACCTCTGAGTATTTTTAAGTTTCTGTTTGATTACAGTTAACTTGCTATTTGTAAGAAACCCTTTGTAAATCCAATGAAGCTGTTTTCTGGAATTTTTATAAGATATATCTTTTCTGGTCCTGTCAATCCACTAATGTCCATAAATGAGACTAAATTAATAAATTATATCACAGTGCAAAACTTGTAAATTTTTCTACCAATGTCTGTTTTCAGAGGTTGTATATTAAATGATGGATGTTAATTTCAGAAAAGTAAAACATGCTTTTCCTTCTCTTTTTCCTAAAGCTAAAATGTGATCACTTTAACATCGAATGTGATGAAGGATCAAAAAGTTCATAACACAGATAAATAAGTATAGAAATTATTGATTAGGAGACAGAGACTATATATTTGTTAATCATTATTATAGTTCTTTCAGGCGAAGGTGAAGTCTGGGAATCTCTATGAGAGAACTGAGTGAACATTCATTGAGCACTTTCCAGTTATGTTATGTGTTTTAACATTTAATGCAGTACAGCCCAGTGGCATGGTTATTATTTCCATTCTACTGATAAAGACTAGAGAACCAGAAGCCAAGCTGTTTGTTAAAAGTCCCAGGTCCCATGTAAAAAAATGCCAGGTGGAAATGGCAGCAGCCTGTACTTCTGGCCTGGTGGGTGGAGCCTGGGAAATCACAGAGCTAAACAAAAAGGAAGTAGAAGCAATCCAGGATGATTCCTGAAGTCACCCTGGGACCTCCACAGGGACACACAGTGCCCTCACACACACACACACACACACACACACACACACACACACACTCCTGTGCTAAATAAATAAATAAATAAATAAATAAATAAATAAATAAATAAATAAATAGATAAATAAATAAATAAATAAAATGTTAAAAATAAAGATTTTTTAAAAAGTTACATAACATCCAGGTCCTCTAAGCCTATGTTGCCTTCTATTTGTAAAGGAAATATAAGAACTGACCATATGTATTATTAGTACAAGAACATAGACTGTTCACTCATAGGAATAGATGAAATTCAAGTCTTAATAATCATAATATATCATGTTTAACTAATGAAATATTTGATTTAAATGTTAAGATATAAAGATATTTAAAATAAAGTAATGAGCTCACTGCAACTTGCTTAAGTAACAGTAAAGAGTGTTTAAATATACTAAGAGCATTTAAAGCTATATACTATAAGCCAAAATAGGTTGATTATACTTCATCTACTTCTGGAAATCTAAACTGAAAAAAGAATGAAAAATAGAAGCTCCATTTGTACAAAAAGAACTTATTATCACATGTAGAAATTATTTTTTAAATTATGAAAATCTATCACCCACTGATAAACCATCCATGCCCAAACAAACATTCAGGCACTCTCCAATACAGGTATTCAAGATAAAGTCCAGTGGGAGATACATGCAAAAAGAGATGAAAATAGGAGCAAGACTGGCTGGGGAGGAGAAAGTATGTAGTGGGAATGGAAAGAGTATGGGCTTGGGGAGTAAGAGGTGAAAATTCATTTTCTCCATGTACAAAATAACAAAGACTAAAAATAAATCATATTAATAAAAAAGCAAAAATGATAGCAATTGAAATGTACTATATGACAATCAAATATGTGGGCACTGTAATCAATTAAACAAATACATAGGAAGAAACAAAGCATGGATGATGTCATAGAGCTGACATCATCATTTGTTGCATGTCTCTAAAATCTGCCAAATTTTCCATAAAGAAACTACTAAAGGAATAATGTAACAAGTCTGTATTTTTGAAAGAACATCAAAGTGCAGGATTATTAGATTCAATCAGTTCCTAAAAACTAAGGAAAAGACAGCCATGACTACTTCAAGAATTCTTGTATTTGGATCAAGGGTAATAATTTTTCTTTTTATGCAACTCTAAGTTCAATTTTCCTGTTTTCTAGAGTTTTCAAATGTGGACATTTTGTTTCTGGCTTTTCACTGCTATCTTAGTGCATAACCATGATAATTCTTTAGAAATACAGGATTCAATCATCAGTAGACATTAAGACACATGTAGTTCTCTGAAGCAGAGGTACATTAGCACTGCATCTTGGCAGATGTGAGGATGTTGTGACCCATGACTGACACTCAGATGCAGGTTTATTGCCAGTAGGAATGGGAAACCTTGATCCTTAAGATGCCACCATACAACCACTACATGTATGACAACAAAGGTGCTATGATATTTTTCTCATACCTGTGAGGAGAGTTAGTAGTAATTTAGACAAGAGGAAAATTACTACCTGTAGATCACCTCTATGATATGTCCACCAGTTAATTTACTTACAAAGGGTATTGAGACAAGTGGAATCCGTCTGATTGGACTAAGCCAAGCTCCTGCAAGATCACTACCTCTTTAGCCATGAATGATATTCCTGCTCCAATGAGACATATCAGAAATTCAAAACTGTTTTTCTCCTGTAGGATTACATGAGATAGAATTCTCAATTACAGCTTTTTGTGCTGCTTCTGGAATAACTGGTACTGTCACCAAACTATGGAGAAGAATAAAGAATTTTCTCCAACATTTCAAAGTCACAAAATAGCACGCCGTTGGACTGAGGAATTCTAAATGAGACTTCTCTCTATGTTACTTACTAGCTGTGTATCCTGAGGAAAGTACAAAACAACAAGAACAACAACAACAAAAAACTTCTGCAGCTTCTCCTTTGCCCTTCAAATGAAGATATAATCAATGATATTTTATAGATCTATTATAAGGATGGTATGTAATTAAATGAAAATTATAAATACTAGTAAGTTACATTGTGACTAGAATTCTTATTTTAGGCTCTTTTTGATGTGATGCTTTCTAATATATATCACATATATTACAACCTAATAGGCAACACATAATGTTTGCTCCAAACTAAAGCTGAAAAGGGGCTAATGTACAGTCTTTATGTGTGAAAACACTTGCCGATAACCTAAGCTTAGTGCTCCCAGCAAGAAGGGAGACAGAAACTGGAGAACCCCTGAGATCTCATGTAATAACTTGCATGAATTACACACCAGGGAAAAAATGAGGGACCTCAATAAATTAGAGAGAACACACCCACATGCATGCACAGACATACACATACACAGATATGCAAACACACATAATAATAGTAGTAAATAAATAACTCTTTCAAAAGATTGAATGCATCTATTATTTCCTGCCCCAAGTATACAATGCAGTCACCTGCATTTATACAACTAATGGCTATTCAACAAGAGAAAGATGTGATAACAACTTCCATTTTATTTGAAAGCCTTTTCATCTTGGAAATGTGTGAATGACTACAACTGAAAGCAGAGCTGATACCGAAGTCTGATTTGGCAGCACTGGGCAACCCTACTCTACTTGCTGTGAATACTGGAGATCTGCTATGCATACGTGTCAATCAGTTTAATACCTTAGATAATGCCTATTGCTGCACACCTAATATGCTTGGATATGGTTTTAGGAAACTGCATGAATATGAAATAAAGATTCTCTGCCCTTAAGAATATTACATCTTCAATGATAACATGATGTATATAAATCTAATGAACATGAAAAAAAATTTATTTATTTTTTTCTCCCCAATCATACAAATTCAATAGGTACCCGGTCCTCTCCCTCCCTCTACCCCTCCCTAGTCCCCTTGAACCTTCCCCCCTTTCCTCTTTCTTTCATCCCCCTGCCTCCCCCTTTTCCCCTCCCATCCCCTGGAGCATCTGCTATGTGAACACCAAACTTCCCTCTGAATCCATCAGTGAGGTGTAAGGACTCAGTGGCATAGCCCAGAACTGCCCCCCCCAACTCCCTCTTAGTATGGGCACACTATTATGACTGTTAATCCCTTGCTTCTAAGGATCCTACTGCCTGTGATCCCTGGTAGACCCTGGAAGGTCATCGACATGTCAGTCATTGTGCAAGTCATGCAAAGTCCAACTATGGCTACTGTGGCCCTAACTTTTGTATAGCATCTTGCATATCATTGGTCCTCCCCATCTTTAGGCTCTTACAATCTTGCCACCCCTTCTTCAGCAAGTTTCCCTGAGCTTTAGGATGGGGAGATATTTGGCTGGTCTCGTCCCAGGTGAATGATGCAGGGTCTTTGTTACTCTGAACTATGGTTTGTTGTTTTCAATCTTGCTGTTCCTGCACCGCCCTTAGGTTCCATCCTGATTGGTATTAGAGGTCACCACCTAACCAAAGATAAAAGGCTGTTTAAATGAAGATCTTATTATAAGAGGAGATTCAAAGATAGATGGAATAGGAGTAGGAGACTGCAGGGTGGTTAAAATGAGTTATATGGTTTAACAACTATATAAACAACACAGAAGATACAGCAAAAAATATGATTGACTAAGGAGTGCAACTGAAGAATGAACCAGAAGTGTGATTAAAGGAAGTTTCAAATGCAGTTGGTATAGCTGCCACTACATTTAAAGAAGTCCAAATGTCTATACCATGATGTCTGTTGTTTCTTCTTGTTCTCCTGCGTTTGACTAATTTACTTAAAAAATATCATCACAAAGCAACAGTTAGAACTATATAAATAGTTACAAGAATATCAAATATTTATCCTTCAAATGTGTTTCAATGCTTCTTTGACAATCTAGGTTAATTCAGTACTCGTGTAATTATATTTGGTATTCAGTTTTCAGGTGGAACTTCTTCCAAGTAAACAATTTATGCACTGTGCACCAATAGCAATGCTCTCATTCTGGAAACTGCACAGATAAAATTCTTCACTTAATTGTAAATCAGAAGAATACAACTTTCTCTCATATACATATTTCTCAAATATACCATGTACATCTCGTCTATATATTTGAACATATTACATATATAATCTAAATCATATATCTCACACACAAACCATATATCATATCTCATATTATATAATAGGTCTCATGTATTATATATCACATGTATCATAAATCATACATATATATCCCATATCCTATATATATCATAAATATGTTTACTATGTCATATGTCTCATACGTATATATCAAATATGTCTCATATATATATCATATGTAAACATAACTTATATATTCTATAGAACCTCACTAAGGATTGTTGCCTTTGCATGATTTGGGATTTGGTAACAACAAATTATATCCAAACAATCTGGAAATTTTTTATTAATTTGGCATCACTGACTGCCACATAGATGCCTTCGTGAATGCAAGAAGTTGTTCTGCACTGCTGCTACTCTGCTTCTTTCAGTAAACCTTTGTTTTTAATGAGTGTGTTGGCTCGTGTCAGCTTGTCATCCCCTTCACACCTCTTCATCACAGCCTTTGTCTTTGATGATTGCATGAGCTGAATCACACTTCCACATTCAGAGACTTTTTTTTTTCAATTAATTCACACCCTTTCTTTTAGGGCAGCTTTCAGCCATTTTTAAAGCCTGTGCGGATCATGTTGTTTGTGAGTTGTTTCTGTTCTTTTACCTGCATGATGGGACCTCTGTTCTCATTAGCAACATTCTCCTACTGCCTACACTGACTTGTCATCACCTGATGCTGCTAATTAACTTGTGAAATTTTCAAAATGGGAAAACACTTAATCTTATGCCACCATTACAACAATTTTCTCATAAACCTTCCCATCATTTTACCTCTCCAGAAAGTCCTATTAGCAATAAATATCCTTTTTCAATAATGAGGACCTCTAAACCTTTGATCTAGTCTTTCATGAGACCTTTTGGGATTCCAGGACCAACACAGACCAGCTCAAGCATAAAAGGGAAATTTGACATAAGGTGTTGCTCCCAGAATCAAATGAATGGAGGAACAGTCAGACTTCAAAACTCATGCGAGTAAGTAAGTGCATCTGAGTCCCAGGCAGGGCTTTCCTGTGCTCACCTCTGCTCTCTGTGCTTTTTTCCCTGGAAATACTGTCTTTTTCTAGGCAGTGATCAAAATTCTTCTACAAAGCTCCTATATATATTACCTTATCCCATTATTAGACAAACCCAGATTAAGCAATTCTTTCTGAATTCTGCATCCCAAAAGAGAAAAGTTTAGTCCTTAACAGCCTGATGGTGTTCCCTAGGCCAGGGAAAATCATGGAATGTTGATTCCTGGTTAGCTAACATTTAGAAAGCAGTCACATATTCACACCTGCCAAGTGCCAAATGAAGACAGTCTTTGTAAGTAAGTGGGTGAAATATGGAAGCATAGATCTGTTTTGCTTGTTAGTATCACCAACATATCTTTAGAGCTTTCTGGATTTATATGACCTAGCTTGTATCTTCATGCACTGAGCTGTCTAATCATACCCATGCCTTCCATCTCTTCCTAATGTTTAACTCCAGACCATTCATAGCAATTATTTTTCTATTTCTATTTCTTTGGTTCAGATTACTACTGAAGAAAATATACTCATATAAGCTTGCTTAATTTAAAGGCATGTATTTGATAGTGGCTGGTACTGAACACACCCTCACAGTTCCTTCACTGTTCTCTAGTAAACAGTTCTATAATTTTATAGTTTCTACACTGATGATTCCAAATGTATAGCAACTTCTCAAGTTTTTCAGACCTATTCCTATGGCTTCTCATGCTCTTTTCTTCCCCATACAGATGAAGTTTCATTTTCCTCAGATTTTCAGAATTGGAGTCTATCAAGTAGATAGTAATTTTCTACTTCTCTCAATGTCTAGATTCCTAATAATTTGAACTCTTTCTAGTTATAGTTTAAATTTTAGCAGGCCAACTCTTTCTGATAGTGGGAATGAATACGTCATTGTCTGTTTCCTACCAAATTCTTGATCCGTGGGAAAAAACATTCTCTTGTTAAAACTTTTTTATTTTATCTCTCTTCCCACCCCTTATACTTTTAATATTTTGGCTCCAACTAATTCATGTTATGCAGAGAGCTATCTTTCTATTTTACTGTACAAGTGAATGTAGGGTCAGTTCTAGAAACAACTTGGGTATCTTGTTGACAAGTAAAACCGAAAGTTATCTTTGCAGATGCTCTCAGTCAAAATAACATATAAACTTTGGTTATTTATTGGTCACTTACAGCACATCAGGCTATGTAATAAGTGGATAATCTTAAAATGACCCCAAATTCATTCAGAAATGGTATGTTTGTCTAGGTGGATAATTGTACTTTGGTTTTTCTTCTCCTTCCATTCCAGCTTCCTGAAGTCTTATTAAAGTCAACTACCAGCTACTGTGAAGCCTTAGCTTTCTTCTGGGAGCACTTAAGTACTCTCTCCTCTATGTGGCATCTGTTCATACTTTTATTACAGCATTTATCAACTTGCACTGCAATGATTTGTTTACCTGCCTCTCCTTACACTGTGACTACCATGTGAAAAAGACCTGTTTCTTATCTGAGTGAGTCCAGATCCAAGTCTACTGTTTGGCACATAGTGAAACCAAATTAATTATTCTGTTATGAATAAATGGCTCTTGCTTGTTAGTGCCTTGGAAACAAAAGTCAGATAATAGCTTGATTTTTATTTCCTTTGCAAATTCTGAAAAGATGACAATTCTAAAAGCATATGGTGTGAGATGAGATTATAATAATAAGAACACTGGCTGAAATTGTGTCACATATATATCAGGAAAACACTAAATCTTGCCAATGTTTCAATACATCATCCTAATTAATTACAACAGCCCATATATTTACAATAAGAGTAAGAGATATTGCTTCTACTTTACTGCCTCACTATAAATACGTAAGTAAAGCAAACATCTATAGAGAATAGTTTCAAGGCTATCATTAACTTTCTGTGGTAATATAACTTTTCCTATAGGAAACCTTCAAAAAAGAATCCCTAATTTTCTCTGAGTGAACCAGACAACACCTTCTTCTTCTTGATATTGCTCTTTGTGCTGTATTGCTGGGGAGGAAGCCATGATTGCTTTTTTCTACCTGTGGCAATCATAAGGTACACCCATCATCAAAGTGCAGCTACTTTCAGACATTTCCTCTGATAAGTAGAGTGGAGGAAGCAGGTAGAAGAGAGTGTGCTACCTTGGCTACAGGTAAACGGTGGATTCAAACTAGGCTTTATGTTTCACGTGACTCCTCATGCTTCTTTTCTGCTCATGGAAGTTCAACAGTTCTCATGTGTTTTCCATGCTGAGACTCTTTTTATTTCTTTACATTTTTTATTAACAATTTTTACATGCAAAGAAAATGAGTTTCTGTCCATGCCCCTTCTCTCTTTCCTCCCACCCTCTCCTCCCACCTTCCCTCCCTTCACACATCCTCCTTGTCTCTCCCACACTTCTGTCCCTCTGCATGTGTGGAATAGAGTCCCCTTTCGGGCATCTGTACTAGTAAGGCAGGTAGTATAAGTGGGCCTATGGTGGTAAACCCACAGGTGGGGAAGCTCCCCTTTACTTGCCCAGGACCTGCTAGAATCAACACTGCATGGAGTTGCTTCTCCTGAGGTATCCTCACCGGTCTATGGGGGAATGTAAATATGCCAGCCATTGTGCTGATCTGGTGGCAGTAGATCTAAATGTAGGTAGGGGAAGATCTCAAAAGAGTGGAGACAAAAGAGACTCTGTCTTATGAGGTAAAATTTTGTATTTTTCCAAAGTCAGAACATTTCTTACATAGAAGATCAATGTGTTTTCTTTACCCTGTTATGTATGCAAATCACAGGCATAACCATGGTTGCTGCTTTTAATACCTACTCTAAATAAACGGTGAAGATCTGTGTCTGTTAGATATTTAGTCTTCCATTAGTATTCAAGAACACCAAGAAATTAGTCATGAATGTTTCTAAGTAACATGTAGAATGGAAATAGACATTTTTTCACTTTTTTTTCTCTGAACATGAAAAAAACCACATCTCAACTTCTTTATTAGAGTGAAGTATAAAACTATCAGAAAAAAATTATTCATGTTTTAAGGTTCATCTAATTTAAATTGCTTGTAACATTTTAATCTTTGTTGTAATTATACACCAATAGTAACACTAAATATAATAAAATATCACTATTAAATAATATTCCAGGTGATTTTCTTGAGCACTGGAATGAAAATATGTTTCACCACCAAGCCACAACTTGATTAATCTAGCCACTGGGAAAGAGTATCATTTTATCTTTAAGTCTACTTTCTTAAATGGATTTTCATACATGATTGATGATACCACCAAAAAACAGGTGAGTTTAGAAATAACTATGAGCCAAGCATGCAAATGACATCTTACATCTGATGATCATGAAAGAAAGTAAGATGCATATGATGTGCTAGGTAGGATGTTTAGCATACTGTACAGATGGCTGCAGGGTTTCAATTCATGTAAATGGAGTAGTAGATGAAATAGATGGCTGTGTAGTATTGACACTGTTGCTAGAAGAAACTATACAAGTGTAGCCAAAGGAACATTCCAGCAAAAGAAGTGATACAGCCAGAAAGAAAGAGGAGAGAGAGAGAGACAGAGAGAGAGAGAGAGAGAAGAAAGAAAGAAAGAAAGAAAGAAAGAAAGAAAGAAAGAAAGAAAGAAAAAAGAAAGAAAGAAAGAAAGAAAGAGAGGAAGGAAGGAAGGAAGGAAGGAAGGAAGGAAGGAAGGAAGGAAGGAAGGAAGGAAGGAACAAAGAAACAAAGAAACAAAGAAACAAAGAAAGAAAGAAAAAGAAAAGAGGGGGAAAGGAGGAAGAGAAAAAGAGAAAGGGAAGAAGGGAGAGATGGAGTGAGTTTGGGAGGGAGGGAGGAAGGTAACAAGAGAAGGAGGGAGGGAGGAAGGAGGGAAGGAAGGACGGAAGGAAGGAAGGAAGGAAGGAAGGAAGGAAGGAAGGAAGGAAGGAAGGAAGGAAGGAGGAAGGAAGGAAGGAAGGAAGGAAAGAAAGGTGACAAAAATTTAATACTTTGTGTGAAAAATAAAACACCCTTACACATTATCTGACAGTCATAATTTTGCAACTGGTTTGTGGCATCATTCATGTTTATTTTTCAGTTTATAGCATCATAATCTATGGTCCAGTACTGTTGTGCAAAGTAAAGATGGCCTTCACATTCTTCAAACTTGAAAATACTGGTATTCAAATTCTTGGTATTCAGAAGAATGGATTTATATTATAGACTGATGCTATCTATATGGTGCTCATTTATGTACCATCAAATGTTGGAACATTTTCCTCAATTTTAGAAAGTAGGAAAATAATAATACAGAAGTTATCCCTAACATGGAAATATGTTCCTCTGCTGAAAGAAGTTTTGGTCTTTCAGCAAAGCAATTATTTTGAAATTTACCAGGCAGGTTAACTCAGCAACTTTTCCCAGATTTTACCTCTAAGCCTTTGATAGGCTGCTTTGGTTCCTTGGTCACTGCTAACTTAATGGGGCCTTGCATTTCTCTTCCTGTCTACCACAGATGTCTGATTTAGCTACTATAATGTGTTAGTGTGAATTGATTCTGTTTCTTAAGACTATTTTACCTGACGGATTTATGGCCACTCAGCACTTAGCACTCTGCAGGAAAATTCCTATGTCCTTGATACTTAAATTCTAACATGTTCTGATAAACATAGTGAACAACATAGTTGGAGGTAGTGAAACTGATGTGAAATTGGATGTTTAAGAGATTAAAGGAAGACTTTGACAATGACAATATTTTACATTTTGCAAAAGTTACAGTGAATGTGACAGGAAATGCTCAAATAATAGTTTCCAAAGAGCTGCTTACCACCAAGTTTGTGCATTTATGGGTAGTCGGATGGGGAGCTCAGCCAATAAAGCACTTGGCACCCAAGTGTGAGCACTGAAGTTTGCATCCTCATCTTCCATACAGTCAGCCACGTACAGCCATGTGCACCTGACAGCCAGCAATGGGGAAGGGGACAGACATTCCTTGGCACTTGCTTACCAGTGTTTCCAAATTGGTAAGTTCATTGAGAGACCCTGTATCAAAAAACTAAAGTGGATAATGCCTGAGGGAAGGTGCTCAATATTGTCCTTTGACCTCTCCATGCATGTGCATCCACATAAACATGTACATTCACAAACACAAACCTTATGAATACTTCAAAGGCACTTAACTGAAGTAGAACTAGTAATAAGATTTTACCATTCAAGCATTCTGATTTTAGTTCCTCAGATGAACTAAAACTAGTTTGCTCCTTTCCATGACTAAATATTGGATTGCTATTATAAAGAACAAACACATTTCTGTCCATTCAAAAGACAAAATTCACTTAATTCATCTTTGTTACTTAAAACTACATATCAAATGAGCACTTGTCTCAGACACTTGATCAGAACAGGTTCTTATTGTTCACTCTGTAGGTACACAGCTGTTAATATAAAGAATTAGAATATAAACAGAAAATATTAGTTGTTAATGTGTGTTAGGTTAGAGAAGTTTGATTCAATGCTGGTTTAGTCAATGTTGATCCTTGTTGTTCTATTTACTAAGTGCAGAATTAGAAAATTTGGTGACAAATATTTTTGTGGTCTTGAAAGACACAGATGAAAAATAAAAGATCCCAATATGAGTGGCTTTGCTTGGAAAATAAAATAAACATGATCTTAAGTGAATAAAATGACACATGAATTTGTTTACATTAATGTTTGCTACTCAAAGCTTATAAAAAATATTCCTCACTTTCATTCCAAATTTAAAATGGAGGAAATTTACTTTCTGCTCTGCATCTGCCTGTCCTCCTCTATGGACATCTAAAAAGAATTGCTGCACCTATGCTTAAAGATTTATCTCTCAGGCATGACATCAATTACCATCAAAACCAAATGTCCAAATGAATTTATAAGAAATTACTTGAACCAAGAATCATCAAAATATATCTTTAATAGTAAGGAATAGGACAGTATTTTTGATCTGATCTGATGAGTGAACAGATTCTGAGATTTTTGTGAGATTCAGACTCTCTAGCTGCATGACACAGACACTGAATATCAAGGTATCACCAACTCTGTCTAGAAAGATATACACTTAACAGGATTACAGAGGTGATCCTGACAGATAAAAAGCTTGTTCCACTACCTAAGCCAATAACATAGATTCAAGTTAAAGCACAGTAAATGTTTGATGGAGAAGAAAAGATTTGAAAATAGGTTTAAAAATAGAAAAAATTTTGAAAATATTATTATGAATATGATTTTCTACTTACCTTAAATGCTCTCATAGAGCATTTTGAATAGTACTTAATAGAATTGATACCTCCATAGTTGTTTGTTTAGGATACCTTTCTCCTGAATGTAAAAACTAATTATTGAAATATGTGAATACACTGGAGTAAATGAATAAACAAATAGCATTGGAATTAGCCATATTCATTGTATTGTCCTTCAGCTCAGTCTTTCTGAAAATACATATGGGATATGTTGATTTGTTTGAAAGTTATAAGCATGTTTTAATATCAAGAAAATTTCCTTTCAAAACTCCTTTAAGAATTTAAAACCATAGTTTTTATGCATCGCATTTGTCAGTTGTAGGGAAAGAAATAAATAAAGGTTTTTATGTTGTTGCTTGTTTATATTTTATAAATGGTGGTGCTTTATATAAATCTTTTTCATAGATACTTGCATATATATGAATATATACTCAATAATTTTTGATTTTTAGAATTAAATGAAAACCTTTTGCTGGTCCACCCACCCGCCTGCCCAGGATGCTCCCAGTCACCCTGCATCTCAGGTAACCCCCACCAGCCCACCCCAGCTCCCCCTGCCGGCCAGCCTGAACAGCATCCAGCCTGTCCAGGGCTGCCTGGACCTCTAGGCCACTCCCCAGGTCCCAGGTGAACTGTGCAGCCAGCGTACCACCAGACTCTTTGTTGGCCCACCAGCCTACCAGCCCTGGACACTTCTGGTCACCCTGTGTCTCAGGAAGGACACACTGCTCCTCAGAAACCAACAGAATCCAAAGAAAACCCAAGCAAAGCTTTAGGGGACAAACGCCATACATCTGAAGTCCTCTAAAATCATCTTATCACATGGGAAGATTCCTCACAGCCAGCCCAAAGATAAGTAAACCCCTTTTTACCATCCTGCTTCTTTCAATTATTAATCACCATAGATTAACTTTTCCATACAGCCACCCTCAAACCATATAAAACTTCAAGGACTATACCACTCACCCTCACATTTTATCAAGGTACTAATTTGTAAAAGTGCACTACCACACTAATATTCACCTCCTATCTACTAAACTGTCTTAATTGATGTACTACAGCCCAATACCCCCATCCAGGATATAATAACAACAGACAAATGTACCCACCTCCAAGGCAACAAC
Source organism: Typhlomys cinereus (assembly GCA_023101885.1). Classification (NCBI taxonomy): domain Eukaryota; kingdom Metazoa; phylum Chordata; class Mammalia; order Rodentia; family Platacanthomyidae; genus Typhlomys; species Typhlomys cinereus. Next base: position 1,389,744 of record JALPQD010000060.1, on the reverse strand, counting down.
TAGTAATAACTGTCAGAGAATATCAACTAGAGCAGTTTATTCAAAAACACACAGTATCTGAAAGGTCTTAAGAAACAAAGCAATAATGCCCAAGTCAAAACACAGATCCATGCGAAACAAAACCCAAGAAGACAAATCTCCCACCGAAAGAATTAACTCCATAATAGTAGACTCAAATCAAAACAAATTCACAGAAAATAGTCAAGAAAGCCAGGCCCAGGATAACCACTTTCAAAGCATGATCATTACCATGATCAATACTATGAAAGAGGAAATCCGAGAGGAATTAAATAACTGCATTAACCACTTTGAACAGGAATACAACAGACACTTGGAAGAGTTGAGAAAAACGGTCAAGAACCAAAAATAGACATAGAGCAGTTAAAACAGTCTCAGGCAGAGTTTAATATTGAATTCAAAGACAAGTTATCTTCAACCCAGAACTCAACCGTGAGTCTTATCAGCAGAACTAATGAAGCAGAAAATAGAATTTTTAGATCTTGAACACAAAGTGGGAGTATTAACCACCTCAATGGAAGAGGTTGTTAAAGCCTCTTCCATTGATACTTGAGAGAAATATTCAAAAGTTATGGGACACCCTGAAGAAGCCTAAGATGTGCATTTATGGAATACCAGAGCAAGAATCGCAAAATACCACACCTGAGGAAATTTTTCAAATTATCATCAAGGAAAACTTCCCTCATCTAAAGAATGAGAGGCCCATACATATACAAGAGAGATTCCGCACCTCAAACAGATGACCATAATAGAAATGCCAAACCAAACAATAGTCAAAACACTCCACATTCAAGACAAAGAAAAGGTGCTGAGAGCTTCAAGGGGAAAAAAAAAGTCATTTTTAAAGGTAAACCTATTAAAATAACAAACGACTTCTCAATGGAAACAGTAAAAGCAAGAAGAGCTTGGAGAGATGTACTTCAAGTATTAAATGAGCAAAAATGTCAACCCAGGCTGATATACCCGGCAAAAATATTCGTCATGATCAAGGGAGAAAGAAAAGTTTTGCAGCACAAAGACAACTTCAAAGCTTACATGTCTACCAAACCAGGCCTTCAAAAAACGCTACAAATTGGGGCTGGAGAGGTGGCTCAGGAGTTAAGCCTCCGCCTTGCAGGCGGAAGCTCCTGAGTTCGGATCCTAGACCCCACGTATAGACGCCAGGCGGAAGCGGGGGCGGCCTGCGCTTCTGGTCCTGGTAGGGCGGAGCCTGTGAATCCCGGGGCAGAAGGAGGTGGAGGCGGTCCATGGTGGTTCGCGAATTCGTCCGTGGTTCTACACATACACAGACACACACACACGCAGACACGCACACACACACACGCACATGCACACAGTTGAATAAATAATAATAATAAAAAAAAATTAAAAAAAAAAAAACGCTACAAATGATACTCAAGTGTGAAGAAAAAAAACAAGCGTATCCAGGAGGACAGAAGGGAAGTATAATACCACCAAAACCAAAAAACCAAATAATACATTTACAAAATTCACTAAACATAAAAAATGTCCAGAGTTAAAAATAATTTCTCCATTATAACATTAAATGTCAATGGAATTAACTCACCAATCAAGAGACACATTTCAAATTTGGATTAAAAACCACAACCCATCAATCTGCTGCCTTCAGGAAACTCATCTCACCACAAAAGATAGGTGCATCCTAAAAATAAAAGGCTGGTCCAAAATTCTGCAAGCTAATGGAACCAGGAAACAGGCAGGGGTAGCCATTATGCTATCAGACAAAGTGGACTTCAAACCAAAAAAAATCATAAGAGACACAGATGGATACTACATTTTAGTTACAGGTACAATTAATTCATCAGGAAGATTTCACAATACTGAACATATATGCATCTAATACGGGCCCCTCCACATTCGTTAAGCAAACCTTACAACGTCTAAAGTGAGAAATCAACCCCCAAACGATAATTCTTGGGGATTTCAACACTGCCCTCTCAACATGGGATAGATCAACAGATCAAAACTTAAAAGAGACACTTTGAACTTAATCAAACCCTTACTGAAATGGACCTTACAGATCTCTATTGAACTTTTCATCCAGGCACCAAAGAATACATGTTTTTCTCAGCAGCACATGGAACATTCTCCAAAATAGATCAAATATGGGGCCATAAAACGAATCTCCACATATACAGGAAAGTTGAAATTCTAGACTGTACCTTATCAGACCACCATGGTATAAAGTTTGAAGTCCACAATACAACAAACAATAGAAAATTCACTAACTCCTGGAAACTAAATACTATGCTGCTGAATGAGAATTGGATTCAGGAAGAAATTACAAAGGAAATTCAAGATTTCCTGGAAGTGAACAATAATGAAAATACAACTTACGGGGCTGGAGAGGTGGCTCAGGGGTTAAACCTCTGCCTTGCAGGCGGAAGGTCCTGAGTTCAGATCCTAGACCCCACGTATAGACGCCAGAAGAAGCGGGGGCAGCCTGCGCTTCTGGTCCTGGTGGGCGAAGCCTGTGAATCCCGGGACAGAGTAAACAAGAAGGAGGTAGAGGGCGATCCATGGTGGTTCCTGAATTTGCCCGTGGTTCTACACACACACACACATACACACACACACATACATACACACACGCACAATTAAATAAACAATAAAAAAATTTAAAAAAAGAAAAAGAAAATACAACTTACCAAAATCTTTGGGATACAATGAAAGCTGACCTAAGAGGTAAAGTTCATAGCTCCTAATGCCTACATCAAAAAAATGGAAAAATCACATTAAATAACTTAATAATGCAGCTTAAAGCTTTAGAGACACTAGAGCAATCCATTCCCAAAAGCAGTAGAAGAGAGGAGATCAGCAAAATCAGAGGAGAAATATAAGATAATATGAGATAAGAAAAATGATATAGAGAACCAACCAGTCAAAAAGCTGGTTCTTTGAAAAAAATCAATAAGATTGATACACCCCTAGTTAAATTAACCAAAAGCAAGAGAGAGAAAACCCAAATTAACAAAATTAGAAATGAAAATAGAGTTATCACTACTGATACCCAAGAAATTCAGAGAATAATGTCATATTTCAAAAACTTATACCAAACCTTAGTCTATACTACAAATCCATAGTTTTAAAAACAACCTGGTACTGGCTCCAAAATAGACACACAACCCAATGGATAAGGGTTGAAGACCCAGATATAAGCCCACACACTACAGCCATTTGCTCTTTGACAAAGGGGCCCAAAAAATCCAGTGAAAAAAGAACAGCATCTTCAACAAATGGTGCTGGCAAAACTGGATCTCCACATGCAGAAGATTAAAACTGGACCCATACTTGTCACCATGTACAAGAATTAATTCCAAATGGATCAAGGACCTCAATATAAGGCCAGAGACTATAAAAACCATAATTGAAAGGGTAGGGAACTCCCTCGAACTGATTGGGCTAGGCCAACAGTTCCTAAATGGACATCTAATAGCACAGTCACTACCGCCAACACTCAACAGATGGGATCTTGTGAAATTAAAGAGCTTCTGTTCAGATAAAGAGATTGTAACTCAAACACAAAGGCCACCCACAGAATGGGAGAAAATCTTCACTAATCACATATCTGATAGAGCTCTACTGTCCAGAGTGCACAAAGAACTTAGAAAACTAAACACCAAGGAAATAAATGGGTCAATTAAAAAATGGGCCTTGGAACTTAAAAGAAACTTTACCAGGGACAAAATTAAAATGTCTAACAAATATCTTTAAAAATACTCCATATCCTTAACCATCAGGGAAATGCAAATCAAAATGCAATATCATCTCACCCCGGTCAGGATGGCAAAAATCCACAACACCAAATGCTGGAGAGGATGTGGAGAGAGGGGAACACTTCTATATTGCTGGTGGGAATGCAGGCTTATATAACCACTCTGGTGAGCCATCTGGAGATTCTTAAAGAAACTAAAGATTGAAATGCCATATGACCCTGTTATTCCACTTTTGGCAATAATCCCCCATATGGCAAAAATTCACTTTGATAGCACAAGCACGACCATGTTCATAGCAGCACTGTTTACAATATCAAAGTCATGGAATCAACCCAAATGTCCAACAGTTGACGAGTGGATAAGGAAAATGTGGTATATTTATACAATGGAATACTACTCAGCCATCAAAAAAGATGAATTAATGAAATTTGCTGGGAAAAGGATGGAATTAGAAACAATTATATTGAGTGAAGTATCCCAGACACAGAAAATTAAGTGCCATATGTACTCCCTAATAGGTGGATCCTGGTACCAAACCCACTTAGAGACACACTCAAAGATAAATCTCTGTAATACCTACAGTAATTGTAAAGATTATAAACAGGAGGAAAGGGGAAGGAAGGCCCCACCAGAAACAAGGAGAGAGGGGATCATGTTACAGCAGAGAAAATAGGCCACCATCAAGGCTGCAAGTAAGTAATGAGACATCTGTTTAGTTTGCAGACTTTCCTTCCTGATTATTTGCAACTGATGAGGTATGATCTCACCAGAAGGGGAGGGCATATAGTCTGGCAGATAGAAAGTAACCATTTTGCGGGGCTGGAGGGGTGGCTCAGGGGTTAAGCCTCTGCTTTGCAGGCAGAAGATCCTGAGTTCAGATCCTAGACCTTACATATAGACGCTGGGCAGAAGCAGGGCGGCCTGCATTTCTGGTCCTTATATGGCGGAGCCTGTGAATACCCAGACAGAGTAAACAAGGAGGAGGTGGAGGCCAGTGGATGGTGGTTCCTGAATTCACTGGTGGTTCTACACACACACACACACACACACACACACACACACACACACACACAATTGAATAAATAAAAAAAAAAGAAAGTAGCCATTTTGCAAATGGGAGACCAACCCCCCCCTTCACTGTGTTACTTTTATTCCATCTACCTTTGAATATACTCTTAAAAATAAGACTCTATTTTAACAGCTTTTTATCTCTGGCCAGGGGGTGACATCCCATACCCATCAGGATGGAACCAAGGGCATTGCAGAAGCAACAAAACTGAAAAAAAATCAATAAACCATAATTCAGAACATCAGAGACTCTATATCAACCAAATGGAACCAGGCCAGCCTAATTTCTCCCTGTCCTGAAGCTCAGGGAAATTTGAGGAAGAGGGGGCAGTAAGATTGTAAGAGCACAAGGATGGGGAGAAGTAATGATATGCAAGATACTCCACACAAGTTAGGGCCGAAGCAATCATAATAGGACTTTGCATGAACTGCTGCGCAATGACCAACACATTATTGACCCCTCAAAGTCTAGCATGGACTAAAGGCACTAGGATCCTTAGAAGCAAGGGATTAACAGCCACAATAGTGTTCCTATACTTAAGGGGAACACAAGAAAAAGTTCTAGGAAATGCCACTGAGTCCTTACACCTCATCAGAGAGGAGGACCCAGAGGAAAAGTTTGACATACACATTAAAGGATGCTCCAGGGATGGGAGGGGGAGGCACTGGGAGATAGGGAGGGAGGGGGGGAAAGGAAGGAGAAAAGGGAGAGAAGGTGCAAGGGGGTGGAAGGAGGGAAGGGACCAGTGTACCTATTTAGTTTGTGAGTGGAAATAAATAAATAAATAAATAAATAAATATATATATATATAAAAGAATTGAATGAAAATATTAAAACACCTGCTATATGCTGACAAATTATTTTTTAAGTATTTTGCCACGCACACTCATATTATCAGTGTGTGAGAATGCCAATGCTGGTTTATTATCTGTTTTATGACATTGACAGTTTGAAGGAAGGGGAATGGCATTTGAATTTTTACTTATTTTTTTATTGGTGAGGATTAATCTTCATTCCTAGCATCCTAAAGTAGTCCAACATCATTAAGAAGGGTGTATATTAAGGAAAACATTTTAAAACTTCAACAATATATAGACAGTTTCATGTCTGACAAAGCTTAAAATACAGTTTATAGGCATAGATTTATTTTTCTGAGTCAAAGTCAAATGCAAACATAGATAGCTGCATCATATGCTTGATATATGGGAAAAAAAGAAAAACATTGAACGTCTTCTGTTGGGCAAAAACACATTTCTGTTGTAAATTTTATGTGGCACCTGTAACAGTGTATTTTAATTAGTGGAGCCTAAGCGACCCAGAAACATATGGAACTGGCAGCAATCCTGTTCCAGGGCGATTGAGCAGTTGTGGGTGAAACAAGTTAAAGAGGATAATCTACGTTAATGGCAAATTTTTTTTTGCCATTAATGGTGCCTTAGTTCACAGCTTCGTGGCTTCCAGGTGTCCACCCAGATGCCACACATTAAAAATGGCCCTTAGGTGCATACTGAGTCATTCATGCAGGGTGTAAAACGGCAACTAGCATGGAAATTAGCCTCAAAATGCAGACACCTGGTGGGAGGTTCTTCAATTGGCATAATGTTCACATTCTTAAGAATTAGACCCTTTTTCCACCATCAGATTATGTTTATCTGAAAATCCTTTGGATGAAATATTGAAAAAATACTTTGGCATTTCTGTTACAATCTTTTTCAAGTGCACAGATTTATTGAATCTCTGTAGCAATAATACACAATGTGTATACAAGTGAACAATCTACAATGCAAATGACAGTTTCTCACCACTGAAAACTGATATGAATCAGACTGTGTTTGAGTTCTAGTTTCAAAAACCTGAATTTGAAATCAGAGATTCATACATAGACGGAAATGGAGGAACTATACAGAGGTACAATTCATCTGATAAAGATGTCAACATATAGTATATACGTCCATCTAAATACCTTAGGAATATCTTACTGGTCACTAATTTCTAAAGTCAGAAATGAGTCCATATGCGGTATTCATCAGGCATGGTGGTATGTGCCTTTATTTTAGCACTTGGGAGATTGAAGAAAGAGAATCAAGAAACCAAAGGAGTCTGGGCTACACGGTTAGTTCCAGGCCAGCCTGGAATACATTGCTAGGCCCTGACTCATCAGCCAATCAACCAATCAAGTGGAAAGTTTTAATGAAAATAAATACATATGAAAATATTATTAAAAGAGAAGAAATTGAGGGTAAGGATTTTTTTTTAGCAACGTGTAATATCATTATCAAATTCCTGGGATTATCCATAGATATTCCTGATAAAATTGCTCATAGAAATTAGAAAAAGATAGTTTGTGACCTTTATTACATAATTTTCTACACTGGAAATGTGTTGGCTATTGTTAAAATGGGCTGATGCATAATCTCTGCTGCATTTTTGTTGATAATGACTAATTTTTAGATTAATTTTACTTTGAAATTACATATATGACATATAGTGTGATCATTCTGTATTGATGCTAATGACCAAATCAGAGTAATTAGGAATTCAATCTCCTTAAGCACTTATTATTTTTTGTGTACGAAAAACACCAAAGTTCTATTTACAATCATTAACAAATTATAGAATACATTGAAGACTAGACTCATCTTACTGTCTTATATAAAGTGTCATTATTATCCTATATAGCAGCATTTTACGTTTCTTCTGTCTCCTTTTATGCACTATGTTACCATCTCTTCACATTCTTTCTAGCCTCAGTGGACATAACTTAATATTTTAGCCTTCGCATACAAGCAAGAATATGTAGAACTTGTCTTTTTGTACCTGGCTAATTTCACTTACAACAGTGTTCTCCAATTCTAACAAATTTCATCGTGGTTTGGATTTGTATTTGCTGATAATTGCTGATCTTGAACACTTTTCAAATTCTTTATAACCATTAAGATATCTTATATACAGAAATATTTATTCAGTATTTAACTAACCAGACATCAACAAAGTAAACAACTAATTTAAAAATCAGCTATAGATCTGGACAGAGAATTCACAAGAAAAACAGAAATTTCTCAGAATTATCTATGAAAAACATTCAGCTTCTTTAACCATCAGGAAAATACAAATTAAATCACTTTGGGATTTAATATTTCCTCAGTCATGAAGTCTAAGATTAAAAAAAGAAAAAGAATAAATGAATGCTGGTTAAGATGTGTGGAAACAAGAACACTTACTGTTGATGAGAATGTAAGCTGATACAGCCTCTCATTGTTATTCCTCAAGAAGCTAGAAATACACCTTTATGTCCCAGCTATGCTGTACTTCAGAATATTCTCTAAGGACTCTCCATAGCATACTACAGAGTAACTTGTACCTCTTTGTTCATTTCTGCTGTATTCATAAAAATAAAGAAATTTAAACAGCCTAGATGTCCACCAAGGAAAATATGGTACATATGCACAATGGAATACTATAAAGCTATTATAAAGAAATAAATCATAAAATTTACAGATGAATGGACGGAACTTGGAAAAATTATTGTGAGTTAGCCCAGACTCAGAAACACAAATGCTGCATGTTATCACTTATTTGAAGATCCTTGATTTTGAATCGTCAGGTTTGTATGCTTAACTTATAACATTTCTGTAAGTCAGGACATTAGGAAAGCACTAGTAAGGCAAGCAAAGGAGGAGGGGTCTCTAAAGGAATAGAGGTATACAAATTCAGTGGTATGAAAATAGAAAGGGGAATTACATGAACTTTCTGAGAAATGTCAGACTTGGGTCTATTCACTAGAGTTTACTGAGCTCATAAGTGGATACTTTGCCTCACCAAAAATCTATCGGTTACAAATTTTTCACTGGTAATTGGTAGATCCCTATGGGTTCCTCTCCCACAGCTTAACACTAGTTGGGTCAGGCTTGTGTAGGATTGGTGTCAATAGTCACAGCAATTATTAGTTTATGACTGCCAAGGCCACATCATGCTTCTGGCTCCTATGTTTCTTTTTATAATATTAATGAACATTAAAATAATTTATATTTTCTTACAACCTAGCATCATTATTATATAAAGAATCTCCAAAATTATTAACTTCTTCCATAATTTTATAAAAAAATGTTACATAGGGCAAACTAAACATATCCAGTCATGAGTACATACATATTTAACCTCAAGGATAACATTTATCTGCTCTTGAAGAATTGAAATTAGTCAACCAAAAGGTATTATACCGTTGTAGCAAGAATTAGCCATAACTTAATAAACTCCCCTGAATACACACCTCTTCTATAAAAGGATTGTTGAAGGCTCATCTATATTCACATTTGTTGTCATAGTAATACATAACAATGCTACCACTATTAAATATGGAGCAACATTGAGACACAGAGAGCTAAAAGACAATCTGCAGGATACAAACTTACTGAGCAACTAGTCATTATGGATGTTGAACTGAAAACTGGCATTCTGCCACAAATTAATGCTTTGTAGACATTTCTAAATTTTGCAGATACATTGCCAGCATGCTTTGGTTGCTGCTCAAGTCCATTGTTTTCTTTTTAAATCAATCTCATTTTGCAGAAAAAAGCACATATTTCAGAATTTTTTTTCAAGAACATTTGGCTTTTAAGTATTTGTTTTTATGAGTAAGTACATATCTTAACACTTAAATGTCACAAATATAAAAGTTCAGTATGTTGTTAATTGAAATGATCTGTGTGTATAGCATGTATGCATATATACCTATGTGTATGCAGATGTGTGTAAGTAGACTTGTGATCATGTCAGCAAGAATCATTAATTGCTCTTCCAGTTTATGCACTAAGGCAGAGTCTCTCAATTTAGCCTATAGTTTGCTGATACACCTAATCTCACCACCCAATATTTTCATTCCCACCCAGCATTTACATGAGTTTTGGGGATCTGAGCTTCAGTTCTCCTGATTAAAAAGCAAATGCTTTAAATTTCAAGCCATATTGCCACCCCCAAAATAATTTTTAAATTCAAAGCTGATCTAATAATATAATAAACATGATTGCCACACAGTAACAAGTATGAGTTCAGATTCTATAGCATGATCAGTTAGGACTCATGTATATATTTATGAATCCATTATGACACTCACAGCAGTGAATACATTCAACACCTCTTAACCATTTCTATGACTTTGTGTCATTCCACATTCATTTCTGTCCCAATCCCATTTCCAGTCATCCAATGACCTACTTTATGTAATCATAATTATTTTCTTTATTATAGAATTGCACTGAAATAAACAAATATAGAATATGTTCTTTTGTCCAATTATTAATTGAGATGATTAAAATAATTGTTTTAAAACTATATATACATGTCTACTACAGAACTCTTACTGCTACTGTGCAAAACTTTTTTTACTTATTTATATATTTATTGTGTGTGTGTGTGTGGGTGGGTGTCTGAGGTCACTGTGTGTCCTTGTGAAGGACCAATGACTTCAGGAATCATCCTAGATTGCTTCTACCTTTTTTTTTTTGCTTCACTCTGGGATTTCCCAGACTCTGCCCACCAGGGCCCAAAGTGCAGGTCACTGCCTTTTTGGCCTGACTTTTTACTTGGGACCTGGGATCAGAATTCAGGACCTTCTGCTTACAAGATAGAGTCTTAACCCTTCAGCCATTTCTCCAGCCCTGCAGAACTCTATGTACACATCCATTTGTTATCATTTTTTTCTATTTTTTGAAAAAACATTTCAACATGTAGTGACTGCTACTTGATGTTAACTTTCTGCAGCTATTGCATTTCTGTAAATTTTTTTCAAACTATATGATAACTTTTGGGTTTAATTTTTTTCTTTGTCTTATTTCCATTCTTTTGTTGTTGTCGCTCTTTACTCTTTTCTTTCCTTCACTCCTTCTCTTTCCTTTATTCCTTTGCTCCTTACTTCCTTCCTCCTTTTCTTTCGTCTTCTCCTTTTAACATGCCAACTCCTTGTCTTCTCTTGCCTACCTCATATCTGGGAATAGTTGATTGTCATCCTTACTATTGTTCCTTTGTGACTATAAGGCCTTAAAAAATTTCTTTTAGGGATGATGAGATGGCTCAAGAGTTAAAACTCTGTATTACAAGCAGACGATCCTGAATTCAAACCCATGTCAAAATGCCATGAGGAAATAGTGGTGGCCTGCACTTCCAGTTCTGGTGGGCAGAACCTGAGAAATACCCCCAGAATGAATCAAGAAGGAAGTAGAAGCAATCCAGGAAGATTCCCAAAGTCACCATTATTCCCCCACACGGATACACAGTGCCATCTGATACACGTATGTGCGTGTGCACACACACACACACACACTCACACACACACACACACTCAAGAAAACAAATAGTACATAAAAATAAAATATATTGGTCCTAAGTATAGTGTATTTTTTTGTTTGTTTGCTTTGCATTTCTTCATGCTTGATTTCAACAAATTTTGAAATTGTATGGTCTAGACTTTGAGAATTTTCAAAAAATTAGTCCAGTATAAAGGTCTCTTAATACTGTTATGAAACAAACAAGCACCTATGTCAATATGTATCAAGAAAGTAAAAAATATTGATAATCTTGAATTTAAACAGAAACTTGAAACAAGGTAATAGTCCATGAACAGTGCTTGAAATGTTTTAGGGATGAGTTACAGGAAAGCTTGAAAAAGAGGCAATAAAATGGGAATAAGACAACTGATACCTTAGAAGAATTTCAGAATACTACCATAGCTGGAGTAGAGTCAAAGGAATATGAGTCCAAGTTTTATGCAGTATACAGTGTTACAAAGTAAGTCTTGTATTTTACTCTGAGAAGGTGGAAATCCATCACATAATTTTAGAGAAGCATGATCTTCCCTACATTTCCCTACAATTACAGAGCTTTTGGAAAGAATGATGAATAAGGGAATTGAATAGGGAAGTAATTATGAAAACCCGTGATAGACATCATGAGGCTGATAATAATGGATGATGACTCAAGATTCTGTTCAAAGTAGCACTGACAAGCTTTGTTGAGCAGATGAAGACATTTTAGAAGACTCGAGCATGTGGCTTGAGCTGCTTAAGTAAATAATTAGTGTTAACCTTCTAGGGAAGTACACTGAGGAATGGAGTATAGCATGTTATGATTGAAATGCCTAGTTGATATCAATTAAAAGCAGCATCAAATATACAGTTGGCTATAAGACTGGAGTTCAGGATTTAGTCTAATCCTGAACTAAATATATCCATTTATCCTAGAGGTGGTAATTACAGCAAATAAACCATATGGAATCTCATTCAAATGGCTTTATGGGGAGTGAGTGTAGATGGAGAAAACAATACATCTTTAAATCCATTATTGATGCTCAAAAGGGTCCAAACACACAACAACTTTAGTTGTATAACTTCTTGGTCAATCAAAATATTTTAATTTGTATCATAAGATTGTTTTAACAGTACATCAATGTTGATTCTGAAGATACCAAAGGAGTCAGTAAATACCTAATATTTTAGAAATCTGTGCTCTCATTGGGAATGATTATTTGCAGCTGTGCTATGTATGTGTCATACACTACATTTAGATTTCAGACACCTGGCAGAGTTGTTGGTTGAATAACAAGGATTAGTTTTTATTAGCTTTTGACTCATGGAGATAGTTCAGATTAAGTGTGGTCTTTTAATAGATCATTTCTTTCTGCTTGTCATGGATAAAATTATGTAATCTGGCTCCTCATGACTAGTAACACAATAGGTCACTGAACAATATAAGAGAAACATCAATAAATAATTGTCTTAATTACAGGCAAGCACAATAGCAAAACTCTCTGTAGTGAGCATGTCTTCTGATATAATAAGAGCACACAAATATAGAAAACAGACTCTCAAGTTTCAAACATTTTCATGTTGCATGATCACATTAAATGTAAAAGCAAACTGAGAATTTTATTTCATTGTTTTTCTCAAATATATCCAACTTGGAAAAGACCCATTTTAATCCTATTAAATTTTGAGCCTGGATCCTATTTGTCCATCAAAATATCAAACAGTCAGGACCACCATTCTCTCACTATTATTGAAATAAATAGAAACAGGTATTTACAAGTAATAAAAAAAATGTTAAAACTAGAAACCTAACATCTAGAGCAGAAGGAAACAGTAATAGTAATCACAGATGATGAAGGGGAAGTATTCGTTGTTGGCAAACTCTCCTTCACTACATTCATGTTGTCTTTCTTTGTCACTGATTCTCAAAGTGTTGCCTTTGAGCAAACAATATTAGCATGACTTGGTGACTTCATAGACCGAGATGATCTCAAGATACTAGTCCAAGAACTATTGAATCAGTAGTCATAGTCCCAAAGGGTTGGCTGTAGAAATCTATTTTGATTATTATTCTAGTTTATACAAATGTTTGACAGTCACTTATTTAGTCAATCTGTAACAATAATGGTAATAGTGCCAGTATTCTAATTTTAGTAAAAACCATGTCTGAACACTGCATTAGGTACTTAGAACTTTTTTTTACTTTAGAGCAACTTTCCAAATAGCTATACCAATCTCAGTTCAACAAGAAGAAAATCAAAGTATGTAAATTAAAATTTAAATTTAAATATTATTCTGTATTGTAAACAACTGGCATTTTCCTAATTCTGAAGTTCTTCCATTTTCATGGGAGAAATGATAAAAGTGTGTTAAGCATGCACAAAAACCTCATTTGCTTAATACTATCAACTTCTATCTCTTTGATAGAACTATCTCTTTTGAAATTTAATTCTTTTTAAATTAAAAAAATAACTAAAAGGTAGTAAGAACACACAACAAATCACTTAGGAAAATGTTATAGTTATTCTTTTTTTAATTTTTTTTAATTTATTATTTATTCAATTGTGTGTGTATGCATGTGTTCATGTGTGTGTATGTAGAACCACAGACGAATTCGGGAACTACCATGGATGCCTCCACCTCTCCTTGTTTACTCTCCCCCAGGATTCACAGGCTCTGCCCTACCAGGATCGGAAATGCAGGCTGCCCCCACTTCCGCCCTGGCGTCTATATGTGGGGTCTAGGATCCGAACTCAGTACCTTCTGCCTGCAAGGCAGAAGCTTAACCACTGAGCCACCTCTCTAGCCCCAGGAAAATGTAATAGTTATTCTTAACTGCTGCTGTGAGAGAGCATTCCAAGTCAAGCAACTTAAGCGAGAAAGGAAGATTTATGCAATTTACAGTTCCAGAAGGGAGAAACAGTCTTTTATGGCTGAAGTTGACATGGCTGAAGGCAGTTTAAGTCACTGAAAACATCCTGGAGACTCAGAGCTGCCCCGTCCAGTGATGGCTGAAGGCTGTAGGATTCCTGAAGAGTCAAAGAAGTGGAGAGTCTCTCTTCCATGTCTTCTGTTCCTTTTATGGTTCCTTTTATCTGGATTGCTAATGGGAGGTTCCAATTAGATCTAGGGCTGGTCTTTGTATTGTAAATGTATTAATCCAGATAATCTCTTCAGGTAGTCTGACAGTTTAGTTAATGCCAGGTGTGTTCAAGTTGACATCCAAGATTAGCTATCACAGAAAAAGAAAATCTTAATGACTTTTTATGTATTCAATTTTCCTTAGTGCCATATTATTAGGTATAGATAAACTTTTCCATGGAAGAAATGTATAAATGAATAGAATATAACTCTGTACCTATAAAAGAACACTTGCTTAAAAGGGAAGCAGAGAAAATGTACAGAGAAAAAACTCTTTCCTCTGAAAATGCCACAAGCTTTCAAAGCTCATTTTTTTCATGTTGTATCAATTTCACTATTGACTTTGCTCTCAATAAAATTTTAGGCATAAGTCATTTCAAAATGGCAATCCTATCATGGATTTTCTGCTTGTGCTGCCTTTCTTGGTACTTCACTGCTGATTCACTAGTGGATGGAGCAGGTTGTAATATAACTATAGCAACCACGCAGCTCTTCAAAGAAAAAAGAAATTATTTGAACCATTTCTGGTAATGTCAAATATACTTTTCTTTACACCATCTAAAAGTAAGTATCATCCACATATAGGAGATCTGTGATGGATACTCCATAGATAATGAAAGTTCCAAATTTCAGAAACCCAAATTATATTTCTGACATATGACTTGAATATCCCAAATATACAGGGAAACAGACATTTAAACATCATGTAAATATATTTCCTTTATCTTCTATGACTTGTTAACAGAGGAACACATAACAAAAAAGTAAATGTGTCTTCCTTTTTCCCCATAGATAGAAAGAAATGTCAAATCTACTTAAAATTGTCTTAAAAAGTTACTTAGAATAACAACTTAACATATAAGTTCCATCATTGTTTATTCATAAGGGATAATATTAACACTCAATACAAATTATTGCTTCAAAAATCAACTCCAAATGGATGAAGGACCTTAAAATTAGGCCAGATTGTAAATAGAGCAAAAAGGCCATACACAGAATGGGAGAAAAACCTTCACTAACAATATATCTGATAGATTTCTATTATCCAGAGTGCACAAAAAATTTAAAAATCTAAACACCAAGGAGATAAATAACCCAATTAGAAAATGGGCTTAAGAACTCCAAAGAAATTTTTCCAGGGACAAATACGAAATGTTAAACAAATATATTTAAAAATGCTTCACATTCCTACCCATGAAGAAAATGCAAATCAAAACTTTCCTGAGATGTCATTTCGCCCAGGTCAGAATGGCAAAAATCCACAATACAAACAACAGCAAATGCTGGAGAGCATGTGAAGAGAAGGGGATTCTCATATATTGCTGCTGGGAATGCAGGCTTATACAACCACTCTGGCAATCAGTTTGGCAATTTCTACAAAAGTTAAAGATTGAAATGCGATATGAACCTGCTATACCACTTCTGGGAATAATCCTCCATAATTCAGCAATTCACTACAATAATACAAGCACAACCATGTTCACTGCAGCACTTTTTATAATAGCAAAGTTATGGAATCAACCCAAATACCTAACACTTGATGAATGGATAATGAAAATGTGGTACATTTATACAATGGAATACTATCAGCCATCAAATGATGAATAATGAAGTTGTTGGGAAATGGATGGGATTAGAAAAAATTATATTGAGTGAAGTATCCTAGACACAGAAAGTTAGATATTGTATGTACTCCCTAATAAGTGGATCCTACTTCCAAATACACTGAATGACATATTCAAAGGTAAATCTCTGTAATACCCACTATAATCCCAAAGGATTCCCCAGAAGGGAAGGGGAAGAAGGACCTTAAAAGAAAGATGATAGAAAAAAAAAAAGAAAGATGAAAGGGGATCACGCTTTTGTTCCATTAAAATTCCATATATTTATTTCTTCCACTCATACAAAGTTGATAAGTAGCCCATTTCCCTCCCTTCCTCCACCCCTCCCTGGAACCCCTTGCTCCCTCCCCACCTTTTCCTTTCCTTTCCTCTCCTCCCTACCTCCCTTTCTCCCAGTGCTCCCTCCCCTCTCCATTCCTGGTGCACATTCCTTTATTGTGCATATCAAACTTCCCTGTGGGTCTTCCTCTCTGATGAGGTGTAAGGACTCAGCAGCATTGCCTAGAGCTCTTTTTGTGTTCCCCTTTAGTATAGGAATACTATTGTGGCTGTTAATCCCTTGCCTCCAAGGATCCTAGTGCCTGTGATACATACTAACTTTGGGAGTTCAATGATATGTTGGTAATTGCACAGGTCTTGCAAAGTCCAATTGTGATTACTTCAGCCCTAACTTGTATAGAGTATCTTGCATATTGTTGTTCCTCCCCATCTTTAGGCTCTCACAATCTTAGCGCCCCCTCTTCTGCAAATTTCCCTGAGCTCAGGATGGAGAGAGATTAGGCAGGCCTAGTTCCAGGTGGTTGATGTAGAGTCTCTGATTTTCTGAATTATGGTTTGTTGATTTTTTTTTTCAGTTTTGCTGCTCCTGCACCACCCCTGGCTCCATTCTGATGGGTATTGGATATCACCTCCTGGCCAGAGATCACACTTAAGTAGGGAAAAATAGGCCATGGTCAAGTACTACATGTAAGTAGCGAGACATCTGGTGCAGTTTATTCTCACTTCCCTTCTTGGTCACTTGTGACTGAATAAGTTTGACCTCACCAATCAGGGAGGATACAGGGACTGGCAGATAAATAATAACCATCCCGCAAATGGGACACTGACCCCCACACACACACTGTCATGGTCTACTCCTATTCTTCCATCTAACTTTGACTCTTCTCTTATATTAAGATCTTCATTTAAAAAGTCTTTTATCTTTGGTTAGGAAGTGAACTTCAGTACCAATTGGGATACAGTCAAGGGCAGTGCAGGAAAAGCCAAAATTCAGAACACCAAAGACCCTACATTAATCACTTCAAACCAGACCAGCCAAATCTCTCCCCATCCTACAAGCTCAGGGAACCTTGTAGAAGAGGGGGTGGCAAGATTGTAAGAGCCTAAAGATGGGCAGGACCAAAGATATGCAAGATACTCCACACAAGTTAGGGCTGCAATAGCCAGAATTGGACTTTTCCTCACCTACACAATGACTGACATGTCAATGACCCCCCAAAGTCTAAGAACACATAACAGAAAAGTAAATGTGTCTTCATTTTTCCCCATAGATAGACAGAAATATCAAATCTACTTTTTTAAAAAAGTTACTTAGAATAACAACTTATCATTTAAGTTCCATCAATGTTTATTCATAAGGAGTAACATTAACTCTCAGTACAAATTATTGTTTCAAAAATCAACTCCAAATGGATTAAGGACCTTAATATTAGGCCAGAAACTATAAAAACCCTAGTTGAAAGGATAGGGAACTCTCTCAAGGTGATTGGGCTAGGCCAACAATTCCTAAGCAGAAATCCAATATCACAGTCACTACAACCAACATTCAACAAATGGGATCTTATGAAATTAAAGAGCTTCTGTTCAGATAAAGAAATTGTAAAACTAGCAAAAAGCAACCTAAAGAATGGGAGAAAATCTTCACTAACCATATATCTGATGACCACTATTACCCAGAGTGCACAAAGAACTTAAAAAACTAAACACGAAGGAATTAAATGGCTCAATTAAAAAAATGGGCTTTGGAACTCAAAAGAAAGTTTTCTATAGACGATATTAAAATGTCTAACAAATATCTTTAAAAATGCTCCACATTCCTAGCCATCAGGAAAATGCAAATCAAAACTTCCCTGACAAGTCATCTCACCCCAGTCAGTGCAGGAAAAGCAAAACTGAAAGCAACAAACTATAATTCTGAACACCAAATACCTACTTATTCACCTGGAACCAGAGCAGTCAAATCTCTCCCCATCCTGAAGCTCAAGGAACCTTATGGAAGAGGGGCCAGCAAATGGGGAGGACCAATGATATCCAAGATACTCCACACAAGTCAGGGCTGCAGCAGCAAGGATATAGCCACAATGTGATTGGACTTTGCCTGACCTGCTGCAATAGCTGACATGTCAACAACCTTCCAAAGTCTAGCAGGGATCACAGGGGAGAAAGCTTTAGGCAGTAGGATCCTTAGAGGCAAGGGATAAAATAATCATAATAGAGTTCTCATGCTAGCGGGTAGCCCACTGAGTGCTGAACCCTCACTAGGGTGGAGGACTCACAGGGAGAGTCAGTGCCTACATCAATGGATGCTCTGGAGGATGGGAGGGAGGAAGTGGTAAACACTGGAAGAAAGGGAGGGAGAGAGGGAGTGAAAGGGAGGAGGGAGAGTACAATGGGAGACAAAGGGGGAGGGAAGAAGAGAGGGAGAGGGTGGGGGTATGTATTGATCTTGCATGATTATGCAAAAATAAAATGTAATAATAAAAAATAATAATAAATGAAAAAATATATAATAAAAATAAGTAAAAACTAAATGAATAAAAAAATCAAAACTTACAAAACAAAAATTTTGTTTCATTACGGAATTTTCAAACAAAACAGCATATTGTCTTCCCTCATCTACCCTGCCCTTCCTCTTCCTGTGTACCCTAATGCTCGGTAGTCTTCTTTCTTCTTTCATTAATTCATCTTAATTATCAATGTTCTAAAGGTTTCTGTTTTTTTTTTTAGAGGAGAAACAGAGAAATGGAACAAGGGAGGAGAGACAGAAATTCATTTAAGTTCTAAAGATATTAAGTTCAAAGTTTTATAATATTCAACGTTTTGTGTGTGTGTATGTGTGCAGGAATTACAAGTGTACCTCCAAATAAATTATTTCAAAATAGAGTTTACTTTAACATTGTTGAAGGGAGCAAATAGACATGAATTTTAAACTTTCATTGTATTGAGTCAATTTAACAACGGCTATAAATTAAAATATAAACATACCAAAATATATTATGAAGAATGCCTGGAAGCAAATTTGAGATATACATCGATATGGTTGTACACACTCTTGCGTGTATATGTATGGATGCAACTATGAACATGTATGTGTGCATATGTGTGTAGTATAGATATGTGTTTATTTGTATGTGTTCATGTTCATATGTGTGAACATGTATATGGGTACATGTACACATATGTGTGCACATATTTGTATGTATATTTGTAGGTGCATTTGTGTGTGTTTATTATATATGCTTGCATTGTATATTCATGCATATATGCACATGTGTCTATATGTTTATGTGTATATATCTGTGTGTGTATATATGTTTATGTACATATAAATATAGGTATGTATACACACATATGCATATTAATATAGAAGCATTTCTGTCAATGTCAATGCTCTGAACTGAAATTGCTCTGTGTCATATTGTCAAGTATTTAGTAGAAGTTAATCTATACCCTCAATTGGCTTTGCTCCTCTCTTTCCATTTAAGTCCATGAAGATCTGTATAAATTTTTTTTAAAAAAACCATTTGTAAAGTTTAATTGATACTTTCAGAAATAACATGACAGTAAAAAGCTATACTTTTGCCAGAATCTCTGTAACTTGATAAAATTGCCTCGTTTTCAAACAGTAATTTCAAACAGTAATTAATATGATTAGCTGTCTTATTTCTATACCATACATCTATAT
This sequence comes from Typhlomys cinereus, assembly GCA_023101885.1. Classification (NCBI taxonomy): domain Eukaryota; kingdom Metazoa; phylum Chordata; class Mammalia; order Rodentia; family Platacanthomyidae; genus Typhlomys; species Typhlomys cinereus. Next base: position 1,369,894 of record JALPQD010000060.1, on the reverse strand, counting down.
TTTAAGTAATATCAATCACCTGCAAAAAATATATTATATATTTTCACTTGTTCTGCTAACCTTGTACTGTAAGTTGTAGGTTTAGGCAGGAATGAGGAATAGGAGCTGTGTACAGGCTATTACCACACCTACATGTGATAGCCCTGGGAGGGGAGGAACATGGTCACATTGTTTGCATAGAACTTAGGAAAAGTGAACCATTCTGAAGTACCTTTTCACCCCATCTCACTGGCACAAGTGTCTGTTACAACTGGAAGTGTGCTTCTTCCTGTTGCCTGAGATGCCTTGGGTCATCTAACACTCACTGCATAGTCCCTTTCTCTTGCTATCAACCCAGTAAGCCTGGTCCATGAAAACATCCCAATGCTCCTGTGTATCTCCTGGAAGAAGATGACCAGTACACTTGCTGCCCACGAGCCAGACATGGTGCTGAGAAGCCTCATGAGAAGCTGGTAATCAGATCCCAGAGGGCACAGCCCTTGCTAGCTTGTGACTTTCGCTAGCTAAGATCACTTGCTGTAGGTGGGCGGGGTTAAGTTATTTTATTTTTCTAATTTTACAAGCATATTGAGTACTCATCCCCCACTTCCCTCCATCCCTGCTCCCACCCATCCTCTTTCCCCTCCCTTCTTCAATCCATTCCACTTCCTTCCAACCTCCCGCCCATCCACCTTCATAGATCCCCAAGGATCCCTCTGGCCTGCCTACTCTTTTTTTAATTTTTCTACTTTTATAAGCATATTGAGTACTTAACCCTGATTCCTTCCATCATCTCTCCCCCCATCCCTCATCAGTCCCACCCTCCTGCCTATCTGCTTCTATGGATCCCAGAGTTGCCTCTCGCCCTTCTATTCCTGTGGTGGTTCAAGCCTCCGTGGCACATCATGTTGCTTCTCCTCAGGCTGCCCCATACTAACATACCAACATACTCTCATAGACTATCTAGGAACTCAAGAAAGATAAAAATATACAGTGGAAACCTTGGAGACTGAAGCTGGTTAAATGTAGGTGGTTTTTGAGGCCACTGACTTCACAGTATCCATTCTGAACACTCACGACTTTCAGAACTTCCTTTCAACAGAGACTACCAAATTTTAGGAGGACATGAAGAAATCAAGAACGTTTATAACACATCTGAAAAGTACTGTTGCCCAACCATATAGCTCTCTGATTATTTATCATAATGACAGTCTATGGCTTAGATCTTTGGGGCTGCAAGAGGGCGATAACCCTGAGCCACTGTTCCGTAGCTCAAGGCTATAGATATCCAAATATAACCAGGAATTGGTTTCATCTCACAAGGGAGTAGTAGTGACTACGCCACAGTTTTTTCAGACCCTGATATAAAGTTTGATGAAAATTATGACACACATAAACTGTGAATGAGAGTCACTGAAATTTCCAAACACCAGTAATTTAAGATGCTATTGTGAAAGCACACTATTCACAGGCCTTCTGTCTGCCAAAAATTAATCAGGGATTATCCCACCTTGAAACACTATCCTCCACACAGTGACCTTCTCAGAAGAAGCTGAGAGACGGGGATGAAGCATCTCCTCAAAGTCCCTATTGTTACAGAAGGTAGAAGAGGAAGTCAAGGCATTTCCCCAAGAGGAAATAATTGCTAGGATCCTCCCTCGAAAATCTCCAAGCCCAGAATATTTCACTGGCATACCAAATATTTAAAGAAGAAATGATACCAGTTTGTGTAAGGTCTTTGATTAAAGGCTACAAAGATGACTCAGCAGATAAAGCACTTACATGCAAGCAAGAGAACCAGAATTCAGATTCCCAGATCCCATGCAAAGTCTGGATAGGCATGGTACATATTAGTGATTCCCATAGCAAAGGGGCTAATTGTATTGGTGAGCTACAGATTGGATTAGAGCCCCACTCTCAAAAGAATAAGGTAGAAGAGTGATTCAGCTTGGTTTCCAGTATTAACTTCAGGCATCCAAATATGTGCACATATGTGCATACATGTGCATACACTTGCATGTACATATACTTACATAAATAACTACACACACATGTACACACATGCATGATAACATGAATACAATCATGCAAACAACACCCCCACACATACACATGAAAAGATATTTTGGAGAATATATGTGAACATATTCTGACTTGTTTCAGTAGACAAAGATGGCTGTGACATCAAATCCACACACAGAAAAAAGAAAACTACACACAAATTTCTCAAAAGTATAGATTTAAGCTCCCTAATGATAACATACAAACAAGCATGATAGTGCACCCGAGAATCCCAACTCAGGGGAAACTGAGGCAGGAGGATTATAATCTGAGGTGAGCCTGAATGAGATTTTAGCATCCTATATCAAAAATGGAGAAGAAGAAAAAGAAAAGGAGGACAAGGGAAAGAAATCTTATTAACATACTCCTGCAACATATAAAACGAATTACAAATGATGCCAAAGTAAATTCATCCCAGGACAGCACTTACTTTGCTATCTTAAAATTAGTCAACATAGGGCTGGAGCCTCCGCCTTGCAGGTGGAGGGTCCTGAGTTCGGATCCCAGATCCCACGTATAGACGCCAAGCGGAAGCGGGGTGGCCTGCGCTTCTGGTCCTGGTAGGGCGGAGCCTGTGAATCCCGGGGCAGAAGGAGGTGGAGGCGTCCATGGTGGTTCGCGAATTCGTCCGTGGTTCTACACATACACAGACACACACACACACAGACACACGTACGCACATGCGCACAGTTGAATAAATGATAATAATAATAATAAAGTTAATATTTTAAAAAATTAGCATATACATCATGTTTTCAGAGAAAAGAAAGCAGAAATGATCATCTCCATAGATACAGTGTTCATCTAGGTTCCAAATTCTTTTTTTTCCCACTCATACAAAGTTGATAAGTAGCCCATTCCCCTTCCTCCCTCCTCCCCTCCATGGACCACCTCCCCTCTCCACTCTCTCCCCCTCCTTTCCCCTGCCTTTACCCCCTCCCTCTCCTCCTCCCAGTGCCCCCCCATCCCTGGAGCATCCTTTAGTGTGCATGTCAAACTTCCCTCTGGGTCCTCCTCTCTGATGAGGTGTAGGACTCAGTAGCATTGCCTAGAGCTCTTTTTTGTGTTCCCCTTTATTATAGCAACACTATTGTGGTTGTTAATCCCTTGCCTCTAAGGATCCTAGTGTCTGTGATCCATACTAGACTTTGGGAGTTCAGTGATATGTTGGTCATTGCACAGGTCATGTAAAGTCCTATTTTCATTACTTTGGCCCTAACTTGTGTGGAGTATTTTGCATATCATGACTTCTCCCATCCTTGTGCTCTTCCAATCTTTTTTTTTTTTCCTCTTTTTTTTTCCTCTTTTTTTTTTTATTATGTATTCAACTGTGTGCATATGTGTGTGTATGTGCGTGCACGTGTGTGTCTGTGTGTGTGTGTGTGTGTGTGTATGTCTGTGTATGTGTAGAACCACGGACGAATTCGCGAACCACCATGGACGCCTCCACCTCCTTCTGCCCCGGGATTCACAGGCTCCGCCCTACCAGGACCAGAAGCGCAGGCCGCCCCCGCTTCCGCCTGGCGTCTATACGTGGGATCTGAGATCCGAACTCAGGACCTTCCGCCTGGAGGCTTAACCCCTGAGCCACCTCTCTAGCCCGTGCTCTTCCAATCTTACCTCCCCTCTTCTGCAAATTTCCCTGAGCATTAGGATGGGGAGAGATTAGATTAGCCTGGTTCCAGGTGGTTTATATAGAGTCTCTGATTTTCTGAATTATGGTTTGTTGATTTTTTTTCAGTTTTGCTGTTCCTGCACCGCCCTTGGCTCCATCCTGATGGGTATTTGATGTCAACCCCTGGGGCTCAGTGTCTCCTCACTGGAGTGCGCGCGTCCCGGGCGGGCAGGCGGGGAAAGGGAAGATCTGTATAAATTTGCCAACAAATTTGAGCTGGAGTTTAAAACGCTGGTGTATTTAATTGATGTGTTTATTTTCTATCTAGATGTGAATTAAACGTTTCTACAGTAGGTTATCATACCAATCCATAGCAGTAAAAATCTTTAGAGAAATACAAAATGTAGGTCATTTCCATCGCAAACTAAACTACTTACCGAAATTTAGCATAGTCAACATAATTTTCTAATGGAGCCAGGCTTCTCAGGAGAAGAGCAGGAATCTAATGGCATAAACAAATATGTTTAAGAAATTAGAAACCAACATCAACATTACTGTCACAGAACCAAAGAAAAAATGTTAATAATCAACTACCCCAAAACGATTTAATTCAAACATTCAGTGTTTTACTAATGTATTATTAAAATTCCATTTAGCTAAAAGTTAAAACTACAAAATGAGGATATGTGAAATGCTGCATTTGATTTATGCTTTATCTTAATGCTCGTTTCTTCCTTTAATGAAAGTATTATTTTATGTAAAGCAGAAAAAATAAATATGGTCATTAATATTAAAAACATAATTTAGTTAGATAAACTCAAGTCATCAATAACCTCACTGTAAATAAAAAATTGAATTAACAATCACAACCTGAGTTGGGAAAATACCATTAGGAGTTAACTTCAGAGAAAAATGGATGAGAAATTCATTAATGTATTCAATTTCTTCTGTTCCTTTTAATACTCTGTCATTCATTTTGCTTGTGAATGATAACGTGGACATGAATAGAACAATGCTTAGACAGAGTAGCCATTCAATGTATATCTTGTAAATAATATCTAAATAAATGAGCATACAATCTGCCTATGCTAATGCATATAGAATGATTCAGTTACATACTAGACACAAACAATCCTGTCAATGGGTTTCTCAAACCCCTTTGCAAAGAATGGATTTCGATTTAATTCCATATAGCTAATATTAACATATCTGAAAAAGTACAAAGTAAAATTTATCACCAGATTAGAGGAAAACCTCAACAGAAAACGTTCTTCCTTCTTACTCCAAAGACAAAGACAAAGACAAAGACAAGGAATCTACGTAATTAGGGACATTCTAACTAATGGTTAGAATCTATTCATAGAAGCACATAAAATATCCATAATAATAAGCTTCAATGAACTTGTTTATTTTTTCAATTCGGATTAAATTATTTCTCATTGAGCATGTAGCCTGCAGACCCTATTTGATTTTATAATTCCCAGAGGAGTCTCAGCTCCTTATTTAAAAATAAACAAATGTGGTTTGTAAATACTGATTCAATTTTTAGAGGAGTTTGATTTCTGCAGAGGTCTGCAGCACATTACCTGGAAGCATGTGAGGTAAATGATTGCAGACCTGCAATTTGCCATCCTATTAGATTATAGAACACGAATCATGATATAGGTTCTACACAAATTTCTTATAGTTCTATTTCTCTTAACTATTTTACAATTTAAGTCTATCTAAGGCCAACTAAAGTGGAAGGCTAAATGTTCTCAGAGGTCTACAGAAGATAATTCCTTAGTACTATGAATTCCAGTAATGTACATTTTATTAATGACTTGAAAGTAGGTGGCAGAAGGCAGAACTTTATATAATTATATAATCATGTATAATAATCCTACTGAATTGTTTCTGTCCTCCTTCCTCATTCCATCATTCTGCTTATAGTATCTACTTGTTCATGTATTTTGACTCCTTTTTCTATTAGCGACCTTAGAATATTGATCACATTTTTTAAGCATTTTGAATTTTTTCTGTGACCATTATATTCCTACTGCTATACACCAGTCCAGTTTTTATACTTGCTGCCTGTAAGTAGCAAGACATCTGGTGAAACTCACTCTCATGTCCCTTCCTGGTCATCTGCAACTAAAGAAGTTTGATCTCACCAATCAGGGAAGGTATAGGGACCAGCAGACAGATAGTAACCATCCTGCAAATGGGACACTAACTACCACCCCCCCTCTCACTGCAATACTCCTATTTCATCTACTTTTGAGTCTCTCTTATATTAAGATCTTCATTTAAACAGTCTTTTATCTTTGGTTAGAAGGTGACCTTCAGTATCAATCAGGATGGAGCCAAGGGCAATGCAGGAAAAGCAAAACTGAAAACAACAACAAACCATAATTCAGAACACCAAAGATCCTACATTAATCACCTGGAACCAGACCAGTCAAATCTCTCTCCATCCTAAATCTTAGGGAACCTTGCAGATGAGGGGGCAGCAAGATTATAAGAGACTAAAGATGGGGAGGAGTGATGGTATGCAAGATATTCCACACAAATTACAGCTGCAGTAGCCATAATCAGACTTTGCATGACCTGCACAATGGCTGACATGTCAAGGACCCCTCAAAGTCTAGCATGGATCACTGGCAGTTGGATCCTTAGAGGCAAAGAATTAACAATCATAATAGAGTTCCCACACTAACAGTAAGCCCTAGAATGGGCTCTGGCTATGCCACTGAGTCCTTACACCTCACTAGGATGGAGGACTGAGAGAGAGGTTTGGCATTCACACAAAAGGATTCTCCAGGGGATGGGAGGGGGGAAAGGGAGGCATTGGGAGAAGGGGAGGGAGGGAGAGGGGTGAAAGGAAGGGGAAAAGAGGGTGAGAATGCAAGGGAGGGAGAAAACGGGGGTATCTATTGAGCTTGGATGATTGGGAAAATAATAAAATATGGTGGAAAAAAATAAAGTGCTTTTTGTCACTTAGAATTTCTTACAATTCATTCTTGAATAAGGGAGGTGATGAAGCGGCTGTAGCATATAGTCCTTTAATAGGTAGTGATAAAAAGTAGTGGTAGAGGAAGTACTGTAGAGTCCTATGCTCACTCTAGGCCTTTTGTTTAGGAATTCAGACATGTGTCCCAATTCCAGCCTCCTTCTATCAGACAAAACAGTCACAGGGGTAGGAAGCTGAAACTTTTAACCTTCCATAAAATCATTTAAGATCTTATGAAATATTTTCTCTTGGAGGTGATATTTATTAGAAGAACAGAACGTTCTTATATATTTTAATCAGTAAATTTCCCCTCTCGCCAAGGGAAATAAAAAGATGAAGGAATTTTATCTCATCTTTGATATAATAACTGGATACAACTTCCACTGATAACAGAAGCAAAAGTTGTTATACACATGCTCCCCATGAGACTGGAGTTCCTTGGGGTTTCTAACCCTTCTTTGTCCCCAACAAGCCTCTAGCACCATGTCAGTATAGATGACAGTTCATAGCAATTATATACATAATGTTTCCTGAGGGAACTTCATCTAAAGTATACTTACTCTGGTGATACCTCCACCTGGAGCCAGTGTTTTCTCTGTGCTCTCATTTCACTGACAGATCCAAGAATGGTTGACTTTCTGCTAAATCAGTGTGGTGCACAAAAAGGAGTGTTGACTTTCATGGCTCTTAGATACTGACTCAGAAAGTGAAACATCTTCCAACACTGTCTTCTACCTTCCTCTCTTACTCTTTGTTGAGAGTTTCTTGGTCTGTGTACAAATCAAGGTATTGTGTGGGCTAATTAGGCACATGTGTCTAGTCAATTAGATACACAAACAGAAGAAGAGACAGTAGGAAGTTTTTAATTTCTCCCTCTCCTTCACTCCCTTTCACTGCAATGCTTCTGGAAACAGCTTAACATTAAAGAACCATTAGTTCTTTTTTAAAAAAAAACATGTTTTTTAGTATTTTCTTTGAATAAAATTCCATTTTATTTTATTTAAAATTCCATTTTAAATTCCATTTCTCCCAACCATGTTTTAGCAGCCTTAGTCAATGCATGTTAGTATTTTCTGACAATGGTTTTTATACAGTGTTGAAGAAACACTTGCCATATTTTATCCTTCCTTAGATGGGCTGCTACAGCTATATTCAGGATAAATTCTTTCTTTTTTATTTTTTTTTATTTTTCTGCTCATACAAATATAATAGGAACCCCTGTCCCCCCCCTCCTTTCACACCTCCCTGGACCTCCTTGTTCCCCCCCCGCTTTGTCCCTTCCTTTCCCCCCTTCCTCCTTTTCCCCCAGTGCCCCCTCCCCCCATCTCTGAAGCATCCTTTAATGAGTATATCAAACTTTCCTCTGGGTCCTCCTTTCTGATGAGATGTAAGGACTCAGTGGCAATTCCTAGAACTCTTTCTTGTGTTCCCCTTAAGTATAGGAACACTATTGTGACTGTTAATCCCTTAGTGCTAAGGATCCTAGTGCCTTTAGTCCATGCTAGAATTTGAGGTGTCAATGATATATTGGTCATTGCGCAGATCATGCAGAGTCCTGTTACAATTGCTTGGGCCCTAACTTGTGTGGAGTATTTTGTATATCATGACTCCTCCCATCCTTGTGCTCTTACAATCTTACCGCCCCCTCTTCTGCAAATTTCCCTGAGCTTCAGGATGGGAAAAGATTAGGCAGGCCTGATTCCATTTGGTTGATATAGAGTCTCTGATGTTCTGAATTATGGTTTGTTGATGATTTTTTTTTCAGTTTTGCTGAAGAACCATTAGTTCTTTAGTGGAACACTCCTGCAAGGTTCTGGCTCCCTGAGCTCTGGTAGTGATCCTCCTCTTCTTTTCCCATCTCTAGAAACCATTATTGTTTAACATGGCTGAGGATCACATTGTGTCTCACTGTTAATGTTTCCTTCCATGAACCTGCTCATTCAAGCTCTCTTAATTTGAGCAAATTCTATACGTGCATCTATCTACATTTCTATCTACATCATGTAGAAATAAGCAGAAAACATAACCTAACCAAAAGATAGCTGCTTGTCCCTGCCATCCCGTCTACATTAATGTGGTATTAGCAACATTAATCACACATATTTTAGCAAACAAGATGAAAAAAAATCTTTAAATCTCATAAATTGCTTACACCAACTGTCTGATCCAAATAGTTGAATGTAAAGGTTTTTGTTTACATACAGAGCCTGGGTTCCAAAAAACAGGAAAGTCCATTTCTCTTTTATACAACTGTATCTCTATGACTATAACATAATCATAGCTGATAACCTCCCATTTTTAATATAGAGATACACAGAGCTAGCTTGTTAGAATGTTGAAAGTGTCTCTATAATAACTCTTGTCCAAGTCACTTTCGTGTGGAAAAGCTCCGTTTTATGTGCTCTGTGCAGCCGTCTCAGTGGTGACTACCATTGCCTCCTTAGAACATATCTTCTGCTACTCATAGCTCTTCCTTCTGCTGCTCAGTAGGCTTTAAGTTCCTGCTCCTTTGCAGCATGTGATAAAAACTCTGCATTCTAGACTCTTCTTCAGTTTTGCCCTGTTGTCTGTTAAGTGAATACATTCATGTTCTCTGTTAAATGAACACATTCATTTTCATATATATGCATTGATGAAATGTACATTTACACCTTTAACATCCTTTTTAGCTTTCTGTTCAATCTTTCATACAGTGCAAATCTCAGATGATTCAAAAAGAATTCCCTATATTCATTTCTGAAAACCTGCTCATCTGATAGAAGCATTTATCAGTGGAGTAGCCTGAAAGACAGCAACTTTGTATGTCACAAGATGCTTAAACTCCCACAGAAGTAAACAAGTCAAAAGGAACCCTGGGGTCCATAGAAACAAATAGGCAGGAGGTTGGGAGGGAGTAGAATGGATTGACGTAGAGAAAGGAGGGGTTTGGCAGGGAGGGAGGATGGAGGGAAACAGGGATGAGTACTCAATATGCTTGTAAAACAAGAAAAATAAAATAAAAATAAATAAAAAACTTACTCCTCAGTATTTTGTTAATCTTAAAATTATACCCCCTTAATATATTTTAATGACTTCTCTTGTTCTACCTCTTATCCACCAATAATCTCTATTTTCAATTCTTATTCTAAAATATATATCAGTTTCATCTTCTCGTTAAGGCCAATGACAGCTCTCTCATGGAAATAACCAATTATCTCTAACTGAGTTTCAACAAAGGCCACCACATAAATGCTACAGTTCTTTCTCCAAATTGATTTTTGACAAAGAAAATAAAAAATATACAAGTACTAAAGCCAGATATTATGTCCTTCCAACACTTTCATATTACATATGTAATTTTTATGATCTGCAGAATTTCTATTCTAATGAATTCCTGTTGGGCCATATTTCTCTTTCCAGTAAGACTTTGTGCAGCTTCTTCTATTGTTGAGTAGCATCAAGTTTTTTTCCAAACTCAGGATTTGCATGATAATCCTGCTGGAATACTGTCTTCTCTTTGCATAAATGTTTCAGTTTCACTAGTCTATTTTTGTTAAAATGTCACTGACCAAGCTAGATCTTCCCTATCTTTGTCTAAGATTAAAGTCAGGTTTTAAGAAAAGAATTAAGCTCTTCTCCATTATCATTTATTGTGATACCATGCTACTTTTCTGAATGCTAATTTGCTGAAATTTTAAATTAATTAATTTTGTGTCCTTATGTCAATGTGTATTTTCTAGGCTAAAATATTATTTTCTGAAAGGAAAGAAAGGTATGCATAGTTCACACAAATTTTGAGTAGAATGACCATTCTCAAGGTATCATAACTATTTTCAGATGAATTTTTAATAATCAGCAACTGATCCTCTCCCTTTGATTGAATTGTATTCATATATTAATCTTCAATGTCATCTTTTTATATTAAGTAATTCTTTTTGTCCTCTATTTCAGAAAAAATCTACCCAGTACTTAATACTAAGTAACTATGTTTTGTCCTTTTACTCAGTCAATGTGGATGATGAACTTGGTGAAAAAATTCAAGTCAATGTGCCTTGGGAAGTTTTTAATTATTTTCTTTCTATATTTTCTTGTGTCAATGAATTGTTTACTGAAATCATAAATTAAATGCAAACCATATTCAAATATAAAGTTGATTTCTAATTGAACATCTAATCAATATTTTCATACTCTTAGAAATCTGTTATACACAGAAATATGTCCTTTAGGGTATTTTCCTTATAGAAAAAAGTTAATTTGATTTACCTTCCATAAATGACAGGATTTATCACCATGTGATTGTATTAATCAACTGAAAATCTTTTGGAAATATCAGAACATACAAATTTTATCTAAAAATAGTTCCTTGGCAAGAAAGGAGAACAGAAAAATGATTGCCTCCAGAGTATTTTAAAATTAAAACTGTAGCAACTTGCAGTGGATTTTTTCTGCTATAAATAAGTTTCTCATTAAAAACTTCATAATCTGCACCAGCAGCACAAAAGAGAAACTTGGCAGTGCAGAATTAATTGATGCAGGTACACTTCTTTACTTTAAACAAAAATAAAAAAGAAAGGAAACTAATCAATTAGTATTTCCTATGCAATAATGGATTCTGACTTTCATAACAAATGTTTCCTCCTTTATTATGTAGTCTATAATATTACATCCTCAACAGCTGCATAAATCACAACTCTAGCATTCTATAGCAGAAGTCACCTACACTCTATCATCTTCCACCATTTCAGCACCAAGGTCTAACCAAAGCACTTAACAATGAAAGCTACAAATAGCTTCAGATACACCTGCTTCAAAAGATCATTATCATCACCAGGGAAAATATGATCAATTAATAATATTAATGTAAAGCAATATTCTATAAACTTCCAAAAAATAGGTAGCAATTGATAGAGCGTGTAGTATTACTTGGTACAATTTACCACTTGATAATTACTACATGTGATACTGCATACATAGTCTTAGCATCCAAAGATCTGAGAAAAATACTGAACATAATTCATGCTAAACCCTATTTGTGTAATATGGAATTACACAAGGACTTGAATTTCAATGATACAGGCTTTTTGAAGTTTTGTTATGCCTTTTAATTAAAATGAATAGCCACAAGAAAGATAATATCTGTATTCTTGAATGAGATAGAGAGCATGGCTGAGATTTCCTGCAGTATAGGGTGGTGCAAACTGCAAGACTTTCATGTTAAGTTAGTTTTACATTAAGAACTGTGAAGTAATGGTCTAACACATAGTTTTCTTCTCAGGAATTACCTTTATGTTGAAACAAGACTGATAAAAGTTGATCATTCTCTTTATTTAAATTACTGACAACTCTGCTGTTCACATATACAGCCATTTGTGCATGCATTGATGGACAATTATAAATATTAAGTTCTCATATATATTTCTCTTTTTTAGATCTAGGATGACAAATTTACAAAATAATGATTTGCATAGTAATAAATTCCACCAGGTATTTAAAAAGGAGCTTTAAATAGCAGAAAATAACTGGATTCAAAAACAAGGATGAGCATATTCAAGGCCATCCAATTACTCTGAATATGAATTATTTTGCTTAAGTGGATACTTTGTATTTTTGGCTTGAGTCAATACTTTGTAAAAGGGACAGTCCCTTCCTCAGAATCAGTAAAGCATTTTATTCATAAACTTTAAGCACCTCCTGTTTGAAATCTCTACTCCAATGTTACATGTGTCTGTGACCTCCAATCCCTCAAGATTTCAAGGTTTCCAGAGAGAGGTGAATAAATCACCTCTCTAATAGAAGGAGCCAAATTTTTTTCTTCTGTAATCCAAGCATTTGTCATCTGTCTTTGTATTCCATCCTCCATAAGTTTCTTGATACCTCCATATACTGTTATTCTTTCTTTATTCATTTGATTCATAAAAATTCATTCAATTTTCTATTGCTTTCAGAGAATAATAAATGGCTAAACCTAATCAGAGGACTATGACATATTTATAGTATAGGAATATATACACCATTGTTTTTCATTCTAACCAGCCTTATAAGATGCATTATTTAATAAATTATCTTTATTTTCCCATATGTATGTATGAGGGGGGTACATGAATATGTGCACATTTGCACATGTATGTGGGTTATGTTATCACATGTGTGAACATATGTGCAGAACCTTGATGTTGACACAGGTAATCATCTTTGATCTCTCTCTCACTTTATTGTTTTGAAACTGCCTCTTTAATTAAACACAGAACTTGCCAAGAGAGCTGTTGTGGATAGCCAGCTTGTTCTATAGATTCCAAGACTCTGCCCTCACATCTGGAATTCCAAGTCTGGTATCTCATAGGCATTTTACCTTAGGGCTGGGGATATGAACTTCAGAGCTATATCCCAGCCTTTTAGTAAGCTCTTAATTGTGGTCATTTTAAATCGTATGCAGCTGGAGAAAGGAGTACATGAGAGTACAAAATGTGTACACTTGTTGCATTGGCATAGTTATTTAGATTCTTTTTCACGTCTGTAATGTTCACTCTTATACTGGAATATAAAAATGTTTTCCTGTTAAGCTCCATTAAATTATATTTCATATTGATATTTTCCATTTGTTCTACTTAGATATCTAGGTGTCACAATGACAAAAGAAGGCTAAGCTCTGGGCATTGAATAAGTAGTTAAGGCAGGCCCTGAGGAAGCCTGCATAAGATCATCTGATTGATGTGGAAAGACCCAACCCATGGTGAGTGGGATCATCCCTGAAAAGGTGGATAAGATGGAGCAAGATTGTTCAGTAAGTTAGCATTCTTCAGCACAATTCAGACAAACATTGTATGGAAAGTAAAGGAAGTTTTCCTCCCTTAAGCAATCCTGGATGTCCATATGGAGTGATCAATTTTTTCAACTTCATGTGTTGGTGTGGGCTCTCCTACTAAGCTGGTTAAGAATTGTAAACAGAGAATTGTAAACCAGAATAAAATCCCTTGTTTCTTTAATCTCTTTGGTTATGAATTCATCAGCAACACATAGAGTAACTGCAACAATCAAAAAGTACCCTCCTATGAGAAAACTGGGTGCAAAAGGAAAAGAATACAGTATGGGTAGTAGAATGGTTTGACTTGATCTAGTTTCCCACTTATGAAATTTCCTTTATGTGTAGCATAATTAACTCTATATTGGATTTCATTCTGTGTACCTATCTGTCTCTATGAACACATTTAGTTTTCTTTAAGGAAATCAACCATATTTGGTTAGAAATTCAACTGACAAACTCATCTTGATAATTGGCAATGATCTTGCTTTCTGAATTTAGACTTCAATATTTTAGGGGTGAATTAACATATACCACTATATTAATGGCAAAAAGACTTCTTGGGGCACCTAAAGAATTTCCTGAATTGCTTTGTTCTAAGATTTCCCAGACTCTACCCTCCAGGGTCATAATTACAGGCCACCATCATATCAAATCAGCATTTTTTACTTGGAATGTGGTGATTCAAACTCAAGATGTTTGCTTACAAGACAAAGCCTTTAGCACCTGAACCATGTCCCCAGGCTGGGGGCACCTATTCTATTTGTTTCATCTAAATAGAGTTAAATGAAAATGTTCCAAACCACAGTCTCCTGTATGTAATCATGCCTAGCAGATCCTCAGAAACTTCAAAGAGTGTTTACAAAATGCACATACCAGAATTTTCTAATCTAAATTAGTGATTTAAGTTGAGTAGATATTGGGATGGAACAGAAAAAAAATAGAAACTTCCAGGTCCTTCTAATGATCAGTCTGTTACAGAAATGATTCATATCCAAAATATGCCTTTCTAGGTATAAATAACCCACTGAAATACAACAGAAAAGTAATTTCTTTTCCAATTAAACTATAGATCTAAGTGCTCACTTACATGCATTTTTCATAGTGTGCTTTATGCTATAGTATTAATATTATATATAAAGTTACATACTTTATAAACCAATGTGTATTCGGGATGTTCATATTCAAAGTCTTTAAGTGATTGTAGAACACAAATCTAGGCATATGGAGACAATATTACTCTCCTGGTTACTAAGACAGATGCCTCATCTTCTGTTACACAGAGACTCACCAAAGATAACGTAAGTATAGGTATAAGAGGGATTCCAGTTGGACTTGTAATAAAAGCATATTTATGGAACATAGAGCCAATAACTTTGTACTTAATAGGAGGCCTTTAATTTGTATTGCTAAAACGTTTTATACCCCAGCTTCATTATATAATGTAGACTTTTATTGCTAAACAATGAGCAAACTGCAGGCATAAATCTGCTTATACATAAATCAGTGCTCTGCTGAGAGATACAGTGAAATGATAATTTTTTTAAAAAAATTATCTTAAAAATGGATTATATAGAAAGTAGAAGACAATGGGAGTTAAAAATTCAAGTACAGGACAGTTTAACATAGAACTTGAAGGAAGAGGGTAGGAGACAAGAAAGGATCAACGAAAGAAGTTTCATGCAAGGAAAATAGAAAGGTTTTAGTCATGAAATTAGAGGAAAAATACCTTTCCTGTGAACAACATACCCTGCCAATTTTACTGAGCAAGAATGAGGTGGAATTGATTGTGCCAGAATTAGATAAAGCACTAGCTAAACAAAGAGCTTCTGGCATCCCGTAGCAGGAGCCAGAAAGTACAAAAAAAGATCAGCTCAGTGGCATTCAGCCATTAGATACCAATGAAGCTAATCCACAGCACAAACTTGTGAGTGAAGTAGATTTTTCTCCATGTCTGTTCTCACAGATAATCATTAATTTTAAGTGCAACTTGGGCAGGTGCTGAGAGAGTCCCTACTGTTTTGACATTGTGTTGGAGTACTTCCAGACTCACAAGCTGGTCTAGTCCTTGAGTGCCTTCCATTTCACTGCCTCTCAAATTCACTTACAACTGCAGACAGCCAGTCTCCTACCTGTAACGTTCAGGAGCAGAGCAGCCATCCTGGCAGCTAGAAGGTTCATTTTACAAGTTTTGGAACCAAAACATTCGTAAACTTATTCAACAAGTAACACAGAAACATCTAGTTTATTGCATGACAGATCTTGAATCCCTGCTGGGGTCACATGATTGCCAAACCTTTGACTATTTAATCAGCTATTGTGAACTGAATATCTGACAACCTGTGCTGAAGGATACACAGGTGATATTTTTTTCACTCTGACTCAACATATTTAAGATCAGTGCAAACAGCATTGGAAGGAATAGAGAGTCTACTTCTTGCAGACCTAAACCTTCACTGTTTTATTTCCCTTTTTATATTCTATTGTATCAAAGACTGGATCTTTACATTCTTTTCTCGCCCACTTTACAAGAGTAGTGTAAAGAAATCAGGAAGAAAATTGCTACAGGCTTTTTCAACTAGATCTTTTCTCCTCTCCTGAAGTTCCTGAATACACAGAGATTATTCACATAAAGAACAACAGAGAACGTATGAATGGCTATGGCATAGGAAACAAGTCCAAGACAAGAGAATAGTGTGTTATATTGTACTCATTGCAATTCTCTGATCCTGAAGCATACAAATACTGCCACCTGTCTGGTATGTCCACTACACACTGTCCAAGTGGTGGACAAAGACTGAGAGCACGAGGAACCATCTGTGGTGTAAAGACATCTGCCAACTTTTTCTTCAAGATTTTGTGAGGACCAGTAACATGTACATTGATAAATTCACACTCCTTTGTAGTAACAATTGGATAAACAGGACATTAATTTTCCCAAGTAGTTAACAAGTGAGTAATCCTACCAATGATACACAGATATCCATATTTGCACATAGTTTGATGAGATAGCTTGCCTGCTATCATAGACTAAGTGACGGAGTTGAGAAAAAATAGCACTACAGTCTCCTAATATAGCTAACAGATATTCTGCTCACTAAATAAAGATTTATGTGGCTATTATTAATGTACAGAAAGTTTGAGAACTTTCCTCAAATTTCATATGTTTGAATATATCAGATATTATAAAAATAATTTAGATAAAGAACATCTAGTAAGGAAAAGAAATAGACAAATTAGAAATCAGTGAAGAGTGGAATTGCATCTCTTCTTTAAGACATCTATTAGAACATAAAATAATAAGCCAAAAATTGATCAAGAAAAATTATTCCAATTTCACCTTGAAATGAGACTACATTCTTTTTATAAACTTTGCTATTAAAACATGAAGTTACATTCTTTGAAATGAACACTTGAGGAAGTGTAGTTGCAATTAGCCCTCTGAGTTAGAAACATTTGTGTCTTGAATTTTAAATCCAATTATACAGCTTGCAAGCGAATGCCGGATGGACCTGTTTTCCTCTCTATTTAGAAGAGGGAGGAGGGAAAGCGAAGCTGCACATGGCACCACTGGATACAAGCCAAGTGGCAGAGTGCTTGGGGAAGAATTGGCAGCCACACCATCTGAGAGATCAAACTGGCGACAACTTTCAATGCATTTCAAAAATAAGATGTAGCATAGTATGACAAGCGCAAACTTTTTAACAAAAGCAGTGAAAACCGTTTCACTTCCTCTCCTTTCATGCAATTATCATTCTAGCTTTCTAAACGTTCCCACTTGATTTCAGCTATGCTGCTATTTTAGTGTAAATGTCATGAAAGTCTTAAAGACTATATTTTTCTAATCTTGGAAGATGTCTCAAGATTTTTTTTTAAGCAAACAAACAAAGGAAGGAATTTGGAGGTAACTTCTGTTGGATGGAAAGTGGAAACTATCAAAATAAATCTTTGCTAGAGAATAAGGAACTAGCTCTTAATATCACTAGCCTTCTACAATGCCAGCATCTAGTCCGTGGTGCCTGAACATAACAGGCCCTTTTACGTGACACCCTGAGCATCTCCAGCGCCGTCATCTCTTTAATCTTCAAGCTTCTGCCACAATACAGAGAAGCACAGTCCATCAAAACCCCATTTTCCAGATAGTAAATTCTCAAGTGTAAGAAATTTAAGTCTTAGTTAATGGTCCAAAAGCAAAAAAATGGGTATTGGTTCAGAAGCATGTGAACAGATTGTTGAGTGGGCTTTATTCTCCTGTGCCTCACCGTCTCCCAGAGGAAGTAAAGACACACTGCCAGGCCCAGAAGGAAGCAGAAGTAAAGGAATCACATCTGGTTACATTTTCTAACACTTTTCCCCTTGTGTCCCCCACATCCTCCCATTTGCTCTTTTTCTGAGAGGAAGAAATATTCAATTTAGAAGACAGACATGGTTGTAGAAATGGATCAATCTGATCGACACAATGGTCCAGTCTAGTTTACACTCTTTTACTGTAATAAAAAAAAATCCATCAAGCATGGATTTTCCCATAAAGATAGACAGCTAGAGATTGGGGTATAGAAATGGTGTCACTGAAGAAACAGGAGGCACCCTGACTTTGATTGCAAACTTAAGCAATGTTATGGTTGCGATAATAATGCAGCTGTTCTGGTCCTTTTCTAAGACTATCTTTGCATTCATTCTAAGTATAGGTGGTAATTTGCACACCTTCATCACTATGTTCCATCGTTTAAGCCAAACAAAAAATTACTAGCTCACAAGATATAGCTTAGTATAGGTTGTACAAGTAACAACAAGGAGAATACTGATAATAACCTGCATGCTTTGACATGTGGCCATTCTCGCTGTCCATAACCATATCACAGACAGTAATTTAATAATGAATGTCACTGATTCATGATGGCTGTGTTAGTTTCATCTTCCAGATGCTCAATGAATATAAGACCCAAACATATAGGGTGAGAATAGATTTATTTCAGTTTACATTTTCTGTGCATAGTTCATCGCCATGACAGGAGAGTTCATACCAACACTAGAAGCCGAGGGAACCAGCCTTACCATTCACAAGCAGGGCTGAAAAGGGGGCATATTTCCAGTTTTAGTATCCTATCAATTTTCTAGCAGTTTTCTCTCCATCTTATCCATCTGCCCAAGGAGTAAGCCCACCCACTATGAGCTAAATCTTACCATATCGATCAGACAGTCTCTCACAGGCTTATTCAAGCCCATCACAATAATTCTTCACAGATGTGCTCAACGAGTCAAAATTACCAATAGTCAAGTACATACTGTTATCTCTAACTGGTAAAATACCCAGTATCCTTGATTCAATATCCAGTACCACAAATGCACATATGTATATTTGCTACCTGTTTTCTTTTTCCCTTGGTACTGAAAACTGAACCCAAGACCTCATGCGAATAACACATGCCCTCCACCACTAAGTGCTAATACAGTCCTCTTTTTTACTCTTTTTAATTGGTGGTACTGAGTCTGGCCTTCACAATGCAATATTCCTGACTCAGCCTTCTGGGCAGCTGAGATTAGAGACCAGTGCCATCATGCATTGCTGGCATGGTTTGTTTCTGCATTCTTCATAGTGGCTGATGTTTTTTCTCCTAAAGAAGGTGTTTTGCATTCAGCAGTTATTTTCCCCCAAAGCAAAAAAAAAAAAAAAATCCCATAGATGATACCTGAAATGATGATACATTTCAAAAAAAATTTAAGAGCTTATGTTATTTACTACATTCTTACAAATAATTGAATGAGGTATTATATTCCTGTTTGACAGCTGAGACTTTAACCTATTTTCGTATGAAATAGTTGGCTACCAAAATTTCTTTAAACATAGATTTGCTTATAATGCCCAGAAAGTTAAACCATATGAAACTTTAGGTAAGTATCTCATAGTACATTGTTTAAATATGATCAATGTATTAATAACTTGTTGCCTACTTCATATCACAATTGATAATCATGAAATTTTTTGTTTCTTGAATATTTATATAATTATCCTGATCATAACTTTCCAGTTTATATAATTCATAGAACTTTTTAACACAAAAAATTAATGTGTTCTACTTATATTTTACTATGCAAAATAAAAAAAATAAGTTTATGGCTCCCTATGAAAGCCCACATTCATCCTAAAACATTTACTGCATATTTTTCTTCAAGAATGTTATAGTTCAATTAAAATTAGTATGATACATGATTGATCTTTCTGTCATTTAAACACTCATCTACTTGCTTCCAAAATAAATAATCTTCCAACTTCAGTTCTCTAAAATTTTAATATAGTTTTTCTAAAAGAAACATTCTATCTTTGAACAGTTCATTAACAACATCTGAAAGCCCTACTTCTCATTAAACGACAAGACAGAATTATCAACGAGGAGACCCTGGAATGCAGCCAGTCAACCTACATTAAAAACTGATAAAATAGAGGCACTTCTCAGTGCCTTGCACATCACTGGAGCCCAGAAAACTCAAGCTGATTTGTTGATCTACTGAGTGGAAACGGCGGGGAAGATGGATGTGCACAGGATGTTTAAGCAGCTTGTGCAAGATGAGTGAAGGAAGGTACCTACAAACAGGGAGATTAGAAACAAAATGTTTTTTTAAAAAATGCCCTGAAGCCTAACTTCAAACACACTGCTGTGGCTGTGGCCCATGGGGGAACCTGCACAGCAGATGGCTGAAGCTAATGCCCAGTTAAAATAAATGGCTGATTTTTCAAAGGGACCAACTGCCCTCCAATGGGGAAGAGAAGGAGCTTGAAATGTAGGTCAGTCTGCATTTGTGTATATAGTAGGGAAAGGACTGTAAAAAATAGAAGAGAATTTTTCAGCTTAAATATACTTTTAAAAAAGCAAGTTTACTCTATTTTTCTCTTTAACTAATTTCACCAAACTTGAAACCTTTTAGTTCTATAAGCCTATTATTGATAATAAATATGCTTATTTTTATATTAAATCATCTTTATTCACAACAGGATTTGATATATTATCATGGCCCACAAGCCCACACTCCTTTCTTTCTATGGTGAATCCAACTCTTTAAATCTCAAATAAAGGTAATTTACTATGATGAGAATCAACATTAGGAGCATTTATCAAGGTTCACTGCCACCTCAACTTTCAATGTATTGTCTATATTCCTGACAATGTCTTTTTTCTATTGGAAATTCTTCTCACTCAGATCCCTCATATCTCTCTAAGCTTTTGTTTCAATGTTTTGCTGCTTTGAAAGAGAGGAGTATGAAGGCCCTTCTCATGCAGGTCATCTCAGAGGAAAGGTCCTAAGAACCACCTAGAACCTAAAACCCTTGAGCTCTACTTGTAGTTGATGCCCACGTGCTACAGAGGTCCTAGATTGCCTACTGGACATCCTCAGAGACCATAAAAGAAAAACAGCTGTGGGGCTGGATTATAATAATTTTATGATTACTCCTGGAACAGTTGTATACAATTCAAAAGGAGCAAAGTAGATATAGTTTAAAAGAATATTTGTTTTCCATGAGAAAGTATTTGTATTATATTTTTGTTACATTTTTGCCTAATTACACAAATTCAAGTACCCCCTTCTCCCTCCCCATTCCCTTCCCCTTGTTGTCCCCATTGCACTCTTCCCCCTTCCCCAGACATCAGCCAGAAGTTGACTGTTCAAAACATAATGCAAGTGAAAAAGTTATCTGTAATCTAGTTATCTATCTATCTATCTATTAATCTATCTATCTATCTATCCTATCTATCTATCTATCCTCTATCTAACTGACTACCAGAGAATGGAAACTTATAGACTCATACAAGGAAGTAAAATATTTGAAGACTAAGAAAGAGTAATTTATGAAGTAAAATGGAATGTAAGAATTAATTATGAGATCTAAAGATGGAAACCTTGCCAAAGTCATTCAATCAGCACCAGTGATAGCATAGGATTCAAGTGAAAGAGCAAATAGAAGATGAGAGGAATATAAACTATTTTAATTTTTTGTAATAAATGGAGTTCAGGTAGAGTCAGAGGGCCTAAAATATAAAAAAATATTAGTTTTTCTTTCATGGGTGTTTTCACAATATATTTGCAAGCAGGTAAAAAAATTTGGTAGCAGGGTTATGAGGAAAATTCTCTGCATTCTACCCTTTAACAGTGCCTTAATACTCTACTTAACAAGATGTGAGGTTTGTTTTTCTTTCCCTTGAGTCCATGCCCCATGTGACTGGGCTACATCAAAAACTCAAGAGAATAGATATGTGAGTTCCTTGCTTTTGTGAGTAGGACAAGAATGACAATGGCTTGGCGATCCCTGGGGAACCCCACTCTGTAAGCATCATGACTTCCTTGAAGATACTACACTCTGAGGAAACCCAAAAACACGGAGAAACCGTGAGACCCCATAAAGGGGAAAAAACACTAGGCTTCTCTTTGCTCCTTGCTTCATTCAAGACATGATATGAGGGTTCCAGTCAGACTTCCCAGATGATCTTTACCTTAATACATGGTTCCTGGCACCCATAAATAACAATAAACTGGTTGTTTCCATATACACATTTGAGTAACCTACTTTATAGAGAGTAGTCTTAGAAGAAACATTGAGACATAATGTTAATCTAGACTCCATTATTATGTGAAATATGGGAGGAAAGAAATGGCTAAGAGTATAGAACTGAACTTCCTTTAGAAGAAATGATGAGTGGCTAGTGAGATGACTCAGCTGGTAAATGCTTGATGAATCCTTCTGAGGACCTGAGTTTGAATGCCTAGCACCCATGTGAAAGCATATGCTTGTAATCTCAGCACTAGGAAGCTAGAGACAGGAAGATCCCTGGAGGTCACTAGCCAGCCATTCTAACAGAATGTCAATGTCTGGTCTCTGCATGACATGCGCAAATGTGCACACACATATGTATACACAAACATACTGTTGTATGAATATTTTTCCTGGGGAGACACCACACAACCATCTTCCCACACAAGATAGGAGTTCCACGACAGACCAAAGTCATGATAAACTAATGTGTTCACTGGAGTTGCTTATAGGAGCAGGGGTGAAAGTTACTGGCAGAAGCAGGAGTGATTCACAGGCAGCTCACCACAGCACAGTTGACAGTTTTTCTGGAACCACCTAGATGGAATTCTTTCACTTAGCAATTATACATACCCTGGGACCTCCCCGGTCAAAGGCACATGGGTGGCATACAGGCATGTATGCAGTATGTGTATCCACATGTACACTCTAGCCCTTTTCAGCCCCTCTGTCCCAGAAGGGATGTCAACAGTTGACAAGACAAAATGATTATCATCAGTTCAGAGGAATGCAGCACACAACATGCATACATGACACAAACATATACATGGTCACAAATACATATAAAATAAGAAAAGAGAGAAAAATATCAAATTAAAAAGATGATTAGATAGTAAAGATACAAGATGCAGATAATACAACAGACACATATGAAAGATGTGGAAGACTGAGAAACTTACAGTATGAAATTCATAAAGACATATGAAGCTAAAATCAAGAAGGAGGGTCTAGGCAACTGGAACTTGAGTTTGATATCAAAGAAAAGCATAAATAATGATAGTTTGAGGAAGAATAAATCTGATTCATGAGAGCTTCGTAGGTAAA
Source organism: Typhlomys cinereus (assembly GCA_023101885.1). Taxonomy (NCBI): domain Eukaryota; kingdom Metazoa; phylum Chordata; class Mammalia; order Rodentia; family Platacanthomyidae; genus Typhlomys; species Typhlomys cinereus. The sequence goes on along the minus strand of JALPQD010000060.1, from coordinate 1,346,841 downwards.
GAGGCTTACAACACAGTTGGCAACCTGAGTTCTAGCCCCAGAACACATGGTAGACAGGAGAGAAACAACTCATGAAAGCAGTCTTCTGATCTCTGCATGCATGCTGTAGTTTCTCTCTCTCTCTCTCTCCCTCCCTCCCTCTCTGTTTTTAACTAAACAAATAAAATACATAATGTGTGATTGAAGTACAAAGAAAGTTTGGTATTAATAAGTGAGAATTCTTAAATAATCTCAGAAAAGCACTGATTGATACTGTCTGTCACAATACTGAGACTGGATATAATTCTGAGGGATTAAATAATGGCTCAGAATTGCTGTCAGGTAAACAAGGGAAAGATAAAAGAAAGACACAGATATGCTGCCAAGTGATCTGAAGAGTGAAGCATGGCTATGTGGTTGACAGGGATTACGGCTTCTCTGATCCTCTATAATGAAGCCAACATCAGGGAATGAAAAGATTGTCTTAAGAAGGAAAATTCAATCATTGATAACTTATGTTTTTACCTTCATAGAACTATACAAAATAATATTGCCTTTTACCTCTTGGGCATAATGAATGGAAAGACATCTTTCTTATACATATTTTCTCACTATGACTTTAGATATTCTAGAGTGAGCTCACTGAAGTCAGAGAAGATACTTGCTCTTCTTTATATTGCAGCATCTTAAAGGATATAGATAAAGGATATAGAAGCACTGAATAGACATGCAGTATACATATGTGTACATACTTCCAATTTAAAATATCACATAGCTGTTGACTTAAGACAATACTCATAATATTGCTTGCTTGCTCATCTGTCACATGGGTAGAAACTAATATGAAGGGACAAAATTAAAACTTAGTGTATTGCAAGATTTTAATATCCAGGCATTACCTAATGTGTGATAAATATGTACAACAGAAACTTTAAGAACATACTATTTGATTTCCATGGTAACAGCAGGGCCACAATAGAGTGTTCCAGATATAAATGGATTCTTTTCATTAAGACCACCCAACAGAAGGGTACGTACAATTAGCCAACTAAATGAAAGACTTGACATATTTAGTTGAAGTGCAGTGACGTTGCTCCTCTGCTTTTAATATAAACCTTTAGGAAATAAGACTACAAATAAAATCTTTGATGTATTACAGCCTATTTCAAGAGACTACATTTCAACTTCCCAATTCCAAGTGTTTGAATTTTTCATGAGTTCTTGATCAGAATGAGTAGGAATGAGAGGAACAGATGAAAACTAGAAGGTTTGTTTCAATTGTTGGGACCACTTACACTCCATCTGGTAAATAAGACTGTGAACTTTAATCACTGTTTGGTAGAAGAAAACTACAAGAATCAAAAGCACTAATAAAAATATATGTAAGCACAAATAAAATATTAATAACTAAAATTCTAAGATATAACTTTCCCAACTCAAATGGAGCAGCCACTGGTCAGGATTAAAGAAAATCTTTCTGAAGTAATGAATTTGTTTGCCTGATGTTCTGCCACTGCATGGCATCAAAGCATGTAATTCAAAGTGAAAACACTGTCAGTCATTCAGAGGTTTCGACTACACAAGGCGAAACATCTGCATATTTGGATGAGTGCCTAGTTTTCTAATTCACTAGCTGGGAAGAAATACCCATTAGCTGTTATCCTAAGCATCCAGAACATTAATTCATTATGCATATCAGATATCCTGCACTTGTTTGGGATACATTTATCTTATCATCTAAGACTATGTTTATTTTATTTAGATTACATCCAAATAAAGGATAATCAAACTTTCATGTGACAGGAAAGAATCCACTGTCACAGGACTCTCCTCAAATGAAGTTAACTCCCCAGATGACCTTTAAGGTACAGGAATAAATTAAGGGCACAAGAAAAATGCTTGTGTCAAATATCTTTCACTAAATAGCTTATGGATTGACATCATGTCCTTTAACATTGTGCCTCAGTTTCCTGGGCTATAAAAGAGGTTTAACATTCATGTTTTATATATCTTTAGATACAGTGACAAGATTAATGATTCATTAGTGGTTAAGAACTCTTACTCTGAAATCAAATACTTCTGGTTTGAGTGATAATTCTCACTGTCATTATGAATTCAGTCATGTTTCAACTTCCTTTCCTGCAAATTGGTGCAATCACAGTATCAGAGTATTAGGTAAATCACCTACCATGATTGCTTGGCACTGACTGGCACACTGAAAGCAAACAGGAAAAAAGCATTTGTGAAATTAGCAGAGAAAATATGATCAAAGTAACTTGGAAAATATGGAAAACTTTAGATTTCTCACATTTGAGATTCTAAAACATGTGAATCTCCCCTTTCCCTCATTTTCAAAGCACCCACAGGTTAAAATGGATAACCTGTCATTCAAACTGATATACACTGTGAAAATGTTCATAAATAAACACTATATGTAGTCTTCCTGGCAGGCCGCCTCCCCACCCCCCACTCCCCACCCCCCCACCCCCCCCACCCCCTGCTTGCCTGCCTGCCTGCCTGCCTGCATTTCTGGTCCTGGTAGGGCAGAGCCTGTGAATCCTGGGACAGAGTAAACAAGGAGGAGGTGGAGGCATCCATGGTGGTTCCCGAATTCGCCAGTGGTTCTACATACACACACACACACACACACACACACACACACACACACGCACGCACAATTGAATAAATAATAAAAAAATTGAAAAGAAAGAAAGAAAGAGAAGAGAGGAGCACAAAGTTAAGGAAAGGCAGGAAGACTACATATAGTGTTTATTTAGTTGAACATTTTCACAGTGTATATCAGTTTGAATGACAGGTTATCCATTTTAACCTGTGGGTGCTTTGAAGTCCTGACTTCTGCACACTATTTTCTCTGATACCAAAGCTTTGACAGTCACATTAACTACCCTGTGTGTCTGATCTTACCCCTTATACAAGTAGTTCTCTATTCTCAGTCCTCTATCAAAATCTGGAATAAGAAAGTTAGATGTGGGGATGGCTCAGGAGGAGCTGAGTTCAAATTTCAAGTCCATGTAATCACTCAAGCATAGCCACAAAGGCACATGTAACAGCTACACTGCCAGAATCAGACTGAAAGAATTTAGAGCTTGCTGACCACAAGCCAGCCTAGTTCCAAATTCACTGAGTTCCAAATTTACTGTCTGAAAGGATTAGGGAGAAAGTGACAGAGCGGGAGCTGAATGATGTTCTCTGATCACTGCTTGAACATGAGCACACACAAGAACATACACTGAACTCACATGCACGAGAGCAAACACACACACGCACACACATACACACGCACACACACACACTTAGATACAACTATTTTTGTGTATTAGAAGTATACTGGAACTTTTTAAAAAGCTCTCAACTACGAGTAGTTCAATACAAATTCAAAGATGGAACTCATTTGTGCCAAGAGCACCCAGATTAAAAAACAGAATGTTCCCAGCACCCCAGCTGCTACTCTGCCTCCTTCCATGTATTCTTCCCACAAGGAATATGTCAAACTAAGTTCAAATGCCATAGATGTGTTCTGTTCATCTGAACTTTATGAAAATAGAATCAGAGGATGCATGCCTGCCCTCTTTTGCCTAAAACTTCTGTTCAAGATTAATTCATATGGCTGCAATCAAGTGCAGTTCTATTGGTACATTGAAAAGGTGCATTCAAAGTTTGACTATGTCCCTGTCAGCTAACAATGTTTGTCTTGCTCCTACTGGCAACTGAATTTTGCCACCTTAATCTAAACACAAATTTAGCTTTAAGAAATATCCCTGCTAATGCCTCAAAGTCCTCTAGACTTTCTTCAATCTTTGAATTCTCTAGAGAGGAATTTAAATTTTCATATGGGCTCCCTTTTTTCATGTACAGATGAAGTGGTTCACTTCCTTTCTGGTTTGCTCCTTTTATCCATATCCAAATTCTTTGCTTTCCAAGTATTGCTTTCATTTCAAATATACCTGAAACATCTTGAAGCACGATTAGGGGGAAGATGATTTCTGTTATCTATTCATTTTTTTACTCTATTGTTCTTTGACAGCTTCAAATATGTTTTGATACTGTAACAAAAATCTTCTCCATTCTTGCCTCTGCCCCTCTTGTCAGTCCTATCTTTAGGCATCTCCTTGCCACATACTTGTCTTCTCGCTTTGAGTCCCACGATACTGTTTGTGTGACCATGGACTTGGAAATATGCATTTAAGCCTCATGGGCTCCTGAGTGTGGCATTATTTTGCTTGTACTTAAGGAAGCAGAATTCACATTTACAGTTTTTTTTCCTACAAGAGCCTAGTATCTGATTAAGTCAAAAAAAAAAAAAAAAAAAAAGAACTCTTTTGGTCTATTCTAAATGAGAAAATGTTTTCCATATAATAATGTAGCCTTCTTCAAGTTACTGACAACACATTATTAATTAGCCAAAACTTTTCAGTAGCAGAATAAAATTAGTAATTCCTGATGACAAATTTATAATCTGTCCAGATATTTAATAGCTAACAAAAATCTTATGCTTTAGAAAACCAAATATGGTATATGTGTATTTTAGATGTTCTTTGGAAAAGATTAAAATATTATGATTCAAAGCATTATTTGCACAACGAAGGGGAAAAATATTACATTTGCCATCAACCAAGGATAATTTCTCTGGGAATGCTCTATTTCATATTTTCTCTGGAGAGTTTTCAACAGGCCTTTAAAACAGATGCTGAGCTGGAAACTAATCCAAGAAATAAAGAAAGCCAAGGGGAAAAATAATAATAACAGACAGTTGTACTTGATTGTTTCCCTGGTCAGGGCATCCTCCTGAGTGACAGGCAATTCATCTTCTGTCAGTTTCCATTGCCTAGAGATCACTCCAAGCATTGTTATCAGCAAAACCTCTGCAAAGTGAAGGATTTTCAAGCAGGAAAGCAGATGTGATAGGGTCGGGCCCTGCATGTGACGGGGATATTTGGGTTAATGATGATTGATGCTGTATCACTTTTCATAAAGTACATACTGCCAAATCAGGTGTTTTTGCCGTCACGCAGGAGCACAGCACAGCACAGCACCAAGGTCACAAAGGAAGATGTGGACACAGAGAGTGCCCTGTTCTTTGAACACTGGGAAAATAAAATAGGATCATCCTGGTGCATGCCATAGAGGGTTTGCGAGAGCATCCTTTCATTGTTTATTTTTTGTTTACCTAGGCCTAAAACAGAAGACTTAACTGTAACAGTGTGTTGTTTTAGTGTGCTTGTATACTTCAGGAGTCTATTTTTAATTTGGTTTCTGTAAATTATCAGCTTGCAATTGCTGTGATTACTTTATTGGCACTAAGATTAAAATGGTGAACAGTCTCATTATTTCAGACAAAAAAAATCACACAAATACAAATATATTCCTGAATAGTACTGTTTTATTGAAGGTAAATAAAAGGTAGTGATTTACTTATCACTCTTATACATGTAAGAAACACTTTTCTTCAATTTCACATGAGAGTTTGATTTGTGATTAGAAGAGGACAATTACCAAACATTCACCAGAAAGAACACTCACCAGTTAATCTTAGAAATCTTTGCAAAGCCATTATCCTGTTGTTTGGTACTATGATCTTTCCAAAAAGAAAGATAATAAAGGTTTTAGCTATCCTAAAATAGTCCTTGGAAAACCTAATCATTGTTATTAGGTTGATGTGTTTACAAGACTATTAAAGCAGCCATAGTTTTCTGTAGTTACTGGTTTTATATCTATTTCTCCAAACTAAATTTTTAGCACAGAAAGTAATAGTCAGGACTGACATAATGATCACCAAAGTTGACCTTACAAATTCTTCCTTACAATCAAGATCTTCTGGATTGGAAATTAATGGGGAGATAGATATACAGCGATGGAAAAGTACTTGCTTGGCTTGGCCAAGATCTTAGTAGTTCAGTTCATAATATCACACAATTTAACAAAGTGATAAAGTAATTGAAAGGAGAGTTTTGAAAGGTGGCTACTAAGTTAAAAATTGAACAGCATAGTCAATAGCAGACAGGATTATAAACCTAATAAAATATAAAGGTATGGTAAGTTTACATGTCAACTACAAGTCACTATGCAGTTGCTGTGAAAAAAATGTGGTTTAATAATGTTTCTAGGGATGGAGAGATGGCTCATTGGTTAAGACTCTGCCTTGCAAGCAAAAGGACCTGAGTTCTGATCCTGGATCCTATGTAAACATGCCAGGTGGAAATGATGGCCTATACTCTAACTCTGGAAGGCAGAGCCTGGGAAACCCCAGAGTGAAGCAAAAAGTAGGTAGAGCAATCCAGGATGATGCTAGAAGTCACCCTTGGTCCTCCATAGGAACCAAGTGCCACCCCACACACACATACACACACTAAATAATTTAAAAAAAATTCTAGTCTGTCTGCGAAGTGGTTAGTATCTGAATTGGAAGACTAGATAAAGCAGGCTTCTCTCCACTACACAGAAGCTTCAACCAATCAAAAGATAGAGAAGAGAAGAATTCATTTCCTCTCCCTTTCTCCCTTCTCCTCTCCCCCCCTCCAATCTCTGATTATATTGTTCTTCCTGATTAATAGGCTCCAACTAGAACTAAATCAATAGCTTCCCTGATAGACTGACTTTTTGGTTGGCTTAAATATTTACCATAGGCTATATTGGATCTCTGGTTCTAAAATGACAGATGTGAGAAACTTTAGCCTCCATAATCAAGTAATGGAGATTTCTTATTCCCACATCCATTTCTACTTTCTATATCATGTTGCCAATATGTATATAGTTCTGAAGAACCCTAAACAGACTTTATTTAATTTGGATGATCACTTTTGGACATAGTTTGTATTAGTTCATCTAAATTATCATTAGACTTAGAATATGCATTTTTTAAATTAATAGACTTTAAGAACAGTGTTTAGTACTCTGAAATTTTTTAAAAAGAAGAAAATTGAATGTTTAAATAAATATATATATAAGCATATAAAAATAACTTCAAAATTAGGTCATTGGTAGCAGCAAAATATATTTTGAATTAAATAGGAACACTGAAGGAATTTTGTTGCAATCTCAGAGGAAAATGAGGATATGTGATTAGAGGCTAGGAGAAAGTTTCAAAATAGTTTCTAAATTTTGTTGTAGTGTTTTGTGGGGTGGAACTTGTAAGTCATTGGAAATGATATTAGTGGAAAAGATATGAAAGCAAGATGTGACATGTTGGCCTGGTTCCTCAGGAAACCCTGCCTTCAGGAAAATGGAAGAGGAAAGATATCAGTTGAAGAAACCACTATTGAAACAACTGCTAAAAGTACTGAAAAATTCTCGGCTTGCCAAGAACATAAAGAGTGAGACATGATGTTTGCAAGAGAATGTCAAGAAGTGGCTAGTAGGGAAATGCAAGGATGGACCACAGACCTAGAGAAGATAGAGAAAAATAGGATGGAACAAAGGCTGTGATGAAATGATATTCAAGAAAAGAGAGCCAAGTTCTGCAAAAATGGTTCAGACAGCATAAGGGATGCTAGCCAATATCTCTACAGGTTCAGGATGAAGAAGTAGGGTGGAGCATGAGATGCCTCCATTTTGCTTCAAAGACTGAGATTCCTCACCTTTCTTACATCCTTAAGAAGAACAATCATTAAGCATCCAATGTATTTGAATCCACTGGATAATGCATTTTCAATGAATGCAAGAGAAACAGAGTTGCTGAGGAGAACTGTTTGCATTCAGTCAGCAAAGTCTACATTTGTCCATGTGACTTCATTTTTGAAAGCATGTTTTTCTGTCTTAGTACAGAGAAGCGCCTGTACAATAATTTGATTAATAAAATATGAACAGAACTCATTGAAGTAATGGTAATCAAATTGTATCATAGTTACCACTGCAGCACAATAATATTTACTATGTATTTTTAGTTAGTTTTCAAACTAATAGATTTCCTTATGAAATTTTCATGCATAAATGACATTGAATTTGCATATATCCATCCCCCATTACCCTCCCTAATCTCTCCTCCCCACTCCTGCCAGCCCCTTTTACATCCCTAAATTGTACCTCTCCTGCTTTCTTACTATTCATGTATATATAGACAAATCCATACATATAAAACATAGAGTTAACTCTTGATTTCTTAAGTAAGAGAAAATATGGGGTCTATGACCATACAACCCTGAACATGTCCAATTTTCTCTGGTCTCAGAAGCTGAGCAGGGTCAAATCTGGTTAATACATGAGGAGACAGCATGAGATATTTGTCTCCTCCTCCTCCCCTCTTGCTACCCCCTTAGTTGTTACTCTCCCTTAGAACCCCCCCACTTTTTCCCCCACACAGTCCCCGTTGTACTTATATTTTTTCTATTATTTATTCAATTGTGCGTGTGTGTGTGTGTGTGTGTGTGTGTGTGTGTGTGTGTGTGTATGTGTGTGTAGACCCACGGGCGAATTTGGGAACCACCATGGACCACCTCCACCTCCTCCTTGTTTACTCTGCCCGGGGATTCACAGGCTCCGCCCTACCAGGACCAGAAACGCAGGTCACCCCGCTTCCTCCGTGGCGTCTATACGTGGGGTCTAGGATCCGAATTCAGGACTTTCTTCCTGCAAGGCAGAGGCTTAACCCCTGAGCCACCTCTCCAGCCCCCTTGTACTTATATGTTTAAAGGTATTTTTTAAAGAATTCTCTTCACAGCCACTACCAGAACTAGAAACAAGGATTTGAAATCTATGCTCACAAATCTCTGATATACAGAGGAGTCCAACGTACAAAAGTCTTCTGCCTAGGGAGGGCGAGTTTTACTTTCTCTCTGCTCAGAATGAAATTGCTCCAACCTGAAGGTAACATGAAAGATAGAGGAAGAGAGTTAGCTAGGAGAGTAACCCTGAAAATTGCTCCCTTCTGAATGAAGCCTTGTTTCTCACTAATACATCTCTGCTACAGTCAAACAGGCAGACTAACAGCCAGCACCACAGACCACATTTGCAGAGTTTGTGATTGCGATTGCGTCTTTCAAATGTATTCCAAGCCATTGCTATTGTGAAAAAGAACTCCACATAACTGTATAAAATCTAATGGCCTGGCATTTATAGAAGAAATCTAACTCTGAAGCCTAGTGCACCACGGCATTTGTTTAGCATTCTGAACAAAAAGAGCACATGATATGTTGCATGGAAGGAAATCTCTCAGTGCTTTTAATAAGCCCATACTAACATAAATGAGAGCTATGCATGATGAACTTCACAGTTCAGACAGATGAGGAACAAGAATAGGAAGGTATTCCATTTGCATATCTTTATAGAGTTCACAAAAGCGTATCGAAACCTCCCACAGTATCCAGAGAAAAGTCTACTTTGCATATATGTAAAGTAGATATATGGACTACTTTATATCTAAAATAAGAACCAGAAATATCAAATCGCTTGTACGTGGTATGCAAATGTACTTGTTCCATACAGAAATTTAAAATTGAAATACCTAAAAGAAACTCACATCCAAACAATATCTGAATAAAAGTCCAATAAGCCTATAAAGCTATTTTAGATTTCAGCATTGTTTTAAAATTAAAATTCCTTTTCATTAAACTAATATACATACAGATAAAAACAAAAGTTTATAAATAATATACAGTTAAAATTATTAGTTTTCAACTTCTTTTCATGGCTTCTAAAATATATAGCATTTATTGTTAGTGGTTTTAGTTTGTCCTGTGACTCACATTTATGATCATGTAGCCAATTGGAGGTAAGGTGCTGTGATTTATACATGTTTTGAGTATATCTCTGACAGACACGTGCAATGACCTCTTTGTATAGAGATTGGAAATGTGGACAGATAGGGGAAACTTTAAGAGGTAGGAGATGATTAGATGATTGAGAGGCCATTTTCAGAAGGGAAACTGCTATGAACTAGAAGCTGTGTCTTCACTGTTGTGTTCTACACGGTGAAGCCCACCAGCAGGTCAATAATCAAATGGGATTGAGTGGGGCCTTGTTTAGCTCTCTAGAATGTGTTACTATGAGGTGAGCAAGAATATTCTTTAAATCCTTCTGACTTTCTGTATTACTATATCTTGTCTATCATGTTACCTTCTCCCTGTTATAGAATGTTAAAAACATTCTCATCAGAGACTAAACTTATGGGACTTCAATATTCAACCCCCCCCAATGAATTAAGCATATGTCTTTTCTCTATAAGTGATTTAATCTCCTATGTTTTGCTATAGCAATAGAAATAGTCTTCATGCAAAAACCAAAATGTCTTTTTCTACATGAATTATTTAGTATCCCATGTCTATAACAGTAAAATAGTAAAGATTATCAAAGCAAAAAAAATAGTTTTAACAGGAAAAATACATTTGTTAATTATGAGGACAGAACATTTTAAATGGTAGTAGCAGACATATTATGTGAGAATGCTGTATGTGAAGGAAAGGCACACAAAAAAACTTGCATTTCTATCAAGAACATTGGAAACTCGATATTTGGGCAGAAGGGAAACCCAATAAAGACACTTGAAGAGCAGAAACATATACCAGAACAAAGTGATAGAAATAAGAATAGAAATTGCATTTTCAATGAAGAAGAAATAATCTCTTAGGTTATTTCTACTCAGATTTTGGTAAGAGAAATAACAGCATCAATTTTGCACTGTCAGCAACTATGCTGGCAGCTGCTTTCATGACAAGATGTGGAAGAAGGTAAATTTTAGTAGCTAAATGATCAATGAGGCAGCTAGAGGATGAGCATGCCTTATTGGGACTTGCCTACTGAAACTCCAGTTGTAAAACTGGAGCAGAGAGATGCTGTCACAGCTGGAGGTGGAGGTAAGCTAGCACAACAAGAAAACCTGGCAGTACACTGTTAGCTGAACACATCCTCACACTGGAGTTGCTCCATCAAGGATCAAGCACATTGTGGAGCAATGATAGGGAATATGACGGGGAGCAACACAGATTCATAAACAGAAGAAAACCTTATGGAATCCAGGGCTCCGAGTGTAAAGAAAAGGCCCTTTCATAACATAACATGGCTGCCAATGTCATTCAATGGGGAGTTAAGTACTGTGTGCCCTCATTGAGGGACATTGAATGACTGAAAAACTATGTGTAAAACATTCATTTGCTCTTATATTTCAGTTACTTATATTTACTGTGTTCCTTTTGTTATTGTTATTGTAATTATTAATCCACCTTACCTGATTTTTTGATAGCCTCACCTCTTAACACATGGCTGTAATTAGCTTGAATATTTTACAAATAGTGCCTCATTTGATTCGCATTTAATGAAGCTATAAAGGAGGCACAATGATAATGTTATTCTATAACCAGTCAGAGAATTCTGTGAGTAATGCACTTTGTTTTCAGAGCCCACTAAGTTGTTTCTTTGATATAAACTGATTGTAGGCAAATGAAGACTGTTATATTGTCAGATGGAAAGCAAGCCCCTGACTTCAGGAAGAGTAAAGGAGCCAAGTGAAGAATGGCCCTTCCCCTTCTTAACCTGGGCTCACAATTTTTGAGCTATCACTGATATATATATATAAGCAAGTAGCATTGAAAAGGTTCCATTCATTTCAATGCTGTCTCAACTAAGGGTGGGGTTATAATCCTTAATTGACAATCCAAGGTACATTGAAAATTTAATCAGAATATATCATGTGCATATATGAAAATTTCATTATCTGTTAATTTTGTAATTGATGTATTTCAAGAAAAAAAGGCAAAACCTGAACATGTACTTCATATGCCAATCCCACCAGGTGGCATAGCTTAGCAACACTATCCACTAGAGAAACAGCTTTACTAATCATAGGGCTAAGAATTGCAGCTGGTCAGCACTGCTAAACACAGTAAGAGGATGTTATGGCACAAATATTACAAACACAAAAGAAGGTCAAATGTCCAATAATGTGTTCGTTTTGTACCATAGTAAAATTTTAAAAAATGGTCAATTATATTCTCATATAATTTTAAAATATCAGTTTTATTATATATATGATTTATATATTATATACACACATGTTTTCACAATTTGACTACATTGTAGCTAATAAATACAGGACCAAACATCTTATAGGAAATCAAGGAATTTATTTTGGTTTATGATTAACTGGTTACAGTTCTTTGTCCAGCTTGGTAGGAAAGCCCACACCATCACCAAGGTTTGAGGGAGCTGGCCACACCAAGTACACATGACAGCCAAGAGAGTTACAATCCTTTCTTGCCAGACCAGCATGTCTAAGTATACAGAAGGATGTCAACTTCCTCAACGAGTTCCCTCCATCTTATTCACCTGCCTGGCGACAAGTCCCATCAACCAGAGGCTGGACCTTCTTCATCAAACAGACAATCCCCTGCAAGTTCTCTCTAAGCTTAACTCAACTACTGATTCTCTACAAATATGCTCAGAGCTCTAACCCACAACTGTCAAATTGACAGCTGTAACTAACTATGGCACACACATATAAATTGTCAGAGAACTAATTATTGTTTGGGCTCCAATTCACTTTAGAGGATCAGATTCCTAGATCACCCTCAACTTCCTTACACAAATTTTTTTCTCAGAATTCTGGAAGTGACATTTGTTGACAGTGACATAGAGTTTCTACCTTAAACAGAAAAGGCTTCTTAACTCTGAAACCATAAACTCAACATCCCTAGTCTAACAAATTTATTCTTTCTCTCATGTTCACTGTGCATGTCCTTTGATCTCAAAATGCCTTTAATCTTTGGACTTTTAACCCTATTCAACACTTCCTTTATCTCCTTGACCACTCATGAGAAACATTCTGGTATCAGTGTAATAGTCTTCTAGCTAATGTCCTAGATTTCTGTTCAGTTCCATGTCTGTTATTGAGCATCCTGAAAGATGTTAGAATAAACTCACACATAAGAATTCTCCTTCTCCAGGCAGTCTTTTGAAGATCCAGCCATACGAAATCTGTCAACTGCAAGAAGTGAATGTGCTCCTAGCCTTCTGTATTGCACATCAATTATTTCCTGATGACTCTGGAGAGACCCTTTCTCCATGTTTTCCTTTGCTAAGTCATGAGATAAAAAAAAAAAATCTGCCTTCATCTTAGCCTCTCACTATAGACAGAAGAAAAGGACCTTCTCTGTAACTTTATCTATATTATGATTTGAACATGGAATGTCCCCAACAGGCTCATATATTTGAACACTTAGTCCCAGTTGATACATCATTTTAGGAAGCTGTGGAACCTTTTGGATAAGCTAGTAGATGTATGGCCTTGGGGTCAGAACTAAAATGCTAAAACCTCAAGCCATACCACAGTCTCTGCTTCCTAATACATAGAGAAGTAACAGTCCCACATTCCCACCTCCACAGATGAAGCCCTGACCACTATTCTTTCCCTGACCTGAAACAAGCCAGAATAAATCCTTCTTCTCTTAAAATGCCTCTTGCCAGTTATTTGGTCACAACCATGAAAAAATAAACACAATCTGCTTTCTCACCATGGAAACACCTCCCTCAGCATGTCAGAAGGAGCCTTGCTTCTTGTTCTAAGGCAATGCTTTCCTGTATACTTTCCAACCCAACTTTCCTGATTTCTCCAGACTCTTGATACAATATAAAATTTCAGATCCCATTTGCTGAGTCCTGTAATGTAGCCAAAATATACCAAATAAAAAACAAAATCACAACTAGAAAGTTTTCTGCATACTCACTGGGTCCTCAAGTTATTCTAATGACATAAGCATCACATTCTCACTTTACAGATGAATAACAGGTCACCTGAGACATTTTTGAGGTCTCTTTGTTTCTTTGATATATAGTAGATTTTATTGGAAATATAGGCACTCACCTGCTTTCCCTCTCTGTTTCAGTTTTTAGAATTTTAAACAGACTGCCTCACTGAATAATTTTTAAAGATTATTCCACTATTTAAATCTTTCTGAGCCTTATTTGTATATTTTTCGTTTCTATCCCAACCTCAATCTGTATTCATTCTTGATGATTTCTGTGATTAAACTGTAATCACAATCCATGGAATCTGAATATTTTTTACCTGTAAAATATTAAAAAATAAGAAAAATTATTTTTCATGTTATCTTAATTTTTAAGTATTAAAAGTAGCTATTAAAAAGCAATGAAGAGTATCAGTATAAATAAAAATATTTAAGTAATTCTTAAAATTTTATTTCTTGTATAGCTAATCAAATCGTGTCAAAAATATTGTTAAGAATACAACTCAATAAAATTGTGCATTTCATGTCTTTCAGTTGCCAAAGGGAAGTATCGTATCATATCATATTTCATGAGAGTTGCATATAAATCTGGGCAAACACAAATTTGAAGGAATATGAATTATTTAATATTGTCAAACAGTGCAAGCTAGGTCATATATTTGAATACCTGTGCTTTGTAAATAACTTTAGAAGCACAAGTTAGAAAAGAGAAAGCAACACCAAGTAGGTTTTCAGCCCTACACAAATGATACTATATTTTTTAGAACCCCCTTGTGTTCCTTCCATGGGAGAAGCAGTTTTGGGAGATAGCTTCCTCATTCTTCCCTTGTGAAGCTTTTCTTCTACAAGTCACACCTGACTCTCATCTATGCCTCCAGTACTATGGTGTCAATGCCCATAACTTCCTATCATTTGGAAAGAGTAGCATTTTGCAAAAGGTAAGAGAAATATTGCTCTGGGAGATATTTTATATCAGTCAAGAGAGATATGCTGCATTGCAAGGGCTGTGTGCTAGATACCTTCAGGATTAAAAAAAATCACTGCGTCCTTTAAAATCATTTCTTACGTGTATTTATGATATTCAAGTCATCTAAAGCATAGGACTCTGAGCAAAGGTCAGATATATCTGAATCCAAGGTGGCAAGCTCACAACACAAACTAAGTGTAGTTTTGGAAAAATGAAGATATATTTCTTACAAAACAAAGTCCATGACTTGCAAATACATGGAATAAACAGGTTTAAATTGCATGTAATTTACAAGCCTTATTGCCAAATTTACTTTTTCCATCAAATTTAAAGCCTACTTAAAACTGAAATTAGGTCTCATTAGTTGCTTGGGACCCATGAAGAGACTCCCATGAAGAGACTAGCTTCAGTTAAATACCAGGGATGATTGCTACAAACAGTACATTACTTTTAAGGTAATACAGGGACAAAATACATGCATGAAATAGACACCTTCAGGCACTAATATGCCCATGTAATTTAAATGATAATATTTCAAAAGAAAATTAGATATAATACCAAGTTCAGGGATTATTATTAATGTAACATGCAAATTTTTCTTTTTTACTTTATGAACAATTTTACTTTCTTTTTTACTTTAAATGAACAATTCCCAATAGTAAGTAGTATAACTGAAAGCTCTTTACCTAGTAGATTTTCTTAGAGTTATTGCTTATGTACAGCTTATATGCAAGGAAAAATGTTGCTATTAAACTAAATTTTAAGTAAAAGCACATTATAGTAGAAATAAGACCCACCAGAGAATAATTTTATGGCACCATTATTGCATAGTAGCTTGGGCAGTTGAACTCACATGAAACAAATGACTCTATAAAACAAGTCCCAAAGTGGCCTATTGCTTAATTAAATTCATATACAAAATGTCCCCTGTCTTGACATGTGTACATACATATATTAGCCATATTTTAAATTTCCATCTGAAAAATGACCTCATAAAGATGCTAAGGTTTAGACACCACTTCAAAACCAACAGAGTTCTTGAAGCAATATTTCACATGGTACTGTGACTTTTAAATAATTGCACTTTTCTCTTCCCCAAGTGAGAACAGTCAGTTTGATGTATAGAATCTGTTTAAGCTTGCTTTCTGCCTGTAAGGATATGCGGTAGTCTGCATGAAATGCTTGCAATGGAGGCAAGTACTGCTAATTCCTTCTCCCCTACTTCATCAAAACAAAAGTGTTTCTAGAGAAACCTGGGCATGCATAGGCAGAAACACATTTGCAAGATCTATAGTCCAATCACTCATCTGAAATGTGTCTACTTAGAGCAATGTTAATTTAATGAATGCAAATAAATTAAGACCTGTTTTGTGCCTGGAATATAAAATTGTTTTACCACAATCTATAACTTCACTCTTCTGTTTCATGAACTACATACACGTCAGTAACACCCCTTGAGGAACAAAATGTGGTCTATTCTATTCCATAGTCTAAAAGAATCCTGAAGCCATCTGGTTTTAAATGTGTTCAAAAAAGATAGAAGTAGAAATAAATGAGGAGGCATTATTCAAAGCATTACTAATTGATTAAGAGGTATGGGATTTCTAAATTAAAGTGAGTCATTTTAGCTTCTGAATTTTCACCTATTCATTTAAGAAAAGTTTTAATGATGCTCTTTCTACCTCATGTGTCAAAGAGAAATGTGAACTACATAAAATCTAGAGATATTCAAGTGATTATCAAGTGTAGAAGACAGATGAAAGCATTACTAAATATTTAGGCAACATATATTCTATTTGGGTGGAATCACAAGAATTTAAAAATGAAAAAAATAAGAAGGGAGTGAGGTTTTCTGCTTTCCAAAACCAGGCATCCAAATGTCCTTTAGGAGATTGTAGTTGTACAAATGCAGTGTCTTTCCTTGTGTGCACTGTGGTGGAACCCCCTGTTGCAATTCATCTGCATGGTTGCTAAATAAATGACCATCAAATGTCTTAAGGGACAAAGGGTTTATTTTCTTACTATAGTCCAGTTACAGTCTGTCCAGCTTGACAGGAGAGCATGTACCAACACCAGGGCCTTTCTCTGACACAAAATCCCATCTTCCCTGGTCCTACATCCCAGCAGCTAACTTTGACAGCAAGGCATACATTTTGATCAGGCTCTGGGAGAGACTTGAGAGTGCAAGTCTTAGATTTGCCCAGAGGTAACTCCAAATTTAAGAAGCTGACAGGAAGAAGCACAGGTTAGAGATACATCCTGAATGCTGAGCTCCTCAAAGATTAGCGACACAAACTGAGCACGGTCAAACTTGCCTTTAGAAAGAAACACTAACTTGGCCAAAGACATTTATGTCTGGTAACAGGGAGTGTCGGTCTGAATCCTGGACATTTGCAGAAAGGATAGGCACCGTCTGTTATCTAAAGGTGCATGACAGTTAAGGGCATGAAGCCCAGAACATAACCCTTTTGTGATATCCAGTGAATTAGCCTGAGCAGACAGTGTGAGTTTCCAAACATGCAGAGGCTGTGCAAGCTAGCACGGCTAGATTTGATGCTCCTTCAACCTTCTCATTGATGCTATGGCACTGAGCAGTAAGGGACAGATCTGTAATATCTCAGAGATGAATATCTGAGAACTGATGTTACCATCACCTTGCAAGAGAAAGTCAGTCATACTCAAAAAGTCAGTGCAGAGAGTCCTGGGTAATTCCTAGCAGCCACACACAGACCTCACAGGCACTTCACAAGGGAAAGTTGTTTACATTGTCTGAATAAATAATCATAATGAGGCCAGGGAGTCTTTTCATTATGTCCGACATGAAAGGTCACCCTCCAGCAATTACAGAAATACAACCTGTTTTCCTCGTTGTTAGAAGAAGCCCTGATGAGATGAAAAAATTCAAATGCACACTTCTCAAAATAATGAGTACAGTAGTCTTCCAGACAGTGAATTCTACAGAGGAGTCAGGCTGAGAGGAGGCAGAGGGCTGCCTCTCTTTATTTCTGAAAAAAAAAAAATTACACCAAATAATGTAACAGGAGATATCAGAGGAGTATGATTATCTTACACTTTAAGGATTCTGCCTTCCCATAAACTGTTAAGTGGCCACCTCTGGACCCATCAACTGAAGGATGTAGTGTGGATGCTTTAAAAACTTCTGTCCGGCTTTCCTGTCTGTCAAAATTTTCAGCGAATCTGTAGGCAAAAGGGAAGATGTTAATCTGCTTAAATTAAAATGTCTCCTGCCATGTATCACTTCTGAATTTTTCTTACTTTAACTCATAACATTTGTAAGAACCACATATATGCAGCTAATATTTATTAAAACCAATGTCATTTTTTGGTAAGATCTCAGGAGACAAATATATCTAAGATGCAGAAACACTGTCTGTGTGTGGTGTGGGTGTGTGGGTGTGTGTCCTTGTACTGAACTAAGGGTGACTTCAGGAATCATCCTTCATTGCTTCTACCTTCGTCTTGTTTCGCTCTAGGATTTTCCAGGCTCTGCCCACCATAGCCAGAAGTGCAGGCCGCAGCTATTCCTGCCTGGCGTTTTTATGTGGGACTTGGGATCCGAACTCGGGAACTTGGCTTGTGAGGCCAAGTCTTACCCCCTGAGTCATCTCTCCAGCCCTGAGAGGATAACTTCTAAGAATAAGTCCTCTCCTACCATCGTGTGGATTCCCCCAGGGTAAGACTCTCAGGTCCTCAGACATACACGGCAAACAGCTTTACATTCTCAGCCCCTCCAGATGCAGATTTCATTTTCACTTTCAAATGACCTCTGAACTCTTATAGCCCGGAGTTCTCAAGGAGCCTGCTTCACTGTCTCAGCGCCTCACTATCTCATTGCTAATGGTTTCAGGACATTCATCCTATGGTCTTTCCCAGGTAGGCATGGACCAGTTGCCTTCTGCTCTGGACAGGAACGAAGTCCTCCTTGTCTTCCAGCAGGTGACGCCAGGGGACACACTCTGGCTTCAAGTTGCTGAACCTGGTTGCTGCTCATCCCCCAAGGTCAGTACCTGCTGGTGTCAGGTGCAGTGGAGCCCAGTTGAGAGGTTCCATCTGCATGGGGTAGTCGGTCTCCAACTCTCCACATGCAGATATCTCAAACTCTTAGGAGAACAGTCAAATCTACCGTGCTAAACACACCAGTGGCAATGGTAAATGCCTAAGAGAACTTCCTTGTGGCTGAGGAAGTCTAAGTTACCTTCTGAACCCTTAGCTGAGGCCAAGTTCAAGGACTCTGTGATAAGAAAGGCGCTTAGTTTTAAAGGTCCTAGACTGAAAATTGTTTGGCATTACAGGGCTACCAGGAACCTCCCTGGCTAAGTCTAAATGACAATGAAAGGAACCTACCAGTACAATGCTCGCTTTAAATTTGACCGAATATTCATTGTCACTACCGTTCTTTGTATGTTCATTCTACATGAGCAGATCTTCTCTTCTTACAAGTTTGCTTTGTGACTTAAATGATATGAAGACCATATTAGCTACAAACATATTTAGAGAGTAACCATTTGATTTTATAGATGCTACGATCAGTGATTCACAAAAGGGATATAGAACTTTTTTCGTTTCTAATTTTAATGGTTATTCCATAACATTCTATTGATTCGTTAATTTATTGTAATCCATTCTGTCTTAGAAAATGCATACAGAGGTATTTTGATTTTGATTTTCTTGACTCTTTTTATCAACATTTTCTAAGCATTTATTTCTGGGATAGAAAACTTAAATATGAAATTCTCTAAGTGAGCATAAATGTTAAAGAAGCTTATCTAAAAGAAAACAACCACTACTGAATATTCACATCTTTTGAAGTATCTAAATCTGTCTTCAAGAGTTTAAGGACAAGGGATGAATTTGACTTTACTGTTTACTCTAATTGGAAGATGCTCCATTTCATACTAGTATAGGAGAACACCAATCAATTTCAGAACCCATCTACAAATGAAAGTCATCTGTCAGATCCAGTAGACGAGCTACTATTGCTTGTCAATTGGTTTGTTGTTCCATCAACTCAATGTGTGAGTTAATCTCTCAGGTATGGCACATGACTCATGGTTGACTTCTATCCCTGTCCATGAGGCAACACCATTGTCAATTGTATCTACATTAGTTTAATCATTCAGATTTTATTGTGGACTTATTAGTTCACATCTTTCAAATTTCACTGTAGACTTGTTAATTTGGCATATTTCATTAGATGTACTGTAAGCTCTGTGGAGAAAAGAGATTAGTCAACTGTATTCCAATTTCATTTTCTTCTTGGCACCTCATGGCAATTCAGTAAATATCTTTGGATGAACATATGATTAATGATTGGGAACTCCTCTGAATCTGTTAATTGATGGATGGCCTATATTCTTGGCAGATACCAATAATAAAGGAGGAGTGGCTGTGCTTTATACATCATAAATATTTATTAGTCTGTTACTGCCTTAATTAGGCAGGGGCATTTTAGCTCTAAATGATAAAACCCAACTTCAGTACATTTAAACAACACTGAGAATTATTCATATAGATATAAACAACACATGAGAATAGTTGACTAGAAGTAAGACTTAACCATTTCTTCAACAGGTAGCACAAGTATCCATAATAAATTTGTATCTCAGTGATGTTAATGATGTGCCACAAGTTCTCATACCAATGCCTATTACATAGTAGTTGCTCAAGAAATACATGTTTACTAAGTATAGCAGTTAGCCTGCATGTTTGCTGATAAATCACCATCAAATGTCTTAAGTGTTTTCTCTTATGATTGTCCAGTACAGTTCGCAGTCTAGCTTGATGGAAGAGCATGCACCAAAACCAGGAACAAGGGAAATGGCCATACCATCATCACATAATGTCTGAGAGAGGGACGATCCTTACTTGCCAGACCATCATGTCTGACCAAGTGTACACAAGGATGTCAACTTTCTCAACCAACTCTCTGTATTTTATTCCAGGGTCTAGTCCCACCCACCATGAGCTGGGCCTTCTCCATCAGCTAGACAATCTCCTGCAGGTTTGGTCTAGGCTTAATTCAACCACTAATTCTCTACAAATGTGCCCAGAGCTCAAAACCTCAAGTGTCAAGTTGATACCTGTGCCTAACTATGACATTAAGTAAAAACTGTGTACCACTGAAGCAAACTTTCTTATGTGATGGCATAGTAAGTAGACAGTGTAATCACTCACAAAGACAGCCATGCTCTAAAACTTGAGGCCTATAAATAGACTATCTTAAATTTCTTGAAGTTAGGACTTATAGATGGAGAGATTACCCTGGCTACCCAAAGAGCCCAATTTGTATTCACTTATGTATTTAACTACAGAAACTTTCTCAATTACAGTTAGAAATGAAATAATAGAATGGGAAACAAAGATCTGTAATTTAAGGACAAGATAAATCCCCTATAAATTTTCAAAACATTGTCTATGTGCATGGAAGAAATTATTTCAGGGAAGTGCATTATAGAGCAAAAACGTTCTGAGCACAATTCCATGACATTCTAAGGTTAGATAATATTCATTGCTACTGATTTGTTCATCTTCTACCTTTTTTATCAGAGTACTCTTCTCCAAAAGCAGATGTGCATCATAGCACATATTCCAGGACAGTCACATACCCTGCTCTGGGTAGAGCCATTGTGATGACCATTGAAATTCAAAGAAGCAACCTGTGCCTATTAAGGAAGGATTATAAAAGTCGTGGTTAAAAAGGTCTGAGTGACATAAGGGAATCAATGCAATTAAGGAAAAATGTTGATATTAAGCCTACAGAGCTATGCATCATTCTGTTGCTTTCTGCACTCACTCTTCAATCACCTGATGCTCTACTTTTGCTTTCTCCTTCAGAGATAATAAAACACAACCAGTGCTTAACTTCATACCTATCTTATTGACCATCACTTTCCATCAACTATGCCCTATGAATCCTCTCTTCTCAACTAGATATTTCCTGAAGCATCATAAGTTAGTGGGCCCTCTGACTTTATTTCTAAAAAGAAAGTGAAGTGAGATTCTTTCTGAGGCTCTCTCCACATGGTGCTTCATTCCCGTCCTTCCTTGGCCAGGCAAGCAGCTCTAGAAATCAGCCTTCACTTCTAATGCCATCCTTGGCTTGCTGCAAAGTGCATCCAACCTTGCAAAGACTTTTATTCTTGGCACAGGATCCGACAGTGTCAGCATGTCCTTCATGTCCTGTGACCCTTCTGATGCACCAGAGGTCATGACAGCAGACACGGGCCTCTCCTCGCAGAGGCTTTCCAAGAGCTACTCACAGTTCCTTCTTCCTTCTTTGAGGCTGATCAAGGTATCCGTCCTCCCTAGAATTCTATTGTTTGATCTTGTGGATCTGGCTCCACACTAGAATGTGACACTCACCAGAGCAGGAATTTTGCTCTGCCTCTGTCAGCATCCCAGACTGCAGAGCTATGCAGTCATTTGTCAGAGTGTTTTGCAAAGTCCAGCTGAAGTTTTCCAATGGTGACTTACATGGCTATAAACTTATCTTCTCCTATTCTCAACCCACTTCGCTCACAGTGTTGGTAGAGCTATTCTGTAATACATCTCTGGTCCATCCTTTCCATCCTCACGCAAACTCTTCCTCAATACCAGCCCCCTCTGTGGTGTGATCATCTGTCCTCATTGTTATTCACTTACTCTTGCCTCTCCCATGTGTTCTTATTTGCTCTTATGGTTCCAATTACTACTATTACATGGCAACATTTAAGTTTTATGTCTCTAACCTGGACCCTCCTTTTGAGTTCCAAACATGTATCTCAGGGGCTACTGATGCTTCTCCATGGAGACATTTGATTCCCTTTTTTTGTTTGTTTGTTTTGTTTTTGGTCTTTTTGTAATTTTATCTTTTTTTTTTTTTCAGTGCTGAGGACCGAACCCAGGGCCCCATGCTTGCTAGGCAAGTGCCCTACCACTGAGCTAAATCCCCAACCCCTCCATAGAGACATTTGAAACTGAACAAAGGATCTATAACTTCTGAGTTGATCCTCTGACTTAATATTCTCCAACACATGAACTTATACTCAAACTAGTATTATGTGCAAATTATGATTTACTTACCTGACTTCTTAGAGCTATAAAATTAAACTAATATAAAATTTAGTATTTTAACCCAATGCAGATTGACTTCTCATTCATTGACACATAGCAGTTTATCAAAGACAAAACTAAGTCTGGAACAAAATTAATAGAGACAACTTATTTCTAAACTGTTCCTAGCGTCATTGTGGGATTCAGATGGGATTCAAATGTTTCAGAAGGGAATGTAAGTTTTGAACATTAAATAGAAAAAAGACAATTCCTGATTGGCAAATATTAAATATTAAAGCATTAAAGTGGTATTTTGGAAGTTAGGAAGACTGTAATTGATCTCCAGGCACATTGGTTACTTTTCATTGACTTCAGGAATCAAGATAGCTCCCTGTAAACATTTCAAAAGTGAAAGGACCATTCAGCATCAATCCTGGAGGGGGGCGGGAAGAGAGAGAGAGAGAGAGAGAGAGATTGTGTGTCTGTGTCTATATTTATGCATGGGTACATATATGTCCATCTTGTGATCTCATGTAATAAACTGAGATGTACAGTCACTATGGTTCTTAGAGGAGAGATTGCATTGGCAGGTAGTATCTCAATCTAAGAACAGGAATTGAGTGGCTTACTTTCACATAGTGTGACCCAAGGAGCTAGGCTTCTTATCCTATGGCCACATAGTCCTCTAGGTTCATTGAACATAAAAAAAAAAAAAATAAAGCAGCACTGTACTGATTACAAATCCCAAGCTAATAAGCATTCTTAAATACAAATTCTGTAGGAAACCTTAGCAAATTGAATCCTGTTAATATAACTAGTTGCAAAGGACCCTAAAAGACATTCCCTGTATGTGGCAACAGCCTCTCTCTGGTGGAAGACCACCAATTAGCAGTGAATAATTCATACCTGCTACTTCAGCACATATTCCCACTATATTTTGAGTTTTGTAAAAAAATATTCTATATGTATATTGCTCAATGATCAATAAGGGTGGCTGTTCCAGAAATAACTGATGATTAAATCAAAACATTTTCAAATGGTTCTATCATCTCAAAACTCAAAATCAATAAATTTGATTATTCTAATTTTGAATATTTATTGAAATTATGGCTTATAATAAAATGAAACCCTGCCATATGTAGATACAAGACATTATTCTGAATGCTAATGTTGACCACCTCACAGTCAAAGTCTATAAAGAAGCACTAAGGCAGGAAATATCAAATAAAACCAATAACCATATTTTACAGAGTAGAAAAAAATCAATATTAGGAAATAAATTACAAAGAAAGTTCAAAACTACCCTTGCCAGAGTGATTTAAGGTTAGAGGAAGGTAACTCATAAGGGTCATAGATTTAATCCTAACAAGAAAGTAGAAATATATTTTTATTTCAAATCTTGAGATAATTTTTGTAGTAGCAATATCAGTCTTAATCATTTTTATTTGTCACTTGAACAAACACTGTTTCTAAAATAACATTGTCAAAAATAAAGCATGCAATAAATATCAGCACATCACCTAGTGGAAATATAACAAACAACATTCCAATTAGTTTTAGAAGTATTCAGGAATGAATTATCCTCTGCTTTCAGGTTTTCATGAATAATTCAGATTCCACTGTCAGTCGACCTAATTAGTAATTATCCAAACTATTTCAAAATTATCTAGTTTGAAACTACCTGTGTTGCAACTCGATTTGTTTCTGATATAATTATTAACCCCATCTGTGTTGATCTTGTTCCTTTTCCTGTTTCTGGTAATGAATCACATAGGCATATCCAGACTGCACAAAAGTCTAAAGATTCAATTTATTGATGTTTCATTATAAATTAGCCCCTCTCATGTTAATACCAGATACCGTGTAATATTTTTGAAGGCTTAGAAATGCATGCCCTAGATTCCATTGATATAGCAGGACAGAAGTGAGACCTATTTTAAGGAGAAAAACATGCATTTTGGAAGAAATGTAACAGAAGGATGGTTAGGCAACAGGACTCACACAAAGGAAATAGCAACTAACAGCTCCACATTCTGGAAATTCTGCTTCATGAAAACTATAAAGGCATTTAAACACATTTGGAAAAGGCATTGTACAAAACAAAAAAAATAATTTTAATGTTGGATCATAAAGCCAAATGTTTTCTGTTTATTTTAAGTTGTGATATGTTTCGTGTTGCTTATTCTTTAAGAGCACTAGTTATATTTGCAAATAATATTCCCTCAAGGATACATGCTAGAATGTGTATGAAAGTTATTAATCTTTATTATATGAATGGAAATTTAAAATGATGATAAAATTTCTTTAAATGTAAAAACCATAAAATGAAATAAATTCAGTGCAGAACATTCTTCACAGATGGTTCTACCTGCATCACAAACTCTAGGATAAACATTTAAGTTGATCACGCGCACAACTTCTCCTCATGCTCTCCTTCTTAGAATTTATGGAATATTAGTTTTACTCACAGACACTTTTAGGAATTACAAGGCTCTATAGTACTCTCTCAAAATTGTCTGAAACATTTAGACTTAACCTGTAGAAGCACATAAAATTTTACTTCACAGGTCTTGTCAGTCTGTTATTGTTATTAAAAGCTTCCTGCATTTCCATACACATTCAAAGCATATGAAAACTCTGCTTCCTTTCTCATTCTTTCTTCTCTGGATTTTACTGACCACTGGGGAGAATAAAGGAGGTGGTAAGCTCCTGGTTATTTCTTGAGTCTGCCACGCTGCATTTTCCCTTCAGTGTTTGCCTCCCTGTTTTGTTCTTTCTCTTGGATGTATTTTTAGAAACTTTTCTTATTTCCTTTGAGTCCCCTAGCTACATGATTTCATCTTGCTTTCTTGCCTCTCTTATTGTTTGCCTGCACTCCTTGATGACTGGCTTATATCTATGCCTTTCAATCTCCCCTTTTCCATTTCCTATACAACTCTATTTTGTATTTCAGCGATTAGAAAATCCACCCTCACCCACAGATTTTTTTTAATCTTTTCAATATTTTTAACCTGTACTGGAATCACTGAGGAGCTTCCCATGCCGAGGTCAACTTAAAACTCATTTCTTCCCTTTTCTTCTGCTTTCAGCAGTCTGCCACAGATTTCAAGTGATTCTTTTGCTAAATAGATTTATACTCTCTCTGATGGTTAGTCTTAACTATAAATGTGACACCTAGGAGGAAGATGTCCAGGCCACCTGAGAAAGATTCCCTCAGGTTTAAGATGGCCTCTGGACATGTTTATGAAGGATTGTCTTGTCTGTATCACTAATGAAGGATGATCTATACAATTATGGGTAGGACTATTCCTTAAGAAGATGTTCCAAGGCGCCATAAAGATGGAGAGGTCAGTTAAACAAGCAACAATAAATGCATGGTCCCTTGGCCTCTTCTCTTGATGTGGTTGCAATGTGAAAATTACTTCAAGCTCTTGCTACCATATCTTTCTGCTGATGAACTGTAACTTGGATTTGAGAATGAGATAAATACCACTTTCTTCTACAAGTTGCTTGGGTCGGGTATTTCATTGCAGCAACACACAATGAAACTAAAACAGTTTCTGTACATCTACTGCATGTAGTAAGAGGAATGTGAATGGGTGTTTTAAAACTGTAAGGGACTTGTGTGCATGGAAAAAAAATAGAACATTTAAACACAACTCTATAGTGGCCAAAAAGTATGTGGGGAGGAGAGACAGCATCATTGCACACCAAGGCCTTCTGTCTCGGTGAGCTGGGCCTTATCTCCTTGAACTAGGAACTCACTCTATTTCTTTAAACTAGGAAATGACCAAGTCCTGATGTCCTTAGCCATGGTTTGAATCATCTGGGATGATATTAACAGACAGGTTTTGAACATATATTCCCCAGCTGAAAATACTATTTTGTGATGTTATGGAATTGGGGACTTGGGGATCTAACTGGCAGAATAGGCCACTAGACATGAGCCTTTTAAGATTTCACTGCCTATACATCCTTACTTAGCAATAGCATGAAGACCTGCTGCCATGCACTGTACCTGTCCTGAAGTTGCTAAGCCAGACCTTTCCAAGGGGCTGAAATTCGCTGAAACCTTGAGTTAAAATAAATGTTCTTCCATTAAGATGCTTCTATCAAGTGTTTTGTCACAGTGATGATAGAGGTAATGAACACAACCTCACTGGAACAGCTAATGTTGGCTGGTCAGTGACTCTCATCTACAACATTGTGACAGTTGACATGCCTGCTATGGTCAGCTTTAGGCCGCTTAACTTGGACTGTGTCTGCATCCAATTCCTCCAAGGACTTTGAGGTACTTGAATTTTTTGTTAAAGTAACTTTCACAAAAAAATCTACTCAAAGCCCTCATACTCTATGTAAAAATGCAAATATAAGGGAAGGGAGATAATTCATTTAGTAAAGTGCTTGCTGAGCAAGATTGAGGATTTGAGTTCTATCCCTGAATCCAAAGGGAAAAAAATGCTTCCTATGTACCTGTAATGACCCAGTTGGAAGGAAGAGACAAGAGGGTCCGTGGGCCTTGCTAGTCAAATAATAAAGCTGAATTGCTAAGCTCTAAGTTCAGCAACAGCACATCTCAAAAAAAAAAAAAAAAATGGAAGGTTAAAAAGTGATTAAGGAAAAACAACATTGACCTCTGGCCTCTACATGATGCAGGCACATTCGCACTCATAGTCACACAAACATATACACACCATACACACATAAAATAAAAAATATAAATGCAGCCCTGCATTCCTAGAAATGATGCAATGATAAGATCTTAGCCAAAGGCCAGGGAAATTGCTCAGAGGCTAAAGCCTTTGCTTTACTAGCAAAAAGACCTGAGTTCAGATCTCCAGATCACATGTTTAAAAAAGAATTAAGTTGGAAATGGAGGAAGTCTGTACTTCTACACTGGAAGTTGGAATTTGGAAATCCTCAGAGCAAACTAATGGGGAGGGAGAGCAATCTAGAATGATTTCCCCAAATCATCCTTGTGCATTCACAGACACACACAAAAAACAGAGCTTAGCCCAAAAAGATTAAATATTTTAAATAAAATAATTCTTTAAAACATATGTAAACATTTTCAAGTAAAATTATACCAAATATTTATAGCTACTTTTTCTATTTTCATATGTATATATGTGTGTTGTGTACATGAATGCTTTCTTCAAATTTTTTTATTATTATTTATTCAATTGTGCGTGTGTGTGTGTGTGTGTGTGTGTGTGTGTGTGTGTGTGTGTGTAGAATCACGAATGAATTAGGGAACCACCATGGATGCCTCCACCCCCTCCTCCTTTACTCTGCCAGGGGATTCACAGGCTCCGCCCTACCAGGACCAGAAACGCAGGCCACCCCCGCTTCCTCCGGGCTTCTGTACATGGGATCTAGGATCCGAACTCAGGACCTTCCACTTGCAAGGCAGAGGCTTAACCCCTGAGCCATCTCTCCAACCCCTACATGAATGCTTTTATATGCAGTCAAACACACAAGAGGTAACAACAGGAATCATCTTCAGTCATTCTTCCATTTTACTGTTTTATGTCTGGGTCTCTAAACTCAGAACTCTATATGAGGTTAGTCTGTCTAATCCACTTGCTCTTGGATTCCCAGGTTCTACCTTTGGATGTTGGAATTCCATGAAGGATTGCACATCTACCTGATGTTTCATGTGGGATCCAAGGATCTGAACACGAGTCATTTTTTTAGCAAGTGTTTTAACCACTGAGCTATCTCCTCAGCCCTGTGACTACTTTTGAAAGCCTAAAAAATTGAACTGGAAAACTTTGATGATAAAAATGCACTATAGAACCCATGTTGTTCTCCTGGCTAAAATAAATGAAAGAACTAAAATCAGGGAAATTAAAAGTTATAATTCAAAACATGAAGATATAAGTAGAAAATATAGACAGGAGATTGTACCTACATATTTCCTGTAAGACATAGGACATCATACTTAGAAGTAAGGGCAAATGTCATTCAGATTAACTCACCTCATCTGGCTGACACCAGTAACAAAAATTAAAGGAATCTACCCAGATCCCCACATCTCTGTGAATGAACTAGCATTTGATTTTCTTTCTTTCAGCTACCAATATTGGCACTTCTACCTTTGAAGATTTAAAAACAGCTATAAGTCCTTGGTGATTGATGATCATATCCAATTATTCTGAATGGTAACTTTATTTATTTATTTATTTGTGATTTGTTTGTTTGTTTGTTTGTTTGTGCTTTTGTTTGAGACACAATCTGGCCCTGTGATCCAGGCTGGCCTTGAACTCATAACAGAGTCCATGCTGGCTCCAATTAACAGTGTGCATACATCATTGGTTATTTTTACAAGGAGAAAATTACTGTCTTAGACATAGGGACTAGAAACAGACTGGTTTCTAAAAGAGCCCCTGCACCTTCTTTTTCCTTGTATAGGAACAGAGCATTCTTCACAAACATCTGTAAAGAAATCCCATATAAACTTGATCATGAATAAAAGAGAAAGGATGACTTTTTGGACCATGGAGAAAGGGTAAAAGGAAAATACCATCAACATTAAATGGACTTTTTTTCTTTTTATAGATTTTACATTTTAAACACATATGTCATGACATTTTAATGTAGCAGTTCTGAAATGGAGAAAAAGCACATTGATTTTGTGCCCCAGAGAAAAATAAACAATAGCACTTTCAAAAAAGGTTTGGGCCTGAGATTTCCTTGAACCATATAAAGGACATTTATCCCCAAACTGAATGATGCTGGTCATGATCTTGCTGCTTTGACCACTCTTTCCATCTACATATTCTGAGTTGATAGTCTGTGTGAGGTCACTGTGATGCCCTGGCTATAAAATTATGTGTTGAAAATTACTTTAAGCCAGATCTTAAATAACTGCATCAGTATAGAATCAGTCAAGACTGACTGACATCTTTCCAGTACTTAGATATCAACAATTTTGAGAGAAAATTGTGCAAAGACTCAAATGTAAAATGAATGCAATATGTGTATTTCTACACCTGATATTCTTTCTTTTTCTGCTTGTTTTTGTTAGTAGCCCTAAAGACAAATGAAGGAAAATACTTTGGTGGACCAAATTAAGCATTAAATAGTTTTTTTTCTTAACATATATAGTGTACTTCTTATAAGAGTGGGACTATTAAGTGGGAATCAGCTTAATAAAAGAACTATAAAGTATCTCTGAGCTTTGGATGCTCTATATGAAGATTCTTTATATATATATATATATATATATATATATATATATATACATATATATATATGATATCTGGGAACTAATGGGCACAAAAAAGTGACATTTCATAGATTTCATAAATACCTCCACTAAAAAACATGCACTTAGATCTCATTAATAATTTTATTAGAATATTTGGTACAAGACCCTAATTTAGGCAAAACAATATTATACTGGCTTGAAAAAATGGGAAGACACATAATATATATGCCACATATATGTGTGTTTTATGGTTATACACTGCAAATTTGTTTACTAAGGAAAATTAGTACTATAATTATCATCTTTAGCAAAAGGAAACTTCTCTCTACCATTGGTTAAATGAATTTTGGGAGTGAATATATTTATTCATTTCTGTCTTGTTCTCTAAATAGAGCATATGGAGAACTTTAAGGGGAATACCAAGCTAACACACCCTCTTCACTTCCTAGAAACTGGGAAGTTTGTTTCACCAGTTTACACAACACATGGGAAGAGAAGAGCTAAATAATTGAAAGGATTTTCTAAGATATGGGGAAGATACTTAATGAATCATATTCAAGTTAGAAGTCTTTCATAATTAGGCTCAGCTGTCAACTTAACAGTTGAGGGTTTGAGCTCTGGGCACATTTGTAGAGAATTAGTGGTTAAGACCAGAGCAATCCCACAGACTATTGTCTAGCTGATGGGAAAGACCCAGCTCATGGTGAGTGGGATTAGGCCCTGGAATAAAATACAGAGAACTGGTTGAAAGACTCAGCATCCTTGTGTACATTTGGCCAGACATGTTGATCTGGCAAGTAAGGATTGTCCCTCTCTCAGCTGTTACGTGAAGATAGTATGGCCAGTTCCCTTGGCCCTGGTATTGGTGTGAATTCTCCTGTCAAGCTGTATTATGAACTGTACCTGGACTATTGTAAGAAAATAAACCTTGTTCTCTTAAACCATTTGATGGTGTTTTATCAGCAACCATGCAGACTAATTACACCAAGGGCTAATAATGGTTGTGTATAATGTTTTTAAACAGAATCCTATAAATTGGACCTGTCTATAGTTTCTGGGGCTCCTGTGCTTCAGAGATACCCATATACTTTGTGCATTCTCCATGAGCCATCATTTCCAAATGATCACTATGTCATAATCTGATGCTTCCCAAAATACTACATGTTCGTATCCATTTTCAATAATACTACTTGAGAAGCTCAAGTGCTGGTTTCAAGTTTCTGATCATGGAATTCTTCATTAAATATCCAAAACAATAACAATGTAGTCAGCTAGTATTATACTTAACCCATATTATTTTTAATCTACCTCCTCTTATCAAGAAAGCTTGGCTCAGATTTCCTAATCTCACATCCTCACTGAAGCTCATCTTTTATGTCACATTCAAAACTCTGAATATCAGAGAAACATCAGCAGAAATATTGACAGTGAAGCCTTCTCCAAAAAATTCAAACAATTTAATATAAATATTCTGCCTTTCAATAAAAAACAAACTAAAATTTGGAATTTTTCATCAAAATAGTTATCTATATTAATAAAATATTGTTTCTTTCATAATGCAACCAAAAAAAGATCAAGACCAAGTTAACTATATTAGTCAACATTCTCTTATTGGAACACTATGTTCTTTTAGAACTAGACTTGGGAAGTTTCCCATGTAAAATGAAAGGGAACATGTGGTAAGTTAAATGTGCAAATTAAATATCTACGTAATTCTTCTATAATCATACCAAAATGATGACAGGAAGGAAGAGAGGCAAGGTGAGACAAGAAGAGGGAGAAAAGGAAAGAAATGGCTGAGATAGACAGAGAGACAGAGAGAATAAACACTGGGAATGCTAAGAACAAGCCATAATTAGGCTATGTTATCAACAGACTTTACAATACAAACACCAGGTGCATATGAGGTAATTTATCACTAAACAAAAGAAGTTTAAAAGCATAAAAGAGCTGAAACCTCATAGGAGAGATGCAATGAACAGTCAATTCATGCAGTAGTACAGGAGAAAGCCCCTCAAAATGGAGGCACCACATATTTCAGAAAGCAGGGATCACATAAAAATAGGAGTTTTTGAACATCAACTTAAAGAAATAGTCAGACCCAACCTTATTTGAACACGCATAAGAATCTACATTAGTGTGATTTGATAAGATTGAACAATATACATTCTGAGCCTAAAACTGGAAATGTCACCAACAGTTGATAATTAAACTATAATTAAATATTGAAATACAGAACTCCTTACACAGGCAGAGCAATGACTTCTACATAGCTCTAAAAGTCAGATTTTACTGATCAGACCTAAGAAAGGACATCACATGCAGGTTCTGAAAACTATACATCTCTAATCAAACAACTACACCCAATCCATTGCCCTCCATGGAAATCCAGCAAGTAACACATTCTGACATGTGACCTGGTTTTATTACTTCAGACTTGACATGAATTGCCAAAAGTATGAAGAATCTTCCAATATAACAGTTTGATATAGACCCTTGCAAATAGACACAATATAAGAAATGAAACTTCAAAATGCATTTATTAAATTAGTCTTCACTGAAATAGAAAAATACTGCTCTGTGAAAAAATATCAGGCTACTATAAAAAAATTGGAGGAAAGAGAAATACTTTAACAATATGAAAATGTGATAGCCAAACCTTCCATTGATGTTTTTGAAAAGGGTAAGGTATAGGTAAAAAACAGGATAAAAAATAAAGTCTCAGACATTCAGTTGCTCTTTATCAGAAGAAACAGAATAATAATACCAAGAAAATGACAAGAACCATTTTATAAAATAAAATAATGATTTTCTAAATCGAAAGATATATCTTACAGATTGCTTCTTATTACTAATAAAATCCTCCTTCCAAGGTATACAACATAAAGATTCAGAGCTCTAGAAATAACAGTTTTCCCCAAAACCTTGAGGACTGAAAATGATGTTTTAATGTCATTTTAAAGAAAAGACTTTACACCATGCCAAGAGATATAATCAATTCAAGAAAAGGAAAAGATTTTACATGCTTACTTATTTGATGAGTGGGGGAGCCAGTCTGGCCACTTATGAAGACCCTCCTTGGCAAATTCCTTGCTCCTAGTTCAGATTAGGAAAATGATCCACTAGGAAGAAATAGAGTCATTCTTGAAAAATCATGTGAAATCATGGCTAAAGAAGCTGTTCCAGGACACTAGGAAGGAATTTTCATGGTAGACAGAGCAGCTATGAGGAGCAAATGGGACTAGCAACACTAATCTGTCCTGTCTAATACTATTGTGGAATTTCTGTGTCCCTGTTCTTGCATCCCAGACTTGAAGACTAAGCCGAGATGCCATTGGAAGGATTTAGTAAAATTTATTAAAAAGCAGGGAAATGGACAGACACCTAATTGCTCTGGAGAATCAGGAGAAGCAAGAAGTAGTCTCTGGCTGTCAGAGATCCAAAGGAGATGCAAGACAGCTTCAAGTCTTGCTCTGAAGCTCTGGACCCTGAATACCCTTTTATGAACTTTTGGGGGTCAAAACTGGAAAATCTCTCTTGGTTTCTTCTCTCACCTGGTGTTCCCTGGTGGAACCAAGTTTGACAATCCCACTGACAGCTTTGTGGCAGACTCTCTAATGGTGTGCCTACCTCCGAATTCAGTGTAGGCTTCAGGTCAGCTTTCCAAGTATACAGCAGTGTTTCTTGTGCAGGCTTGTGGCCTGCCTTAATTTCCTCCGTTCTCACTGCCTAGAGAGTATACTTCTGATAATACTATACAAAATCATGACATCTACTTCAGAAAGATGAAATGAAGATTAAGTGAGATACTCTGTCTGAAACACTCAAAGGCCTGCCTGGAAAGTAATTAGTGATCAAAATTATGGCTGATGCTTGCATTTGTATTCATGTACATATTGGTGTTATATACCTCACTGATTCACTAATGTCACTGCTTTCTTGATAGAACTTAGCAAGAATGTTCAGTTCAAAAGCAAGGGCACTGTGATAGATAAGCTAGGCTTCAGAAAGGCCATCAAAAAGACAGGAAAGACACAGCAGTAGGTCGAACAGATCTTCTGATTGAGTCTGCTGTTCTCTTTACTCTATAATGAATCTTGATTCAATAGATTCCAAAACACAAATATGTAACATAACAAAATGCAAGTGTCAGTTTCGGCATACTGCTGAGTTCCAAAGTTAACTCAGTGTTTGCTCAAAGAATACGATTTGTTTGTGATAGTTTACCTCAACTTCAAATATTTTCTTCCTCTTCTAGCCTAGAAATAATATAAGCCTGCTTATTTAATGCTTTATTTTAAATAGAGAATGTCTCCTCAGAGCTCCACTTTAGGAGAGGATAATTTTGTGTACTTGACTTGAGACCTTCTGCATATAGGAAATAGATAACTGGACAAGCAGCAATTTCCTTCCAGGCAGTGGAAATGAGTTAAATCCATCAGAAACATCATGAGCATTAACATCAATACTTCCAACGTGTGGACCCTGAATTTGTGTTCTAGGAAATCATGTTAAGACTGCTGTGAAGATTTTAAAGCGTGGACAAATGAAATCATTTGTGCATTGTCTCTTTGACAAGGAAACACTGAGGAAAGAGGAAAAGATTCAGTATATTGAGCTCCATTCCAGATTCTGAGAAGCTGAGCGACTCCAAGCACCAAAAACATATTCTAGGCAGATAAAATGAGACAGAGATTCTGAAATCACTTAATGCAGGCATGCAGAAGCAAATGTATAGTAGACTATGGCATTTATAAATATCCTAATTATCTCATGGTTTGGATAAATGATACTACAAATGCTTTATTGTTGAACTCTTCTTCCTATTTTTGAGGTAATGCGTTAAGGCTATTTTGTCCAAAGGCATGCAGTTTCTAAGAAAAGAAATCAATGAACTTGAGCTTAACATTTTTATTTGCTTGTTTAAATCCAAATGCTGTTTTCACTATTAGAATTAATTTCAGGGGCAGAATGGAGAGTATATTCCAGAAATATAAACTCTACTCTGTAAAACCCTATATCCATCAATTGCTGAAGGATTGCATACTAAGTTTCTTTCTTTGCATCTTACTTTGTATCTTTATACTACTTTTCTCTTTTCCTTCCTTCCTTTCTTTTGTCTTGGTTTTCAGGAAATAATGCCCACTACGATTCAGGGAAGAAAAAGAACAATGCTTACAAATAGTTCAAGCATCTAGCACATATCCACATATAAAGATTCTCCTTTTTGCCAGTCACTGTGGGAAAACTTCTGTTGGAACCTATGACTTGCTCTAGGGCAACAATATTTTACAATCTGTCAATTGATTGAAGCCCCCTAGTCTCCTGGAATTTGAATAGTGAAAAGAGAAAGAAGAGAGGGTTTTATGACAGGTCAAGGGAAAAAAGGATCATGCAGTAGCCTGAGGCTAGTTAAGAGCACAATCCTCAACAAAGGGAATATCTATTCTTAGTGTCTCAAAAGTTGGAAATTTAATATGATTTGGATTATTTTATAGCTGCTCAAATATGCATTCTAAAATACATGCCATACTAAATAAATACATTAATACTATAAGAAATATACATGCTTCTTAAAATACTAGTTTTTATGATAGATCCAGTTGACTTTTTGTTTAAAATATATAAAAATAACCATAGGCTCTCAAATCTAGAAGATGTTCAGTGTTCCAAAGAAGAACTCCATTCCTAGCCAAATAAACTCAAGTAAACCTAAAGTAACTTTTTTTGCTCTTTATTTTTCAAATACTAGAACTTCTATAGTCCTTAACTATCCTAAAAATCACAAGAAAGTCATATAGCATATCTCCAAACTTTTTTGAATGAGAATATGTTTTTAATTATCTGCTTATCAACTGTTCTATTCAGAAAGTAGGAAAAATGCTAATCTAACCCTAGAAGGTTATACAATGCTTAGTGTTCCCAAAACCAGACAACGAAGTTGTTCTTTTTCAATAATAACAGGATGATTTTTAAGAGCACTAGGAGTTAATCTTTCCCCTCTGATTTC
Organism: Typhlomys cinereus; assembly: GCA_023101885.1. Classification (NCBI taxonomy): domain Eukaryota; kingdom Metazoa; phylum Chordata; class Mammalia; order Rodentia; family Platacanthomyidae; genus Typhlomys; species Typhlomys cinereus. The sequence goes on along the minus strand of JALPQD010000060.1, from coordinate 1,310,929 downwards.
TAGCCCAGGACGTTTCTGCTCCATCATTATAGACTTATCCTGAAAAAAAATGTAGTTGTAGTGATAGAAAAAAAAATCTGCTTCTATGAGCTAACTCAAGGATTGTGTCAAAGATCTAATATTTTGCCATAGTATTAGAAGCATCCTGTTTACAAAGTACAAAAGTTCAGAAATGTTTATTTGAGTGTCTTTACTTCATTCTAAAATAATGAAGATCACCTTTTTCCATCCATGCCATTAAGGTACCACAAACGTTAAATTTTAAAAATAAGATTAAATTCACTGTGGAGCCAGTAAATGGCATACATGTTATTGGGGATAAAAATCCTTTCTGTTACTTCACCTTTCAGTAGTTACTTTATTGGCAACTGACTTTGAAAACTAATTTATTTTCTAATTTATTATGTTGCCTCAGGATAGTTAGAGAAAGGTGGTAGCTAGCCTTTTAAAATGAACAGATAGGAACCTGTGTAAACAAGTATTCATATCCCCAACAGAATAGGAGAAAATTTTTGTCTTTGCATATGAAAAGAAAAATAAATAAGCCAAAAATGAACATATTATTAATTTATAAGATGTAACCCCATAATAAGAAAATTCTTTCACAGTGTTGGAAATACAATGAAGAACCATATGCTAGGCTCACTCACTGTTGTATACTTTGCCCCAAATACAAATACATTTTAAAGACATATACATATATATGTACGTGTGTGTAGATTTACATGTGTCATACCTATGATCTATCTTTGTGTGTATTTCAAAAATACAAGGAATGTAAAAACTTATAAAAATCAATATCTTCAAATAGTAAAATATGCTAGCAAAATACATAAGCATGAGGCAATACATACTTTATAATTTGAAGATAGATTTCCTGGTAGGACAAAACAAGATTAATACAAGTCTAGTTTTTGTATATATTTATCATAGAAATGTAAAACAAAGGAGATTTTTTTGAACTAGCTATTGGAAGCTATTCACTGAGGAATCATGTTATTATTTCTTAGAAGAACAATCTTTCTATCACTTCATTTATTTATTCAATACCAATATGTTGGGTATTCTGAATGTACTCAAAATTACTTTTCCTCCAAAGGGTATATTGGAAATAAAATAAGAAAAGTTCTTATTCTCACAAAGTTTTTGTTTGTAAGAATAAAATGGACAGTATGAAAGCAAAATTAATGATCATCACAACAAATCACTTTGAAGGTAATACAGCAGACTAAAGGTTTATACTAAAGGCAGGGAAGGCAGAGAATCCCTGGCTAGAATGAGTAGGGGAGGCCTTTCTGCAGAACAGACACATAAACTGGCCCTGAAGGGTGGGAAAGAACAGGAGGCTTGTGAAAACCTGAAAGCCAGTGCTTAATGAATGGGACTTATTCTGGCATGGAGTAAAAAATCTATAGGAAGAATGATTAGCAGTCTTGAAAAAGACAGAGGAGCAGCATAAGGAGGTGCAACAGCAATGGTACCCCAATGCTGCCTGTGCAACAAAGTGGTCATGCCAAGACCTACAGAGACATCATGTGAATGAAGGACGGTATCCACTAACACATAGATCTCCTCTAAAGACAGATGCTGGCATATGGTAGTTCACATGGTGCAAATGAGAGAAGAAAGGCAGAGAGTGTAACTGTCCAGCAGCTAGAGTATTGCAGGAACAAATACCTTCTGCTAAGTGCAAAGAACAGCAGCCATAGATAGATTCAAACTTCTGCAGCTCAGCATGGCGATGTGGTAAGACAGAAATGGAAGAAAGAAGCCAGAAGCTGAAGATTGCAATGGCTGCCATAATACCAAAGATGGGGTTGTATGAATAACAGAGATCTGTATTCTTAAAGGACTAGAAATCAAAATCTAAGATCCAACATGTTCAGGAATGAGGAGAGCTATCTTCCTGATCCACAGAAATTGGTCTTCTCTCCTTTCGCCCATGTGGGAAAAGGAAAGAAAAAGAGTCACTTTCAGCACTGTAAAGGAGACTGAGAGTTTAAGTGTACCACGTATTTAGGAATGGTGTGCTAATAAAAGTCTGTGTGTGTATGTGTGTGTGTGTGTGTGTGTGTGTGTGTGTGTGCGCGCGCACGCGCACATACCTATATATCAAATGTGTGTGTACAAATCTAGTAGTGAGTTATGTATCATTTTTATTGATCCTTTGATGACCCTGAGTTCCAGTCTATGTTTAGTAAAGCAACTCATATTTGACATAAAGAAAACACCAAATAAAATTGTATGTTTTGTTCTAAAGTGAGACTTAAGGTCAAAATTTGTAATATTTTGGAAGCTGGTACCTTTGTGACTTATGCCTTCAGTAAAGGAACACCAGTTTCCCTGAGAAGAAGCAAAGTAGAATATCTCTTAACCTTTCTACTTACCCTTTCCTCTACTTTTTCTTATGCAAATATCATACTATAGGTATTTTATTTAACCACTGAATGAACATATGTTGCTACCAGTTGCTAAAATTAGAAGACACTGTTCTGGCCAAATTTACTACAAATAAAAATTTATAAAATGAATAATTTACTATAAATAGAAATTTATAGCAGGCTAAAACTGCCATATAGAATAGTACACGCTGGATGGCATGAACAATAGAAATTAATATTCTTGGTCCTCTTAGGTCCAAAATCTGATGTTGTCTGGGGTGCTTTGGGTAAGGCCACTCTTCCTGTCTCATTTTCTCAAATGGCTTCTTCTTGAAGTGCCTAATGAGTGGAGGGAATTCTTTGTCATCTCTTCCTCCTGTAAATCCTACCAGATTAAGCATTACTTTTAGGTTCACTTAACTGAATCACCTCCACAACTACCCTAGTCAAACACGTGTATTCAACATGATTTCAACACAGATGATAAAAGATGCCTGATTCAATCTATAAAAAAGGTTATAAAGGAGAACCACTTCATTTTGTTTTATTTCTTAACAGTATATATCCATTAGCTATTGTCACAACATTGAAAACCTTCACTAAACACAGTTACTTAGAGCAGCCATCACTCATTTCTCAAAGTCTGAGGGTAAGCTGACATTTACATAGGCTTTGCTCAGAAGTCTTGTAGGCTTCAGTCTTGGTCAGCTGTCATACCTAAGGTTGTCTTGGAGCTGCTGACACGAGAGCTTTAAATCAGCTCTGTTCTATATAATCTTCTTCCTTAGACCAGCAAAGCAGGGGATTTTTTTTATTCTTTTCTTGGGGGGGCATGCTGTTTTTATGTGTGTGTATGTGTGTGTGTGTGTGTGTGTGTGTGTGTGTGTGTGTGTACATGTTTAATTGTACATGTGTGCAGTCATGTGCACTTTAGTGTTCATACCTGTGGAGACCAAAGGATGACATCTAGAATCATCCTGTATGGTTCTATCTCCAAATTGCTTTACTCTGGGCTCCACCTACTTGCCACCTACAAGCTGCACCATATCTGTCCAGCATTTTAACATAGGGCCTGGGGATCCCAACTTGGGTCCTATTGCTTATAAGGTAAACACCTTAACCTTTTACAGCCCCATTTTGTTCTTCTCATGGAAAGAAGTCCAAGAGGATGCTCTTCATCACACTCAGGGTCTTGTCTGTATCAAATCTATTAGCACTTCATGATCAAATAAGTTATTTGTCTACACCGATTTACAAAATGAGCGCAAAAATAAATATTTTTTAAAAAATAAAAAAGTTTAACTTATCATATGCAACATTTGCAACCATCAAATGTTGAGAAGAGTCTTGTATAGATTTTAGGGAAGAAATAAGCTGACCAGAACACTAAACATGACTAGTAATTTAGTTCAAAATCCTTAGAAAAGTGTCTCAATAAGTTAGGGTTTAACAAATGAAATTATGCAGATTGGAAAAATTCAATCAAAAAAATTCTATTAAGTGAGATAACCCAGAATTGGAAAACAAGCAGTTTTTTCTTCGATGTGTAGATCTTGACTGCTGATGTTAATATACTAGCATGTACATGAAGATTGTGTATGTAGAGCCTCAGAAACTAGAAAAGAACCTACTACAGGGGAGAGAAAGGGTTTTAAATAGTGAGGATGAGGGTAGTAGACTACTTGAGATATGAAAATAGAAGGGGGAATATCATAGTTAAGCGCAGGTGTCAATTTGACTGTTGAGGGTTTGAGCTTTGGGCACATTTGTAGAGAATTAATAGCTGAATTAAGCCCAGAGCAAACCTGCAAGAGATTGTCTAGCTGATGGGGAAGGCCCAGCCTATGGTGGGTAGGATTAGACCCTGGAATAAAACACGGAAAGCTAGTTGAGAGAGTCAACATCCTCTTATATTCTTGGCCAGACATATTGGTCTGGCAACTAAAGATCTTCCCTCACTCAACTGTTATGTGGTGATAGTGTGGCTAGTTCCCTCAGCCCTAGCATTGGTGCGTGCTTTTCCATTAAGCTGGACTAAGAACTGAAACCAGTAATTGTAAGAGAAAATAAACCCCTGTTCCCTTATGCCATTTGATGTCATTTATCAGCAATCATGCAAGCGAACTGCAACAGGGAATATTGGGGATGAAAAAGTTTAAGTGGGGATGGTCAGCAAAATGAGAGGGAAGAAGGAAGAGGAGAATCAATCAAAACTAACAATGAATGAAAAAATCTTAAGGTGCCTTTTCACCCCACCCCGCTCCGCCAGTCGGGACACGCGCGCGGTCCAACAGGGCCTCACCCCGCGCCCTAGGTAAGTCTCCGCCCTCGCCCCCCCACCAGGACCCCAGGTCAGCCCAAAGGGCCCCGGCTCCAACTCCCACCATCCAGCCGGAGCCGCGTGCAGGGCCGAGGGACGAGGAGGACCTCCCCCTGCGCACGGGCCTGGTCCCAGCTGCCCTCGGGTTAAATACCTCCACGCCGATGCCCCCATCTTCCCTTTACCCCACCACGCTCCGCCAGTCGGGACACGCGCGCCTCACCCCGCGACCTAGGTAAGTCTCCGCCTGCGCCCGCCCACCAGAACCCCAGGCCAAATAATTCAGTTTAGTGAAATTGAGAGATCTTAAGAGTTAAAACGACAATGCCAAAGTTAAAGTGCAAATCCATGAGAAGCAACACTCAAGTAAACAAATTTCCCACTGAAGAAATTAATCCCACAATGTTAGACTCCAAACTCAACAAACCCGCGGAAAAAGGCCAAGAAAGCCTCACCCAGGATAACGACTTTCAAAATATGATCATTACCATGTTCAATACTATGAAAGAGGAAATCCGGGAGGAATTACATAATCAAATCAATCGCTTTAAAGAGGAACACAACAGACATTTGGAGGAGTTGAGAAAAACACTGCAAGAAACAAAAAGTGGCATAGAGCAGTTAAAGCAGTCTCAGGCAGAGTTTAAAATCAAACTAAAAGACAAGTTATCTTCAACCCAGAACGCCACAGAGAGTCTTATCAACAGAACTAACAAAGCAGAAAACAGAATTTCAGACATTGAAGATAAAGTGGGAGTACTAACCAGCTCAATGGAAGAGGTTGTTAAAGCCAAAAAGATACTTGAGAGAAATATCCAAGAGATATGGGACACACTGAAGAAGCCTAACATGCGTATTCATGGAATACCAGAGCAAGAATCTCAAAATACCACCCCTGAGGAAATTTTTCAAACGATCATCAAGGAAAACTTTCCTCATCTAAAAAAAGAGAGGCCCATCCATATACAAGAGTCATTCCACACCCCAAACAGATACGACCAAAACAGAAGCACGCCACAGCAAATAATAGTTAAAACACTCCACATTCAAGATAAAGAACTGGTGCTGAGAGCTTCAAGGGAGAAAAAACAAGTCACTTTTAAAGGTAAACCTATTAAAATAACAAATGACTTCTCAGTCGAAACAGTAAAAGCAAGAAGAGCTTGGAGAGACATACTTCAAGTATTGAATGAGCAAAAATGTCAACCCAGGCTGATTTACCCTGCAAAATTATCAGTCCTCATTGAGGGAGAAATAAAAATTTTCCAGCACAAAGACAACTTGAAGGGATACATGTCCACCAAACCAGGCCTTCAAAAAATGCTAGAAATGATAATCAAGCGTGAAGAAAAAAACAGGCATATCCAGGAGAACAGAAGGCAAATATTACACCATTAAAAGCGAAGAAATATACTTATAAAAACTACTAAACATAATAAATGTCTGGAATTAACAATAGTTTTTCCATTATTATACTAAATGTTAATGGAATTAATTCACCGATCAAGAGACACAGATTACAAACTTGGATTAAAAATCACAATCCATCAATCTGCTGCCTGCAGGAAACCCATCTCACCACAAAAGATAGGCACGCTCTAAAAATAAAAGGCTGGTCAACAATTCTACAAGCAAATGGAAGCAGAAAACAGGCAGGGGTACCCATTATGCTATCAGACAAAGTGGACTTCAAACCAAAGAAAATTATAAGAGACACGGATGGATACTACATTTTAGTCACAGGTACAATTCACCAGGAAGACTTCACAATAATGAACATATATGCACCCAATACGGGCCCCTCCACATTCATTAAGAGAACCCTGCAGCGTATAAAGCAAGAAATCTACCCCCAAACGATAATTCTTGAGGACTTCAACATCGCCCTCTCAACATGGGATAGATCAACAGGTCAAAAGCTTAACAGAGACACTTTGGACCTTAATCAAACCCTGAAAGAAATGGACCTTACAGATCTCTATCGAACTTTTCACCCACGCACCAAAGAATACACATTTTTCTCAGCAGCACACGGAACTTTCTCCAAAATAGATCACATATTGGGCCACGAAACAAATCTACACATATACAAGAAAGTTGAAATTCTAACCTGTGCCCTATCAGACCACCACGGCCTAAAGCTGGACATCCACAACAAATCAAACAAGAGAAAATACACTAACTCCTGGAAACTTCACAATATGATGCTGAATGAGAACTGGATTCAGGAAGAAATTAAAAAGGAAATTCAAGATTTCCTGAAAGTGAATGATAACGAAAATACAATTTACCAAAATCTCTGGGACACAATGAAAGCTGTCCTAAGAGGTAAGTTCATAGCTCTTAATGCCTACATCAAAAAAATGGAAACATCAGAAATAAACAACTTAACAATGCAGCTTAAAGCTTTAGAGAAACTAGAGCAATCTGATCCCAAAAGTAGTAGAAGAGAGGAGATTAGCAAAATAAGGGGAGAAATATCTGAAATCGAGATTAAGAAAACGATAGAAAAAATCAACCAGTCAGAAAGCTGGTTCTTTGAAAAAATCAACAAGATTGATACACCTCTAGCTAAATTAACCAAAAGCAAGAGAGAGAAAACCCAAATTAACAAAGTTAGAAATGAACATGGAGTTATCACTACTGATACCCAAGAAATCCAGAGAATTATAACATCATATTTCAAAAACTTATACTCTGTGAAGTTTGACAACACAAAAGAGATGGATGAATTTCTAGGTAAACACAACTTACCTAAATTGAATCAGGAAGTTGTGAATTATTTAAATAGTCCTATAACATATGAGGAAATTGAGGAAGTAATCTCGAATCTTCCCACCAAAAAATGTCCTGGACCAGATGGATTCAGCACAGAGTTCTACCAGACATTTAAGCAGTTAATAACACCAATACTCCTTAAACTGTTCCATCAAATAGCAAAGGAAGGAACATTACCAAATTCCTTCTATGAAGCTAATATCGTTTTAATCCCAAAACCTAATAAAGATTCACTTAAAAAAGAAAACTATCGGCCGATCTTCCTGATGAACACAGACGCAAAGATTCTCAACAAAGTCTTAACAAATCAGATTCAAAAACATATTAAAAAGATCATTCATGGGGACCAAATAGGCTTCATCCCCCGGCACACAAGGTTGGTTCAACATATGCAAATCAATAAATGTAATTCATCACGTAAACCAGTCCAAAGTCCAAGACCACATGATACTCTCGATAGATGCAGAAAAAGCTTTTGACAAGATCCAACAGCCTTTTATGATCAAAACGCTAGAGACAGTAGGAATGGAAGGAACCTTTATCAAATTAATAAAAGCTATATACAACAAGCACACAGCAAGGATTATGCTCAATGGGGAACAATTGGAAGCATTCCCACTTTGATCTGGAACTAGACAAGGCTGTCCACTCTCACCACTTCTATTCAATATTGTACTTGAAGTGTTAGCTGAAGCCATAAGACAAGAAAGGGACATAAGAGGGATTCAAATCGGCAAGGAAGAAGTCAAGCTATCCCTATTTGCAGATGACATGATCTTATACCTGAATGATCCCAAAAACTCCACCAGGAAGCTCCTGGAACTAATTGAGAAGTTCAGCAGGGTGGCAGGATACAAAATAAATGTGCAAAAATCAGAGGCCTTCCTATATGCCCAGAATGAAAGAAGTGAAAAAGCCTTGAGAGAAACAATCCCATTTACTATAGCCTCTAAAACAATGAAATACCTTGGTATAAACCTAACCAAGGAGGTAAAAGACCTTTACAATGAAAACTTTAAAACCCTAAAGAAAGAAATAGCAGAAGACACCAGAAGGTGGAAAGACTTCCCTTGTTCCTGGATTGGTAGAATCAACATCGTAAAAATGACCATCCTACCAAAGGGAATATACAGATTCAATGCTATACCAATCAAAATCCCAAAGCAATTCTTCAAAGAAGTTGACCAAACAATCTCAAAGTTCATATGGAGGCACAACAGACCCAGGATAGCAAAAACAATCCTGAGTAACAAAAACACAGCTGGAGTTATTGCCATACCAAACCTTAGTCTATACTACAAATCCATAGTTATAAAGACAGCCTGGTACTGGCTCCAAAATAGACACACAGATCAATGGATAAGGATTGAAGACCCAGATATAAGCCCACAAAGTTACAGCCATTTGGTCTTTGACAAAGGGGCCCAAAGGATCCAATGGAAAAAGAACAGCATCTTCAACAAATGGTGCTGGCAAAACTGGATCTCCACATGCAGAAGATTAAAGCTGGACCCGTACTTGTCACCATGTACAAGACTTAATTCCAAATGGATCAAGGACCTTGATATCAGGCCAGAGACTATAAAAACCATAGTTGAAAGGATAGGGAACTCCCTCGAGCTGATTGGGCTAGGCCAACATTTCCTAAACAGACATCCAATGGCACAGTCACTGCTACCAACTCTCAACAGTTGGGATCTTGTGAAATTAAAGAGCTTCTGTTCAGATAAAGAGATTGTAACCCGAGCTAAAGGCAACCAACAGAATGGGAGAAAATCTTCACTAACCACACATCTGATAGAACTCTGCTGTCCAGAGTGCACAAAGAACTTAGAAAACTAAACACCAAGGAAACCAATGGCCCAATTAAAAAATGGGCCCTGGAACTTAAAAGAAACTTTACTAGGGATGAAATTAAAATGTCTAACAAATATCTTCAAAAATGCTCCACTTCCTTAGCCATCAGGGAAATGCAAATCAAAACTTCCCTGAGATATCATCTCACCCCAGTCAGGATGGCAAAAATCCACAATACAAACAACAACAAATCTGGAGAGGATGTGGAGAGAGGGGAACTCTCCTACATTGCTGGTGGCAATGCAGGCTCATACAGCCACTCTGGCGAGCCGTCTGGAGATTCTTAAAGAAATTAAAGATTGAAATGCCATATGACCCTGCGATTCCACTTTTGGGAATAACTCCCCATACAGCAGAGGTTCACCTCGATAGCACAAGCACGACCATGTTCATAGCAGCACTGTTTACAATAGCAAAGTCATGGAATCAGCCCAAATGTCCAACAGTTGACGAGTGGATAAGGAAAAGGTGGTACATCTATACAATGGAGTACTACTCAGCCATCAAAAATGATGAATTACTGGAATTTGCCGGGAAATGGATGTCATTAGAAACAATTATATTAAGTGAAGTATCCCAGACCCAGAAAATTAAGCGCCGTATGTACTCCCTAATAGGTGGCTCCTAGTACCAAACCCACCCAGCCCACCTAGAGACAGTAATTGCAAGGACTATGAACAGGAGGGATGGGTAGGAGGGCCACACCAGAAACAAGGAGAGAAGGGACCATGTTACAGCAGGGAAAATAGGCCTCCATCAAGGACCCAAATAAGTAATGAGACATCTGATTAAGTTCACAGACTTTTGTTCCTGATCATTTACTACTGAGGGGGTGTGATCTCACCAGAAGAGGAGGGCATATAGTCTGGCAGATAAAAAGTAACCATTTTGCAAATGGGTGATAGACCCCTCCCTCACTGTGGTTTCCCACTTTTATTACATCTACCTTTAAATGTGCTTTTATCACAAGACTCTAGTTTAACAGCTTTTTGTTACAATGCCCACCAAGATGGAGTGAAGGGCATTGCAGGAGCAGCAAAACTGCAAAAGAAAATCAACAAACCACAATCCAGAACTTCAGAGACTCTATATCAACCACCTAGAACTAGGCCAGACTAATCTCTCCCCATCTTGAAGCTCAGGGAAATTTGCAGAAGAGGGGGCGGTAAGAATGTAAGAGCAAAAGGATGGGAGGAGCAATGATATGTAAGATACTCCATACTAGTTAGGGCTGAAGCAATCATAATTGGACTTTGCATGCCCTGTGCTTTGTCCAACACGCTGTTGACCTCACAAAGTCTAGCATCTGCTAAAGGCACCAAGATCCTTGGAGGCAAAGGATTGGTAGCCACAGCAGTGTTCCTATACCTAAGGGGACTATGGGAAAGGGTTCAGGGAAAGGCCACTGGGTCCTTGTACGTCATCGGAGAGGAGGGCTCAGAGGAAAATCAGACATGCTACAAGAAAGGACTCTCTGGGAATTGGGGCGGGAGGCACTGGGGGATAGGGAGGGAGGGGATGGGGAGGGGGAGCAGGGGGTACGGGGGGAGGAGGAGGGAGGGAGGGAACTGGTGTACCTAATAAGTTTGTATGAGCTGACATAATAATAAAAATGTATTAATAATAAAAAAAAGAAAAACCCTTAAGGTAACTTGATACATGACAAACTAATTTTTAAATTAAAATTTAAAGAATAACATTTGCCTAGTTAAATTATGTATCAACATTTAGGATCTACAGTCAGAGTGAATTTGTCTTATATGTGTCTCTCCTCTCCAAATTCCATTTTAACCACACTTTAGGTGGTCTTACAAAATGGGCCTTCACACCTTTGCTATCCGAAGGGCTTAAAATTTTAGTTATGCAAATAAGTCCTAGCTGTCTGCTGTACAACATTGTATCTAGAGTTAAGAGTACTGTCTTGTCCACTTAAAATGAGATAAGCAGGTACATCTCATCTTGTGTTTTGGACACAATATGATAAGTGGCTATTTCTTAGAATTGGAAGATTTCAATGGTATGAAGTGTGACCATTGTGAAGCACAATGCCTGTCTAAAAGTAGGGGCTCATGAAGGCTTTATTTTCCACATGTAACCACTCATTTTACAACTACAATCAAATTGACTCTCACATAGCATGATTTCTTAATGTCTTAGTTTCCAACATTTTGACTCTTAAAAACTTCTTTCAGGTTTTAAAAAGAAACACCTGAATCCTGTTCAATTGCACTGACAATGTGATTTTCATCTTGGTGCACCAGAAAGAAAACAATCTACATTTAGTTTTCCAAGCTGTCGGCTTCACAGATCCACATTATAAAACCAGTACCTTTTGAGATTAAACTCTAATATAGGGATGCCAAACTGCAGTCTGTTCAATACAACATATGCCATTGACTTGTAAAGCTCACAAGGGAGATGTCAAAAGACCTTTGCAAACTCCCACGTGCGTAAATGTCACTACAGAGTATAATTTCTCACATAAATCTGTTGAATGTAATGATGCATTTAAATAACTCCTTCAGATCTCTAATGAAGGTTTCTGCATACCTGATGGCAGGCTGAGAGAAAAAGAGCCACTGCAGTGCCCAGAGAGTGGTTGATGAGCCTCCTTGCACCTCATATCTTCATCTCTCCTTGCTCTGACTTCAAGGACACAGGACATGAACACAAGCTTCAATATACAGTACTGCAAACTGTGAACTTTACAGGTTTCTTGTGAGTCATTAAGACTATGAATGTTAAATCCGTGAATGGCAAGGGTCTACTTAACCGTGAGACACAGAGGAATATTAGAATGGTAAAAAAAAAACACTTGCTAGAATGGGAATCACACAATCCCCTGTAGGGGATATGAATGAGAGACTGCATGCGTTCAGTTCTGTCTTTACATGATCAGGTAAAAAGTGAGCAACTGAGTACAAACAGGATCCAATAAACCTGAGTGGCAATCCCTGCCATAAAAACTACAAATCTCCATGTTCCCATTCCACAGTAAGCATCCATTAACATACAGCCTTCTGTCTACAAGCACACGTGGGAAACCTGCCAAAAGGACATTATATGCTGAAGATGATTAAATCAGCATTACAGAGAGAAAAGCACAAAAAGAAACCATCGAAACAATTTGATTACAAGCACTGTATTTACTGGAAGACAGACTTTGAACTCTCTTATCACTTACCAGCTACTTGGAAGATGAAATTTCAGACTAGTAGAAGAAAGAAAATAAGCTTAATAGAAGTTAAGTGTATTTGCTCATATCCTTTGGACACAGTGGACTAGTGATGTCATAGCTACCTCTGTGAGAGTTCACTCTATGACATTCACACAACAATAATGAAATTGTCTGACAAACACATTTTGTAGAATGTATATCCATCATTAAGTGACTGATAGTTGCAGATCAAATACAAGGACACTAAGAACTGGGGGGAACCTCTTAAATAAGATTATTATTGACATACATATGCTTTTTACTTTTAGAAAGATATATATTTAAATACATATTGTAAAAACATAAGCAAACATACATAACTCTACAACTAAGCCTAATGCCAATTAATTTCCACCAAAAGTATAATTGTTCCTAATAATATATGTTGCTTAGTGTAGCTTTAAAACTTTAATAGACCTATTGGAACTAAGATATCTATACTTTACCCTAGGAGCAAGTTCTACTCATTTGTTTTGATAATTGCTGGCTGCAAAGGACCAGAAGGAAAAAAATCAATTACCAGTAAGGAAAAGAAAAGCAATCTTGCAATGAGTCTTGGATCTGATACCCAAGATAAGATCCTTTTAAAGTTCAATACCAAAACCCAAAAAAATCAGTTACTTCCAAGGAGACCATAAGTTATAGCAACATGGGGATTTTATTTACAAAAGCAATTGTAAAATTAGTGTGCTCAAAGGATCTCTGTGTTATCACCTGAAACATACTTGTTTTTATTTACATACTTTAGTAGTTAAAATTTTTCAGAGAGGCAGAATCAAAAGAATGTTCACTTAATTATAAGAGGTGATTCATTAGATGGTCTGGTACCATGGGAGTGGCTGTATAGAAGGGCTGCTGCGGAAAGGATAAAGAGCCAGGAAAAAACAATGATGCACAGTTCAATAAACTAGAAGCCTCACAACAGGAGGGACCAAGTGTGCAGCTGCAGACTGGTGCTTAAGGTCTGGGAGTCAATGGTGCAGGTTCACATTCAGAAGCTGAAAAGTCTGATATCCATGGAGAAATGATAGCAGCAAAATAATGCTTTCATTTGAAAGGAGTCCAGAATCATAGACATGCAACTTTTCCCTTTTGTCCCATGCAAACCATGAGCTGCTTGACCATGGCCCCCAATAACAGAATGATTCTTCTCTGCCTTCAGCAAACTAAACCATACACCAATCATCCCTGAAAACACCTTCACAGACACATGGAAAAGAATATGTGCCTCTTAATGAAGTTGGGTTGCAAACTAAGATCAACTATCACACACAGTGTGTACAACTATGCAGAATATATTTATATATAGTTTAAATTAGGTTACAATAGAAATATGCCATCTCTCAGTTATATTTATTCAATTAACTGTGTATTTTACTTCTCAACTGCATTGTGCCAAATACTTTGACAGACAGCAACATATAAAGATAGATAAAATATGCTTCCTCTCAAGACGCTCATATTCCATAATTAAAAGAAAATTGTAGTAGAAAATATTATGGTGGAAATTTGTACTAAAAAAATAGAAACCAAGTAAACAAATGACCAATGACAAAGTGATAGACTGGGGGAGGGTGGGAAGTAACATATTAAAAACATATGTGTAGTAGGGGACATCTGTGGAGATTGTCTCTGCCTTCTGCTCAATTTTGTTGTGAATCTGAATCTGTTACAAGTCTCTGTAAGCATTTTGAAAATGACAAGTAAATAAAAGAAAGAATTGAAAGATCCTTTGGAGTGTTCTCTTCCCGCCCTTGCTGCTGTGCCTGATGCTGCTGTATTCACATACTCTGGCCTCAAAGTCTTCATGTAGTTTAGGTCCTGATGTGCCTCCTGGGAGCCTCTACAGGAGCACAGGAGCATAACTGGTTTCACACTCTCGCCCTCTGCACTTTGCTCTTCCTGCTGAACAAATGTAAGGGAAAGTCTCTCTGATGATGGTTCTTATTGGGGAGGGCAGGCATGAAGCAAGCAGACTGTTGCTGAGATGTAGAATGACTGATATCTGGTCCCCTGAAAATGGGCATATGCATAGGTTTTTATAGTTATCAAAGCTGCAATAAATCGCCTAGCCTATAGACTTGTCTCATTTCCTTGGAACTTTCAGGACACAGGAAAATTTCAGAGGATTACTGACAATACCTTTCATTTTCCTTAATGACTGGGTATAAGCCTTCCTGTCCACAGAAGACTAGAGAAGGAACTGACCCTGTTCAGTCAGTTATCTTCTCCTTTTTGTCTCTGAATAATTTAAAGTGAGAAATGCAGAAATGACATTATTAGAAGTGATAATTATATAAAGCAGCTATGAATCTCCCGGAAATAGTGTTTTTGAATTTCACTTAACTCTGGTTTTTTTGTCACGTTTTCCTTGTCATCCAAATCAAATTTTCCCTGCATTTTATGAGATTTGATCCCAGAAAATTAATATTCTTTTCTAAACATTTTAATCTTATAATCAAACAGGAAGAAAGGATCATTTAAGCAACAAGAATGACACCAGTTAAATTAAAGAGGTTGGGAAATAAAACAAGATAAATTAAGTAAGATTTTAAATATTAAATAGTAAACAGACATTCGCTTTCAAAAACTTAAATGAAAATTTCTGGAAGAAAACCCAGAACCTATAATTTGGTTCCATTTACTTCAAGAATTCTCCAATATCTGAGTATAGAGCATGAAGAAAATATATACAAATTCATGTTTCGCTTAAGAGAGGAACATGGTCCATAATATAAAACCTTTGAAAAGAACATTATATAACATAGCAAATATCTACATTAGACTCATGTGTAGTTTATAATCTAAACATTTTATATACATACTACATATATTACTTTCCAAAATACAGATAAAAATGAAACAAAAATACTTCAATTTCTTTTTTCTGTCTTTCTCTTCTTTCTTTTTATTTCTTCACTTTTTTAGAAATGCATGTTGTTGAACTATTCTGTATATCCTGTAAGTACTGTTAATAGTAAATCTAATTCTTTGAAGTTTGAACTTGAAATTCAATTTGAATTTTTTATTTTTCAGTTTTCATAATACAAATCTAATAAAACTTTCAATATTTCCTAATGTTTTTAAATTTTTGGATGGTTGTAATGATACTTTTGATTATTTTTTTAAAAATACTATTCAGTACAAGAAAAATAATGTAAAGACCAATTTCTGAATTATTTTTTAAATAATATTTGGTGAAAAACCAACCTACAGAACAAGAGAAGATAATCAAAAACTATATTCCTGGAAGAAATGAATGACCCAAGCATACAAGGAGCTTTTTTAAGTCAGTTGCCCAATAGCAAATAACCTGATTAACAAGTACACAAAGGGCCCAAACGTAAATCAAAAAAAGCCATTATGTCACATGTGAGGATGTCTATCATCAAAAAAAATATTACAAGTAATAAAATGCATTGATGAGGATGTGGGAGAAAGGGAGACCTTTCATTACACATGCAAAAGAAAAATTAAAAATAAAACCTTGGTGGGATAAAGAATTCCCTTAACTGGATTTTTTGTATAAAAGAATTGAAATCAGAATCAAAATTTATATTCTCACATTTCCCGAAGCATTGTTCACAATAGCCAAGAAAGAGATACAGATAATCTAAGTACCTACCAACACATGAATAAATGAATAAAATATGGCTTAGAATTGTTGCAGAATATTATTAAACCTTCAGTATACTTGAAATATAACACAGACTGCATGGGTGAACATTGCAATTGTTATGTCAAGTGAAAAAGCTTATTCATGGAAGTACAAATATTGTTTTACTCACTTAAAGAGTCTTAGCCAATCACACTCCTAAAACCATTAAGGTGATTACTGAGAACTAGTCATTGAATATAAAGCTTCTATAGCTTAAATAGTTCTATAAATTAACTATGCAGCAATGTGAATGAGGTCAACAGCATTTTACCGTATACTTTGAATTTGTTGAGCTAGATTTCATCTGGATTGTATCTTGTGTGTTCATGTACACACATGTGTGACTGATATGTGATACATGGATTCAGAGAAAGAAAGATTTGTATGTATCTAGGTAGTAAGACAAAGGGTGAGACACAAAGGAAACAAAGGTGCATAAGATGTGAATATTTGGAAGGAATTTGCTAAACCAGTTCAGGTTGAAGAATAAGTGTAAAGGACTGCAATGGGAAAAAGAGCTTGAGTAGCCAGGAAATGGCCAGTAGTTCATGTGGACTTATGCTGAGTTCATGTGGACTTATGCTGAGGAGAAAAAGAAAACAAGATAGAATGACTTGGTTCTGGTTAAGGAAAGATTTGCCAAGTGTTATAGTTCACCTGCATGGTTGCTGACAAATGACCGTCAAAGAGCTTAAGGGAAAAAGGGATTTATTTTCTTACTGATAGTTCAGTTACAGTCTATAGTCCAGTTTGATGGAAGAGCATGCACCAACACCAGGGCCAAGGAAACTGGCCACAGTATCACCACATAATGGCTGAGAGAGGGACGATCCTTACTTGCAGGCCAGCATCTCTGGCCAAGTGTACACAAGGATGCCAACTTCCTCAACCAACTCTCAGAATAAAATACTGTTTAGAGCCTAGTCCCACCCATCATAGGCTGGGTCTTCCCCATCAGCTAGACAAGCACCTGCAGGTTTGTTCTGGACTTAACCACTAATTCTCCAGAAATGTGCCCAGAGCTCAAACCCTCAACTGTCAAGTTGACACTTGTGCCTAGCTATGATACCAAGTAAGCTAAGCAATTCAAACTTTTTAATCTGAATCTTTGAGATGAGGATTGGACATTTGGGACCTATAATGAATAGAAGTAGCAGAAAGGAATTTAAAACCTAAAGGGCTTACAGTTCAAAGGAAGGTAGATAGTAACAAGTCAATATAAAGCCAAAATTGTATACGCTCATATTTTTATTTTCATATTTCTTGTGGTTCCTTAAAGGTATTTAGCACTATAAATAATTGTAACTGTGCTTACAAGTATGCTAGAAGAAATATGACAGGAGTATAAAACATTGTTTTTTTTTCTTTAATTGCAACTTATCTGGTTGAAAACACAAACCCAAATTGGGCAAATCAATCAGAACATAGTCACCTAATTCATGGCAGGGTTGAATTAATAATTTAGTTTCAGTAAAGGGATAAATTGGGAAGGCTGATTAATCAATGAAGGTTAGTGAGTCACTGCAGATCAGTGGTTAAGGAAATACACTCCATATTGTAATAAATGGTGGTCAAATCCCTGCTGTGTAATTAACTTTGTGATTATAGACAAATAACTTGACTTCGTGGAATGTCTCCTACTCCATAAAATTGGAAGGATTCAATTTTACCAGGACACAGTAAGAATTTGACACAGAGTAGTTCCCTTTTCTTGTCCAAGAAAACATGTCATAAAAACATACTGTACATTTTGAATTAAAAGAAAGAAATATAATTTTAAGAATTTATAAAAACAAAAAAAATACTGGCATGTATCACCTGTAATTTTACTTCCCGAGACAAACACATCAGATTTGCATTGTATTCTGAGAGAGAAAAGAGGAAGAGAGAGGGGAAGAGAGAGAGATTTGGTGATATAAGTTTTGCTTTTGCAAGATGTCAAACATTGGAATGCATTATCTTTAATAACCATTCAGTTATCCATAATAAAGCATCAACACATTAATTTAACTTACATTTGTTGATTGTCTCCTATTCTGAGTAATGAGGTACAAAAGATAGCGTAAAAGAGAGTAAAAATCGGAGAGGAGGGCCCAGAGGAGAGTTTGGCCTGCACATTACAGGATGCTCCGGGGATGGGAGGGGAAACACTAGGGGATGAGGAGGGAAGAGGGAAAGGAGGGGTGCACAGGGGAATAGAGGGTTGGAGGGAGGGGGGAACCAGTATACCTGTTAAGTTTGTATGAGTGGAAATAAAAAAATAAAAAATAATAATAAAAAAAGAAACTAATTCCAAATGGATCAAGGACCTTGATATAAGGCCAGAGACTATAAAAACCATAGGTGAAAGGATAGGGAACTCCCTCGAGCTGATGGGGCTAGGCCAACAGTTCCTCAACAGACATCCAATGGCACAGTCACTGCTACTAACTCTCAACAGTTGGGATCTTGTGAAATTAAAGAGATTCTGTTCAGATAAAGAGATTGCAACATGAGCTCAAAGGCAACCCACAGAATGGGAGAAAATCTTCACTAACCACATATCTGATAGAGCTCTACTGTCCAGAGTGCACAAAGAACTTAGAAAACTAAACACCAAGGAAACTAATGGCCCAATTAAAAAATGGGCCCTGGAACTTAAAAGAAACTTTACCAAGGACGAAATTAAAATGTCTAAGAAATATCTTTAAAAATGCTCCATTTCCTTAGCTATCAGGGAAATGCAAATCAAAACTTCCCTGAGATATCATCTCACCCCAGTCAGGATGGCAAAAATCCACAATACAACAGCACCAAATGCTAGAGAGGATGTGGAGAGAGGGGAACTCTCCTACATTGGCTGGTGGGAATGCAGGCTCATACAACCACTCTGGTGAGCCGTCTGGAGATTCTTAAAAAAATTAAAGATTAAAATGCCATATGACTCTGCTATTCCACTTCTGGGAATAACCTCACATATAGCAAAAATTCACCTTGATAGCACAAACATGACCGTGTTCATAGCAGCACTGTTTACAATAGCAAAGTCATGGAATCAACCCAAATGTCCAACAGTTGACGAGTGGATAAGGAAACTGTGGTACATCTATACAATGGAGTACTACTCAGCCATCAAAATTGATGAATTACTGGAATTTGCCGGGAAATGGATGTCATTAGAAACAATTATATTAAGTGAAGTATCCCAGACCCAGAAAATTAAGCACCATATGTACTCCCTAGTAGGTGACTCCTAGTACTAAACCCACCCAGCCCACCTAGAGACACTCAAAGATAAATCTCTGTAATACCTACAGTAATTGCAAGGATTATGAACAGGAAGGATGGGGTAGGAGGGCCACACCAGAAACAGAGAGAGAGGGGACCATGTTACAGCAGAGAAAAATAGGCCTCCATCAAGGACTGCAAGTAAGTAATGAGACATCTGGTTAAATTCACAGACTTTCCTTCCTGATCATTTACAACTGATGGTGTATGATCTTACCAGAAGGGGAGAGCATATAGTCTGGCAGATAAAAAGTAACCATTTTGCAAATGGGTGATTGACCCCTCCCTCACTGTGGTTTCCCACTTTTATTTCATCTACCTTTGAATGTGCTTTTATCACAAGACTCTAGTTTAACAGCTTTTGGCTCTAGCCAGGGGGTAACATACAATGCCCACCAGGATGGAGTGAAGGGCATTGCAGGAGCAGAAAAACTGCCAAAGAAAATCAACAAACCATAATCCAGAACTTCAGAGACTCTATATCAACCACCTAGAACTAGGCCAGCCTAATCTCTCCCCATCCTAAAACTCAGGGAAATTTGCGGAAGAGGGGACCGGAAGAGTGTAAGAGCACCCGCCTTGCAGGCGGAAGGTCCTGAGTTCGGATCCCAGATCCCACGTATAGACACCGGGCAGAAGCAGGGGCGGCCTGCGCTTCTGGTCCTGGTAAGGCGGAGCTTGTGAATCCCGGGGCAGAAGGAGGTGGAGGCGTCCATGGTGGTTCGCGAATTCGTCCGTGGTTCTACACATACACAGAAACACACACAGAGAGACACACACATGCGCACATACACACGCATATGCACACAGTTGAATAAATGATAATAATAATAAAAAAAATTAAAAAAAAAAGAGTGTAAGAGCACAAGGATGGGAGGAGTAATGATATGCAAGATACTCCACACAAGTTAGGGCCGAAGCAATCATAATTGGATTTTGCATGCCCTGCGCAATGTCCCACACACTATTGACCCCACAAAGTCTAGCATTTGCTAAAAGCACCAAGATCCTTGGAGGCAAGGGATTTACAGCCAAAATAGTGCTCCTGTGCTTAAGGGGAATAAAGGAAAGGGTCCAGGGAAATGCCGCTGGGTCCTTGTACGTCATTGGAGAGGAGGACCCAGAGGAGAGTTTGGCATGCACATTAAAGGATTCTTCGGGGGTTGGGGGAGTGGAGGCACTGGGGGGTGGGGAGGGAGGGGTGAAGAGAGGGTGAGCAAAAGGATGGGGGGGAGGAGGGAGGGAGGGAACCGATGTACCTATTAAGTTTGTATGAGCAGAGATAATAAAAGAGAGAAATAAAAAAAAGAAGCTGATTAAAAAAAGAGTAAAAATCTCAAATAATGGTTTCTGATAATTTTAAACCTCGATTTTTCATTTTTTGCACTGTAAATGCCAAACAGCAAAATGATATTGTAAATAAAGTTTTGAAAATACTCCTGACAAAGAACTCTGGGAATAAAAACTTCTAAAACATACTCCAAACATTAATTGAATGCAAGCTAAATCAATTTTACTTTGACAATTCATGAAAATGCCTTATTGATTATTTAATGTATAATTTATCAATTCTTGTATGAATAGATTCCATTATAATCATAATCATCAAAAAATTCATATTTACCTAATTACATTAAATCTTACATAAGTTACATTGAATCATGGCTTTAGGGTGGTCAGTACCCAAATATCCAAGGTACATTGCCAGCTATTCTGGCACTACAAATTATATTCCAAAAGGTCAGACATGGTATGGGTAGTCTGATGATAGGATAAATGTTCAGTAAAATAACTGGTATATAATAATTGGCCCAAATTTAGTCCAGTTATTTAGAATTTGAGATTAAATATAGAAAGACTAAATCTACTGATTGAAATTAAAATAAGATGCATAGTAAAGAGACTATGTGAATGTGAAAAGTTCAAATGGAAAGCAAAATTATTTAGCAAGTAATACCCATGAATTAGCACAAGATATGAAGTAGAACAGGTATAAATTGTTCCTGCCAAAGGGCAAAAATTTGGATGAATATTAAATATGTGCAGAGGATCCTGGAAACATTGTGAAAGATAAAAGCTCCCACATGCCATGTGGAAGACAGTAAAAGCCAGCCTAGGACAGTGGCATCAGTGGCCAGACTGTGCTATGGATTCACAGATCCCATTAACAGAGATTGCTGGAGTCCCAGTGAGCATAGTGAGCAGCGGACACATGAGAAGCCTGTGGGTATGACTGGCAGCAATAGCTCTGGAAACCCCATGGAAAGGAAGAAGAGTCTGTGGACAGAAGATGAAAAGACTGAACTGAGTCTGGAACACAACCACCATGCTGACTGTCCATGCAGTCAGTTATGAACCTGCCTGGACCAACTTGCTCCTTGCCAGAAGTGAACAAAAAAAGGAAACTTTCTTTTCTCCTAGATCTGAGATCCCAAGAAGCTCATGAAATGTTCAGAGCAATTATTACTCTTACTTTTATCATCATTTTCTTTTGAAGATCTAACTCATCAAGATAATCCATTTCATTGGTTCTTTTGATTCTAAATCATTTCCATCCAAGGGAAAAACAAGGATCAAGAAACTAAAGTGGCAGATAAAATACACACTAACATCACATCATACACACACAGGCACGTGTGCAAATATATCATTTTTAATATGAATTCAAAGTATGAAAGGGAAGAAAAAGAAGGAAACTATAAATTCTGGTTCAGCTGGTTTCAGTGGAACATATGTACACAAGATGTTAATTACAAAGAAGGAGATAACAAATTTCCGTGTACATCAGTCAGTATCCAGTGCTATGATGCATAGCAAAAGCAAAAATGATGAGAATGGATGCTGTGAAGAAAAATGAGACCCACCTGTTAGAGGAAGGAGAGAAGTATCTGGTCCGTTAAAGTGGTTGATTAGTTTCTACTAGATAAAGGAATGAGCTAATAATGCTAGAAGTTATTCTTGAAACGTGAATAGTTGTTGGCTGAGTAGCCGAAGAGGCAGAAGGTGGGTTTACAGAGATAAAAAGATTAGTGATCGTTTCAGGGGAAGTGTGAGTTATTTTTGATATGATTAAGAGTGGCGATTTGGACTAAAATTTGAATCCTAAGAGGTAGCCATATGTTGAATCGTTTCCTTTGCTATTTTTAGAATGTTTTTCTGAACGCAGCCTGAAATCTTGGACAAGCAAAGAGACCAGCAATCTTATTCTCATATGTAAATATGTGACTGGTGGCCACAAGGATAAACTAGAGAAAGGCAAACACAGAGCAGTTAGACATGGAGAAAGGGTCTCAGTAGTGTCTAAGACTTCAGGCATGCAGCATTAATATGTCAAGAGAATCAAACCTAATCCTAGGGATCTGTCATGATTTGCATGTGAGTTGTCCTCCCAAGTTCATGTTTTTGCATTTTAACTGGTGTTAATGTTTAGAAAAGTCAGGGCATCTTTAGGAGATAGAGACTTACTGAAGAAAAAGGCTCATGGAAGGGCATGGCAGGAAGGTGGAGAAGCCTTGAGGCTAGGCAGTCCCACCCTGCTTCCTCTAGCAGTTTGCTTTTTGCTCTTTCTACCTTCACGATGGCTTCAGTCACCTGAGTCACTTCCAGTTTCTGCTGCTCTCCAGTCTTCTGCTGTGGATTCCCACCTTAACGGACTATGTCTCTGCTCTGGAGCCCTGAGTCAAAGAAACCTCTTTCTCCCTTAAGTTGGTTAAATGAGTGTTGCCTCAAAGCAGGAGAGAGAGAGAGAGAGAGAGAGAGAGAGAGAGAGAGAGAGAGAGACAGAGACAGAGACAGAGAGACAGAGAGACAGAGACAGAGAGACAGAGAGAGACAGAGAGAGAGACAGAGAGAGAGAGAGAGAAGAGAGAGAGAAGAGAAAGAAACCACAACAGGAACAAATCACAAAGGAATTCAACCATCCATTAGCTTAGGACTCAGCTATCAATTGGACATGCAGAATGACAGAAAGTTCAACAATCTGATTTCCAGGTAATTATAAATACATTTGGGTACAACTATCCAAACATTAAATGCCAAAAAAATGTATACTAAGAATCAGCTGAAAAATGAAGGAAAATCAGTAGACAGTAGTGTCAGAAGCTGAGAACAGGAAGAGGAGGGGATGACCACAGTGTCAGAATGCACAGGCAGGGACTGT
This sequence comes from Typhlomys cinereus, assembly GCA_023101885.1. Classification (NCBI taxonomy): domain Eukaryota; kingdom Metazoa; phylum Chordata; class Mammalia; order Rodentia; family Platacanthomyidae; genus Typhlomys; species Typhlomys cinereus. The sequence continues at coordinate 1,287,292 of JALPQD010000060.1, read as the reverse complement.
TAGGTGCATCTGAGATCTGGCAGATACAGCGCCAGTGACCTGAGCAGCAGCTGCGTCAGTAGCACGATGGGGACAGATGGCAGAGAGCAGCTGTTGAAGGGAGTCAGAATGGGAAACAAGGGGACACCACTAAAACCCCAGATTGCTTCCTCACACCTGGATAATAATATCTTGCAGAAGATAACCATATTGGGAAAATATTTTAAAAGTCAAGAATCTGAGTCATCCAAAGGTCACCTGCTTATAATCAGAGGAACTTATGTACCACCTACACAGACCCCTTCACAAGATCAGTGTGTTACACTAGCAAGAAAAATCACACCCAAAAGACTGTGGGTTCCCAAAACAGAGTAGGTGCCTCTCCTGTTTCTCACTGTATTCATACCTGATATAAAGAGAGAGAGAGTGAGAGAGAGAGAGAGGTAAACTGAAAGAGAAATAGGGAAGGGCTATCCATCAATCATCAAGCCTCTTCCCTCTCTTGCTGCTCCATGTGCCTTCAATAAGACTCTACCTCCTAAATATGCACATGTGTGTATATGTGTGTAACTAAACTTGATTTTATACCTATTCATATTTATCTGAGTAAAATACTCATCACTTATTTTCCATCACAGTAACAGATTGTCTCTGAGTACAATAGGGTCTTATTTCAAGATATTTTTTTACTTCAGGCCACATTTATTTTTGTACCTAGTGCTGGCCCTGATGTGAATTGGACTGGCAGTCAGAAAGGGAAGATAAATATGAACAGAAGAGAGAAAGGGCAAACTTGATTCCACAGAGACTGAATCCACAAGGCTATGTGAACCCACATCTGTCTTTCAGCATAAGCAGTTATGGTTTTATTCTTCCCCGGAGCCTCTGAACTCCAGCTTCAAGGATGCAGTTTCCTGCAGTCTGCTGAACTCCATCGCAGAGTTGTGAAACTTTCACAAAATTATAAGAAAGGAGAGAAGGTCCAGAAATGCTCTGTGAACATAGTACAACTGTCTTCTCAGTGCAAATACAGCTGGTGTCTCTTGAATTCCAGATCTCACAAAAACTCCTCTAGTGATTAACACTAGCCCAGGGCCACACAGGCAAAAGAATTCTGGAAAATAAGCTCCAGATTAGCTAGGTGATGTATGATGATGATATGCTAAGTCAAAATTATATGCTCAAGTGGTAGTGTACTTCTGCCCCTCATACAACCAAAAATATTATAATTCTTTCTGTGATACAAGTTCCCATACTCTTCCTTCCTTGGTATCAAAAACTTAAAACAGTAAGGTTGAAACTACCTATTATTATCATGTTGAGTTAAATCATGAAAAAGCAAGAAAGATAGGTAAAATAGAATTCAAACACACAGTCTCAAATTTACATCAAAATAGTGAAAAATACTGTGATTACTGCTGTCCTCATTTATGAACTTGAGCATCTGAAAAGGACTCAATTCTTCACAGTCCTTCATTCTACCTGTCACATAGGCTTCCCTACTGCAAGTACATGGCAAATTGACTGAGTCAAATTTTCATTCTTGAAAAGCTAGGGACATTAGCTATTCTGATTGTACGGGGTTAGTATATATTGTCCACTGATTTTAAACACAGCTTGAAAGTGAGAAGATTCTCTGAATTCTCAGATAGAATGCTCTCAACTCCTGTGACACACACACACAAAAAGTAATTTGCTTATGAGAATCAGGATCAATCACTGTTTCCAATTCCATAACAAATTTTGCTGATATGCAGGTATAAAGACTTGGGTGGAAGGTATTGAAAGAGAATCTCAACTTATATTGTCAAAGGGACATTTTGATACACTGGAAAACATTTTTAACTGGAAAATTTGTGTCTGGATTGTGGGGAGCATATTTGCTGATGGCAGTTATAAATTACATGGTCGGGACATGAACTCTGAGTCCTGGCGCACTTTGATTGTGTCGCAATATGCTTGGCGGATCTTTTGGTTTCTATGGAGCATAAGGAAATGTTCCCATAACTAGCTGAACCTGCTTATTGTTGTATTGTTTTTGTTTCCATAATCTAAGCGCTTTGTGTTATTCCCTCAATCTATTTTTAGCATCTTGTCTTTCTGTATAAATACTGTGAGAAATAAAGATTTGGGGCTGTCTGCTTACAAGACATGCCCTCCTGTGAAAAGACACTTGTGTCTGAATCTCAATCCTCACACCTCCCCTTAGGTTCGGTTCACAGTTGCTGCAGGACAGCAAAAGTGGGTATATTATATATCAACAAAACAATGCTAGGGAGAAAAGGCAAAATTTCATTATTAAATTTGATACCAATAATGGTTACAGGGATGGAATGGTACTCAGTTGACAAAGTTCTTGCCTTGCCAGCATGAGGACCTGAGTGTGATTCTCTAGCATCCATATAAAAAACTGGGCTTGTGCCCCAGTGCTAAGAAAAGGACAGGCAGATCCATGGTGCTCACTGTCTACCCAACTTAGCCTAACTGCAGAGTTCTGGGCCAGTAAGTAGCAATGTCTCAAAAACCAAGATTGAGAAATTAGAAATGATAGTGAGGTTGTCTTCCGACTTCCACATATACACTCATCCACATGCTTACACATGCACGTACATGTGCTCGCATAAATACACACCACCACAGACAAGCATGCATGATCTTATACATATACAAAAAAGTAGTGAAGGAAATCACTCTGAAATGCTACTGGGAAAACACTACTCTATATTGATAACTGATTTGTTATGTACACCATATCTTTCTGATACTGAATATATACCATATTTTTATGAACATTCATTATTCTAGATTACAAGATGTTGCCTAGCTGAACATTTCACTAAGTCATCAGAATGTTACTTCAGAGTTGAACCAGATACTTCAAGGTGATGGGCAACATAATCAAACAAGTGAATTCCACAAGAGTGTGCACCTTTTTCAAACCGTGGTGTAAAATTTAAGTCTATCAGATGGAAGAAATGCAGGGGGAATGCCAATATCATGGCTGGGTCATTTTCAGGAATATCTCTACTTGTTTTAAAAATTTGGGAAAAATAGAAACAAATCCATGCCCTGAGTAATGTTTATTCCAAAGAGAATAAATCCTGGTTCTTTCTAAGAGGGAAGTGACCCAACATAACCAATATGCATCAGTTGCCTGGCCAACTATACAGAAATGGTGCCATATTGGACACAGTGTTGGTTTCTGCTTTTAACAAGCTAAGCATTTAACAGGGCCATAGCTATTCATTCCTGGTGATTAGAAGTCCATCCATCACCATTCCCACTACCATGGGCAATATGAGTCCATTAGGCAAAACCAACATAGCCTCAGAATCAAATATGTCCTCTTGTCCATTTATTTCTAACCTCCTCTGCTGGGACTGCTTCCTGGTCAGAACTCAAATAAAACACAAGCAATTTCACCCTCTCTACCTGTTTAGTGAGGCCTAGCAGCACACTTATGCCTTGGCATCTTGCTTCTGAGATCCTATTATGGTCCTGCCTATAGGGTCCAACCAATAGTCACTGCGTATGAAGTAGAGTCATCCATTTGGCTATTTCTCCCTTGAGGTTGGCAGCTCTGCCTGCTGGAGAGCTTCATTTTTGCTCTTTAGACATCCACAATATGACTGCAGCACTATCATGCTCTGCTTTGAGAAAATTCCAGCACAAGATTTAGAGCAAAATAAACTACTGTATCCAAATGTGTGTATCCAAATGCTCTTATGGCAAATCCACCACAGCATATCATAAAAAGAAGTATTGCAAAAAATAATATCAATTTAACATATATCATTTTAGTTAACTATTTTGGTAGGTACAGGGGCAGTGGAGGAGAGTAGATAAAGATGACTGAGGCACACAGTTTTTTCCCTTTTGCGCATTTGACTTTGAGACTATTAAAAAGTATTGTCTGCTCTTGCCTTTTTCTCTTTTCAGTTTACCTTTAATAAGATAAGAACGACAAACTTGACAAATACTACTTTTTTAACAAAGGGAAACAGACCTCTATTTGTTTATAGTTAAAATCTGTAAATGTATTTTATTTGTACTCCAGCTGCCCTGTATTGGAAATTTTAGATTCAGTGTTCATTGAATGGAAGCTGACTTTCTTTTATAACCCTTGCAGAAAATCTGCACAGATTTAAAATAAGCCATGCCTACATAATCCATGTATTAACCTTTTGAAATGTCATTATGCGTGCACATTCATATAGTGCCAGTGTGTATCGGATGTTACTCAAATCCATTCTGCTGTACATAATCATGTCAAACAAACTTCTGGCTTTTTTTGTTCACCAATTAATTATCTTGAAGAAACTCCCACTAAGACTTCAAAGAAGATCTTCATTCAAAGGATTTGAAATAGTAGGTTTTCTTCCTCTTTCTGAAGAAAATTCCAAATAATGGGCTGATTAAATATCCAGCAGATTATAAGTGCGGACATTATTCCAAGTCATGTCATCTTTTGACACAGACTTCTCAGATGGCTGAGGAACATGCATGAAAATTTATGTATTTTTAGATTAACTAAACTTTCATTTATTTCTTGCTCCTTAAATTTTTTTCACATTTCATCCAGAGTTCCTTTATCAAGTTTTTCCAATATATTCCTTGAATGAAAAATGAATGGTGGGGAGTTTTTATTTAGAATTATGATAAAGTTTTAGTTCTCATTATGGTATATTAATAAATTTGGTAAGTGATCACTGCCTGCTGTCCATACTCTTTTCTCTTATTTCTTTAAATAATCTCTGTTACTGTTCATTTCTTCAAAGACTCTTTTGTGGAATCCTCCCTCGAAGAAGCAACAGTTAAAAATGAAATTGAATATGATTGGGCATTCCTTGGCATTCTCAGGGAATTAGGGCATAGACCCTTCTCAGATACTAAAATTTAGGGATGTTTCAATTCTTTAGAGCAATATAGTTTTTGCATTAATGTAATATACTCCTCCTGTACTTTTTTAAACCATGTTTAGATTGTTTGCAACAACTTAAGTGATGGATGTCCATACAGAAATGCTTGGTCCACTACAGTGTTTACAGAGCAGTGCTAAGAAAAAGCTTCATACAAATACAATTTGGATATATTTTCTGTTGAATATTATTCCAGGTTGATTATATCTATGGGCAAAGTACCTATGGACAAAACAGAATGTATGTGATTTCATTCTAAGCATGCTGTATTTAAAAAGATTCTGGAACATCCTGGTAGAATAGTCAATAAAACAAACTAAGTCATAAGAAATCTGAATTTCAGGTAGAGTTTTGAGATCATACATATATGTGCACCCATTAAAACCATATGTATTATGAACCTGTGGAACTTGAAGATCTTAAATATATGAGTCCATGAACAGCTTATTGCCTATTAGAATATATAGCACCAAGAAATCATCATACCAAGCTTAAAACACCTATATTAAGAGTCAAATGGAGAAGAGTGACTTTGAAAGATCAGAAAACATAATCAAGGGAGTCAGAAAGAAAATCAATAACATGAAGTCCTGAAGAAATAAGGAAGGAAAGTTAAGAAGTGATCAGTCAACAGTCCCATCATCCCTATGGAAAAAGAGACTTGAAAGATAATATATTACAGCTAATATTCTGGTGGTTAAGACAACTACTTTACATTTCCATGATTTTGTAGAAATAGATCTTCTTTAGATACTCATGAGAAACTAATTTTCTTTCCATTTATTCAATACACATTTCTACAACTGCAATTTCATGGCTAACATAATCTCTTGAATTAAAGTAGATGCTCCAAAGCAAAACCATTTTCCTTTATCACTCAAAGTCATTAGTTTTCAATATGTAGGATTAGTCTAGTTTCCATCCATTCCTTTTGTCAATATATTTATCCTGCAGTGCATCAAGCATGAGAAAATCTCAAACATAGCTTTAATTGTCTTTAATTGAACACATGTTTATTATCCTTCAAACATTCTTTCATCTCTTTCCTAGAAACTGCAGCACCTTTATGTTTTCCTTTGCAACCACCATCAAAAGATCGAGAATTTCTAGCGGCTTCCATTGGCCACTGCCCAAGTCATGGCCTTTGCCCCTCTGTGCTTGCAGCTTACTCATTTTATAAACCAAAGAGAAAGCACAAGATGAAAGTGAGCAAGATAAAAGAGGATAATAAAAGAAGTGAAGCAGAAAAGAGGTGGCTTCCAGCACTCCTATGAACAATAAGAGGTCCTCATTCATAATAAGGAGGCATTTTGCTGGAAGCCTTCTTTCAAGAATGTAGTAAAGTGCATAACCTTGGAAAGATAAGGTGAAGTCAAACTGCTACACAAAGCAGTTATTTTTCCTACAACACCAGTATATAAGACTTAAACTTTTTTCCTTACAGTACTCAAGGTGATATGATAATGTATGTTCTGAACCAGTGCAAAGCTTCCATCACAAAAATAGAAAAAGGTGCAATTTGCATAAAGAAGCCAAGCAGGAGCTACACTCATGAGCTCAGTTTACAGCAGCAGAGTGCTCACTCCTTAAAAAAAATAAAAGTGAGAACAGCTCAACAGCTTTCGATTACACCTAAACCACATTGTCCTTACACAGAACATCTGGTAACTTTCAGTTGCAAATTCTCAAAAGGTTTCACACTTATTAAATTCTTATTAAAATTAATAGTAGGCTTACAAAGCATGGAAGCATTATAACATCCTTTTATCAGGAAAATGTTATTAACTGAAATAATAGAACCACTTCCTACTGTATAAAAATCAAGGCCAAATATCATAAAGAATATTTAAATTTATTCCTGAGGAAATGTTCCTCTTTCAACACCATACCTATGATCACTTGTTCATAAGGCAACATCATGGATACTAAGTATAAATATGTTTGTGTTATTATAATAGATATTTTCATAAATTCAAAATTTCAAATCGATCCAGCCATATATCCTCTTTTTCTACAATTAAATAAACTAAGTTACTTAAATATCATTCTGTGTATTGTCATTGCCATAGTCTAATAAGCTCCTGCTTAAAAGCAATTCATTTTTCACAAAACTAAAATTTGTTTTGAGGACATTTCAGTCTACATTCTTAGGTAGTTTGTTTACATACTAAAGGTCTTGGTGACACATTGTTATCATGCAACACAATTTTTATATCTCCACTTGAATCTTGATTAAAAAAACTTGGTACCCATACATTCTCTGCCTTTGTTTCTGCTTCTGTGTATCTGTATTTGAATTCTCTCTCTCTCTCTCTCTCTCTCTCTCTCTCTCTCTCTCTCTCTCTCACACACACACACACACACACACACACACACACAGGCATACACACACTCTGCGTGAATCTTTTTCTTAAAGGTTTTCTTCTATGTTATCTATAGTCATTAAATTTGTGTCATTCTTCATCATTTGAGTGTGTTATTATTTATCTTTCTTTGCATTAAGATAAAATTCAGGTACACCAAAATTACATCACATTAGCCACATTAAAGTATGTAACTCAGTGATCTTTAGTCTGCTTGTGATGTTGTGTAGCCTCATTTCTAAGTCTAGAACAAGTTCATCATCCTAAAAAGAAAGGTGGTCTCCATTGTTTCTCCCTCCCTCTAATGTCTAATGTCCCTCTAATCTTTATCTGCCATTTTCCTACTCTGAAGATTTCATGCAAACGAAATCACAAATATGGCATTTATGCCTGGATTCTTTCATTTAGCATTTTCTCAGGGCTCATCCATGCTGTAGCATGTGTCAGAAGTTATTCCTTTGCTTCATTTTTAAAAATACTGGCTCCATGTATAATGATTCACATCCATTTGGCTTTCAGTGCTGTCTTTTGCAGGTGTCTTGTGCTATTAGTCTGTGTTCATGTGTGTCATTTTCCCACTATCCCCTGTAGTTCATAACCACATGGACTCTGCCATTCTGATTGCCTGTGTGTCTGTGCATTCAGAGATGTATGCACACAGATTAGTACTTGAGGATTATAACACAATAAAATTTGCTAATTTAATTATAGAAAGTTTGTCATCAATGGTTTTTGATTATTTTATTAAGAACTTTGATCGGCTGTAAAGGATCACCTATCATGATTGGTTGAGGTTGGTCAAAAAAATAATTAAACTTTGTACCCTGATTCCTCCAACAGTCAAAACTAACTTGTCTCTAAAATTTGTTTTCTGCATTATGTATCAGAATTAGTCTTTCAATCATGTTCCACAATACAAACAAAATTGTAAGTTGCAGGTTACATAGTAACACCTTTCAGCCCATAACACACCACAATTCCATTAAACCATCATCATCTCCTTGGGTTCCTGATTCAAACAGAAAGAGAAAGACAATAAATACTTCACTGTGGTTTTCTAGAAAATCAACACATTATTCACCATTTGCAACTTTGAGATCATCTTCTGTTTTCTTTTGTTCTTCCCCAGTAGCTAGTTACTTTGACCTCAGAGTGTCCCTGGCCAGGGTTAGTTCCAGGAACATGATGAAAATAATGTTGGTGATCTATTTGGCAATCTTTCCTTTTTCTGATCTGCGTGACTTTCCTCAACAATATAACTATATATTCTGGTTCCCTCCTATACATCTAATGAAATTAATCTTACTTATTACATGCCCACATCTTAAAAACAGCTATATTGCTAGATGGATTATATTTTATTATAACTTAGATTTACTTTTTATATCCCTTCTATAGTACATACTTTAGTTTATTTACTCAGTTAAAACATTTCTAAAGTAAAGAGTTGAAGTTGTTTACTCAGCTGTACATTAGCAGTATTGAATACAAGACTAAGAATATAGCAGTTCTTATTGTGGAAATTAAATAGCCTAATTTTTTTCTTAAATACTGTGAAATTCATAGTGCATCATGAGAGCTGAAATTGAGAAGAAATGTTGGCAAAACTCTGATCTAAATAAGAACATGTTTTCTAAGCTTACTCTGAGAGAAAGAGCAGGTAGATATCCCCTATCAGTGTGACTGGTTAGCTAAGCACAGAACTCTTGGGGGTCAGTAGTGAACAAGACCACATTAGCAGTGTCAATGTATAAGTATTTGGGGAAAGTTGCTGACTAACTGGACCACTGAAGCAGTAATCTGTCTCAAATCGGTTTCACCTTCTCAACTCCTGAATATGTAGTGATATTTCAAAGTAATCTCCAGAGCTGTGCTTGAGCAAGGAACAGCAGGAGGTTCAAATATTGCCAACTTTGCACTGATGATCCTGAATGCAAACATAGATATGAAAAACATCAAGCATTGCCTCATGATATTTTCAAAGGTGAACAAGAAAAAAAATGAAAAAAATATAAATCAGGCCTTTTTGTTCAAATACAATTTCCCCTCAGTTATTTTCTAGTTCCACTCAGCCAGCCACCCAGGAATCAGTGCTATCTACTTAACCAACATCACCCACTGAGAATATCTGATTAGGAGACAATTTAGAAGGATTTTGTACTTTGTTTCTGTGAAAATGGGATACAGAATTGTGTTTTTTTAAATAAGCAAAAATTATATTCTTCCGACTGTGATAAAAGAACCTGACATTAGAAAATAATTTGCTTATTCTGGGATGTATTTTGCTATTTTCTATGAAAATCTTGAATATGATGATACACTAAAGAAAGATATAATGTGTCTCATGAAGTGAAATCTGAAAATGAAAGGTTTGAAAACTTCTTACTTAAGCAAAAAGAAATGAGACTGAAGTAGTTTAGAAAAAGAAAATGAGAAAAAGCAGACTGAGACTAGTAAAAAAAAAATAATAGCAGTAGTAACTTTCACAGTAGATAGACAAAGGAACCCACAGCGAAAATTATCCTGTTGCCCCAAATAGCTGACTTTATTAGAGGAGGAGCTCTCCAAACATGGAAGTCATAATTTGTACCTAAGATGAGAACGTTCCAGAATAGGAGTGACAGCTTAAAGAGTGAGACTAGAAGAAAGCTCCTTCATGAGTAGCATGGATGGTGGTCTGAAACCTTCACTGAAATCTCTTCAAAAGCCTTAGAATCTTCAGAGCCCCCAAAATAGGAAAATAAGGATTTGAAGTATGGCCAATCTGAGTTACTATATTCTGGAATTTGAATCTTCACAATGATGTTGAAGGTATATGAAAAGGATGTGTAAAATAGTTCATATTAATGTTAAGTACATTGTTGATAACATTTTGAATATAGATTTAAAAGATTATTTAAAATTAGTTTTATATTAGCTTTATTACTCTTTATATAGCTTTTTCCCACAGTACTAGAAATGATTAAATTGAATGTGTGGTTTATATTACTTTTCTATGAGTATAGTAAGTAAAAACAAATCTAGATTTGGGTAGGTCAAGTAAATCTGCAAATGTTTCTACCATCTTAAGTAAAAATGGTATTTTTTTATAATGAAGGGTAAACAAAACTAGAAAGACCTGAGTATTGGAGAGAAGTTAGTATCATCCATCTGACGATCAAGAAATATATTTCCTTATAGTCAGATGATTCTTGGATGTGAACCTGAGACTTTGAACTAGAAAGGGTCACAGTTCAACAACCTAAAATAGGAAAGAGGGATAACTAAATGTTGATCAACTAGTAATACTGTCTTGTAATTGATTGGCAAGGACAAACAAGTCCACTAATCTGTAAGACAAGGGAATATGCAGGATCTGTCTTCAGGTTTCTCTATAGAGAGTCATCTTGACCTCTAACCCTTACTGGGCTCCAGGGGATTTGGTCATTGACATTTATGCTGTAAGTCTTGCAGAATATTTCTTTATTCTGGCAGATGGCCTGACTGACACATAACTACTTGCCTCTTTCACAGAAAATATGTTTACACTGTCAGACACACTTGGGACTCTGTGTGACCTCTGTCTACCTTATCTGTCTACCTCTCTCCACGAAAGTCTGATGAGGAGAAAAGTCCTAGCATATCATCCGGGTAAAACACAGAGAAGGTAACACAACGAAATACCTGAGCAACCATTACCTTCGGCATAGTAAGAAGGGGCACTGGTGAGAGATGATAGGGGGTCACAGAAGCAAGGGACTCAGCCAGCAAATGTAGACCCAAGGGGAGCCAGAACTATAAGCCAAGACTTTTACTGGAGTCAAGATTGTTAACCTAGTCAGTTCACTGATGAGAATTCTCAATAGTGATTTTAAACCAATCAGTCACATGTGCAATGAAGTCACCCTGTGACTACCTGATGTCACTATCGCATACCTATGCAGGTATGTGACATATGGAGATGTGAAGGATGGATAAAATGTGTTGTGCTGGTCCCAATGAGAGGTGGTCACCTAGAAGCAACTACAGAAGCCCAATCAGAACCCCAAGGAACTGAAAAGAGAAAGAACTTAAAGTTGTGCTGTGAGAGCCATCTGCTTCTCATAGGAGAAAGCTGAACAAGTGTTCAAAATGGGAACCAAGGCAACAAAATTCATGGAAATTCACCACACTTTGGTTTTCTTTCTTTCCTTATTTATTTGAGTGACCACAAGAATTACTGAAGGGAAAAAGTGATAAAAAGCAATAAAGTATATGCTAATAAACAAGGAAACAGTGGACAAAAAGGACTCGATCCTGCAGTGTTCTCTGGGTAAGGGTGTGGAACATGTCTCAGACCTGTCCCCTTCAAGTTCCACTAATTAACTAAGTGCTTCTCCTCGTGATACTAATTCTCCTACATTCACTGTCTTAATTAAGTGTCTTAGGAAGAATGGGGAAAACCCATGAATTTAATGAAATGCTTAATGCTGAAGATACCTAGCTGAAGTCTCTATCATTCAACACTTGACATGGGACACCTGATTAAGAGCACATCTGATAGTCATGGCTTGCTGTTATAGTTAGATTCGAGTGTCAGCTTGACAGTTGCAGACTGTTTATGGCAAAACTGTGAAGAATCAATGGTTGAGGAGGCCCCTGAAGAAGTCTTCAGGTACTTGTTTGATTAATATGGAAAACCCAGATGGTAGTGAGTGGTGCTTTTCAGTGAAGGGCTGTGTAATAGGATATACAAGAAGAAGGATTTTTGTTCTTCCCTTATCCTAGGTCGACTTGCTATTGAGTCCACTCTAAGCATCCTTGTCTTCTTCAAGTTTGTTGCTTTCTTTGTTGCTACTGGTACTACTGCCTCCAACCATAGCTGACTCAGAGGTCGACCTTTTCCATGTTGCTGCCGTTTCCACTGCCTTTGGAGCCTGGTCTCCTAGGCTTTGTCACTATTCATCATTGATGTTCGATCCTAGCTGTTCTTTGCCTATGTCAGAGCCCAGTGTCTTCAAATCTCCAGCGAGATAGAGGCTTGATATCTCTGGAGCCTCTGACTTTGTAAAACACTCCAGTCAAGAATGAAGCAGCAATGGGCAGCTATTTTGAAGAACACTACTTTTGTTGTAAGTTCATTTAATATATATATAATACCAATTCTATTCTTTCAGAGAACCTTGATGAATAGAGGATCTGGTACAGTTGGCCAGTAGTTGTACTCTGTTGTTTAAAGGTTACATTGCCCTACCTAAGGGTATATGGTGCCTTCTTAATTTATTAGAAGAAAGACTCAAAAGATGAGGTTATCCATTTTTCAGATCTCAGTGATTCTGGAAGGGAAGTAAACAACAAACACCAGTAGTTGCCAACTATCTGAACATATTATAGACACCATTGACTTACATACCTGTCACTGATTATTTCTAACAGAAAGCTTGAGTGTTTTAGATGATATGAGACTAGATTTTCTGTAAAATGGATATGATCTCTTATATTGGCAGGAACAAAGTATACCTATACCTGGATGCAGTGTTTGAAATTCAAGTCATTGGTAGGCTTGTCAGCAATCCCTCTCTCAGAGTAACATGCTTTGCCTACCAGGGAAGGAAAGCTGTTAAATAAACATCTTTTTAAAAGCCAAATAGGTTTTGTCTTCCAGAGGGCAAATGTAATCCTTACATTAAAATGCAAGTAGCATGCCAAATTGTAGAATAAATATATAAATTAAACTTGTCTCTGCTTTCAGTCCAGAGTTCTACCCAATAGATTGCCTTCTCCCTTATTTAAAACTTTTCAATAGTAGAGAATTATTTTAGAATCATTTTCAGAAGGGCAAACTTGACAAGGAACTCATGCCAATACCATATGGAGCAGAGAATAAAATGAATTAGCATATTATTAATTGCATACCATTAATTTTCAAGGACAACTACAAATGAGAATAACTCATTCATTTATAAAATGTAGCTTTTGTATAGGGAATATCTTCATGTCTCAGACAGGTTATCCATTTATTAAGATTAAAATATTTCCTTTCAATCTCAGTTCTCTGAAGGGTGCCATAAAAGGGGGACAGATGTTGAATGGGAAGAATGAGAGTATGTGAGCCAGAAGCCTAACACCATAAATCAGAGAGACAAATCGCAAGCAAGAGCCAGAAAAGATTGAGGAAATCCATTCTCCCATAGCCCAAGCACCCAATCCAGACACATGCAGAAGAGGAAAAACAATCTTAATGGCATCAGTCAAGAGAAACTAAGAACATTATAACCAGAGTCTATTTTCGTCCTCTTACAATTGCCTTCATTATTCAGCTGATGTCACTAAGGCAAGATCCTCTGCAAAGTTTTACTCCTGAATTGTCGGCAACACAGGGACAATGTGTTCTGCTCTGTGTTGACTTTGAAGATGGCTTGGTCTCTGCCCGGGGCTCTTACAATCTGGTCGAAATAGTCAAAGCAATTCAAACATAAAACTGTCATCCAAAACGAGAATTAAATCTCAAGAGACACAAGGGTTCATGTAGCATTATTAGCTATCACCCCACATTGATGGTAATTAAGCACAGAAGACTCCTATTTGCCACTGCCAGAGGTCCAAATCAAAGGCCACTATTTAATCTATGTTGGCCTGTGACCTTGATGTGATGTATGAGTTGTTAAACTTGTAAACCTGCATATCAATACATTTAAGTAATTAGATCCATATGTTGTAGACGTGTGTAAACTTTATATTTGAGAACTGAAATATATGGTGGTTTCAGAGTACAAAACTATCAAGGTATCTTCACATAGGATTACAGCAATGTGGAAACTAAATTGGGTTTGGATGCTGCATTCGTCTGAAATGTCAGCTAAGTTTCACTCTTATGGGTGAATTTATAGGGACCGATTAAGTAAATGAACAATAAATTCATGACATTGTGAAACCAGAGAAGATTCATTTTCTGCTAATACATCAGTGAAGCTAGTTCCATTCTGTTACAGTCAAATAAAATCAGTGAAATGATTATTTAATTGACTTACATTCTACTTCATATACTATTATGATCAGATAGTAAAATGATCGCTCAGCTCAACAATCTTCTCAAACAGGCCCCATTATTTTTATTTTTCTATAGAATATGTGCTCTCTATTCAAATGCATACAGACACACACACACATAAACCTATACATAATCTACATGTTTGAAGTTTGAGTTCAGTTTCATGGTATCACTCTTCTTTTCTTTTTACATATGCATTATGGAATGGAATGTGTGTGCCTATATGGGCATGCTAGGCATGTGGGTGATTCTATGTGTGCATGAGAGTGAATATACATGAACCCACTTGAGTATGTGTGTTTGTGGAGGCCCAAAGATGATCAGGAAACATAGTGGATTGCTCTTCTATCAAATTGTTGTGAATCAAAGTCTCTAATTAAACCTAAAACATACCATTAGGGTTAATCTGCCTAGCCAGCTTGCTCTAGGCATTCAAGAGTATTTCTTGAACACAACAGCTAAGCACCCAATCCAGATACCAAGTAAAAGAAAAACATTCTCAGTGGTTCAGTTAAAAAGGAATCTATTATCCAAAATATATGCAGATTTAAGGAAACCTTGGAAACCAGAGACTAATGAGAGGAGGCCATCCCTCATTTAGGAGCCACTATAACTAAAGAGGCTGTGGAACAAGCAGATAAGAGGCTCAGGAAGAAACAGGAACCTTCTGACAGCAGCTGAAGTATTAAGACCAGACACTCAACAGAATCACAGAAGGCATAAAGATAACTGCCCCAGTCTCACAGTTCTCCTGCCCTTCTATTTATGCCCACAAGACAGTAAAAAAAGCAAGGTGAGACTGACTTTCTAAAGCACAGAATATACAATGGAGTACTACTCAGCCATCAAAAATGATGAATTACTGGAATTTGCCGGGAAATGGATGTCATTAGAAACAATTATATTAAGTGAAGTATCCCAGACCCAGAAAATTAAGCGCCGTATGTACTCCCTAATAGGTGGCTCCTAGTACCAAACCCACCCAGCCCACCTAGAGACAGTAATTCCAAGGATTATGAGCAGGAGGGATGGGGTAGGAGGGCCACACCAGAAACAAGGAGAGAAGGGACCATGTTACAGCAGGGAAAATAGGCCTCCATCAAGGACCCAAATAAGTAATGAGACATCTGATTAAGTTCACAGACTTTTGCTCCTGATCATTTACTACTGAGGGGGTGTGATCTCACCAGAAGAGGAGGGCATATAGTCTGGCAGATAAAAAGTAACCATTTTGCAAATGGGTGATAGACCCCTCCCTCACTGTGGTTTCCCACTTTTATTACATCTACCTTTGAATGTGCTTTTATCACAAGACTCTAGTTTAACAGCTTTTTGTCTCTGGCCAGGGGGTAACATACAATGTCCACCAGGATGGAGTGAAGGGCATTGCAGGAGCAGCAAAACTGCAAAAGAAAATCAACAAACCACAATCCAGAACTTCAGAGACTCTATATCAACCACCTAGAACTAGGCCAGCTTAATCTCTCCCCATCTTGAAGCTCAGGGAAATTTGCGGAAGAGGGGGCAGTAAGAGTGTAAGAGCAAAAGGATGGGAGGAGCAATGATATGTAAGATACTCCATACTAGTTAGGGCTGAAGCAATCATAATTGGACTTTGCATGCCCTGCGCATTGTCCAACACACTGTTGACCTCACAAAGTCTAGCATCTGCTAAAGGCACCAAGATCCTTGGAGGCAAAGGATTGGCAGCCACAGCAGTGTTCCTAAGGGGACCACGGGAAAGGGTTCAGGGAAAGGCCACTGGGTCCTTGTACGTCATCGGAGAGGAGGGCCCAGAGGAAAATCAGACATGCACAAGAAAGGACTCTCTGGGAATTGGGGCGGGAGGCACTGGGGGATGGGGAGGGGGGTGGGGAGGGGGAGGGGGAGGGGGAGGGGGGAGGGGGAATAGGGGGTACGGGGGGGGGGGGAGGAGGGAGAGAGGGAACTGGTGTACCTAATGAGTTTGTATGAGCTGAAATAATAATAAAAATGTATTAATAATAAAAAAAGAAAAAAAAAGATTAAACTTCAGCATGAAATTAAGTATTTCCACTGAAAGCTGAGCTATGAGGAGGACGACTCATCCTTAAAACCCTGGATATTCTTTATAAATATTTTTCTAAATCTACTACAGAAAAGCTCAGCTAAAATATTGTTGCTACCATTCTAATGTCAATAAATCCTGACAAGATATTTAAAATGACTATGAAAACCATAAGCCCGGGTGGGTAACATGATTCAGCAAGTAAAGGCACCTGCACACAACTCTAGGGACCTGAATTCACTTCCAGGATTTCAAGTGGTGGAGGGAGGAAACAGACTTTTAAAACTGTTCTCTCGCCTCCAACCTCCTCTTTGCCTCTCTCATATAAATTGTTAAAAGATATATCCATAAGTCATGCATAAAATCCAAAAGTCCTTTTTCATCATTTCCATGATTCAACATGTGCCAATGTTAACTGCAATCTAAGAACCTCTAATGGGTTGCTGTGGATGAACTGCACAGCTTCTTTCTCAAACCGGCACTTTAAGTAGCACTGAATATGGAATCCAACAGGGTTATCTTGGCAGAATATGTATCTCACAGAGTATTTTCACCACTTAAATTAAACTTTTTACAATGTCTCATATACATATATGTCATGTATGTATGTATTCATATATGTATGTATGCATATGACATGTAAATAGATGGCTATTTCACTTATGTATTTTGTCTCATATATAAGACAAAAATTCTAAGCAGTTACAGAAACACTGAAGAATCCCTGTCTGTTGAATACAGATAAGAAAAAAAGGAAGATAATTATGGAGATTTTACATATACGCAGATGGACCAATTGTAGATCTTAAAAGAAGGACAGCTTTATATCAAGGGACTCCATACTGTTGCTCAGTAGAATTGAATAAAAGAGCAAGTCAGTCACTAAAAGGAGAAGAGAAACTATTCAATCAGGAGATGTAGTGAAGTATCAACAAGAAGAAACTTGGGAGTTCCAAAGGAATAAGCATGAGAAACACTCATCTTTTTCCTGGACCAATTAATAGTCAGATTTTGATTTCACACATTCACTAGCATCTAAGTTTCTTTTCTATTTCAATGTATCTTCTTTAATGTATATAGATGTTTTAATTCGTTCTATTATGCAATTCCACCAAACTAGCTGGATGTATGCAATTCTACCAAACTAGCAGGATGTTCTGTACTTACACAATTGACCTAGCCAGATAGGATAAAAGTTCCTTAATCCTCAAAATTACTAGAACTATTAACTCTACTTCACATAGGAGATAGGAGACATACTTTTTCTTCATTTAAAACCCACGTTATTTCTATGTCTTCATGGTATCTTTGATTATAAAGGTAAGTCCTGTTTTCCAAACAAAATTGCTAACTGTTAGACTCTAGTCTCCTATATGCTTGTAGCTCACAGTGCTGAGAAAATTGATAAAATTCAACACATTTTCTTGAATTGAATTTAGTTCATTTTCTGATCTATCAATTTTCACAACTGAAAGACTCCTGCCTTTTTACTTTCTTTTTTTTTTAAATTTTTTTATTATTATTTATTCAACTGTGCGCATGTGCGTGTGTGTGTGTGTGTGTGTGTCTGTGTGTGTGTAGAACCACGGACGAATTCGCGAACCACCATGGACACCTCCACCTCCTTCTGCCCCGGGATTCACAGGCTCCGCCCTACCAGGACCAGAAGCGCAGGCCGCCTCCGCTTCCGCCTGGCGTCTATACGTGGGATCTGGGATCCGAACTCAGGACCTTTCACCTGCAAGGCGGAGGCTTAACCCCTGAGCCACCTCTCCAGCCCCTGCCTTTTTACTTTCTAACTGTGCAGCTTAAGGTAAAGTAGTTTTCAAATTCATAATGCCTTAAAAAATCCTTTACTGTATGATTTCTGGATGATGGTCACTCAAATCTAGATTGAATTCAGTCTAGTTATAAGCATCATATTAAAAAGAAACATAAATTGAAATTCTCTGTAAATAAGAAAGTAAAGTTTAATGGATGAAGCTGCAAAAAAATTTTATCACTATTTTTGAGCATTTAAAGCTCTCAAATAGGACTCAAAACACTCATAACCAAAATTTTTGTATTAGCTTTAGAAACATAATATATATTCATCATCATTTTCGTTTTTCACATAAAATGAAACTTTACTACATGTTTCTCCATGGTGAAGCTCTCCTTCATATTCATACCAAATCACAGCAAACTAAAGATGTCAACATTCTTCCATTCCATTGTAACAGTTTCTCATAGTTCAAAATAGAAATTTCCATGATGAACTCCTCCAAAGAGTGACAATTTAAAAATTTAAATCTTGGGACCAGGAAAGATATCAGAATCACTTAAGAATTTTTTATTTCTCTGCCCGCGCCCGACCACCAGAACCCCAGGTCAGCCCAAAGGGACCCGGCTTCGACACCCACCATCCAGCCAGAGCCGCGCGCAGGGCCAAGAGACAAGGAGGATCTCCCCCTGCGCCCGGGCCCCGCCCCAGCTCCCCTCGGGTTAAATAGCTCCATGCCGACGCCCCCATCCTCCCTTTCCCCACCCCGCTCAGCTAGTCAGGACACGCGTACGGTCCAGCCAGGCCTCACCCGCGACCTAGGTAAGCTCTGTCCCTGCCCACCCCCAGAACCCCAGGCCAAATAATTCAGTTTAGTGAAATTGAAAGATCTTAAGAGTTAAAATGACAATGCCAAAGTCAAAGTGCAAATCCATGAGAAGCACCACTCAAGTAAACAAATTTCCCACTGAAGAAATTAATCTCATAATGTTAGACTCCAACCAGGACAAACCCACGGAAAAAGGCCAACAAAGCCTGACCCAGGATAACGACTTTCAAAATATGATCATTACCATGTTCAATACTATGAAAGAGGGATAACGACTTTCAAAATATGATCATTACCATGTTCAATACTATGAAAGAGGGATAACGACTTTCAAAATATGATCATTACCATGTTCAATACTATGAAAGAGGAAATCCGGGAGGAATTACATAATCGAATCAATCGCTTTGAAGAGGAACACAACAGACATTTGGAGGAGTTGAGAAAAACAGTGCAAGAAACAAAAACTGGCATAGAGCAGTTAAAACAGACTCAAGCAGAGTTTAAAACTGAGCTACAAGACAAGTTATCTTCAACCCAGAACTCAACAGAGAGTCTTATCAGCAGAACTAATGAAGCAGAAAACAGAATTTCAGATCTTGAAGATAAAGTGGGAGTATTAACCAGCTCAATGGAAGAGGTTGTTAAAGCCAAAAAGTTACTTTAGAGAAATATCCAGGAGATATGGGACACCCTGAAGAAGCCCAACGTGCGTATTCAAGGAGTACCAGAGCAAGAATCTCAAAATACCACCCCTGAGGAAATTTTTCAAACGATCATCAAGGAACTCTTTCCTCATCTAAAAAAGAGAGGCCCATCCATATACAAGAGGCATTCCACCCCCAAACAGATGTGACCAAAACAGAAGCACCCCATGGCAAATAATAGTTAAAACACTCCACATTCAAGATAAAGAACTGGTGCTGAGAGCTTCATGGGAGAAAAAACAAGTCACTTTTAAAGGTAAACCTATTAAAATAACAAATGACTTCTCAGTCAAAACAGTAAAAGCAAGAAGAGCTTGGAGAGACATACTTCAAGTATTGAATGAGCAAAAATGTCAACCTAGGCTGATTTACCCTGCAAAACTATAAGTCATGATCGAGGGAGAAAGAAAAATTTTCCAGCACAAAGACAACTTCAAGGGATACATGTCCACCAAACCAGGCCTTCAAAAAATACGAGAAATGATACTCAAGGGTGAAGGAAAAAACAGGCATATCCTTGAGAACAGAAGGCAAATATAACACCATTAAAAGCAAAGCAATATACTTATAAAAACTACTAAACATAATAAATGTCTGGAATTAACAATAGTTTCTCCATTATTACACTAAATGTTAATGGAATTAATTCACCGATCAAGAGACACAGATTACAAACTTGGATTAAAAATCACAATCCATCAATCTGCTGCCTGCAGGAAACCCATCTCACCACAAAAAATAGGCACGCTCTAAAAATAAAAGGCTGGTCAACAATTCTACAAGCAAATGGAAGCAGAAAACAGGCAGGGGTAGCCATTTTGCTATCAGACAAAGTGGACTTCAAACCAAAGAAAATTATAAGAGACACGGATGGATACTACATTTTAGTCACAGGTACAATTCACCAGGAAGACTTCACAATACTGAACATATATGCACCCAATATGGGCCCCTCCACATTCATTAAGAAAACCCTACAGCGTCTAAAGCAAGAAATCAAACCCCAAACGATAATTCTTGGGGACTTCAACACCGCCCTCTCAACATGGGATAGATCAACAGGTCAAAAGCTTAACAGAGACACTTTGGAACTTAATCACACCCTGAAATGGACCTTACAGATCTCTATCGAACTTTTCACCCACGTACCAAAGAATAAACATTTTTCTCAGCAGCTCACGGAACTTTCTCCAAAATAGATCACATATTGGGAAACAAAACGAATCTACACATATACAAAAAAGAAATTCTAACCTGTGCCCTGTCAGACCACCACGGCCTAAAGCTGGACATCCACAACACATCAAACAAGAGAAAATACACTAACTCCTGGAAACTTAACAATATGATGCTGAATGAGAACTGGATTCAGGAAGAAATTAAAAAGGAAATGCAAGATTTCCTGAAAGTGAATGATAACGAAAATACAACTTACCAAAATCTCTGGGACACAATGAAAGCTGTTCTAAGAGGTAAGTTCATAGCTCTTAATGCCTACATCAAAAAAATGGAAACGGGGCTGGACAGGTGGCTCAGGGGTTAAGCTTCTGCCTTGCAGGCGAAAGGTCCTGAGTTTGTGATCCCAGATCCCATATATAGATGTCAGGTGGAAGCGGGGGCGGCCTGCGCTTCTGGTCCTGGTAGGGCGGAGCTTGTGAATCCCTGGGCAGAGTAAACAAAGAGGAGGTGGAGGCATCCATGGTGGTTCCCGAATTCGTCCATGGTTCTACATACACACACATACATACAGACACGCGCACACCCGCACATGCACACAATTGAATAAAAAAAAAAGTTAAAAAAAAATGGAAACATCAGAAATAAACAACTTAACAATGCAGCTTAAAGCTTTAGAGAAACTAGAGCAATCTGATCCCAAAGTAGTAGAAGAGAGGATATTAGCAAAATAAGGGGAGAAATATCTGAAATCGAGAATAAGAA
This sequence comes from Typhlomys cinereus, assembly GCA_023101885.1. NCBI lineage: Eukaryota > Metazoa > Chordata > Mammalia > Rodentia > Platacanthomyidae > Typhlomys > Typhlomys cinereus. The sequence continues at coordinate 1,265,736 of JALPQD010000060.1, read as the reverse complement.
AACAATAGAAAAAATCAACCAGTCAAAAAGCTGGTTCTTTGAAAAAATCAATAAGATTGATACACCCCTAGCTAAATTAACCAAAAGCAGGAGAGAGAAAACCCAAATTAACAAAATCAGAAATGAACATGGAGTTATCACTACTGATACCCAAGAAATCCAGAGAATTATAACATCATATTTCAAAAACTTATACTCTGTGAAGTTTGACAACACAAAAGAGATGGATGAATTTCTAAGTAAACACAACTTACCTAAATTGAACCAGGAAATTGTAAATTATTTAAATAGTCCTATAACATATGAGGAAATTGAGGAAGTAATCTTGAATCTTCCCACCAAAAAATGTCCTGGACCAGATGGATTCAGCACAGAGTTCTACCAGACATTTAAGGAGTTAATAATACCAATACTCCCTAAATTGTTCCATCAAATAGCAAAGGAAGGAACACTACCAAACTCCTTCTATGAAGCTAATATCGTTTTAATCCCAAAACCTAATACAGACTCACAAAAAAGAAAACTATAGGCCGATCTCTCTGATGAACACAGACGCAAAGATTCTCAACAAAGTTTTAGCAAATCGGATTCAAAAACATATTAAAAAGATTATTCATGGGGACCAAGGAGGCTTCTTCCCCGGCACACAAGGTTGGTTCAACATACGCAAATCAATAAATGTAATTCATCATGTAAGCCAGTCCAAAGTCCAAGACCACATGATACTCTCGATAGATGCAGAAAAAGCTTTTGACAAGATCCAACAGCCTTTTATGATCAAAAACGCTAGAGACAGTAGGAATGGAAGGAACCTTTCTCAATATAATAAAAGCTTTATACAACAAGCCCACAGCAAGGATTATGCTCAATGGGGAACAATTGGAAGCATTCCCACTTTGATCAGGAACTAGACAAGGCTGTCCACTCTCACCACTTCTATTCAATATTGTACTTGAAGTCTTAGCTGAAGCCATAAGACAAGAAACGGACATAAGAGGAATTCAAATCGGCAAGGAAGAAGTCAAGCTATCCCTATTTGCAGATGACATGATCTTATACTTAAATGATCCCAAAAACTCCACCAGGAAGCTCCTGGAACTAATTGAGAAGTTCAACAGGGTGGCAGGATACAAAATAAATGTGCAAAAATCAGAGGCCTTCCTATATGCCCAGAATGAAAGAAGTGAAAAAGCCTTGAGAGAAACCATCCCATTCACTATAGCCCCTAAAAAAATGAAATACCTTGGTATAAACCTAACTAAGGAGGTAAAAGACCTTTACAATGAAAACTTTAAAACCCTAAAGAAGGAAATTGCAGAAGACACCAGAAGGTGGAAAGACCTCCCATGTTCCTGGATTGGCAGAATCAACATCGTAAAAATGACCATCCTACCAAAGGCAATATACAAGTTCAATGCTATACCAATTAAAATCCCAAAGCAATTCTTTAAAGAAGTTGACCAAACAATCTCAAAATTCATATGGAGGCACAAAAGACCCAGGATAGCAAAGACAATCCTGAGTAACAAAAACACTGCTGGAGTTATTACCATACCGAACCTTAGTCTGTATTACAAATCCATAGTTATAAAAACAGCCTGGTACTGGCTCCAAAATAGACACACAGATCAATGGATAAGGATTGAAGACCCAGATATAAGCCCACAAAGTTACAGCCATTTGGTCTTTGACAAAGGGACCCAAAGAATCCAATGTAAAAAGAACTGCATCTTCAACAAATGGTGCTGGCAAAACTGGATCTCCACATGCAGAAGATTAAAGCTGGACCCATACTTGTCACCATGTACAAGACTTAATTCCAAATGGATCAAGGACCTTGATATAAGGCCAGAGACTATAAAAACCATAGTGGAAAGGATAGGGAACTCCCTCGAGATGATTGGGCTAGGCCAACATTTCCTAAATAGACATCCAATGGCACAGTCACTGCTACCAACTCTCAACAGTTGGGATCTTGTGAAATTAAAGAGCTTCTGTTCAGATAAAGAGATTGTAATGTGAGCTCAAAGGCAACCCACAGAATGGGAGAAAATCTTCACTAACCACATATCTGATAGAGCTCTACTGTCCAGAGTGCACAAATAACTTAGAAAACTAAACGTCAAGGAAACCAATGGCCTAATTAAAAAATGGGCCCTGGAACTTAAAAGAAATTTTACCAGGGATGAAATTAAAATGTCTAACAAATATCTTAAAAAATGCTCCACTTCTTTAGCCATCAGGGAAATGCAAATCAAAACTTCCCTGAGATATCATCTCACCCCGGTCAGGATGGCAAAAATCCACAATACAAACAACAACAAATGCTGGAGAGGATGTGGAGAGAGGGGAACTCTCCTACATTGCGGGTGGGAGTGCAGGCTCATACAGCCACTCTGGCGAGCCATCTGGAGATTCTTAAAGAAACTAAAGATTGAAATGCCATATGACTCTGCGATTCCACTTTTGGGAATAACCCCCCATACAGCAGAGGTTCACCTCGATAGCACAAGCACGACCATGTTCATAGCAGCACTGTTTACAATAGCAAAGACATGGAATCAACCCAAATGTCCAACAGTTGACGAGTGGATAAGGAAACTGTGGTACATCTATACAATGATGAATTACTGGAATTTGCCGGGAAATGGATGTCATTAGAAATAATTATATTAAGTGAAGTATCCCAGACCCAGAAAATTAAGCACCGTATGTACTCCCTAATAGGTGGCTCCTAATACCAAACCCACCCAGCCCATCTTGAGACACTCATAGGTAAATCTATGTATTACCTACAGTAATTGCAAGGATTATGAACAGGAGGGATGGGGTTGGAGGCCACACCAGAAACAAGGAGAGAAGTGACCATATTACAGTAGAGAAAATAGGCCTCCATCAAGGACTGCAAGAAAGTAATGTGACACCTAGTTAAGTTCACAATTCGTTCCTGATCATTTACAACTAAGGGGGTATGAACTCACCAGAAGGGGAGGGCATATAGTCCGGCAGATTAAAAAGTAACCATTTTGCAAATGGGTGATTGACCCCTCCCATTGCCAAATACCATATGACCCTGCGATTCCACTTTTGGTATAAGTATTACATCTACCCTTGAATGTGCCCTTATAATAAGACTCCAGTTTAACAGCTTTCTGTCTCTGGCCAGGGGGTGACATACAGTGCCCATCACGATGGAGTCAAGGGAATTACAGGAGCAACAAAACTGCAAAAGAAAATCAATGAACCACTATCCAGAATTTCAGAGACTCTATATCAACCACTTAGAACTAGGCCAGACTAATCTCTCCCCATCCTGAAGCTCAGGGACATTTGCGGAAGAGGGTGTGGTAAGAGTGTAAGAGCAAAAGGATGGGAGGAGCAATGATTTGCAAGATACTCCACACAAGTTAGGGCCGAAGCAATCATAATTGGATATTGCATGCCCGGCGCAATGTCCAACACACTATTGACCTCAAAAAGTCTAGCATCTGCTAAAGGCACCAAGATCCTTGGAGGCAAGGGATTGACAGCCACAGTAGTGTTCCTATGCTTAAGGGGAACACAGGAAAGGGTTTAGGAAAATGCCACTGGGTCCTTGTACGTCATCGGAGAGGAGGGCCCAGAGGAGAGTCAGGCATGCACAAGAAAGGACTCTGGGAATTGGGACGGGAGGCACAGGGGGATGGGGCGGCAGGGGTGAGTGGAGGGAGAACAGGGGAAAGGAGGAGGGAGAGAGGGAACTGGTGTACCTATTAAGTTTGTATGAGCTGAAATAATAATAAAAAATGTATTAATAAAAAAAAGAATTTTTTATTTCTGCCATGCTGCTCTTTAGTGTAGGCCAAACTCAGTCATTCCAGTTAACAAGGTGAATGCATATCTACTTTCATCCCTATAGAGAGATTTACAGCTTAGTAATACCTTTGGCACCTTGCTGTTTCCTTTTTATTTGCTGTAGGTCATCCTCACACTTCTCATAAAGCTCAACTCCTCTTTATCTCAACTTTTTGTATTTTGAATTATCTAAGCTTTCATGTAATGATGTATGCTAATTTCATTCTAAAGCTTGGAATAGGAAGAAAACTTAAAAATTTTAAATCAACTCCCTGATCAAGCTGAGACCTTTCTACAGCATGCTTGATGGTTAAGGTTCCCAATGAAAGAAATTTAACTGTACTAAAAGTCCTCTGCATGGAAGCCTTGTGTGCACTTGGATAAAACCTGCTGCCTTTCCAAATTAACCATTGTCTGCTGAATGGATTTAGACACCCCTAGAAAGTATGTCTCTGGGTATGTCCACAGAAATTGGGTGACTCCACAGAAACTTAGTGGTGGATGACACATTTCATAGAAACACAGTGAGCACAAGCAATCTGTCTTCTTTGTTTCATAATGAGAATGTATAGGGATAGGCACCTGCTCTTGCTTTCATGTCTGCCAACATGTTGGACTGCACTCTTTAAACCATGAGTCAAAGTACAGCATTCCATCCTTTTGTAAGTATTTTGTCACACATGACACTGTATCAGCTCTCAAAGAGACAAAAGCACTTGCTCGTATTTTTCAGGAGATTTTCATTTGACATAAATATACTGTCCCTTGATTAGATGATGTTAAAGAGGGTATGAGGTGTTGAGATATAAGAGGGGCTGGGGTTATAATATAAAATTTCTGAAAATGTGGAATAAACCAGATAGAAACCTGTAAGATAAGAAGTAAAAAAAAAAAAAAAAAGCTAAAAAAAAAAAAAAAGAACAAGAATGGACAGTCCCTGTTAAGAGGATAACAGAGAAAGGAAGATAGGGCAAAAGAAATAATTTCCTGGATTGTTCCACCTAGACAGTACTAGAAGAAACAGTCATGTGATACTTCCTTATAAGTTATTGGTCAGAGAAATCTCAAAGGCTTCCAAATAGTTTAGGCTTTTGCCAGTACTATTTTTTTTTGACCTCCAGAAACTGTTAGAAAGACCCTACTACTGAAGATGCAACACAGTACCAAAAAAAAAAAAAAAAAAAAAAAAAACCTGGAACTGGTCTGGAAGCTTCCTCCTTCCTGGACAGTTTGCAAAGTATCAGAGAGTACAAAAGCTGCCAGGGGAGAAAGGAAATCAAAAGCCTCATCAATTTATGAAATATCTGTAATTTGTAATAACAATCACCATGGCAAGAGGTGACCATATATGTAGTGATGGCATGAATATAAAGGAAGCAACCAACAGCTTTCTGATTGGATTTAAGGTCTGATTGTCAGAAGGGACCACATTCCTGTTACTGTAAATTAGAATTATAACTTATAACAGAGGACATAGATCCCAGGAGAAGAACAGGCTTTAAAAGTTTAGCTATAATGATACTATATCAAACTGCCATTTAAATACCTGAGATTATATCAAAAGATTGGAGGAGCACTTGACACTCAACTTAATAGACTTTTTCTGCAACAGAAGGTGTTTAATACAGAAAAATACAGCTGGTAAAATTGCAGAAAACCAGTGACTATTTGGCCCTTATCAGAACAACTAAGTCACATCAACTCCCACCCCCAAGACTCAGGGAACATTTTGGAAGAGGAGGTAGTAAGACTGTAAAAAAGCCTGAAGTGAGATAGTGGTGGGCCAGGTATTATCTCCTGGGCATGATGGGGCTGAAATATGCATGATTTTATGGCAGATACATATACTTTTGTAAGAAATATATGGGAACTGTCCTATTAACATCTTACCAGGATTAGGGAAATATCTCAAGTAGCTCCATAACCTAGGAGACTTATGAGAATTAATACTGACAGGAAAGAAAAGGAAGAGACCATCCTCAATTGTGTACCCACTGATCTATGATACTTGTTGAAGCATGAATCTTATCAAATATATGACATCAAAGACAAACTAGATGAAACACAGCAGGCCACACACATGAAAAGACTTGAAAATAGGAGTGAGTGTAACAGCAGAAATGAAGGGTTGTTGGGGGCAAAGGAAGGGGGATGGGAATGGAGATTAAAGTGAAAGAAAAACAAAATATTTTAAAAAGTTATTGTGCCCTAAACAAAGAAGTATTTCATGTCAAAGTAGGTAAAAATTTACTCACTTCTTCCCTATTCATCCCACACAGTGTTCTTTCATTGACAGTAAATCCAGAGTATGTCTGTGTGAAAGACTTGGAATATTTCCAAAATGAATTTCAAAATTAAATACATTTATTTCCAACATTGCCTTACTTACTGATCAGTTATCTGAAAACAAGATTTTAGAAATTCTCCTTAAATGTCTGCTTTCAGTCTCAGTATTCCTTTACTATAACAAACTGATTTAATCTAAAGCAGCCTTTTAATTAAAGTTATTTCTTTTTACCAGCCTTATACTTAATCTGGACAAGTTGCAGCTCTCTTTACTTCCATTTTACCTTAACATGGTGAACAAAGTTGGCATGCTTGACTATTTTTCTATGTCCATCTTTGAACGCTGTTTATTCCCAATATTTCTTATCTGTACTCATATAGTCAGTATTGGAACTTTCCTTCCATTCCCTTTTCTTTATTTCTTTTTTCAACTACAAATCTGGCAAGTATTCCATTGGATTTTTCTTAAGGACCAGTGTCAAAGCAGTGTTTCTAAGGTGTTTTAGTAGTGAACTGCTTAGATCCTCTATTGAGGAGTTACCCAGGCAAAATATTACAGGAGTGTCAGTTATGAAAACAAAGTACAGAGAAGCAGGACTGGGTAGAAGAGACATCAGTCTGACAATTCAAAGGGAGCTCCAGGAACTAAAGGAAGATGAACAGCAGTAGTCTTTCTTACTAGTATTGGTTCTAAGGCTAAAACTAATTCTCTCCTCAATTACCTTATTGTAAATTTGCTTTACCTTAGCTATCACCACTAGAGGTCACAGTGAATTTCAGAAGGCACAACCTAATCCCTTATTTCTGAGAGGCTAAATAATCATGCCTCTCTTATACAAGCATTCCTACACATACACACACACACACACACACACACACACACACACATATGCAACCACTATTTGACAAGAAAACATTAGTAGGCATCCAAGTAGGCATAGAGCTGAATTTACTATTTCTTCCTTCCATAGTATAATAATAACTTTGACTGCTCCTATCAGGCTAATTATCCCTACTGTTTTTTCATTGCTTCCCTTCTTGACTTTGGTCTCTTGGACATAAGGAGTTGAAAGCGTTTAGCACAGATTGCACCTCAAAGAAACCCCTGATAGCTCTCCTGACATAAAAAGCACCATTGAGGACCAGGAATTCTAATCTGCAGTTTAGGATTGTACAAACAGTAAAGATGACCATACAAATGTTATAGTGAATGATACTAAGTGGGGGTATTCCTTCTTAGATTTCTTGATTGATTTTTGCTTCATATAGATTTTCTGATCTAGGAGGTGTAGTATAACCTAGCTCTTGAACTCATCCTCATGAAGAATTGTCATTGACGTCATTTTCAGTTGTGCTTTCAGTAATGTTTTCTGTATTCTCATGATACAATTATTCCAGAATGCCTATTTCCAAACTTTCTTATTCATTCTTCTGATGTCTTTCACTGTAATTCAGACATTTTAACTTGGGTCCTTCCTTGCTAGAATTATAGTTTGGTTCCTTAATACATATTTTAAGGCTGTGTTTTCCTTTATTCAGATTCACTGTCGCTCACACCTCTGGAGTCGAATCTAAAGTGTATTTCTCCAGTTCTTGCTGCTTCATGGGAGTTCATTCCTAGAAGTTATTTAGTAATGTCCATTCATCTCATATTATGGCATAGTATCCATATTCCATCCTTAAGTTGCTTTATTCAGTGTTTTGTCACACAAGAAAAGTGGCTAATAAAATCCATAATATCAACTTTCAAACAGTCAAGCAAGCATACTAGTTCAGATTTCTGAGAAAATTCTCATCTGAGGTAAACATATGTTATGACTTCATAAGATGAAATTGAAGATATTTTACCCTATACAAAAGAATATTTCATATTTAATGGCATAAAAATCCACATATTAATTAGCTATGGTTCAAGTTAACTCTTATTAATCAGTCATGGTTCAACTTAACTTTTCTAATGAAAATCTAAGAGAGGAACCTGACAGAATTCCTGCTGTGTTAGCAGCTTCTTCCACAGAACATATAACCTCCTCAAGAAAAAAAAGAAGGGAGAGGTCAGCATAATTGTGGATATAAGAGCTCAAAAGCATTTACCAGAAGTGCCAGGATACAAGCATCACCAAACAGGAAAGTGAACTTACTGTGATGTTCCTATCTAGGCTGAACATTCATTCATCTTATAATTTAATGACATTAGTCATGAAGGCCTGAATATGATTATCAGCACTCTGTGATTTTTGCTTTGCCTTCTTTGTTGGAAATTTTTTCAGTCATTACCAATGAAAGTTTCATTAACTAGGTCAATAAATTGTTTCACGTATAATGTCTTAAGGCAAAGATGCCACCTGGAATGCAGATCTAACTGGGAACCAAATGGTAAGCTTTCCAGTTATGTTTTTCCACTTACAATTATATTGTATTAACTAAGTTGTCTAGGAATCAGATCCTTAGACTGAGTCAAGAATACAAGAAACTTATTCACATACTTTATTTCTCAGAGACTATACACTGTACTTCCTAAATCACATGTCACTGTTACATTTATTTTCTCTATGACTTTTGCAAAAGCAAAAGGATTTTAACGTCAACATTACTTGATGACTCAGAATAAAACCCTTGCTAAAGTCCTCTCCTCAAAGTCAATTCCTTAGTTTAAAATAAAAATATATTTCTTAGATATCCTGATCCTCTTACAGGTAAAGGTGGCTAGTATTTTTCTTAGCAAAGTGTGCTGATTTCTTAGTAAAGTGTTTCTCAAAACGCTGGTTTCATGAACGTGCTTGTGAATTGATTTTCTCATACTTGTACTTGATGCTTCTTTTGCAGCAAGTCTTATCTGAGTTAATCTATTACCTTCTAAATTGCTATGACCATAACTCAGATAAAGCATAACACATTTTCATTTTGTCTCTCCATTATTTTTGCAGTAAGTCAATATAATCTGAGGTGAAGCATGCCTTGTTCAGCATTTATTGATTTGTCGGTTTGCTCATTGTTTACATCAAAATACCACTTGTCAGCTCTGGCCCTATTACAATTATCTTCTCATGTGGGCAATGACAGCTGTGAAACACAACTATGAGTCAATTTCCAGGGTGAGTTACTCACAAGATGCTTGTATGAAATGTGTACCCCACTTCCTCTTGCCAGGCATGGATGATGGATAACTTTCATCTTCTAGTTGAAAAAGAGAAAAGCATATATCTATCCTAACTAGAAGTTCTCTAGTACAAGAAAGTGTATTTTAATTTGTAGCACAGTGGAAGAGTGCATAGTAGATGTTCAGTAAGTGATAATCATTCTTAATATTTGTTCAAGCAATTGTGAACATGTTCTTATAATTAACAGGAATCAATTTTGGGGAGGTTGGATAGAAAACGACAGAGTAAAATAAATGAGGTAATTTTTTGATTCTCACAGAAATAAAATGTAATTGATCTTTCAAACTTCTTACTATGCAAGCAAAAAATATTAATTTAATGTTGATCTTGACTTCTATGAAGGGTTTCTACTTTTTGCAGTCATTTTAATTCTCAAAAGGCATGAAAACATTAATAGTTTACTAACAGTTTTATTAACCATATTCTCTTTTGAAGCTTTTTATTTAACTAAAAACTTCTATTTCTTCATGACAATTTAATCTCTAGTTCAGTAAGGCACCCTCTGACAGAAGTGTACAGTAGGTGCATTCTTAATAGCTAGATAACTGTGCTTCTAACAGATTTTTTATAATAATAAAAAAGACCTCCCTTGACTTTCTCCCTTGTGAACGAATCAGCACTAAACCATTACTGGACTCAGCTCAAAACCTATTTTGTTCAAGGAACTCTCCTAGATAAGGACTGCCTACATATAACTCTCATCTCTTACAACACTTTTTACTATTTCACATGTTTTGGCACTTGAGCTTTTTATGTCAATGCCATTCACCAAAGGGCTTCATAATGCACTGCTGGAAATAGATGTATTGCAGCCTGTCAGGCTGACAGGATTTCTATGATCTTCAGCAATTCTCAGAGCATTCATTTGAAAATTCTAAAATCTTTTCCAATCTTAAAAATTCTGGATTCTTATAGATTTAGTTTTATTTCTTACTTTGTTCAACACATGCACACACACATACACACACACGCACACACATACACATGTTGTAACATTGCTCTAAACCTACTAAAGTAGCTAACTTAGTATATACATAGGTATACAAATGTACTTATTGAATAAATGAATTTGTGAATGGATGGATGAATGGATGGATAAACTCATTAGCTTAAGGTTAACTTAGAAGTATAATTTGGGTAAAGTAAGGACTGCCATAATCTCCATTAGTTGCTTATGTTACTGACAGCCATAACCACTCTTTTACTCATGTTTACAAGTAACTCACTAATTTCTCAAAAGTTTCAGTAGAGCTTTTTAAAAAGAATAATGTCAATGCTAAGTATACATGCACAAATCTGAATATTATTTTTTGACATGTAGAAATGCTTTTAACTAAATTAATCATTTGTCATTTCATTTTCAATGTTTTATTAAACAAATTGCTGCAAATACAAGTTCTAGCAACTGTGCTCAAAGCTTTCATGAATCCTGAAGTTATTTAAAGTACACATCCACATTTGAATATAAATTATAAAAACAAATGAGAAAACCAAAAACAATAACCTAAATCTATCCACATTTCTAAATTGAATTTTCTGATGTTTATATATGAAGATAAAAAGGAATTTATATTAGGAAAAAAGCAATCACTAAATCTGACTAAGCACTAAAAGCATATGTTATGTGTGTATAAAAAGATAGAAATATATAGCTCCTACCACTTCTCTGTGAAGCTATTGACAGCAGTGTGTCAATCACATGTGCTTAACCCAAGGAAAGGTATGTCGCACCTTAGCGGGACCACAGAGACGTGGCATTTAGTGTAGAGTGACAAATGAGGAGCTCCCAGCATCCAAAGAATGAAACTCACTTGGGTGAGTCAAGGGTAGAATGCAGCTGTTACAATCGATAGGAGAACTAGCCAGATTGGGAGTCTTTCCTGTGAGCCATATTCAACCAGTGAGAGCATGTCAAGGCCACTTGCAGGAATCAACACTACACTTGGAATTGTGATTTTTCCTATAGAATATATTGGTTGATATGAAACCAAGATCAGTTTATATGAAAGAAAAGAAATGACCAGGCATTTCTACTTTAGAAAAAGAAAAATTTACCAACAATTAGTCCACTATGTGCAACATGTGCACACATGTGCAACAAAACACACGAAACAAATAATATCTAAGTAAGAGTTAATGACAAATCAAGCAAACTGAATCATCATTACTGAAATATAACACGATAGACTTTCAGAAGTAATTTTATAAATGTTTGGGCAATCTAGATTACTTTTACTGAATTAGAGCCATTGAATGACACAAATAAGGAATGGGAGCTGCGAATCTAAGTACCTGGAAAGAGGCTACAGCACTTGTAAGGTTGATTGACTGATTGGAGAGCTCTCAAACCATCCAAGTCTAGTATCACATTGCCTTGGACTATCTTTATCCCCTTAATAGCTATTTCTTGCCTGCTTCTCTCTGTTATGTAGAATCCTGGTAACTACTAGGGAGATTCTTTGAAATACAATACCAGACACCTGGTTTCAACCAAGCAAAAGGCTACAGATGCCATCATATTGTATCTAGAGCCCATAACAGAGACCTCCTAGCTTTTCTGCTAAATTGTGTACCCGATGTTTCTTTCCATCTATTTGAAAAATGCATACATTTATGGTTCTCTTTGCTCTGTGATTATAAAATCTCAAGAAACTGTTATCACAGTGGGACACATGGAATTTGTATCCTAGGCCAGGAAAACTCATATTTAGGTCCAAAACAAACCACCTCCAAGGTGAGAGCTGTGTTTCTTGTGTTAACAAAGGATAAAGAGCAAGAAGAAAAAAAAAAAAGAAGCAGGAGGACAAAAGGAGAAAGAAAAGGAATGAAGTGGGAGGGGAGAAATGACTCAAATTTACTGTAACTTGAAAGAGTTAAGAAATGATGAGGTTGCATCGCAGCAAAATGAGATAAATACATTGCCAAGCATATATGAAAGCAACCTTAATTCCAGTTTTAGGGCTTATGCAATATTTCAAACACTTGTATTATGCATAAATAAGTTTCTCAGCCAATGTAGCATGGGCTATCTTTTCAGAAAAAAAAATGTTTCTAAATGGCAATATACAAGACTATGTCATAAATTGTGAGAAGTGCAGAGACATGGACTTTTAGCAGTTTTAGGGTTCCTGAAACTGTTTTCAGTTTTTGATGTTTTTCAATAATCCAATATCTTGGGTAACATGATGGAATGAAATGTTAGGAAAAGTTACCACTATTAGAGGAAGAAACAGCTTAAAGATAGATTTTTTTTATTGTTTCTAGTGTTAAAATACCATGAACTTAATATAAATTATTTTTATGAGTGGGTACATATTCATCACTAATAAAGCCATGTAATAGTCAAAAGTTTAAATACCTTCTGCGGCCTCACCAGCATGAGAACTTGGAAAGACCCCTGTTCCTCCTGCCATGCTCTCCCCAAACATAAATACAAGCTTCAGGGGCTGGAGAGATGGCTTAGGGGTTAAGCCTCCGCCTTGCAGGCGGAAAGTCCTGAGTTCGGATCCTAGACCCCACGTATAGACGCCAGGCGGAAGCGGAGGCGGCCTGCGCTTCTGGTCCTGGTAGGGCGGAGCCTGTGAATCCCGGGGCAGAAGGAGGTGGAGGCGTCCATGGTGGTTCGCGAATTCGTCCGTGGTTCTACACATACACACACACACACACACACACACACACACACACACGCGTGTGCACATACACACGCACATGCACAAGGTTGAATAAATAATAATAATAAAAAATAAATGTTTAAAAAAAATACAAGCTTCACTAGAGTTCAATATAGGAATGGAAAAGTAAATATTACAATGTAATTGAAACTAACAAGGGCTTAGGAAATCACCATTGACATTATAAAAATAATGTAACAAAGTATAGCTCAAATAGAGCCACCAAGCTTTCATAGCCATAGAATAAAGCCTTTATCCTGACTTGAAACTGTAAGCACTTCAGGGCTATGAACATCAAGTTCTCCCCTAGGAATTACATTTGCCATTTAATAAACCCCGGGGAGAGCATTCACAGATGCCAGCTGAGTCTCTGTAAACATTACACTGGGCAAGGGACAAATCCTCACAACTACACTGCACTTGTAAAACATCCCCATATTCTTAGAGGAAATAAATCATTTCATGATCATTTGTTTTTATCTTGATGTGGGCAATACTGTTTATTCCCTAGAACATAAATTATAACCATACATTCCCCCTCCATGAACATAATGTCTTCCTTACCTGTCCCAAAAGCCAAAAGGGCTGTTGAGCTGTAAAGGAGAATCAGGAAATGCTTTTGATGGGAAGATTGGGAGACTGTGCTGTTCACAAGCATAGAGAAGAGCAAAGTACCCATCAGTGAACAGTATTAGAAACACTTGCCTTGAAGATCCATTACTTGGAGTAACAAAAATGAGACATTTGCAACACATCCTGTGTTTGACTCAAATATCTTAACCAAAAAGAACTTTGTAAATGCAGTTCAAATAAGTTTATAAATACAAATAGGTTAAATAAAAAACTAATATAGTTTTTGGCCAACTTTTCATTTTTTTAGGATGAGGTTTTACATGATTAACTATAACAGAGTCTTACATTATAAAGAGAAACTTCAATTTGAGTGAAAATTGACCCCTAAATTATGAATATTTTCAAAGGACATTCATCTTTATTTGACAAGTCTCCATCACCCTAAGATTCAGGGAATATTTCAGAAGAGGGAGTGGTAAGATTGTCACAGCTAGAAGTGGGGCAGGGGTATTGTGAAACGCTATTTTCTGGACATGACAGGACTGTTGTAGTCATAAATTCACTGCAGCTATGAATATTCCCATGGCACCTGAACGGGAAATGTCCTATATTTCATCATGGAAGGGGAAGGATCTAAAGAGGCCCCACACCTCACTGAGACACTGGTGAGAGTTAATGTTGATGGGGAGAAAAAAGAAGCTGCTTCCCTCAAAGGCATACCCACTGATGTATGATTATGCTCTACCGAGTACTCAGGCCCCCAACACCAAAGGCAAATCAGATGAAACTTGGTGGACCACACAAGCAAAAAGACTTAAAAATAGGAGGGAAACTGGCAGGAGAGAAGAGCTGTGATGGAAAGAAGAGAGAGGATGATACTGGAGATAAGGTGTCAAAATATTACAAATTCACTATATTGATATGTGAGACACAAGAACAATAATAATAAAATGTAATTTTTAAAAAAATATGACTCCCAGACTAGAGAGATGGTTCATGAGTTAAGATTCTGCCTTGCAAGCAGAAGGTCCTGAGTTCAGATCTCCCGTCCCATCTAAAAATACATCAGTAGAAACAATAGTGACCTGAACTTCTAGCCCTGGTGGGTGGAGGCTGGGGAATCCCAGAGGGAAGCAAAAAGGAAGTAGAAGCAATCCAGGATGATTCCCAAGTCACCCTTGGTCCTCCACAGGGACACACAGTGCCCTCTGAGATACACACACACACACACACACACACACACACACACACACACACAGGCAAAAAAAACCTCTCAGCACTGTTTATTGTATCTCTTTTGGCTCCCACCTGAACGAGTTCCAACACATTGCAGTTTAGCAGGACCTGTTCTTTCCTTTCCTTTCTTAGATATGCACTGTCAGTCATTCCTTTCTGCTCTTGAATCTTCAGCCTTTTCTCTTCCTACTGAATCATGGCTTGCTTTGGAGTGCTTTAATCCCTTCTGCATCTTTAAAAGATGAACAGAATGCTTCTCATCTGCATCACCTGCATCTCTATGGTGCAAATTCCTGCTCACTTCTTGTGATACTTGAGATTTGGAATGCCCCCAAACCACTTGTATTGGAGTGGCCTGGAGCCCAGCACATGGTGCTCTCAAGAGGAGAGGCCCTGTGAAAGGAAGCTGAGACACTGTGGATATGACACTAAAAGGAATGTTGGAATCCTCTTGCTGTGTCTCTTGCAGTGCCTTGGGTGAGCAAGCATCCTCTGGTGTGAGTCCTTGCTGTACCTTCTGCAGAACCAAGGCAAAGAGGCCAGCCAAATATGCACTGGAGCTTTTAAAACCATAAGCCACAATAAATCTTCCATTTAGATTGATTATCTTAAGTATTATCTCTTGTAACAATAATGGGAAGCTAACACACCTCTCTATCTGAGCCATAAATAATTTCATAAGGTATCTTCCCTACAAATCCAAACTAATACTATTTTAACTATTAAAAAGTACCATAATCCTTTATTAAATCACATTTTAAATATTGAATTCGTTTTCTAGATCTGTTATAATAAAGTGCTACTGTGTGAGTAAAACAGCAGAAATTTCTTCACTTCCTGGTCTGCATAATACAGGGGAAGAATTTGTGTTCCTTGACTCTCGTGGTTACTGGCAATCTTGGCACCTCTTTGCTTACAGATAAATCTCTTTAACCTATGATTCTGTATTTACCTGGCTGTCTTTCTCAAGTTTCATGTTTTATTTGTCTTCTCTCTGTTTACTTTTCTTTATACAATTTTATCTCCCCTAATGGGGATTACTACTAGTCTTTGATTTAGGACATATTCTAATCCAATATGACCTTATAGTAAGTAGTTCAGCTGCACTTTTCTCATGAGTAAGATTTGCAGGACATTTTTTATTATTTACTTTGCTTATCTATGTATGTATATTAACGATAACTTAAAACTATGTAGTGAGTTTTGCAGGGGTTTTTTTCCACATTCATTCTAATGACTTCTGACTATTAATTGGAATGTTTAAACAACTCACAAATAATTTTCAGTGTGACTAGAAGTGTGTCTATCCACATGCCCTTCAAATTCTCATGTTGTCTGTTCCTTATTCCTTTATTGTCTCCTCCTGATTTCATTGTGCTGATTAAGGGCTTTTTCAAATAATTAACTTTATCTCCACTGTTCTATAATTATTTATAATTTATTATTTTCCTCTTTCCTTTTGGTTGTTGATTTTGGATCTATTTTTGCAACTCTACCTGATAAGTTTAATCCCAAATATCTCTGTGGCAATGTGTGTTCACTGTGCCACACCCTCCATTTTTTAAATCCACTTTTATTGGACTTTAAAATTCTACTTCAATAACTCCCTATCTTCTTTCTTCACTTATGCTTTCTCCATTGAGGGTTGTTCCTCTTGATGAATGTCATTTCCAAATCATTATTGTCTGACAGAATTCATCAAGATTAACAGTTACCTAAATTTGTAGATGAGTGTATACTGCTTGACGCACACACCTCTTCAGGGAGCTGTCTGGATCAAATAACATAATGCACTCAAACATACTTCATAACCTTTCAGGAGAACTGCATATGAGAATTTTGTATTTCCATAAGGAATTTCCAAAGTAATATATGCAGTTCTTAACAATAACCTAGCAAGGTATCTATATAAGTTCGGTCCTTAAAAATGTGTGATACATGAATGGACATGAATGCAAAGCAAGCTGTAGGGCCAGAATTTAGTTTTGTGCCTTTTATGAACTGAAGCTTGATAAGTACAGAAAACTATAATCATGTCACATATTCAGCATAGTAACTTTGAAAACAGCAAAATATTTTTAAGGCACTGCACATCAATGGTTTTACATTAAAATAATTAATATGGGCAAGACCTGCTTGTGAAACACAAATGGGTGTTTCAAAATAAGTGCTCTACTCCATCCTTCTCTTTCCCAGTCAGCTGTTACTTATTATAGCCCAAAGTAGAAAAGCTGTATTTCTTTTGAAATATGCCATAAGTCATATTTTACATCAAGGCCCAGTGACCTTCCCTTCAGTTCCTGTGAGTTAGTGATGTTTTAAACTATTGTTTATCATGAAGGTACTGTAAATAGCAATTGCCTTGGACCCACCGCCATCCTTTCTAATAGCAAGTAGACTGTTGAAGGGGCCTAGAGACAGAAATATTTTTATTGTGTCATCTTTACACTGCCTGAGTTTTCACATGAATATAAATTTTACTTTTTTTATTTGAAAAAAGCCTTATTTCAACAAGCCACTCAGTGATGTAATTTAATAATTATACTGTACATAGTCTATAAGTCTATAAACTTCCATAAGTATGTTCACCTAACTTTCATTAGCCCTGTTCCTAAAAAGGTATTTTCTGTGCACAATCAGCCACGGTTTATGATACACTAATGAATGGAAAGCATTCAAATTTTAAATATAAATAATTGGTGATGAATAAAACCAGTGCTAAATAGCTAAAAAATTAAAAGTTCATTGATTCCCAATAAAAATAAAATTCAATCAATAAGCTCACACTTCAAGCCAGCACAAAATTGCTTCAGAGAGTCTTTGGAAGTATGATAATGATGTAGAGAATTGTTCTTTCAAATGCCATGTGTGCCATATGTCTTCTAAAGAATGTTAAAAATGACAAAGAATGGTGTAATGAAGTGGAACCTCCCATTATTTCAACAAGGTTCATCATTATATCACTGAAACAAGGACAGTGCCTTGTAAAAGCTTGCTAGCTCCCACCAATTTATGTTTTGGATTACAGGAAATTAAATAAAAGATGTAATTAGGTTGTTCTTCTGGGAAAAACCCCGAACCACTCTCTTTCCAGCCCCAGCCCCATTAATGCTAATGTTTTACTCTTCAAATGTGCTGCCCATATCCCAAGGGGGTTGGGTGTTGGGGGTCCAACAAACTGGCACTCAGGCAAATATTATAACAATGAGTTTAGTTATGGGAACCTAATACTAAAAGAAAAAGTCCATTGTCTTCTTCCTGAATCTTAGAATTCAGTTTCATAGGAAGCTCTAGGCAGCTCTAGAATGCCAATTCTTAGTACATAACTAAGAAAGATATTGTTCATACATTACATAAATCCTCGCTAAGCACTAATATAAGTTCTGTTTCCACTAAGGATTTCTGTAATTGGAAGGTAGTCATGTGTTAGCCAATTACAGATATATGGATTTAAAACATTTTTAAATCAAAATCCCAAGGGGAATTTCTGAGAGGTGTAGAAAAGTTACCCATAAGTTCGTATGGAAAGTAAAAGAGGCTACCAAAACAATTTTGAAAAAGCAAAGTAAAGGGGGTAAATATTTGCCCACCCAATGTGAGTATTTATGATATACAGTAATTAAGATTGCACTGATAGAGGAGTAGGCATTAGATCACTTCTAAGATGAATGATGAGAAGGATCTACAGT
Source organism: Typhlomys cinereus (assembly GCA_023101885.1). Lineage (NCBI taxonomy): Eukaryota > Metazoa > Chordata > Mammalia > Rodentia > Platacanthomyidae > Typhlomys > Typhlomys cinereus. Next base: position 1,247,286 of record JALPQD010000060.1, on the reverse strand, counting down.
CTCAGGGGAGAACTGAAGAGGCCACCTCAGGAAAAGGGAAAAGTGGAAGATGCAAGGGTAGACTGCATAATGTGCTTGCTACTTTCTAAGACCTTGAAAACTTATTTTTGGGACAAAGATTCTCCAAGGATTCCAAAATCCTCATTTGCTTTCCCTAATCATGTTCACTTTGACCAGGAGGAGTCTAAGACTTAAAAGTTTTATTTCATCATCTAGTTCTGATGGGCAATCAAGAAGTAGAGCAACTACTGTCTTTGTTTTTAGGAGCTTTGGGAGCTACCTAAATAATAGCTTCTATAGAAGTGTTTCATATCCAGCACTGGATTTTTGTAGAATGACTCATAAAGATACCACACACCTTGACTGCATGATACAGACAAATCAATCAAGAACTAACATAGAAGCTTCCTCCTGACTGACTAGCTTTCACATAACAGAAGATGCTGTTCAGACTTCTGAGGGAGAAGAGACATCAACAGTCGCATCCATCTGGGACACTTATGACCAAATCTGCCAGGCAAGATGAGCCCACGGGTGTAACAGTGACTTGACAGTCATGTGGATAACCCACTACTGTCTGATGGGCTGTGAGGCCTATTATGCATGATGGAATTCAAACATGGCATTGCAAACCCGACTAAAATCTCATGTTTGAGTAGATCTTAGGCAGCGGGGATTAATTTACCACTGTTGCTAAACTCAAGTGACTTCATGACAAACTGCCTGTTAAGTCAGGCACATACTACTGCTAGATGCATTCAGAGCTATTTCTCTTTATAGTAAATGATAGTGAAAGCAAAGACACAGAACCATTCAAGTTGCTGACAAGTAAGGGACAGTTGAGTGTTCAGCAGTAATCAACACAATTGTACCACCTACTCAAAGGCTCAGGGATCGACTCGCTACGGCAAGAAAGCAATCCTTATTTCAGTGAGATGGAAATGTAAAGACATCCAGAGGTAAGAACTGATTAAAGATCATACAGGTGCCTGCCCCCTGGTAAATATGGTATCAAATAGATTTGCGTTCTGCCACTGGAATAGGAATTTGCAGTTGCCTGATTTAATGTCTTCCAGGTGTTGAAATCACTCATTATTTCTTAGGATCAATCACAGAAAGATTCTCAGGGTTCTAGAAAATACCAAGCTATGCTTTCGGCAAAAAAAAAGGAAGGAAGGCTGATGAACACATTATAACATGCCCTAAGGGTAGAAATTGTGGGACAAAGCTGAAATTAAATTGAAAAGATTTGGGGCCCTCACTGGGATCCAAAGGAAGAAATTTCTTTCAAATAATCCTATGATTAGCAGAGGAAAACAAGCAGGATTTTATTTCTGTTTTATACAAATTGTCTCTTAGCAGAGAGGGAATAATGCAAGAGGTGTTTATTCAGCTTCAGTGTCAATGCCCATAGATTGCAGCAATGTTCAATATCTTGGTTTAAAACCACAGCACTTGTACATTTGCCTCATCCAGTCTCCTGAGAAGGAAAGATACTTGCACAGCTGGACCTGCCATTTCAGATGCATTTGGAAAATTTTCCTGAGAATGCACCATTGTGCCCTGGATTTCCTGACTCAGGCCTTCTCCAACCCACTTCTATTATCATGTATTCGTTACTCCCACTGCACTCTATAAAAGCTGTGAATTAGAATTCGCTTTTCTCCTGTGGGCTCTGCAGATCCTCTCACTGTGCTGCACATGGAGGTTATCTTTCCTGCTTTAAACCATCATTCCTTTTCTAATCTCTCCCACCTTAAAGCCGAATCATAGTCACAAGCAGAAGAAGGTCCTGAGTTTGGATTCCTAATCCCATGTAAAAAACGCCAAGCAGAAATGTCTGTGTACTATACTTCCCCGCCCTGGAAGATGGAGCTTGGGAAACTCCACAGAAAAGCAAAGAGGAGGTATCACAATCCAGGGTGATTCCCAAAGCCACTCTCGGAGATCCACAGGAACACACAGTGCCCTTTTATACACACAGACGCACAGACACATCCGCGTGCACATACACACACAGGCACACACTTGCACGCCAGCAAAAATTAACAACAAAAAAACTAACATCAACGAACCTTGCAGCCATCCACATTCTTTCCCTAAGAAATATGAAGCAAAGGAAAGACGCCATGCTCCCAGGAAAAGGCCTAGAACCCAGAGCACAGTGGTTCGTGGATTTGTAAATGGCGAATACAGTGAAAACAAACAAAAATATTTTATTCTGAAAGTAATGGTCTCAGGTGCACTGTTGGGATCTTCAGCTGCACTGAAGAAACTGCAAGAGCATTTGACAGCTAACAAGAGTGGAATCATCAGACTCACCCAGGTGAAGGACTTTGATGTCACAATCTAAACTTCTTAAGAACTATTGAAGGAATGGGATAAACAGAATTTCAGAATTGATCCAATGTGCCTCATGAGTGCCTGCAAAGTTTCTGAAGGTACTTCTCCCCTCACATTCAGCGTTTGATAGTATATGTATGCATGTGCAATCATTCTTCATGTCCTATGTCCAATTCTTCATTGTTTGACTTTAAATATATACCAAGTCAGAAAATCTGTTCAGGCCCTTTTGGAATGCAAACTCCCCAAATCAAGGTCACTTACTCAATAGCATACCTGCCTCACCTCCTTAAAGTTGTACATCAAGTTCTTACCAGGATTTGGGACTTTTGAATGATTATGATGTTGAAAGACCTTCCATGGTTATACATTTGGCATAATACATTCTAATAGTCTGATATCATCATTTACAAAGCTGAGATCTGGTTCTTCCATGCCGACCTCCTGTGCTTTAAACAACTTCACTTTCATCTTCACCAAGTTGGAATATCTTACTCTTGCATTGCTATGACAAAATACATTGATCTAAACCACTTAAGAGAAAACGGGCTCATTATTTTGACTTGCAACACCAGAGGAGATAGAGTCATTTGGGCGAGGAACACATGGAGACAAGCAGAGAAGTCATGGTATGCTGGTTGGCTCTCCGACTGCACCCAGGAGTGTATTTATTTGCAGCACAGAATGCTCTGTTTCAGATAAGGACACATCATAGCTGCATTTTGTAGGGTACCTCTGTAGCCCACTCGAAAGGGAATTTCTGATTTTTTAGGATTGTGACAATTTTTAGGATTGTGACAATTCTAAAGCATATGGTAAAGATTTTCAACAGCAGTTTGGCAGTGTTGTATACTTATATTATTTGGCCATGTCTAAATATATTGTCTGATGCGATCAGTGACTGTCGAAAAGTAATATATGTATAATAGTTTAGTCATAGAAGGCAAAAACAAAATTTGTCTCAGCTTTTTAAAAATTTATATTCTTTTCACAATAGAAAATAAATTAAATCAACCCAGATGTCCATTAACAGATAAATGAATAAAGAAAATATGATACATATAGCAAAGGGATTTTATTCTGTCAATGAAATCATTATGTTAAACAAAATATGTCAGACATAGCACTAAAAAAAGGGTATGGGTATGTGTGTGTGTGTGTGTGTGTGTGTGCATGCGCATGTGTTGGTGTTGTAGGATCATGAGAAGGGAAGATATTAAAGGAGAAGGAAGAGTGAGGAATATATGTGAAACAGAAGCAAAAAGATTTAAAGGAGGAATGGAGGAGTATGGCAGACAGGGGCAAAGAATGACAATTCAAAACTAAGACAACTATGTATAAAAATGTCATAATGAAGTCCATTACAGTATATGCTAGCTTGAAAAAATATTAATATAGATATTATTGTAGATAATATAAATATTATCTATATTTTCTTAAATGTCTTAAATATAGATATTCTCTTAAATGTCTTATTTTGCCACAAAATTTCCCTATTGTTGATATATATATTCAAAATATCTTCTTACATAGAATATAAACTGAAGAGAAAAGAAGAAGCATAGTGTTGAAAATACTGGATCTGAGTAACTAACTAAACATATACAAATATTTAAGGAGCAAGAACACTTCGAACTGATATAACTAAAAGCACAAGGTTAGTGGTTTAATCTGGAAATATTATGGAGATTCTCAGTGGAGGATAAGAGATTATCAGAGGCACATACACTTCCCTGTAAAATAATCTTAATTAGGAACGTCCTCATGTCTTCCTAGAGGGATATTCTTCCTTTTGTTTTAAGCAGCAGAGAACAAAGGAACTGAACATATAGCAACCAGCTCCAGAAATTGCTTTAAAACACAGAGCTGATGCTTCAAAAAAAATGTAGCAATAAAATATTTAAGAGCATACATTTTGGGGGAAGTATCCCTTTTCATTAATATTTATGATAACCTTAATTCAGGAAAACGTTTTAAGAGTTCTAAACTCAATTGCTTAACAAATAGTTCAGACTAGTTTTATTTATCAGTCACTTCTAGAGGCAGTGGGCAATTCAAGGAAATTGAAAATATCAATAATCAGATTACATAAAATTTTTTAAAAATCTGTTACTTCACAGGTGCTGTGCTAAATACTTATGGTCCTTTCATTATTTAATTTTCATATTACTCCCTCCTATGGGATAAGTACTTATTTTAGTGATTGTTTGTCAACTAAAGAAATTGTGCTTATGATGGCTAAGGAATTTCCCTAAGAATAAATGGTAAAAGGGAGTTTCTGATCAAACCCAATGACAACTATTATAATGGAAGAGAAACAATGTAACAACTTGTACCCCAGTTTCTTCATAAGAATTACTTAGATAAGTGAACTAATAAGAATGAATAAAAATATTATAATTTAAACCAGTTCCTTCATAAGAATTACTTATATAAGGGAGCTAATACGAACGAATAAAAGATATTATAATTTCCATTAGAATCTCTAAAAATAACATCTGAACGTTTTGCATAACCTAGTGCTCAACTTTCTAGAAAGAAAAGGAAAACTAAGTACTTCAAATTACAGAGTAAGGATTTTAGTCATTCTCAAAAGTTCTTACAATATTCTTTGACTTTCACATTAAAATCCTAATTTTGTTCCTCATTCCTCTTTAGAACAAAAGTAAAGGGGAAAATGGCAAAATGTAGGAGGTTACTTTTGCACACTATAATTCTTCCTGGATAATATTGATCACAGATACAGTTGTTGTCACTTTTATTGATGGTAAAATTGCATGTGCTTTAGAAAGCAAGTTTAAAAATCAACTTATACATCTTCATCTCGGTGCTTGTGCTTTTGTGATATTGTGTGTGCATGTGTATACACATACTCAAGAATACAGTTATGTGGTTCACACATATGAATACCAGCACACAGTGACAAAGTTGGTGTTTTGGGGTTTTTTTTTTTGTTTTGTTTTAATTTCAAGGCCATTGTGGTTGAGCAGTTTCTTTGATGGCTTAGGTTATATTTATGCAGTGTCAGCAATAGCCCAGACTATGATGATTAAAGGGCACTAATGATATTGTATTCACTGAGCTGCCATAATAAGTTTCCAGAAAAAGATAAACTTAATTGGCAGTCTATTATCTCAGTAGGTGCATAAGGTGCTCTGAAGTCATGGTAATTGAGGCATCAGGTGATTTGAGTAACGGCGATCAAAATTACCTGTGTGCAGTGTGCACTGAAGAGCATGTGCAGGAAGAATACTTTCCATGAAACGGTTAACCCCTAACCATCTCATTTCCTCCGCTGCCTTCCTCCCTTCTATACTAAGTTTAGACAAATATTACTCAGGCTACTTTTATACCAATTCTCATTGTTCAAGGTTATAAAAAAAGACTAATTTCATTTCTGAGGCAAGTTAATTCTTGTATAAGTGTAGACAATACTTACCCATCTGCACATAAAATAATCATAAATGAATTAAATGTTGGAAAAATATAATAATAGTTCTGAAAGAATCTAAAACAGGTTTAAATATTGTTAGTGCTTGAGAAAAAAGAATCATTATGAAAGTTTCTGCAAGCTGGGAAGTTCACGGAGAACAAAATGAATAAGAAACACAGACATCTTTTTAATAATAAGTATAACACTGCTAATAAATACCTATATAGTTACCCAATGTTCATTAGAAAAATGATACACAAGGAAATCATAAATCTCTACACGATAACTTACTGCATAAAAGATCAACAGACATTACTATTCTGATCAGAATACTAAAGATCAAAGTATTTTATTCTCCCAAAAGTGTTTTCAGACATTTCATGAATGAATGAGTGAATGAGCCTTCATGCATGAGATTTGACACTCTAATTACAGTTACAGATATGTCCTTTAGAGTCATCTTTCAATAACAATTAAAATATATTTAGCACCAAATAGTAGTGAGCTTTAAACATTGTATGACATCACTCAAAAATGTAATTTGTTATACTTCAAATATTGTTTGATACATTTTATGTAGAGAGATGGGATGAGCTTAACTGTATCATCTTTAGATTTTTCTATCCCACACAACTTCAGAACACAATACAAACCAGCATAGAAATTAATGTGATGCTTTAACCAACCTATTACCACTAGCATGTCTTAGATTCTGCATACCTTTTCTCTTGCTTCACAGTTGCTTGAATTTTCTAAAGCACATACTTATAGCATCTTCATAGAAGATTCATAGATTGTTTGAGTTTTCTTTGTCCATTTTGGAAATTTTTCACATCTATTCTATGAAAAAGACATTTGCATAGGATGCATAAGTGCATATGTTCACTTGTGCATGATCAGTATGTATGCAAGCAAGTATGTACAGATATAGACTTGTTACTTGAAATAGTTTTCATTTATTTATGTGAGGTTGAAATAGTTTTCATTTATTTATGTGAGGTTTCATGTTTTCCTTCAATGTTTTTATGAGTTATAAATTTTGTCATATATTCTTATTTTTATAAAATTCATCTTTGACAATTTCATGTATGTTCAAAATGTATTCTGATTACTCTATTCCCCCATTGTTTAGTTCTTCTGATACAAAAATATGAGTTTCTATATATATTTTGTTGCTGAAATAACACAGGACACAAAATAAAGCGCTATTTCAGCTTATGATTCTTGATTATAGTTCATCAGCATAACAGGAGCATTCATAACAATACCAGGAACCAAGATAACTGGCCACACCATAGCCACATAATAAGAGTTTAACTGAACATATTTTCTTTCTTATCAGTATGCCTACATGCCAAAATACCGAACCAGATCTTTTCATCTCATTTACCTGTCCAGGGAATGGTTCTGCCAATATGGGCTGACTCTTCCCACATCAATCAGACGATCTCCTACAGATTCGGTCAAGAGCTTGGCTTAAATACCAATTTTACACGAATGTGCTCAGAGCTGAGTATGTATATGTGTGTGTGGGTATATATATACATATATGTATGTATGTATATATATATATATATATATATCAAAATAGGAAAATCAGAGGAGATGTGATTGGGGAGTAAAGTACGGAAATATGAATTCACTGTATTCATGTATAAAACTCTAAAAGAACTCTTAAAGAATAAAAAGTCATAAGAATATAGAGACTGTGATTGTTTTTTCTTAATGATTTCTCAGGAATGGGAAAAATGTAAAAATGAAGGTGAAAACAAGTTTGTGGTATGCCAAAATGAATTAGGACGCTGTCTGTGTAGTATTTTCATAAGAGTAGCATGACATACAATTTGAAATGATGCATCAGTCTTAAAATTATATTAACCTTAGCTGTTATCACTGCCAGCAACTTACTTAAGTGTGTAATGTAAGTTCTCTGAAACTACTGCCAATCAACCCATCTCCTCTTTTACAAGCCATGAAGAGAACTTGATTTTTAGAAATCATCAATACAGTTTGAAAGATATTTAGATGTTAATGGAAGATTAAAGAGGAATCATTGTTATTCCATCTGGATCTAAACATGGCACAAATTAACATACAAGCTAAAAATAAAAACCAGTGCCTTTTTACTATGTGGGAAATAAAATCAAAGAAATGCAGGAACGTCACATGAAATGAATTGTTCTCAACCAATCCCATAGACCTCGTTACTTTTGATAGTCTAAAACATTTGGTATCAAACTCAACTTTTCTACTATTTTCTGTACTTCCATTTTCCAATCATGTTTGAAGATCTCCGCAATCCTCCCTGAAAAGTCTATGGTACCTTCTCTAACATCACTTCCACAACGACATGCTGAGGTCTCATCTTCTGTCTCAGTGGCCAGTAAGGCGACTTTCTTACCAAACTTCTCAGGAATAAGTGAGTACATGCATATGGCTAAGAACCTGACTGCAGATCTCTCACGCCTATGGAATTTTCTATGGAAGTTCTGATGCAGTTCCATGCTGATCAAACCCCGCAAGTGTCATTGAAATCAGGAATTAAGCTAGAAATGACTATGGATTCAATGTGCCATAGAGAAATGCTTAACAAAAAAATAATTTGTAGAGCATAAAACAGTTACATGAACATATATTTTCTATGCGAGAGCATAACATTGTACCAGAAATACATGCAAACACATGCAATAAGGAGATATCCTTTACCCCAAACTATTTGTCATTAGCTTCTACAAAGAGCATCACCATATATCTTATTGAATTATAAGGAATCTTTGTGTTGCTAGATCCTTAAGTTGCAGCTGGCTATAATTACAAAATTCTAGACTAAAATTGGTGTAAATGACCTTTTTAAAAAGAAAATGTATCTTATATGCCATTTCCTGTTGGTACTTGCTCTTCTTCAGGGTATTCTGGAAGTGTATTTGCTCATTGGCTTCATCCCCACACTGAGACAAAGTAGGCACCAGCAGATTCAGACACCACATCCAGAGGTGACATATACTAAAAAGAAAAAAGTCACTATATCTTACCACATCTCCTAATTAGAAATGAGAAAACTTTCTAGAGCACACCTAAATAGAATGAATTGTATCCTCCAAAAATGATGTACCCAAATCCTCACCCCTGCTACCTGTAAATGTGCCTTTCTCTGGGAATAGGGGCTTTACAGATATAATCAAGATGCAGCCAGGGGCTGATGAAATGACTCAGTGGGTAAAGTGCTTGCTGCATGAGTTGAGGGTCTGGGTTGGGATATGTCCAACATGTAACATGCTGATTGTGGCTGCATGTGCCTGGAACCCCAATGCCAAGTCCAGCAGAGAAAGGGGGACTCCAAGGACTCTCTAGCCAGCTTAGCCAAAAAGTCATAAGCCATAAGACTCAGTTAAAGCCACTGTGTCAAGGGGATCTGGTGGAGACTAAGAGAGAACACTCGGCAACTGTGGGTGATCTATGTGTACTCGCTTGGGAGGGTGCTCCATGTTTAAAAAGATATTGGGTTAGGATAGATCCCAAGTCTATCTAATCATGGTCTTTCGGAAAAAAAAAGAAAAGAGAAGGGGAGAGGAAAGAAGGGGAGGGGAAGAGGAGGGGGAGGGGAGGGGAGGAAAAAGAAAACATAAATACAGAGAGCAGCAGAAAAGCCCAGGGAGAAAAGGGGTCTGAAGACAGACTTCAGCTTCAAAGCCACTAGTAAATCCATGTCTATTGTTTAAGCCATCCTTATTGTGGTGAGTTGCTACAACCACCTCAGGAAATTAATCCAACCTCCCAAGTCTTTCTTGTGCATTTCATTGGCTTAATTGTATGCTCATAAACAAACCACAGAGGAGAAGAAGGGATTAACATCATTCATCTGCATGTCTGGTGGTAGAAGGAGTCATGGGACTCAATCACAAGGATGAAAGCATTGTTTTACCTCTCTCTCTTTCTTATTACTCCCCATATTCATTTACCAAGCTCCATAGATTGTATCTTGTAACTTTCTCTTTGATTATATAACTTGCTTTCTATATTTGATCTTTTGATGTTTAAAGCATTCATATAATTCAAAATTGCCACAATTACAAAGACAAAACAAAAGGTAAGACTCAGAAGTTCCCTTGGCATCCCCTACAAAGTGTTTGTGTTCCGCTCAAATTTACATGTTGAAATGTCAGCCCTCAAAGCAATGATATTAGTTGGAGGTGACTAGGTTCTGAAGGCTGCATTGTCATGACTGAGAGAGACTAGAATCCTTATAAAAGGACAAGCATGGAGCTAGCTCTGCAAGAAATTCATAGTCCCCAAATGAAAAGAGGGTCTTTGGCAGAACTTGGTCACATTAGTACCTGAATCTTAGACATCCAGTTTCCAAAACTATGAAAAATGACTTTCTACTGCCCATGTGTCAATTATGTTATGATATTTTGTGTAATGACTCAAATGATCTGAGACACCACTCATGCCAATTTACTATTATCCAAACACAACATCATAGATGGGTAATTATTTTTATTATTTTCCTGTACACTTTCCCAAAGTTTCCTTACGTAAGTGTAGTTGTAAATAAGCCTTGCTTAAAAAAAAAATCTGAGTAGTATTCTGAAGGTCTTATCCATAAATACCCAGGCTAGCCTTCACATTTTTCCATCTCTTTTGCCACTTTCTCACACTAAGCCACATGATTTCTCTCTCATCAAAAAACAACCATGTCCTAATGATCATCCTTCTTTTCTATGTTGACCCTGAACTGACTGATTACACAGTAGCCAGGGTGATCTTTCTCAACCTTAATCTGTCCCTGGCACTTTACTTGAAAGAATCCATACAGGACTAGTGATACAATTTCTGAGACTCACAAAGTGAAAATGTACAATTCCTTGTCCCAAGATGACGTAAGAATTTCCAAAATGAAAGCAAGCATTGGACGCTTCTAAACAGTGTCCTTCCTGTGCAGCACACCCCTGTGTTCCTGTGAGTTGAAAAGTAATTTATAAACAACTGTTAATCTTGACCTAAACTTCCTTCTGCATCTGTTAAGCACCATACTATTTAGCCTGTACTGGCCTTGAATTCACTACCCTCCTCTCAGCCTGAGTACTGAGTACTGAGTACTGAGATTACAAGCATGGCTCTCCATGCTCAGTTTCTATTCTTAATGTTATAACTCGAGTTCCTGTGACATCCCAAACTACCTTAGCCTACACTACACCAGTTCATTGTGACTCAGTCAATATTACTAGCTATTACTTTCCATGTCCTTCAGTGTTCAGTCCACGAATCCATCAGATTTCCCAATGCTCACTTTGGGAGGCCTTCTCCATACCTTTATTCTAAGTAAGTGTGCCCCTACTGTATGTTCACAAAGCCCACTCCCCTTGAAAGGGCATATTTGATCTGCAGGGAAAAAAGGGATCCAATACAACTTCAATGATGTGTAAGAGCCATGTGGGAGCCCATGATAAAGAGAAACTATCACGAGGAAGGGACTTAAGAAATACGAGTCTATTGATGGCCTGGTAGTTAAAGGAACTATAACGTAGAAGGCATAGCTTAAAGTGAGAACAGTGAGCAAAGAAGGAGCCGTGAACAGCATGGCAGTAGGAAGCCCCAGGAGGACAAAAGCAAAGAGAGAAAACCTGGGTCTGGACTCAATCTCTTTTCTTTCCCTTTTTCATTTTATGGTTTTTATAAAATATCAAAAATTTGTTATTTCGAAAGACTGAAAATAAGAGGACACCAACCTCAATCTTTCAAGGCATCAGACCTTGCTAAGAAGTTGCACAGGTGTTACTAGGGAAATAGGACAGTGGGGGAAGAGAAAGAATGTCAGGGATATAGGATGTGTGGTCTGTGCAGGGAATTGCTAGGATGAAAGAGGTTGGCAAATAAAAGACTGTGGATAACACCACTGTAACACAAGCTCATCATAAAACATGTTGCTTATAAGAAAATAGCATGTCTGTATTTGAGCTTCTATTGATATTACCTAATAACTATTTTTGAGTGCTTATCATGAGCTCTGCTGGTTAAAATAAGTAAAGGAGTCACCTCAACTACAAAACTGAAGGAAGTAACGTTCAACACACACACACACACACACACACACACACACACACACACAATTAAGAGCCAGTATATTTTATTCTGAAAGATAGAAAAATTAAAATCAATGCAAGAAAAAACAAAGATGAACACTGTGTCCACATTTTAACTATGATGAACTCTTTACTGTCTTTAAGATGGTTAAGGAATTTTAACCTCTATCTCAAAGAGCACTAGGTCTCGCACTGGGGATGAGCCCCATGCTAAGTACTCCGCTACTTCAAGCAGATTAGTTCCAAAAGCAGTTCTGTTTCAGAGAGTTCATCATTACCCTCCTTTCACAGTGCATTTAGAAAACCATATTCTGTTCCTAGCTAAGAAGTTACCCTGAGGATCACACTCAGCTTCCTGCCCTGCTTAAAATTTCCTCCTGGTAAATGGATAATTAGAAAGTTTGCCATGTCCTTTCTATTTTCAATATGCTTCAGATGCTCTTTAAATTTTCTAGTTCCAAAACAATTCTTGGAAGAAAGGAAGAAATAATGAATGAACATTTAAATAATGCAAATAAAAATATTAAAACATTTATGTATTCACACTAAAGTATGTGAAAAACTAGCAAATTTGTCATTTGCTAATTTCAAAAATCCTGATCCTTACTTCATTCTTTTAAATCTTCATGAAATAAATATTCACTCAACCAATAGAGACATGTCTATATTGGAATAACTTCAATCCAACTAACTTATTAGTCAAATCATATCCATATGGTAATTGGCCCTTCGGGACTGAAAGCATGTTAAATAGTTTTTTTTTTTCCTAAATTGGATATGTGATTTTTATTCTGTTAGAATCAATCATATGATTCAATGAAAGCAGATAATACAAATAAATTTTTGCTATTTGAAGGGTAGAAAACATGCCTAAAACTTTGTAACTTTTTCAACTCTTCCCTTAGGTAATTGTTTCAAGATAGCTGTATGTTTCTATTTTCTCTTGTTTGTTTTCCTTTTATTGGAAAACACAGAGAAGAGTATCATATTTCATAATTGTATGCCCTCTCCGAAATGTTTGGAAATGGGCATTTAAGAATATGGGAAGTTTTTTTTTTGTATATTTTGTGTTGTTTGTGTTTGTTTGGTAAGGATTCAAAGATCAGCACAAAATAAGGATAAAAATAAAATGTTCCCATTTCTATTTCAGAAAATAGAAATACAAACAGATTTAATAAATTACCCCAGATGACTTAAAAACCAGAATTGTATGTGAGGATTATGGTCAAGTCTTCCCAGTGTAGACTAATTCTGAATCTGAAGAGAGACAGGTTTCTGATAAAGAAAGAAAAGCACATGTGACAATCTGGGAGCGGGAAACAACAAGGGAAGCCCAGGGCCCTGTGTGATGCAGTCTATGAACTGTTCCCACGGTGATATTACATGGAATGGGCTCATTAAACTATTTGTATTGTGCGCTTTTAGAAAGGCAAAATTTTAGCACTTGTTTACACAGAAATTTTCCTACTGAAAATTAACATCATACCAAATGATGACAGTACAATTCAAATCAAACCTGCCAAATTCCAGAATACTTTCTTTTTATTATGAAATAAAATGAATGAAGTGTGTTGCAGTTTACCTGCATGATTACTGATAAATTTTTTGACCAAATGGCTTAAGGAAACAAGGGGTTTGATTTCACTTATGATAGACCTCTTACAATCTCTTGTCTAATATGACAGAAGACTCCACACCAACACCAAGGGCCAAGGGAACTGGCCACACAAAATCCACAGAACTGCTGAGAGGGCAGTCTTCACTTCTTAGACCAGCATGCCTTGCCAATTATGTGGAAAGATGACAACTTCTTCAACCAGGTTCCTCCATCTTATTCACCTGCCCTGGACTAGTCCTGCCACTATGAACTGGGTCTTTCTGATGAATCAGAAAATTTCCTACAGGATTGCTTAGGGATTAACTTAAGTGTGAATTTCTCACAACTGTACCCAGAGCCCTCAGTTGCCAAGTTGCCACTAGTGTGTAACTATGACAAAGGGACTCTACCTACAGTGATATTCTTAGGAACCATTAAAATCTGCAAGTGTGGCCAATGAATTTACCCAAATATATTAAATAATGACTTATATACTAATATGAATAAATAAGGACAACATTTAAGAGAATTGCATTTAATATACTGAGTGCTAAGCTATTGGCATATTTTTCTATTTTAGGTTAAACATTAAGCAAATGTGTTCATCTAATCTACTCTAATTTTGTTACTTTTGATATCCTAATTATTTTTCCCACATTTTATTTTTTTCCTAATCATACAAGCTCAATAGGTACCTCCGTCCTCTCCCTTCCCTTCCCCTTCTCCTCCCCTATCATCCCCCATTGCACTCCCTCCCTCCTTCTTCCTCTCCTGATGCCTCCCCCTTATTTCCTCCCATCCACTGGAGCATCCATTTATGTGAGCACCTAACCTCTCTCTGAACCCTCCACCCTAGTGAGGGTTCAGGACTCAGTGGCATAGCCAGCGGCCCCTTCTTGGGATCCCCATTAGCACGGGAACTCTATTATGACTGTTTAATACTTTGTCTCTAAGTGTCCTACTGCCTGAACTTTTCTCCCTTGTGATCCATGTCAGCCATTGCGCAAGTCACTGGCTGATCAGATATCCTAATTCTTAACCAACCCACCAAGAAGCCCATTGAGAATAATTCTGAAGGAAACAGAAATCTGACATCTCAGCTCTTAATGTGGCTCAGTTAAACAAAGTAGAAAACAGAAATTGAAGCTGGGATTGAGTACCGGTGCTTAACTCAGAGATGCAGCTCCAAAGCAACGAGATGGTAGGCTCCTGAGTGACACTGTAAGAAGGTCGTGTGAAGTCACACTGGTCATGGCTTCCAGAGAAGCCATGAAGCACTCTTGGTGAATCAGTAGATGCATCTGCACACTGCATACGCATACCCAGAGGACATACCCAGAACAGAGCAATGGAAGAGGGAAGGAGGAAGGTGTCCACCTGTCCCGGTCCTGATCCAGGCAGAAGAAGGAAATCATCATGAAGTCTCAGCAGAACCACCCCATTAGTAAATGTCTCTTCTCCTATTCCTCCCTCAGCCAAGAAAGTGAGCCACTCCTCACCACCACGATGCAAAACTCCGAGTTCCTTGTTTTTTCTGCCTTCCCCACACCTCAGTTTTCCAGTGGAACTAACTGTCCCCATCTATGTTGTGCATCCAGCAAGCTCTCTGCAAACATAATCCTCAGTCCTACAGCAACAAGACCTCAGTCACTGGAGAAGCATAAGCACATGTGAATGAAGGCAACCATGACAGTGGCTGAAAGAGAGCATAAGGTTGAGAGGCCTAAAGGCAGATAAGGACGAAAGAACATGTGTCTAATAAAAAGACGGATTCTGTTTCTGCTGTTCAACTTGCATGTTTGCAAAGATAAACTTACAGAAATCACCCAAGAGAATTTTCTGAATTTAATTTTTCTTATAAATGGTTCCAAAACTCCCTGAAACCAAGTTCAAAAATTCTAAGTTATATTGTAATATCTTTTTACTTGATCTCAAATGCAAATCAGTTGAAGATTCTTCTGGTTTCTTTCCCAATAATTTCATGACAATTCTTTCCTATTGATACCTGTATTTATCTGCATCAGACTATTGAGATTCTCTAACATATGTCTCTTCCAGCTGTTCACCCTGAGAGGGTTTCTCTCTCCAATTATTCTATTTATCTGGTTCTCTTTTAAAAGGCTTTCTATGTGTATTTATTTTTCCCATGTATGTGGGGGAAGGGGTGTGGTATCCATCACAGTCTACGTACTCAGGGTAGAAATTAGAGAAAAGCATAATTAAGGTGACTCATTCTCCCACAGGGGCTCTGAGATCAAACTCATGTCATCAGGTTTGGTAACAAACACCTTTCATCTGTATCGTTGCTGATAAAATCACCATCAAATGGCTTAGGGGAACAAGGGATTTATTCTCTTACGATAATCCAGTTACAGTTCTTAGTCCATCTTAACAGGAGCACTCCATACCAACATCAGGGCTGAAGGAATTGGCCACACCATCTCTACATAGTGGCTGAGAGAGGGACTATCCTTACTTACCAGACCAGCATGTCTGGCCAAGTATACACAAGGATGCCAGCTTCTTCAACTAGTTCTCTATATTTTATTCACATGTCCAGGGTCTAGTCCCACCCAATATGGGCAGGGCTTCCCTATTAACTAAACAATCTCCTGCAGTTTCCTCTGGGCTTAATTAAACTACTAATTCTCTACAAATGTGCCCAGAGCTCAAACCTTCAACTATCAAGTTGACACCTGTGCCTAATTATGACCCTCCACCCCTTGTCAACTTGACACAACAGTATACCACTTTCAAAATGTAACATTCCATCCTTGTCCCCACAGGTGTTAAATTTATCTTAAAAATATAAGAAAAAAAAAGAAAAAAAATATAAGTACATTTAACTTTATTAAGTCTGAAAGTTCTCATAAACAAGTTTAAAATGTTCTATTAAAACTTCAGTTCAACATTTTAAAAATTCAAAGTTTCTTAACCTTTAAGAATCTATTAAGTCACAACCGACACCAAATGCTGGAGGGGATGTGGAGAGAAGGGAACTGTCACACATTGCTGGTAGGAATGCAAGCTTATACAACCACTCTGGAGACCAGTATGGCGATTTCTAAAAGAGTTAAAGATTGAAATGCCATACGACCCTGCTATACCACTTCTGGAAATAATCCCACATAAAGCAAAAATTCACTATAGTGACACAAGCACTACCATGTTCATAGCAGCACTATTTACAATAGCAAAGTCATGGAATCAACCCAAATGACCAACAGTTGACGAATGCTACATTTACACAATAGAATACTACTCAGCCATCAAAAAAGATGAGTTAATGACATTTTCCAGGAAATAGATAGAATTAGAAAAAATTATATTGAGTGAAGTGTCCCAGACACAAAAAATTAGATACTGTATGTGCTCCCTAATAGGTAGATCCTAGTACCAAACCCACTTAATGACATTTTCAAAGATAAATCTCTGTAATACCTAGCATAATCACAAGGATTATAAATAGATTATAAAAAGGGAAGGAGGGCCCCCCCAAAAAAAAGAAGAGAAGGGATCATGTTTCAGTAGAGAAAATAGTCACCATCAAATATTACATATAAGTAGTGAGACATCTGATACAGCTCACTTTCACTTCCCTTCCTGGTCACTCGTGAATGAACAGGTTTGATCTCACTAATCAGGGAGGGTATAAGAACTGGTAAATAGATGGTAACAATCCCACAAATCAGATACTGACCCCCCCCCCCACTGCGGTGTCCTACTCCTGTTCCATCTACCTTTGAGTCTCCTCTTATAGTAAGATCTTCATTTAAATAGTCTTTTATCTTTGCTTAGGTGGTAACTTTTAATACCAATCAGGATGGAACCAAGGTGGTGCAGGAAAAGCAAAACTGAAAACAACAAACCATAATTCAGAACACCAAAGACCCTACATTAATCACCTGGAACCAGACCACCCAAATCTCTCCCCATCCTAAAGTTCAGGGAACCTTGTAGAAGAGGGGGTGGCAACATTGTTAGAGCCTAAAGACGGAGGATCAATGATGTGGAAGACGCTCCACACAAGTTAGGGCCACAGTAGCCATTATTGGACTTTGCATGACCTGCAAAATGACTGACATGTCAACAACCCCTCAAAGTCTAGCATGGATCACCGACAGTGGGATCCTTGGAGGCAAAGGATTAACAGTCATACTGGTGTTCCCATACTGACAGGGAGCTCAAGAGGGGGCTCCTGGCTGTGCCGCTGAGTCCTTGCATCTCACTAGGGTGGAGGACTCAGAGGGAGGTTTGGCATTCACACAGAAGGATGTTCAGGGGGATAGAAGGGGGGAAGGGAGAGGCACTAGTAGAAGGGGAGAGAGGGGGGTGAAGGAAAGGAAGAAGGGGAGATTGGGGAAAGGAGAAGGGAGTGAGAGGACCAGGGTGCCTATTGCCTTGCACCAGGGTGCCTATTGCCTTGTACCTCATTGGAGAGGAGGACCCAGAAGAGAGTTTGGCATGCACAGTAAAGGATGGTCTGGGGATTAGAGGGGGCACTGGGGATAGGAGAGAAGGGAGAGGGGAAGGGGGAGCAGGGTGTTGGGGGGAAGTGGAGGGAGGGAGGGGACCGGTGTACCTGTTAAGTTTGTATGAGTGGAAATAATAATAAAAAGAAACGAAAAAGAAAAAAGAATCTATTAAGTCAAAATAAGCTAAATACTTTAACACAGATAACATCAAAATAGAAGCACCATGACAATGATAAAACATCAAATTAAAATCAAAGTTCAATAAATCAAATCCTGTATTTTAGTGTCCATCTTCTGTTGCTCATCACATAGTCATGGTGGATCAAAGATTCTGGCATTCCAAGTCCCTGTTTGCAGTTCAGAATTGTTGAAGCAGAGTTCCAGGCTGAATCTCCACTTGCATCATACATCCCATGGTTCTGGAATCTACAACATTCTGCAACTGTAAGCGTCACCTGTCCTTTCAGGAACTCTGGGCCTCCTACTCGGGCCTAAACTTTTGCTGCTCTCCATGAATCCCTTAACCTTACACCAAAACCGTATCACCTGAGGGATTCTGGCAGATTTCACAGCAAAGTTGAAATATAGTGTGGTCTGCTTGAACCATAGCTGTGCTGACTCAGGAAAAACCTCTTTCTAGGCAACTGAAACTTCCAAAGAGCAAGAAATAGTTTCAGCTTGGGCTTTTGGCTCCAATCCCCATGCAGCGGTATTTATGTCTTCCACTGTGCCAGTGCAAAACGCTGTTTTCTTTCACTGATGTTAATTTCTCCAACAACAGCAGCTGTTCTGCTACCTGCCATTTCCACATTCAAAGTTTCATGGCTACAAACACAGCTCTCCTCTATCAACCAAACCAGCCTATTGTCTTTAAATTCCACTGTCAAAGTCCTTGTTTCTTCATAGTAAACTGGGCCTAAACAATGCACAACAATTACCATTATCCAAATGGCCCATTAAACTCTGTAAAACAGTATTTATAATCCTCAGACTTTGAACATTTCAAACTTTGTCCAACAAAACCATTCAAAAGCCACAAAATCCACATAGTCATATTTATCAACAACCCACTCCCATTACCAAATTCTGTTGCAGTTCATTTCCATTGTTACTGATAAAATCATCATCAGATGGCTTAAGGGAACAAAGGATTTATTCTCTTATGATAGTCTGGTTACAGTTCTTCATCCAGCTTGACAGGAAAGCTCACAACAACACCAGGGTTGAGGGAACTGTCCACACCATCTCTACATAACAGCAGAGAGAGGGACTATCCTTACTTGCCAGACCAGCATGTCTGGTCAAGTACACTCAAGCCACTTTCTTCAACCAGCTCTCTATATTTTATTCACCTGTCCTGCGCCTAGTCCCACCTACCATGGGCTTGGTCTGCCCCATCAACTAGACAATCTCCTGCAGGTTTGCTCTGGGCTTAACTCAACTATTAATTCTCTACAAATGTGTCCAGAGCTCAAACCCCCAACTGTAAAGTTGACACCTGTGTGTCTAACTATGACACCCACTGAGCCATTTCACCAGACCTTATAGCTGCTTCTAAACAAACTGTGTTTAAGAGCAAAACATGAAGGCTGGATAGATGGCTCAGGGGTTAAGCCTCTGTCTCACAAGCATGAAGGTTCTGAGTTCAGATCCCCTGGTCCCATATAAAAATGCCAGTGGCCTGCACTTCTAGCTTTGGAAGATGGAGCCTGGGAAATCCCAGAGCAAAGAAAAAACAGGTAAAAGCAATTCAGGATGATTCCCAAAGTTACTCTTGTCCTCCACAGGGACACACAGTGACTGCTGATAAAGAAATTAATTTAAAAAATAAGAGCAAAATATACAGATGTAGAAACCTAAGGTCTTCAAGTTCACTATACTGTTTTAAAGTGATGTGTGTGTAGGGTTAATTTCTGGATTCTCTAAATGATCCTAAATAGTGAGTGATGATATATAACATTCATCTACAACTAGATCCGAATACTGAGAATTAGTATAATCACTGGGGATGTATTTAGCTTAAAAACATTCTTTTACAGTCAAAATATATTGTATTTTAAAAAGCTGCTTTAACAGCATGACTCTTTTTACTTAATCATTTGTTTTTATTTATTTATTTGTGTGTGTGTATGTGTGTGTGTGTGTGTGTAGAACCAAGAGTGACTTCGGGAATCATCCAGAATCGCTTCTACCTCCTTTTTTTTTAATGTAGGACCTGGGATCTGAACTCATGACCTTCTGCTTACAAGGCAAAGACTGTCTGAGCCATCTCTCCAGCCCTAACAGCATGAATTATAAAAAAAGATATTGTGAGAGAATGGAGTGATCACAAGGCACAGGACAATATGAAGGAGCAGTTCAAGAAAACTTATTGGACAATAACCAGCACCATATTCACTTTGAAAATAGGCAAGTTATGTATAATAATATAACTTAGGTCACTGTTTAGTCACTACTAAATTTTTAATTCATTTAATTTTATAATAAAGCAAACATATCACAAGTTTTATAATGCTAGATACTTATACTGGCTTTGCAATTTTACTTATTTATATAATTGTAATTTGTATCTACACTGGTAACCCAAGAAAATTTGCAACTCTTTCTTTAAGAAAGGTCTCATCCATGATGGCAACTTTTAGATGTGCTGATAATTTTTCTGAGATGTTTCTCCTTGTATGCCTTTCCCTGATACAAAACATTTGACAATATCTGCAGAATTAAACTCAAATTCATGACCCGGGTCTTACCCTGTAAGTATCTTCCCAGGGAACCAAGATGCATTGTTGTTTCCCAAACATTATCTTTGTTGTATACACAAGATTCTCTTACCCTGTTGCTGTCTTCTGAAGGTTTGTGTCCATTCCAAATTAACATGTTAGACTCTAAACCCCAAGGTGACGGTACAAGTGGGTCTTAAGGATCAATAAATAACAGAGACTTTGCCCTTATAAATGAAACTGTGTTTTTAAAACAGACCTGGGAGCTGTCTAGTCCCTTTCACTGTGTGCATTCACACAAAGAGGTATCATCTGTAAGCTGGACAGGAAATCTGTTTTGACCTTAGATTTAGCAACCTCCAGAAATTAATTTCTGTTGTTTATAAGATGCATGGTTTATGATGTTTTATTAGAGGCGTTTGAACAACTAAGACCTTACTTTCATTTAGGTTTCCAGTTTTTCACATCATCTCATGAGCAATCCTGTGCCTGCATTAAGTTCCGTGATACATCAACCCTCAATCCATTAGATTCCTGCAGTATTTTATGCATAACATAGTTACAACATCTACTTATATCTCTGCTTCATGTTATGACCACTTGTACACACACTTTGGCATCTTGTCTTCACCTCAGTGTCCTCTAATGGGTTTAGTTCTGTGTTTTGTAGAGATTGTCTGTTGAATGAATACCTGTTAATCTGATCTAAGGCACAAAACAAAATTAGCTGCTCACATATTTGAAAATGGCTATGCTCTGTGAAGATAATTGCCATGAAATTATTGATAGTTGAATATGAGGCGAGTAACGGATGCTCCGGAATAGTGAACTTATGGATAATTTGCTAAACACCTAGAAAATAATGACATTCTAAATGCAGCATTTTTATGAGGTAATGGAAAACACTGAAATCTAGGACTCTGTATTGGTATTGACAAGATCACTAATAGATTATAAAATAGCAAGTAAAGGCCAAAATAGTTCTTTGTAGGATACCAATTAACTGCTAATCTGTGTGCTCTAATAGACCACTATTAGAGGAAATGATAAAATTAGCTATGCACATAAGAAACATTTATTGCCTCCATATTACATTTGCCCTAAGACCAGTGCCATTCGGCAAACTTGTACAATAATATTGAACCTGAAACAGTTCAAACTAATGCAAGCTTTTATCCTTACTGACTTGAAACAAGATTTCTTAAAACAAAAGTCCTAAGCACTCAAAGAAAGTAAGAAAATCTGTTTCTTTAATGATTTTAAAATACTTATTTAAAAAAAAAACTTCTGAATTGCTGTCTGCATCTAGAATGCTATCTAAATCCCCACTGATTTATCCTTACATTTTCAGCAGGATTTCCTTGCTCCTAGCACCAGACAGCCTTGTTAATAATGGCAAATCCGTTCAGTCCCTGGTTGGTGTATGTAGAGCTTTGATTGACAAGGTAATAAAAGTGTTAATGAGTCTGAGTGGCACAGTTGGGGATCAATAGTTGTCAATAAGAAAAACAATTCTGATGCTTAAGTTTGCAGAAATCCCTCAAACCAGTTAAAAATACTCTACCTCAACATAAAGACTTTCCATTTCATAATTGATATTTTTTCAGTCTTTGGCAAAGTTGTCATAGACATTGTTAGGAGGCATGATGATGCATGGAATGGATATTGTGTACACAATCATTCCTGCCCTCCTTAGCTTGCCTTTCACAGGCCTGATGGTCAATAGATGGCATGTGCTGGAAAACACTGCTCAGAAAAGACCTTACAGATGGGAGAGCCAACACATGTTCCTAAATTTCCTGGAACCTCAGATTTCGTATCTGTCAATGAACATTAGCTCTCCTGCAAAGTATTCATGAGAGCTAAATGATATGAAATATGCAAAGAAACAGTGTCTCAAACACAGGAGACATTTCAGAGATGTCAGGTTTCAATGTCATGAAGTATACACAACACAGCGATTTTAATAAAGTTTTTTGTTTTCTTTTTCTTGTTCAACCTGAACATCTACAATACATCAAATTACTGACTACTGTCTGGATTTGTGAGGTAGTAATGAGTATTCACACTTGCTCTACAATGCTTTGCTTGAATTCAGTATTGTTGGCTCTATGTGGATTTGTCTTTCTGTCCTTTTGGATTAATTAGCATTTGCTTCATAACAAACTATCTTCAAAATCAGTGGTTTAAACAGACAGCATTATTATCTTACCATCCTATAAGTCAGTTGGCTGTACTCTTGTGTGGGCCAGCCCAGCTGGAGTTCAATTATCTGAAATAGCTTTCCCCAGATCAAACATTCAGTGTAACAGTTAGTGGCATCCAAGAAGATGTTCTAGCCTGGTGCATTTCATCATCTAGCAGGCTAGCCTGGGTACAGATGCAAGCCCTAGCTGCTGAATGCTCAGGAACAGCAGCAAAGCAAGATCTAATAAGCATGGACTTGCCAAGTCAGTTTCTGCCACTCTAGCATCTGCTAGCATCTCATTGATCCAAGTAGGACACATCATTGTGCTCAGATAAAGAGCCTGAGGGAGGAATGAGCATCGTACAGGGAAGAAAATTATCCAGGTCATTTCCCGAGCTGACTCCTACTCTCACACTCTGCTTGGATCTCATCAAGACATAAAGATTTTTGTATAGAACAATAATATTCTGGTCAGGGTTAAATATTTCAAAGACTCTTAATGTTCATTTATAGTGCATGCTTTCACTGAGTGTCTGATTAGCTTTAAATTATACAGAGTGCTGAGAACCACGTTTGAAACAAATAGACTGATTATATTACATGTGACCTTTTGCTTGGGAGCTCTGTGATCTGTGGGAAAATGTTATTTTTATCACTTCAGTTGAGATGACGGCTGTTGTTATGCTTTGCTTTTTTTTTTTTCTTTTTCACTGACATGAATCATTCTTTGCTTAATTATTATGCTTTTCGGTTTTAGAAGAAAACCATTGTATCTCAGTCCTGGTATCCTTTCTTATTTCTATGTCATTTTAGTTTCATATTTCATGGTTTAATGGATACAGAGCCCAAATAATTTAGGGGAACAAGGAGGAGGAGTTATTCATACTCACCATGTCAGATTACAATTGATGCAATTGGTGGTGGGAGAGTTTCTGAAAGGAGTTGAGGAGGCTTCCATACCATGTCCATAGCAAGAGCAAAGGGGCAGGACCTGACGCATGCATTCCAGCTTGTCAACTAGTTCTTCAGCTTATCCACCTGTCAGGGACAAGAGCCCATCCACTGTGAGCATGATCTTCACTTATTGATTTTCAACTGGACAATCATCTACAGATTTGCCTTAAGTAGATAATTCCTCATAGGTGTGCATAAAGGTTCAGCTCTAAAGTATCCAGTTGACAGCTAAGGCTGGCACATGTGTCTCATACCTTTGATGTATTTGTCACCTTCATTCTTCATGACAGTGTTCCAGATAAAAATGAATCTTAATAGGATGTGAGCCAAAACGTGCAAAAGAACCATCTTAGTTCAGACTACCATGACAACATGCCATAAATTTAAGGGCTTGAACCTCAGAAATTAATTTTCTTATAATTCTGGAGCCTCAGAAATCCACAATCAAGGTGGCAGCAATTTAGTTTCCAGGAAAGGTCCTTTTTTACCCGATCTCCAGATAGCAGGTTTCTAACAGTGTCTCTTTACTGGGAACACTGATGTCTCTTTATACAAGAACTATATTATCATCATATTTTAACCTTAGAAGAAGAATCTCACTATCTTTAATGACCCCTCATAGGTCTCCTCTCCAAAAATAGTGACATTGAGGTTCAGGACCTCAAAATGTAAATTTGTTGAAAGAGCAGTCAAATTTCAGTCTACAGCAATAATACAGAGAGACTAAATAAATGACAGAGTTGTAAATCTTCATTCACTTTACCAACTTAATTAAGGTAGACTTGATCTGCATAGTGTGTTGCTCATAATAACATCTACCATTCACCATATATCACTGGTTAGATACAATATAGATGAAAAGAGAAACTACTATTGACTGAGAAATATTCTCCTAGGTATATGTAACTGAAGTAAAGTTCAATAGGCATGGCTTGAGAAGCAATTAAAAAACTCCATTGAAAACCAGCTGAAGAATACCACAGCTTATTTTTCTTGCAATTAATAAGCGCAAAACCTTTATTAAACTATTTCATATAAAACTTTTCCACTGCACTCCTGACATGTCCCTGGTTTCTACAAAAATTAGTTCAAAAATATTTAAACAACTGTGACTAGAATGTAAAGACAAGATTCTAGTGCCAAAATAATTTTTCCAAAGTAAGTAATTGTTTAAAAATCTAGAAACAGTATAAGTGTTAGTTTATTATAAGTAAATGAACCATCCTGCAGTACAAAAGATAGGTAAAACTTTTGTTTACCAAAAAAGCAACTGCATGCTCATGAAGAAGTGATGTTTCAGCACCCAAATTCCTTGTGAACACCTTTAAAAACTATAAAATTTCCTATCTCCCATTATATTTCTCCCATTCTATTTCCTATCATCACAGATGAGTCTGAGGGCTGCTTCATTTACCTACCTGGTCTTGAAAACTCTGATTTGAGAATTATCACTACATCTGAAAAACACTGAAACTACTAACAAGACTGTCCAATAATAGGACATCAAAACTAGACTAAAATTAATTAATTGCTCTATTGAACATGTCATAAAAAAACAGTTTAATTTGGATTACTTGGAAATGGATGCCATCCAGTATTTATTTGCTGTTTGTTATTAGCTTGCAATTAGATTTTATTGTGGCATTTTTCAAACAAAAATTGGCTTTTGCTATTTCTCTCACATCTCCACCTCCTCACCCTTTGTGCTCTCCTACCTCCAGTAGTCTTCTTTTGTTGTAAGCAGCCATTTCAAGGATCATTCCTGAGAAAAGAGATGAAAACTTGCATGTTAGAGTTCAGAGTGTGAATCCTGAAATTTAGTCTCAAATGGAAATGCAAGTTTCAGTAGATTATCAAAGATGGAGAGCTAACTAAATAGAAACAGCAATAAGAAACTCCTAGCAGATGAACTAGATCAAGCACATGAGCGGCTTGGTGCAGTGAACACCAGGGGCAGCAAAGTACAGGAGCCTGAAGATTGGAGGTTTGACTTGGAAAACACATTTCAAGGTTCTGAAAACTACGAATGCTGATCTTGAACACAGATTTTTTAAAAGTTAAATATCTTTGATACAAATTCTACCATATATTCTATTTTTAAAAATATATAAGCTCAGGTTTTACTCTCAGGCTTTTTTTTTTCTCCTACATTTTATTTTTTTTCCTAATCATACAAGCTCAATAGGAACCCCTGTCTTCTCCCTCCTTCCCTCCCTCTCTTCCTACCCAGTCGTCCCACCTTGCACTGTCTCCCCTTACCCACTTCCTTCATCCCCTCCCTCTATCCCACTCAATGAATGCCTCCCCCTTCCTCCCTCCCAGCCCCTGAAGCATCCTTTTGTGTGAATTCCAAACTCTCTTGAGTCCTGTACCCTAGTGAGGATTCAGGACTCAGGGGCATAGCCCAGAGCTCCTTCTTGGGCTCTCCCAAGACATGTCAGCCATTGTACAGGTCAGACAAAGTTCAATTCTGGCTGCTGCAGTGGTAACTTGTGTAGAGTATCTTGCATATCATTGGTCCTCCCCATCTTTAGGCTTTTACAATCTTGTGGCCCCCTCTTCCACAAAGTTTCCTGAGCTTTAGATGGGGAGAGATTTGGTCTGGTTCCAGGTAATTAATGTAGAGTCTTTGGTGTAATGAATTATGGTATGTTGTTGTTTTCAGTTTTGCTTTTCCTGCATCGCCCTTGGCTGCATCCTGATTGGAATTGAAGGTCACCTCCTAACCAAAAGTAAAAGACTGTTTAAATGAAGATCTTAATATAAGAGGAGACTCGAAGGTAGATGGAATAGGAGTAGGACACGACAGTGAGGGGTAGGCTGGGGGGTCAGTGTCTCATTTGCCAGATGGTTACCGTCTATCTGAGAGTCTCTATACCCTCCCTGATTGATGAGATCAAACCTGTCCATTCGCAAATGACCAGGAAGAGAAGTGAGAGTGAGCTGCATCAGATGTCTCGCTACTTACATGCAATACTTGACAGTGACCTATTTTCTCTACTGAAACATGATCCCCGATCTCTTTTTGGGGGGCCTCCTTCCCCTTTCCTCCTGTTTATAATCTTCTAGCATATATTCTTAAAAGCGGCATCCATCTATTCATTGGAGAGATACTCAACACATATTGCTAAAATTTAAGAAGTCGAAAAGAATTGCTATTTCAGCTTACACTTGTATGTGAAAAAAGTATATGTATGATTTCTTAAAAAATATATTCCAAATAGGATTATTCAGGAGCTTCTCAGGCAGAGTCTGAAATGGCTCTTCAAAGTCTAATTATTTTTAAAGTACTGTTTTATTAAGATTTAAGTCTTATAAACAAGATAAAATTTAACTTTTGCTTGTCAATTCAGTTTGATCATCTGTCTTTCCATTTATCTTGATGATAAATTTAGACTCATTCCCATTTGGTACTATTTATTTACCCTTTCCCCATATTTTTGATTTTTCTAGCATATTTGTGTTCTCTCTCTCTCTCTCTCTCTCTGTCTCTCTCTCTCTCTCTCTCTCTCTCCTCTCTCTCTCTCCTTTATCTCATACAATCCAATTTGACTTTCTTTTTCTGTTTGTTTTAAGGGATCTTATTAAACAAAACCTTGCCAATTAGCTAAAATAAATAAACAAATACATAAAGTACAAACTCAATTGTCTGAAAAAGTAATTCTTCTATTTTTAGAAAAATTAGTTTTCTGTTAATTCTTTAATAAAAGACACTGATCTAGCTTTCATTAAGTTTTTTCCACATTCAATTCATATTGCCAAAATCTGTCCTATCTGCACATTATTCCTAATGTAATTGTTTGCCACACTTTGTAAATTGTCAAGTACCATAATCATCATTGTTTACATATGTGATAAAGGGAGCTTTGTTGTCTAGCAACATGGTCGGTCGCCTGAAAACTGACTGAGCACTATTCCTGTCCATCTATATCCATCAGTTAGATACCAAAACAATAGGTAAAAGCCATTAAAGTACTTAACCCTTGCACATTGACCCTGAGCAGTCAATAAAAAAAGAGTGTCCATAAAAAGAAGTCTATACAACTGAATTTCATGGAGAACAGGAATACATTCTTTTTTATGAGAAATCTTTATGCCTTGGAGCCCCATTGTAAAGTGCAGCATTCCAACTCTTTCAATTCTTATTACTTGAAAAAAATTTAAAAGATGGATTATACTATGAACTAGCAAAATTCAAATGGCTAGCAGATTGAGCTCTGATACCTTTGCTCCACTTTTTTGAAATATTTGCAATGCAAATAACCATTCAAGATTCCTTCAGCTACACTAACTTTTATGTGTGTTGTGCCAAGTAAAATAGCTATTTATGTGTTTAAAGGAGAGCATTCCTTACTCTGTATGTGCACACCTGGGCTCGCCTCCCTTGAGGAGATGCCTCAACAGTGCCAGAACAAGACAATAACAGCAGAATAATAGAGATTTATAGTGATTGTCCAGGAGTCAACAGGGGATGGCTCACACCGTGAGCAAAACCAAAACAGGTATCAGTTTTTTCAAGCAGAAAACAAAGCTGAGCCGTTTGATGCAATCTAATGTTTGAACCACAAAGCCACACTGAATTCACAGGCTAATCGTGGCATGTCCTTGTTCCTGAGATGAAAACATGAGGGAGCAAAGTGATAAAATATTAAAATGAAAACCTTGCAATCTAAATTACCTGTGAAACCTTCATTTCATTGAAAGGAAAATCATGGTTGCATTGTTGACGATATTTTATAGAGGCCCAAAGCAAGCTGTAGATATGCTTTTCTAGACATACACAGTGACTTTAAAAAAATATTTCCAAAATTAGGGGAAGAGAGCCATTGGACGATATTATATACATGTATGAACTTGTCGAAGAACAAACAATCTTTTAGAAAGTCTGATTTGACAACAAACCATAATTCAGAACATCAGAGACTCTATATCAACCACCTGGAATCAGGCCTGCCTAATCTCTCCCCATCCTGAAGCTCAGGGAAATTTGCGGAAGAGGGGGCGGTAAGATTGTAAGAGCACAAAGATGGGAGGAGTCATGATATGCAAGATACTCCACACAAGTTAGGGCCGAAGCAATTATAATAGGACTCTGCATGATCTGAGCAATGACCAACATATCATTGACCCCTCAAATTCTAGCATGGATTAAAGGCACTAGCATCCTTAGAAGCAAGGGATTAACAGTCACAATAGTGTTCCTATACTTAAGAGGACACAAGAAAAAGTTCTAGGAATTGCCACTGAGTCCTTACACCTCATCAGAGAGGAGGACCCAGAGGAAAGTTTGATATACACATTAAAGGATGCTTCAGAGATGGAGGGAGGGGGCACTGGAAGAAAGGGAGGGAAGGGGGAAAGGAAAGGGCAAAGGGGGGAGGGAGCAGGGAGGTTCAGGGAGGGGTGGAGGGAGGGAGGGGGCAGAGGTTCCTATTACATTTCTATGAGCAGAAAAAATAAAAAAAAGAAAGTCTGATTTGAGTTTAATGGGTTTATCAAATTTGTCAAATTTAAAATGACATATATGTATGGCAACCATAATATGGTGATAAATGACAGCAGTCCTTTCCAGTAGCCATTGTCATTGAGCTGATTCTGCATAGAAATCAAAAAATGCACATATGTATCTGTGCCAGTAAGAACACTCAGTTGGTCAACATGTTTGCCACTTTGTCTTAACTTCCTGAGTTTTATCCTCAGAATCCACATGGTGGAAGGAGGACCTGAACACACACACACACACACACACACACACAATTTTTTTTTATTTTAAAAAGAAATACCTTTGTAAGGAAACTACAAGAGAAGGATGAATGAAATTCACATACAAAGTACAAGCATTGCATTTCACAGAAAATGGTATCTTGTTAATAATGAAGGAACAGAAATACCAGGCTATACCAGGTCTACTTTCGAAGATGGTCCAACACATCTGAGTTCCTATTTTCTCATCTTACAGCACCTGTGTCTGACAATAATGAGGTCCCTTCCAAGTCTAGTTTCTAGATAAATCTTAACTAAGAGGAAGGAACTTCTTTCACAATCCTTATTAACACGGGAAAGTATGTGTAAAAGTAGGGAAAAGATTTACAAATACCTTCTGTTTTTGGAGGCCTTTGAAAACAGAAAGTTCTAATTAATAAATAACTTCTTTTCTAGAATGTTCTTAAATCCTCATCATACAAAGCAAGAAGATATATAGCATAACATATTGAATACTGAAAGACTGTCTTCAACATGTCTCTAATGAATTACAGATATTTCAAATGACTCTCTAACAACTGTGATAGTTATACTTACTGACTTTCTACTTGGGTTTCTGCTGAGTATGTCACGTTTGTTATTTCATTGGATTCCAGACACCACTTCACAAACACTGCAGTAATTTTTTCCTTATCTTCTCTTTATGATTCAACCCTGAGTCCTATGTCAGTGTCTCATTCTGGAAGTACAATCGTTGGTCATTCTCAGCAAAGGGAAAATATAAATTCAGAAAGGAGAAAGAAGTTCTTCTTAAAGAATAAAGCACCTGGGGCTGGAGAGGTGGCTCAGGGCTTACGCCTCCGCCTTGCAGGCGGAAGGTCCTGAGTTCGGATCCCAGATCCCAGGCGGAAGCGGGGGCGGCCTGCGCTTCTGGCCCTGGTAGGGCGGAGCCTGTAAATCCCGGGGCAGAAGGAGGTGGAGGCGTCCATGGTGGTTCGCGAATTCGTCTGTGGTTCTACATATACACAGACACACACAGTGACACACACAGACACACACGCGCGCACATACGCACGCACATGCGCACAGTTGAATAATAAATAATAATAATAAAAAAAAAAAAGAATAAAGCACCTGATTCTGAAGTCTCATAGGTTTTGGATTCTGAGAACTTGCATCAGTCCATTCTATCTCTATTAATTTCTTACAGATTGTAACAGTTACTCTTAACTCTTGCTGTGAGAGAACACCCAAAATCAATCAAATTAAGGGAGAAAAGGAGGTTTATTCAGCTTACGGTTCCAGAGGGAAGGTACAGTCTCTCAAAGCAGAGGCAGCATGGCTGGCTGGCCAAAGCTGGAAGAGACTAAGTCACCGCAGACATCCTGGAAGCTGAGAGCTGCAGACTGCTTGCAGCAAAGGCTGACTTCTCCTGGAGGCAGGGTGGGACTAATCCACCTCAAGGCCCACCCCTTATGACTGCCTTCCTCCAGCAAGGCTCCACCTCTCAAGGTGCCATGACCTTGCCAAACACATGAGACTGTGGGGAACACATTTCAAA
Organism: Typhlomys cinereus; assembly: GCA_023101885.1. Taxonomy (NCBI): domain Eukaryota; kingdom Metazoa; phylum Chordata; class Mammalia; order Rodentia; family Platacanthomyidae; genus Typhlomys; species Typhlomys cinereus. Next base: position 1,216,229 of record JALPQD010000060.1, on the reverse strand, counting down.
TCATGACACAGATCCAGATGCTTCTTTTACTGTAGACATTGTTGTTTACGTCTTGCTTTGGGATATGCATACAAAATTGTAAATCATAGCCTGACTCAGTGGCTAAGGATAATTTCTACCAAGGTTGATGACCTAATTCTCTCCCTGGAGTGCACAGAGTGAAGGAAGACAACTGATTCACACAAGCTGTTCCTTGACCTCCACATGTGAACACCTACACACAGACACATATAGATACACACATAGACATACACACACATAGACATACACACACATAAAAACAGACACACACCCAGCACAGACACTGACACATACAGAACATACACTTAACATACATAGACACACATAAACATACATAGACATACACACAGAAACAATAAATAAGTAGATGCTCAAGATTAAAATAAGCTGTCATTTACATATTTTATCTATAGATATATTTATATTTTTTGATCATTCACCATGGACAAGAAAATAGTGAGAAAGAAATTAACCTTTAATTAACCCAATGTCTCTTTTAAAATCTCTGAAAAATGTGAAGTCTTATTTTTATCAGCTGAAACAGAACTAGGTATAGCAAATATTTATATCTTTGTATGGAATATTGTCTCTTCAATGCTAGTAAATTCCATGATTGTAGCATGAAAGTAGTCACAGAAAATTATGAGTCAATGAGTGGAGCTATGTTCTATCATGACTTTATGAAGTTTAAATTCCTGCAATGTCATGTTCTTCTTTCAATTCTTTTCAACCATTTAAAATATTTAAAAATAGATTCACTGGCTACAATAGTTGCATCCAATTGTCAACTTGACAGCTAAAGGTTTGAGTTTTGGGCACATTTGAAAAGAATTAGTTGTTGAGTTAAGCCTTATGCAAACATACAGAAGATAGTCTAAGTGATTGGGAAGATCTAATCCATGGTGATTCCTGGGCAGGTGATAAGATGGAGGACCAATTGGGACTGCTGAAATGTTCAGGTTCTGAGCCAAGTTGGTAAGATCAGAGAATTCCTTGAGCATGATTTAACTTCTGTATTTCTTCAATTGGATCAGTGCATTGGCATTTTTCAGCATATTTAGACAGATATACTGTATGTCAAGTGAGATTTGCTCCTCCCTTAGCACTCTTGTGGATGTGAGTCCCCTCAGCCCCTGGAATTGGTACATTCTCTATTACAAAGTTGGACTAAGACTGTAATTGGATAATTATAAGCCAAATAAAACCCCTTGCTCCTCTACATATTTGATTGTGAATTTATGGGCACCATGCAGGCAAACTGTGACAGTGACCACAAAATATGGCTATACAAGGTAAACATTTGTCCTCCAATTCTTGGTTTACCCTGAAATATAAAACAGGAATCAAACACTTACCTTATAGAGTATCATCAGTATATGAGAAGTAATCAACATACACTGATTTATTCACTACCATAATGGACCCTCAGTAAGAAATTGCAATATTATTAGTGTTTTTCCAATAAATGGGAACTTGTTGCTTTTCCTTAAGTTGTGCTCTGTTACATTTTCTAAAGTCATAGTAGGTGGGTTGGAGAGATGGCTCAGGAGTCAAGCGTCTGCCTCACAAGCAGAAGGTCCTGACTTCAAATCCTAGATTTCACATAAAAATGTGTGCAGAAATGGTGGCAACCTGCACTTCCAGCCCTGAAAGGCAAAGTTTGGGAAACTCCAGAGCAAAGGAAGTAGCAAATTCTAGGATGATTCCTGAAGTCACCCTTGAGCCTCCTTGAACCACATAGTACCCTCTCTCTCTCTCTTTCTCTTTCTCTCTCTCTGTCTCTGTCTCTCTCTCTCTCTCTCTCTCTCTCTCTCTCTCTCTCTCACACACACACACACACACAGAATTTAATTAATTAATCAAAGCATTTAAAAGACACTAAAGTCATAGTAGGTAACAAATATTAACTAAGGATTTATAATTTTAGTAAAATTGTTTCACTATCTTTATAATAAATATTGTATTAGTAACATTCACAATTTCTAATTGGATAAATTATCATCATGAATTTACATTAGACAGATGCAATTGCTTCCTAAAAGTTCTCAGTATTAATAATATCTAAAGCATAACACATTGTTATAGAAAGGAGAGTGAGTCTTGGGGGGGTCTCACAGGGAGTTAAAAATCCCCAAAGGAGTGTCGCAGTCCATGGCTAATAAAGTGAATTTTAAAAGGTAAGCTATAGCAAAGCATGTCTCTGTCAATAGTCCTTTATTACTGTAACAGTTGTTCAGACAACTGATAGAGGAAGCTGTGATGCAGGCACTGCTTCCCACCCTTTCTTTTCTAAGCACAATTAGCAATGACTGGTAGAAGTTTCTCTATAAAGAATAATTTCCATCAAAGTCAATTGCATAATCATTGTTCTTAGACTTGTAAAAATATATCCAGCCATGTTGTCAGACTTCTAAGTGATGCAAAAGCAATGAAGAAATGGAAGATGTTAGATAATGTCATGGAAATGACAAACCAGAGTTTCATGAGGATTTAGTACAAGTTCTCCAGAAAAACAGCAATGTTAGCTAGAGTATAAGTGTGCACAGTGGGGGAAGGGAGTGGTAAGAAAGGGACAGAAGAAAAAGGAAGAGAAAGAAGAGAGAGGAAGAGAGGAAGGGGAGGCAAACTATTTTCTGAGATATTCTCTCAAAGGATTATGCAGTTTTGTAAATGAATTATTACTTTAAGAGTGGCCAGTTGATCTGGAGATCCATATGAAAGAAGATGCTGTTGTTAAGTATGAAGGCCACCTGATGCAAGAGCTACGTCTTCCTAAGGAAATAAAAAATCAACTTTTGTTCTATGAAGTCCTTCCAATGATGGAACTCGAAGAGCAATCTACTTTCCTTTGGAGCCCCAGATTTAAACACTAATTTCATCAAAAAACACAAAAATAAACTTTCATAAGTATAAATAAAAATTGTGGACAGATATACAGTCACAGTAGTTCAGTCAAACTAACACATACAACTCCTAACATGGTAAGAAAGACAGTGTCTTGCTCTGTCAAAACTGGTTAAACTTTGCTTGGATATGTGTTCAAGATATGTTCTTTACAAAATGTTAATAAAAGAACCTCAAAATACTGCAAGGGTCAAGTAGGCACTGGTTAAAGGAATTTTGGTGAAGGGACTGCATGTACAATATAACATAGCCTGGAAGAATGCTCAAGGCAAACCTGAGAATTATGAACTTTGAGAAGGTGGAAAACTCATTAATATTGAGCTCCTTGATTCAAATATCCAATAACAAAAGTTGAATTCAATTCCAGAAACTAGATGTTTCTAAAAGGCAGATCACTGCCTTAGATAAAGAAAAATACTCAACAGACAGTTCCATAGAAAGATTCCATGGAATCCCGGACGAGCCCTGAAAGAGGGTAAGAAAGATTCCATGGACTAAGTTAGGAAACAGTTTGTTCAGATGCACATGGGCAGATAAGGGATGGATGAACTCTTGGTAGACATATCCGAAGGGAGACAGATGGTTGACCAAAATAGTTTAAAGAATTGTTCCAACTTTTGCATCCATGTTTCCTTTTCTACAGAGATTTTGAGAAGGCTCATTGTTCATACTGATGGTTTGTCAGAAACTCATAACAGGAATAATATCTTTGTAGGATATAAGAAAGCTAACTAAAAGATATATTCAGCATGGCCAAAGGATATAAATAACAATTCTTCTTACATCAAAAATTTCCATATAAATATCCTAATAGATATGGAACAAAAATCTGATCTAAAGTATCTCTTTTAAAATGCATGCCTTGAATCTTCTAATTAACATGTTTTGCTTCTATACTACCTGCCTCAATATTTTTAATGTCTGTTTTTATAAAAAAGATAGTATACACTTTGCTACTGGTAACTCTGCTCCTCAATTATAATGAGAGAAACTGCATATTCTTTGTTGTGGTACAGTTTCCTAGTCAATGGTCATTTGCCTCTGTATGTTTTTGTTCTTGCTATCTTTAAATACATAGGAATACACATCTCTATATAAAATGAGATGATTGAAAGCTGCACAGTCAGACCATTCAATAATTCAGATATCAACTTTTTGATGGAACTTCAAAATCTACCTTTCTTGAAGAGCATAATGTAGAGAATGAATGTTGAACTCAGACTTCTGCACAGGGAGAAGCAAATTGTGCTTGGGTAAAACATGATACTAATCTTCTAATAATTTTAAAAAATTAGTTCCTATTTCTTTGTTGAGTAAATATTTAATCATGGTTGCATTCATAGACCTGTGGAAAAATATGTGTGGCACATTGCTGAATTTAAAACAATGAGGAAGTAGAAAAGGTAGATCATCTCTGCCTCCTAATATTAAAGAGACTCAGATTTAACTAATGTAGAATATCATCACTACGTATGAAATTTCAGCTCCACCATAGCAGATCTAATATCTTCCCTTCCTTCTCTATGACTTTTACATGAAATATTCTAGTAAATATAGCCATTTTGGGGGCGGACAAAACATGTCATTTAAGCAGTACCTTTTCTATAGCCTATTCATTCTTAGACAACTTTCACACAGTTGCTTTAATTCATACCTACTATATGGGAAATTTTAACATACATGTTGGTCTTCTCTCAACAGACTGCAATTTTATTCAGAGAAATATCCAAGCCATTTCATCTTTGATTAACCTAAACAAATTATTGTATATAGGAAGTGTCCAAAATTAAAAATTATAAATTTTCAGACTTACATATATGAATATATAAAATCTTACTAAGACCATCTTACTTATCTGATTACCAATTGTATCCACGTGCAGCATCCTCCAATTGTTGTGGTTTTCTTGCACTGCTAACATCAGCAAATTTTCCTTTTGCCTATGGGTAAATATGTTTGAAGGTGCTTTTCTTTTTCCAATTTGGAAATAAAATTATTTTGAATCTCTAATACAAAAGAAAAATATAACCATTTGTTGTATCGAGAAAGAAGTCTTTAGAATTGGAAAGGAGTCATTTCCTTATGGTGCTTATAATCCAGATCCTCATAAGAAATAACTGCATACTAGTTTACTCCACAAACCAGAGCACTTTTGAAGCAGCTCAGATTACACTAAAGTCATGTGACCACCAGTCCTGTAAGCCTCAGGTGCAGATGTCATCAAGTCTGGTACTAATTGTAAATACTTTTATTACTTTTCCTCTCAAAACAATGTGATTAACGTTGATAGAAACAATGAATGCTCACTTTCCACTCTATGAGAATTATTGGAAGAAGGGGAGAAAATGGCCCAGGAGCCTTTTAAGCATCCTTATTTTTCTCTGTCACATCATTAAAGGTTCAATGAATCTCCAATTAAGTCTCCCTGGCTGCTGTCACGAGTTTGATTGATAGATGTCCTTGGCTCACCCTCCACAGGACATGCCAGTACACCAAGCCCCCACCTGCCACCATCAATTATCGCTCTCTTGTCACCAGTGCCCTCGCTTGTCAATTTATTTGCCACAAATCCAGTGAAGCCCTCTAATCAGGGAGAAAAAAGAAAAGCCATTCTTCTTTATTTTTAGTGGTGAGACAAGAAGAAAGTCTTAACAAACCACATACTGTTTAATCTTAGAGAACAGTGTGCTTTAGGCTTTTTCATTTTCCTTCTGCTATCACTCACGAACTGGCACAGAACTGAGCATCACAGGGGCAGACTAATCCATGCATTCAGTTAATGGAAGGATGAAGAAATGGGTAGTATTCGAATCTGTGTATATGATTATGAATTACAGAATTAGAAACTTTTGGCTTTTTGGGAATCCATCAATCATTTGCCAGTGATAAAAAAGGAGAAAATATTTAATCTCTTTGGAAAATAATAGTAAGAAATACCAATTACAAGCTTATTAAAAAGGACAAAACGCTCTCCAGTAGTTGCGGTTGGCCAACCTAGAGACCATAGTAAGTTTTAATTGGCTCCCGCCCCACCTGTAATGTTTAAATGGGAACTGAATGTGGACTTGAGAACTGATTACCTGTCTAGCACACTGCAATCTTCTGTCTATTGACCGAAAAATATAGCTTCCCCTAGAGTGCCGATATCCATTCCCATTGATGACCATGAACCATTTTGCACAAACCCTGAGGAGACTCTGGTACCCCAGACAGGATCTGCAAAGTACAGATCGATTCCTATGGATGCCTGCTAGATAGCGACCTTTGCCCTAGTACCCAAGGTGACAACAAAAAATATTATTTCCTATTCATCTTGTGTCCAGAAAAGACAATGTATTTTTCTGAAAGCAGTTCAGGAAACTTTGTGCTTCTTACTTTTGTTTGTGTTTTTCCTCGATTGAAAAGAAGGGAAGGTCCAAGAGAAGGAAGGAGAGATTTCACAGGAGAAGGGAAAGTCTTATTGCATTACACATGGAAATACATGAAGTCATTTCTTCAGGAATGAAAAATGCTGTGCCTAGTCCATCTGTTCTTCCAGTTGGGGAGTTTATTCCTTACTACATTAATAAACGTCCCCAAAACAATATAGGCATTCATCGTTGCTGCTGGTTACCCTTCAAAATGAGATATAGGACCCTGTTGCTAAAGATAACATACACAATGATGGCAGGACATGAAAAACAAACTAGAGTAGATATAGAAGCATCTCCCTTGGCAATTAGCCCCACAGCACCAGAAGTATGATGTAGGCTGCGTGGGAATGAAGTAACAATAATAACTTTGGCTAGAAGAGTCCATTGGTTTAACTATGACTTGTAAGTTACAGTGGAAACCAATTTCCTTCTGAATGGCATTAATGATTATTTCTTGGCAAGAAACATTTGCCTAATACTATAAACCTAGCCAAATACCTGTGGAAAGGGAGACCATAGACCCTAGGTGGCAACAAACTTCTTAGTATTAATTACAAATACTTGACAATAAGCCAGCACACAAGCACCATTACATTCTTAAACTATCAGAGTTAGCCTAAGGTAGGAAAATCTTTATCTATATGAAACTAAATCAGTGATCATCTTAGAATCAACTTTAGCATTGTTTTATAAAAATAGCATTATGCAATTGTCATTTAGAAGTATAAAAATATATGCATATATGTAATTGAAACTTCTGATAACTTAAAAACAACCTGCTTTGAAATAAAGTTGAACTTAGGAGCGAAAAAATGAGAAAATAAATAAATATACATTCTGAAAAGAAATGAATTTTATTCACTCAAGAAGTTGAGAGATGAGCAGAGGGAAATGATTTCTTTTCTCTGTTTTTTTACAGCTTTTCCCTGCTGCTGTGATTGAATTATAAAACATAAAGAAGTATCCATACTGTTGAAATATTTACATTTCTATATGAATAAGCAGATATTAGGTCAATGTTTATAAAACTGGATACAACCATGTAATCAACACTATGTGTTGGCAGTGTTCTTATATCATTCACAGTCAGTCCTTCCCTCCAGTGGTGAAGATGGCTAATTAAGTGAGTCATATTGTTTTCTGTTTTTGTTTTCAATCTACATTTGTCAATCAATGCCAAACTAGATACTTGTAACTATTTTTAAATGATTGAAATCTTAATAGCTCTTGCATCTCATAAGTAGCCAATTGCTAAGAAAAGAGCACTAAAAATCAAAATTACCTGTAAATCAAACCAAATAGTATATATTATTATTTATTCCTCAGCTTGCTCAGTACCAAAAATTCCAAACATACTTTTTAGATCATGGAATTAGGTCAAGAACATATGGCCATGAAGTTATTTGGGCTTAGTGATTGTAGGACTGATTTATGAGACTTATACCTCATTCCTCATGTAAGTGTCTCTGCAGAACAGATGGAAAATGAATCCGTGTTTCAATCAAAATCTAACGCAGGTAATTTAGCTGAAGTCACCAATAATAGAATTGCTCAGTCCATGCAATCTCAGATGTCTAGAAATGGAATAAAATTTCCAAATCAGAACACATTTAGTCCCACTCATGTATTCAAGAAAATGAGTTTCTAGTTCATATTTAAATAATTCTAAATTATCCTCTTCCTACCTTTTTTTGGAGAACTCTTTGATATTTCATTGGTTTTCAGATCTGATTATTAATAGCAATGTTTATTTTGATGGTAAGTATTAATCATTCTCATTATATATTACATAATGAAACAAATTTGACTAGCTACTTTTTCCTAAAAGTCTTCTTGTGATATTAGACATATTAAGTTATGAAAATAAATTTTTGTCATCAGTAAAGTATATTTAATTATAGCTTTACATTGCTATGTACCTATTTTCTCCAAACTATGGCATTGCTGCCTAAAGTGGGAAGGGAGATACATGAGATTTAAGGAATAAGTGATATGAAGAAGGATCAGGAAACAAAATTCATAAGACCCCTCCGCAAGGAGCCCCTGGGCCACAACTTTCATGAGCAATCATGCATTTTGGGGTGGACTTCTTAGTGATGCATCTGAAACCCTGAAAGTAACCCCAAGGAATTTGCTGGGTCTTAAAGCTTGACTTAGGAGAAAACAACTTGTGGTCTGTCTTCAATGCCTTATTTAAGGTAAACAGATGTTTGTGTTGCCAGAAAGGCAACACAACAGACATAAATTTAACAATTTCTTCCTTTTTATCAATTTTCTAACCACAAAGATGTTTTGATCATTTGAGATTCCTTTATACTTAATATATACTATTTTCTGAATAATCTGTAACAAAGTTTTTAAAACACTAACAATGATTTAAGTGACTGCTAGTGTTCATTATCATTCTTTTTAAATGCCATTAAAATTTACTGTAGTCTCTATGGTTCAACTCCTTGACATTCAAAAAGGCCTATGTGTATACTAGACTTTCTAGGAAGTAGCTGCATATCAATCACTTGAACATCTTATTACACTGAATATTCAAATTAGCAAAATGAGAATAGCTCATTTCTAATGAGCTCCCATGTTATATAATGCTAGACCATGAACTACACTTTCAGAGCAACATGTTTGAACATGAATAATACAATTTTTCACTACTTTGCAAGATTCGCATTCCCTTTCCCATGTGATTGATTTACTGAATTTGCAGACTAACCTAATCTAAACACCAAACACTCATAACCTCAGACTTCCTTCCTAACTCTAAACCAGAATAATAGCAAATATATTTTAATGGAGCATGAAATCAAATTGTAAACTTTTTTAAATATTTATTGCTGAATATTGCACGGTATCTAATATTATAGTCACACTTATTAAATCATGAAATTAGTTCCAGGACAGATGATCCTGAAGTGGTAGCATGTAGTAATTATGAGTTCCTGATAAAAATACTGAAAATATTCATATTCATGTGCAAATAGAACACTAGCTGCTAAATATGAACTAACCCTAAGAAACCTGCAAGTAGTTTACAGATGCTAAATCTTTATCTCTTGGTAGATTAGATTTTTTTCTCCTCTTTTACTGTGTGCAGCATACCTTTGTATTCAAAAATATCTTGAAATACTTTTTTTAAGGTTAGAATTGCAAAGTCCCAAATACCTGCTATAGTTCTATGGAACAAGATAGTAATTGAGAGTTGAATTTTTTTTTAGTTTTTTTTTTTTTTGTATATTTCCACTCATACAGACTTAACAGGTACACCTGTCCCCTCCCTCCCTCTGACCTCCCACTGCCCTGTGCCCCCCTCCCCTCCCTCTTCCTCCCTATCCCCCTCCCTCTCTCATCCCCGGAGCATACTTTAATGTACATGCCAGACTCTCCTCTGGGTCCTACTCTCCGATGAGGTGCAAGGACCCAGTGGCATTTCCCAGAACCCTTTCCTGTGTTCCCCTTAAGCATAAGAACACTACTGTGGCTGTCAATCCCTTGCCTCCAAGAATCCTAGTGCCTTTAGTCCATGCTAGACTTTGTGGGGTCAATAGTGTGTTGGACATTGCGCAAGGCATGCAAAGTCCAATTGCTTCGGCCCTAACTTGTGTGGAGTATCTTGCATATCATTGCTCTTCCCATCCTTCTGCTCTTACAATCTTACCGCCCCCTCTTCTGCAAATACCCCTGAGCTTCAGGATGGGGAGAGATTAGTCTGGCCTAGTTCCAGGTGGTTGATATAGAGTCTCTGAAGTTCTGGATTGTGGTTTGTTGATTTTTTTTCAGTTTTGCTGCTCCTGCAATGCCCTTCACTCCATCCTGATGGGTATTGGATGTCACCCTCTGGCCAGAGATAAAAAGCTGTTAAACCAGAGTCTTGTTATAAGAGCCCATTCAAAGGTAGATGTAATAAAAGTAGGAAACCGCAGTGAGGGAGGGATCAGTCACCCATTTGCAAAATGGTTACTTTTTATCTGCCAGATTATATGCCCTCCCCTTCTGGTAAGATCATACCCCCTCAGTTGTAAATGATCAGGAAGGAAAGTCTGTGAAGTTAACCAGATGCCTCATTACTTACTTGCAGTGCTTGATGGTGGCCTATTTTCTCTGCTGTAACATGGTCCCCTCTCTCCTTGTTTCTGGTGTGGCCCTCCTACCCCATCCCTCCTGTTCATAATCCTTGCAATTACTGTAGGTATTACAGAGATTTATCCTTGAGTGTCTCTAAGTGGGTTTGGTACTAAGAGCCACCTATTAGGGAGTACATATGGTGCTTAATTTTCTGGGTTTGAGAGTTGAATTTTAAAAAATTTCTCGCATGACAAGTACACAAGCTATTCTAAGAAAAACTAAGTCATAGTCACAAAATATTCTTAGCCATCTGGAAGACTTTTTTGTTTTCACATAAAATTTTTAATTGATGCACAATAATTTTACACACATATGAAGTATCATGCTATTTAATTTTTGGCATTTGTGTGTGTGTGTGTGTGTGTGTGTGTGTGTGTGTGTGTGTACAGGCATGTGTACAGAGGACACTTGAATGTCCCTGTAGAGGCCTTAGAGTGACATCAGGAATTGTCCTGGATTGTTCTAGCTGCTTATTGCTTTGGGGGTTTCCCAGGCTCCACTTTCCAAGGCTAGAATAACCAGTAAGTCACCATTTCCACCTAGTATTTTTCCATGGGATCTGGGATCCTGACTCGGGTCCTTTTGCTTGCAAAGCAAAAGCTGTAATCCCTAAGTCTACCCTCCAGTCCCCCATGAGATATTTTAATATTTGTGTGTGTGTGTGTATGTGTGTGTGTGTGTGTGTGTGTGTTTGTTGGAAATACTCAAATTTCTAATGAAGACATTAACTCTTTGAAATGTTCTATTAATATTATCATGTATAATATCATTTATAGTTACCTCTCCAACATGACTACACCTCTGTACCCACTAGCTACTTGATAACTTTCTTTAATGAACTTCATTTTAATTTGCATTGGCATAGGCTTAAATGTTATCTCTGACTTTATATTCTTCAGATTTGAAGCTGATCTATTGCCTAAAGAACTATTGTGAGTGGAATAAACACTTGATAATTAAATCTTAAAATTTTAGCTTTTAAGTTATTATTATGAAGGCATCAGAAACTCTTCTAAAAATCTTTTTTTGATTTAATGTATTTGTAAACAAACTGGGTTAATGTTTTTGCCCTGACTCCTTCACCACCTACTTCCCTCCTTTAATTTATTTATATGATGAATTACATTTATTGATTTGTGTATGTGAATCAAACTTGTGTATCTGGAATAAATCCTACCTAGTCATTTTTTTGATATGTTTTGAGTCTGGGTTGCTAAAATTTTGTTGAGGATCTTTACATCTTTGTTCATTAATGACATTGTCCTGTAGTTTTCTTGTTTTTGCATCTTTATTTTATTTTGGGATCATCATAATATTAGCTTCATATGAAGAGTTTAGAAGCATTCCTTACTTTGTTATTTTGTGGAATAGTTTAAGCCATAGTGGCATCAGTTGTTCTTTAAATGTCTGGTAGAATTCTGTACTTCTTTAATTTCATCACTTGATACAGAACTATTTAAATAATTCAATTCATTTCAATTCAATTTTGGTAAGTTTAGTGTACTTCATCCATTTCTTTCTCATTGTCAAATTTTGTTGCATAAAGTTTTTGAAGTAGGACCTTATGATTCTTCTGAATTTTCTTGGATGAGTTGTGATAACTCCATTTTCATCTCTACTTTTATTAATTTGTGTTTTCTTTCTTTTGCTTTTGGTTAATTTGGTTAAAATCTCATTTTGATTATAAAACTGCAACCAGATTTTACATGATAGGTTTAAACTGGATGTTTTAAACTTGCAGTTTCTTTTAATATTATTTTGGCATGGTAGGTCACACATTTAAAATCTCAAATAATACTAATCAAAATATAGAATATTACTTAGCTTATTAAAATGACTTTGGATTAGAACAGTAAAGCCAATGCCTTTTTATTGTGCATAGTAGTGTTTCAAAAATAAGTAAAAAAGAAGCACACTTCGGAACTTGGATCCTGGAGGAAATCACAGCAATAAAGCTAGAGCTGGTAAGGTAATTAGTGAGACAGCATATTCACAGGTCCATAATCTTCATACTTTAAGTAATTTAAGTGTAGCCAGCAGGAGAGAAAAAAATCAGAGCCCTACACTGAGACAAAATAAATGAATAAGTCCATTTGGTAGTTTATGCCTTGTATTTTAGGTATAAAGATAATGACCTTCCTATAAATTTTCTCTATGATTTTTTTAAATGCTGTATACAGGAATATAGCAACTTTACAATATTTTCAATCCTTAATCCCAAATCCCTTCCCCCTTGCAAACTTTCATCTCCCCTATTAGTCTCCCTCCTAATTTCAAATTGTTTCTATTGTGTAGCCCATTGTGTTTTATCTAGTCTGTGATGACTTATACCTGATTGATTCATGCTCCAGCAAACTTCCTAGATCAGTGAAGAACATCCTTCCTTACTTCCCTATCAGCATTAGTTCTTATCAGTCTCTCAGAGAGGAGTAGAGATTCTTGAGATATTTCTGGGGTTATGATGAAATGTTGACAAGACGGTCCCTTTGCAATTCTTGTGTAAGTATACATAACTTCCATAAAATCTTGTATATCACAACTATGTCTTGTCCAGGAGATAATGTATGGCCCACTGCCTTCCTAATTCAGGCTCTTATAATCTTGTCACCCCCCCCAACAATGTTCTCCAAGCCTTGAAATGGGGATGGATGAGGCTTACATGACTTATTTAGGTAAAAGCAGTCTACAGATACTTTTTTTCTGCATTTTGGCAAGTCGCACTTTCAGTAATAAACACCTGTTGCAGAAGACTTCTAGGTTGCATGTTGAGTTCTCTTCTGATATATGAGTATGATAATAGGTATTTATTAAGCAATTTGATGTACTATCTTCCAAGCTAACGATTCATTCTATTCTTCCCTAGCAATGGATTGTCTTCCTTTTTTATAGGTTCTTGTTCTAGTTAACAGTAACAGCAAAGTGTTCCATTCTGACACACGGGTCTTAAATCCAAGTTGTCTCCTTGATAGTCATGCCACTATTACAATGGTGATCACCTGCTGTCATGGTGATTGATCTTTATTGTAACTTGCAAGTCTCACAGGTTGATGAGAATTTTCCTACCCCAGTAGCTTGTACAATGTTAGCTATACAGGAAAGAAGAAATTCCATTGGCATTTTTTTGTTGTGTTCCATATGTGTTGCATCTTCAGTAATAGGTTCTTACTGTCAGTTTTTTGGAAGACAACCAAGAGTAATGGCAAAAGTCTGCACTATTTCACTATTTGAAAACTCTCTGACCAACAACTTATCAGGAACTGTCACATTCCTGCTACTTCTAGTATAGTTTTAATTGTCACTGAGTTTATTTTGCCCTGTTTTCCTCTCTCTGGTCTCCTCTGAAGAAGGGTTGTTTATTTTTGTTCCTTCTTTAAATGAAATGGTTTTTTGACATTTAATAACATGGGAGGTTCCTATCCTTTCCAAAATCTAAGGATTTTTCTTTAAGTTCTTAGTCCCTCATGCCTCCTAGGTATTTTTTCCCATTATTCCCTCTCTTGCCCTATTTGATACAGTATCCTATATCTCCCCCTCCCTCTCTTGCCTTATTTGATACAGTATCCTATATCTCCCCCTCCCTTTCCAACTTCCCACTCATTTATCCCTTTCAAATTTTCTAACTCTTACAGAAATTCCATGCCAAATACTTCAGTCAGGAGATTAATGCTACCTTCTTCATACAAAACAGAACATGTGACATTTGCCTTTCCATGCCTGAAATACTTCACTCAATATTATATTTTCCAGCTCCATCCATTTACAAGCAAATTCCATAATCTTATCCTTTCTGATAGATAATAGTATTTCATTGCATATATGTATCACATTTTAATTATATATTCCTCTGTTGATAGGCGTGTTGATTCCATTTTCCCAATATTGTGAACAGAGCTGCAATGAACATGGATGAACAAGTGTCTTGGTAATAAGATGTAGAGTCTTTTAGGAATATTCCTACCAGTAGTATAACTGGCTCATATGGCAGTTCCATTTCTGAGGAACCTCCACACTGGTCTTCAAAGTGGCTATACTAGTTTACACTCCCACCAACAATAAATAAAGTGTTCCCTTTTCTTTACATCATCACCAGTGTTTTCTGTTATTTGTGTTCTTGATCTTAGCCATTATGACTAGGATAAAATGGTATCATAGGGTAGTTTTAATTCGCACTTCTCTGATGACTAGGGAATTTGAGCATCTTTTACGATATTTGTTTGACAGTTCATTTTCTTTCTGTATATGGGTTGTTTGCTTTCTTGGTGTTTATTCTTTGTTAGATTCATAGTTATTAAAGATTTTCTCCCACTATATAGGTTTTCTTTTTGCATAATTAACAGTTTCTTTTAAGAATAGAAGTTTTTCAATTTCATGAAGTCCCACTTGCTGATTATTTTTCTTAGATCTTGGACTTTGGGAGTTCTGTTTAGAAAATCTTTACCTAGGCCTATCAATTCATGTGTATTTCCTACTTTTTCCTAACCATTTCAGAATTTTGCATTTAGCATCAAGGTCTCTGATCCATTTGGAGTTGATCTTTGTGTAAAGAGAGATGCAACAGCCAATCTTTATTCTTCTACATTTAATTGTACAATTTTCACAACACCACTTGTTGACGATGCTGTCGTTTCCTTAACATGTGAATTTGGGACTTTTGGTCAAATGGATGTGTATGTGGGAACTTATATACCTGGGTTCTCTGTTCTAATCCATTAGTTGACGTATCTATTTATAATGCCAGCAGCATGCTGTTCTTATTACTATAGCTCAGTAGTATAGTTTGAAATCTGGATAGTGATACCTCCAAGCAGTGTTTTTATTGCTCAAGATTGTTTTGTCTATAGTAGTGCTCCTATGCTTAAGGGGAACACAGGAAAGGGTTCAGGGAAATGCCACTGGGTCCTTGTATGTCATCGGAGAGGAAGGCCCAGAGGATTAAAGGATTCTCCCGGGTTTGGGGGGGGGCACTGGGGGATGGGGAGGGAGGGCTGAGGGGAGGGGGAGCATGGGGGTGGGGGAGAGGAGGAGGGACAGAGGGAACCGGTGTACCTATTAAGTTTGTATGAGCGGAAATAATAATAAAAAATGTTTTAAAAAAAAGATTGTTTTGTCTAATGAAAGTCTTTTTTTTATTCCATATGAATTTTGAGATTGTTTGGTCCAGATCTGCAAAAAATTTGCACTGGAATTTTGATTAGATTTACACTGAATTTACACTGTATTGCCTTCGGTAAGATGGTCATTTTCACAATATTAACCCTACTGATCCATGATCAGGGAAGCTCTTTCCAGATTCTAGTATGCATTTTGATTTCTTTTAGCAGTTTTGCAGTTTTCATAGTATAGGTCTTTTATTTCCTTGGTTAAGTTTATTCTGAGGTATTTTATTTTATTTGAGACTATGGTGAATTGGATTCCTTCCATCATTCTTTCTCAGCCTATTTGTCTCTGTTATATAAAAAGGCTACTGACTTTTTTGTATGTTGATTTTGTAGCCTGCCACTTTACTGAAAGTGTTTATTGATTCAAGTAGCTTTGTGGTGGAATCATATGGATCTCTCAAGTATATAATCATATCATCTGCAAACAGGGATGTATTAACTTCTCCCTTTCCTATTTGTATCCTTTTATCTCCCTCTTTTGCCTTTTTTCATTGCCTAGTACTTCAAGCACAATATTAAACAGGAGTGGTAACAATGGACAGTCTTGTCTCAGTTCCTGATCTAATTGGGAATCCTTCAAGTTTTTCTCCATTTAGAATTATGT